>CM055118.1:769883621-770476121 GCA_029206835.1 Rana muscosa | reverse complement strand
TTACTGGTGCTGTGCAACTTTAGGGTGGCAGCACTATATATTCCCCTCCTTATTAAAGCGGAGGTTCACCCTAAATCTAAACTTTATCTTCCCAATATCCTTTCAATATGAACATTAACATGTCACCAACCTTTTTTATTTTTTGCGGCTCTAATTGTGTATAATCAGCTGTGTTCGGTTTCACTTCCTTGTATTACTCCCGCGGGAGTAGGCGGGTCTTTCTTTTTCCCCGGCGGCGCTATGTGTGCATATAATGTCGGCGCAATGTCTCCTGGGAGCAAAGTGTCATGCTTCCCAGGAGACGCCGTCCAGCGAAATCTCTCGAGAGTGAAGTCATCACGTGACTCGTATACCCTGTACATACAGCGGTGAATGCCGGGAGACGTGCATTCACCGCTACCCCGGAAGTCTATGCTTGTGGGCTTCAAGATGCCCACAAGCAAAATGGAAAAGCAAATGAAATGATTTTATAAATGTTTATTTGTAAGGAAAACGGATGGGGGATGTTTTGAATCGCTGGACAAGTGAGTACCAAATGCTCATCTTTAATCACATTGAATGCACTGAAAAAAAAAAAAACTATGGACAGCGGAACCTCTGCTTTAAATTTATTTTCTCTTGTTTTGTTTTTTTTTTTTGTTTTTTATTCCTTCCTGTTTTCCCATTTACTGGGTGGAACGCATTTTGTCCGTGGGTTGTTGAGGCTTGGAGGGTATCAGACGTCTTCTATAGTGCGTTGCGTCGGTGACACACGAAGGTTGGAGCGCATCTGCTCCCTTGTTGTCCCGGTTTGGTGCGCAGCGCGTGTCTCCCACGTGACATAGGATGGGTTGCAGCGCACGTGATGTGTCATGTGTTGCGCCGGTGACATGCAGGGGTTGGGTTTCGTCTGCCCCCTTGCTGTATGTGCCAGGTGCGCAACACGTGGTTTCAGCGTGACGGATAGCGTGCTGCGTCAGAGGCAGCATCCCCTATGCTCCTTTTTGTCTTCAATTGGATTCAGATTCAATTGACACACCCCTTGGGCGTCCCGGGGCCAATCACAACACCCATAGTGTAGCCTATGTGGAGGCTTGAAGCGCACGCCGGGAAGCCATTTTTGGTGACCGGGAGGTGGGTGCTCACGTGATGGACACCTAGGGGAGGGCCTCCTAATTGCGGGGTCATTTTGTTTATAAATTTCTGGAGGGCAGCAGTGGAGGGACACCCCAGACAATGCACTGTTGCGAAATGCGTTGGGAGACTCTACTGTTGCCGTTGTAGTACTTTGACAAGCGCTGTTTTCATCGCCTAATGTAAGTGTTCCTACCCTAAATTTAATTTCCATACAGTATCACGCTATGTGCCCTTCTCTTTTTTTTTTTTTTTTTTTTTTCTTATTTTACACCTCATCTGGTTCCGTTTCCCGGAATCATTTGGGTCATTACCCATAAGCACCTAGCATCAGCCATATCCTCCTTGCAGTGGTTTGGTGTGTGACGATTTGTGGGAACTACAACACAGGATCCAGCTTCTACAGTGGTTTATACCATGCCCAGCTGACCCTTTGAACGTATGTTCTTTAGGGTCCATTGTTTCCGGTAAGCCTCTCCTAGCTTGGTGGTGGCCATCTTCACTGCACTTGTTTCTTTCAAGATTGTGGGAGCACCAATACCTTTTTATTTACATTGAACTTTTTTCATTATTATATCACATCAGAGACTTTTTTATGTTCTTTCATATAGACATTTGTCCACTGATCATTTCAATCATATTGTTGAGCACTGTTTTATATCACTTGGTGTATTTTCATAAGTTTAGCGCTACAATTTATATATGTTTTCACAGAAAATAAACAGGGTTCAGTCAGCGCAAGAATAAGGACTAAACACTTAGGGTCAATATAACACACTCCTAAAAAAACGTACAAAAAATAAAATAGTGTAGTGCTCATAAAAACTAAAAACTTGATATCCAATCATGAATGTCCAATCAAGTAAATTGTTGCAACGTGTAGAGAGTTCATGAACTTGATTCTTAATCAAAGCCAGATGGCAGAAAAAATACTGCAACACAGAAGATTCCTCAAAGGTGATTCAGAGTGATTGTAGATGAAACTGATAGTGAATCCTTAAAGTGTTTCCATCACCACATAGGTAGGCCGCACACCTCAATACATGGGTCTCTGAACCAACAGAAGACCAAATGCACATTCCCCGCTGGGGCAGTTTCCAGAAATATATGAAGTCTCCAAATCCCTTCTGTACTATCATCAGATGGTCAAACAGTCAGCAATAATGCAAGAAATCCATTGAACAGACATAGTGCTCTCCGTTTCAAATATGATCATCACATTTATTGGTATAAAGAAAATCACTTGCATAAAAAGCACTGATCCCAGTGCTAGGTATAAAAGCCTTTGATGTAAATGCAAGCTTCTGGTTTAGATGAACAGCATCCCTCTACACGTCCTAGGTGGGTAAAAGCAACTGATGCCATGCGGTGGTCCCGTCCACACGCACACGTATCGTCCAATGGCAGGACTTCATCCGCGTATTACAGGACTAAAGTGTGATTATATATATATATATATATATATATGTCAAACACTTCGCTGCGCAGCCATCTAAAGTCATGGATCCATAGGGGATAATAAGATCTCCCCAAAAAAAAAACTTAAAGGGGAAAAAATGATTTTAATTATGTGACGTCCTATGCCACACCCACCAGAGACGTGCAGAACGATATAATAATTAAATATACGAACAGATCTAAAATAACCATAGCTAAACAAATAAAATTACTCAACGGTCAGAAATTAAACAATTCAGGTCGAATTCGACCGAGTCCCAAAGGGACCCCTACCTTTGTCTCATACACCCAAAATGATTCCCGTCTACTTAATTTCCTGATGAAATTCCCTCCCCTCCCCTCCAATGGTTGGTGACCTTTTTCAATCCCCCAGAATTTTAACTTTGCAGGGCTTCGTTTATGAAACAATCTAAAATGCTTGGAAACATTGTGGGTGATCAGACCTTTTTTGATATTTACATGTTCCCCAATTCTGACATGTAAGGGCCTAGACGTTCTCCCCACATATTGTAACCCACAGCTACATTCCATCATATACACGACCCCTTCAGTACTACATGTTATAAACTTTAATTTGATATTTTCTTTTAGTGGCAAATGCTGTAAACTCTTTGCGTTTCTTAAGATTACACCTCGTCTGTCTGCAAGCCCGACATTTACCACATGCATAGAACCCTGTGAGGAAATTAAAGATCCTGTTTTCAAACACCACTGGTGGGTCTATAACCCCAGGCGCCAGCTTATCTCTGAGGGAGCTTTTTTATAGACAAACTGGGGACGTTCCGGCAATACTGAACCCAAGACCCTATCCTGCTTGCAAATTTCTTATGTTGGGCATTATACTCTAAACACATTCTCATATTGGAATTGTTGTTTTTATTGGGCTTAGGAATATTTGCCACCAGGTTATTCCTGTCCAATTTGCGAACGTTTTCCATCTCATCATCCAAAGATATTTTGTCATACCCCTTCTGCAAGAAGCGAGTAGCCAAAATATGAGATTGTGAGATGTAATCCTCAAGGGTGCAATTTTGCCTAAGGCGAATGATCTGGCTCTTAGGGATATTACACAACCACTTATTGTGATGACAACTTTCTATGGGAATGAATGCATTTCTGTCTGTAGCCTTAAAATGATTTGTCATCTTGATATGATTTCCAACTTTAGAAATGTCCTAAATCAAGAAAAACTATATGTTCAGTACTGACATTCCACGTCAAGACAATGTTCTTGTTGTTGGCATCCAATCGGATCTTTCACCTTCCCAGATGCCTATGACATCATCTATATAGCGTTGGTAGCATAATAACTCGGGTGGTCTGTTTTTTTAATACGGCTTCCTCCTCCCCAGTGTGCCATGAAGAGGTTGGCAACACTGGGAGCGAACCGGTCACCCATAGCTACCCCTTTTGTTTGTATAAAGAACTGCTTCTTATACCAAAAGTAGTTCCTTGCCAAACATATTTTAGGTAAAAAAATAAATGATAGGAGTTCAACAAAACAAAGGGTCTAAAAATAATGCTTCCTTCGCATTTAAAACCCCTATGTTTCCCCCTTTGGAAATGGAAATGTAGTTCACTTTTATATTCCAACATGGGGTCTTTCGTCATAGTGCTATACGTATTCAAGTCACTGAGTAGGTTCTCCATTTCATTTTGATAGTAGGCCTTACTCAGTACCACTTGACCTCCCCCTTTAGCCGCCGGACGGATTACTAAATCTTTCCTCTCCATCAATTAATGTATTCCGGGTCGTTGACTTTTCGTTCCTTAAGAAGTTCCAAATCCTTAATAACCATATTTTTGAAGACATCTACATGTTTAGTGTCTAGGCGGATTAAAAACTTTTTTTTTATTTTTTTATTGCAGAGATTAGAATGTTGGCCTACAGGAACTCTTTCAATAGGAACACTATTCCTTATAACTGGGTTAGACAAATAATATTTCTTAATGTTCAAACTACGTACAAATTTTTGCAAACTAACATACGTTTGGAATTTATTTTAATTCCTAGTGGGAGCATATTTCAAGCCTCTGTCTAGAGTCCTGATTTCATCATTAAGAGGTTTACCACTTAAATTGTAGATCCCTGTCCCGATTGGGGCTTTATTCTTTTGAACTCGCCTTCCTCTCATTTTTTCTTTTTCTGAACTGTCCTTCCCCATGAGTTGGAGGAACATGTAAATAATATCAAAGGTCTGATCACCCACAATGTTTCCAAGCATTTTAGATTGTTTCATAAACAAAGCCCCGCAAAGTTAAAATTCTGGGGGATTGAAAAGGTCACCAACCATTGGAGGGGACAGAATTTTATCAGGAAATTAGGTAGATGGGAATCATTTTGGGTGTATGAGACAAAGGTAGGGGTCCCTTTGGGACTCTGTCGAATTTGACCTGAATTGTTTTATTTCTGACCGTTGATTTGTTTTATTTTAGATCTGTTAGTATATTTAATTATTATATTGTTCTACACATCTCTGGTGGGTGTGGCATATGACGTCACATAATTAAAATATTATTTTTTCCTTTTTTTTTTTTTTTTTTTTTTTTGGGGGGAGATCTCATCTCCTATGGGTCCATGACTTTAGATGGCTGCCCAGCGAAGTGTTTGACCAATTTGATGTATGATTGACCCATTCATTTTAGATTCTTATCTATATGCCCTAATTATGGAGAGGAACATTTTAGGGTTTAATTTATGATCTTATTGGTTATCATTGTTAACAAGTGGTTATATTTGCCCACTGTATACCACTACTGATCTTGTATGGTTAGTGATGGTGGCTTTTTACTGTCATGATGGGGTGGACTTCAGTCACTATGGTTACTGCTACTAACAGGGGCGGATGTTATGACGAATCACGTCCTAAAGTGCAGGACGTATACGTTCTGACAGCGTTGAAGCCGCATATTGTGGCCATGGCCCTTTCCCCATGTTGTGTATTTAGCGGCCGCTATTGGCTAGAAGTGGTCACATGGGATGGTCACATGTTGACGCATCACGTTTCCGAATTATTATAGCCAGTGGGGGATGTAATCTGGTGATGGTGTTACTGCTCTCCTCCACTTGGACTAACACAGGTTCTGATTGGATGTTAGCGGTCACATGACGCGGAACCCGGAAGTGCCCGTATGGAGAGTATGACGCTAATGATGGGTAATTATTCACCATTAATTGGGTAATCTAGAGGGGTATATATATATATATATATATATATATATATATTATATATATATGACGCACACTTTAGTCCTGTGATACGCTGATGAAGTCCTGCCATTGGACGATACGCGTGCGTGTGGACGGGACCACTGCATGGCATCAGTTGCTTTTACCCACCTAGGACGTGTAGAGGGATGCTGTTCATCTAAACCAGAGGCTTATATTTTTAGATCAGAGGCTTTTATACCTAGCACTGGGATCACTGCTTTTTATGTGAGTGATTTTCTTTTATACCAATAAATGTGATGATCATATTTGAAACGGAGAGCACTATGTCTGTTCAATTGATTTCTTGCATGATTGCTGACTGCCAAGCATTTGGGAAGGAATGATTGACCATCTGATGATAGTACAGAAGTGATTTGGAGACTTCATATATTTCTGGAAACTGCCCCAGCGGGGAATATGCATTTGGTCTTCTGTTGGTTCAGAGACCCATGTATTGAGGTGTGCGGCCTACATATGTGGTGATGGAAACACTTTAAGGATTCACTATCAGTTTCATCTACAATCACTCTGGGTCACCTTTTGAGGAATCTTCTCTGTGTTGCAGTATTGTTTTCACACTACATAAGGCCGACTTCCAGGCGGCCTTATATAGTGTGGGGCGTGAACTAAATCCCCTGAGGCATAATTGGCCAAAGCCCCCCTGCCTTTGGCTAATTATGGCTCTCTGTTCTTTCTGCGCTGTGATTGGCCAAAGCATGCGGGTCATAGTGCATGCTTGGCCAATCGTCAGCCAGCCAGCAATGCACTGCGATGCCGCAGTGAATTACGGGCCGCGACGCGCCACTCGAATTTGGCGCGAACGGCCCATAAAGTTCGTAATTCGACGAATGGTCGAACGACCGATGTTTGAGTCTAACTGAAAGCTCATCCCTATTCCTAACAAACATGTACAATGTATGCAATAAGTATACTAAACATTCTAATTTTGGTTCTTCTTTGTGATGAAGTCTTCTCCCAGGATCCTCCAGACTGTTTGTTTCTTCTCAAGTCCTGCAAACAACTGTTTTTTTTTTTTTTTTTTTTTTTGTTTTGTTTTTTTTTGTCTTTTTACCACATGGCTTGTTAAAGTCCTTTTCCCTTCAACCCACAAAATGTAATTCCCTGAGCTTTTACAAACCAGTCCAACGTGTTAATTTTGCATTTCTGTGTGTGCTAGGTTTCAAAAAACACATGCAACTAAAATCATATCTATGCTATAAAAATCACTAAAATAGCAATAGCACCAAATGCCACCTTTTTTTTAAAATTTTTATTTTTATTTTTTTTATAGCATAATATAGGAAAAACTGAAACTTAGAATTTGTCCAGGTAAGGGCAAAATAACCCCAGTATTGTAAATGGCAGGAATAAAAGCTGCAACATTTCTTTCAGCAGGGTTAGCAATGTCTTTTGGAAGTTTGTGTAACATAGTTGGAAGGAAAGTTACAGATGTAAGTATCTTTTTCCTCCATGACATTAGGGCATGCTCTGACGAAAGTCTGCTCCACTTCAACTATCATCTGCCTCATGCTCTCATCACCTCTTCTTCTAGTCTGCCTCATCCCATGTGGCCTGGTCATCTGCTTTTTCTGCTCCACCTCTTGATGTTCAATATCTTAAGAGTAAAAGGCAAAGCAGATATGTTCCTTCCAACTGTACCGAAACACCTAGCTCACACTTCTTTATCTGTCCATTTCTAACTGCAAAACTATTGTAGGATGCGCACTGTTGACTTGTAGCATTTTAATGAAAAGGCATTAACTTCCAGCAGAAAGAATAAACCTGGATCCTCTCTCAATGCTGTCCTGGGAACACTGACCTGCTGTCCTGTCTTCACAGCATGGCAATCTTTAGCAATATGCCCCAGTCTGACAACAAAAACGCCTATTGTGACTGAATGTAACGTTCCCAACCACTTGCTTCCACCTCTTAAGCAAAGCAGGTTTAGAAATCCCATCTATTTCCTCTCTACTGATCTCTACCTTCTTTAAAGTGGTTGTAAAGGCAGTAGTTTTTTTTTTTTTTTACATTTTAATGCATTAAGATCAAGCCTTTTGTGTGCAGCAGCCCCTCTCAGCCCCCCCTAACACTTACCCAAGGTCCCTCTAGCTCCAGCGATGTTGTAGGAATATCTTGGCCATCCGAAAGTCCCCTTCTCATTGGCTGAGACAGCAGGGTGGTTTCCTAACCGAACATCTCTATAGTTTAGTTTAATTCCATATACAAGTAACACATTGGCTTTTGTATTGTCCCTGGGCCATCATTTCACTTTAGGAAATAGATGCTGTTCCTGAACAAAAATGACACTGGCCTTCTGGGGATAAAAGGAATAAAAGATGAGTAAGCCATTGTCAGAAATATCTGCAATTGTTGCACATATATTACTTAACCTTAATTCATATACAGTGGGGAAAATTAATGATTTGGTCCCCTGCAGATTTTTTTAATTTTGCCCACTTGCAAAGAAATTAAGGGTCTATAATTTTTATCATAAATGTATTTCAAATGATAGAGACAGAATATCAACCAAAAATCCCCCCAAAAAACATGATACAAATGTTATAAAATTGGGTTGCATTTCAGTGAGTAAAATACGTTTTTGATCCCTAAGCAAAACATGACTTGGTACATAGTGGAGAAACCCTTGTTGGCAAGCACAGAGGTAAGACGTTTCTTGTAGTTAGTGACCAGGTTTGCACACATCTCGGATTTTGGTCCACTCCTGTAATAAATAAAAAATCTTCTTAAAATTCTTAAGGTTTCTTGGCTGTCATTTGGCAACTCGAAGTTTCAGCTCCCCGGAGACTGGCTAGGGCACTCCGTGACCTTAATGTGCTTCTTGAGCCACTCCTTTTGTTGCCTTGGCTGTATGCTGAGGAAAGACAATACATGGTCCCATCCATTGGCCCCTCAATGCAGCAGAGTCGGTCTGTATCTTTAGCACAGAAACGGCCCCAACGCATAATGTTTCCACCTCCATGCTTGACTGTAGGGATGGTGTTTTTGGGGTCATAGTCGGCATTTTTATTTCTCCAAACACGACGAGTCCCCCTCCTCAAGGCACATGTACAGTCATGCCAATGAACATCCAAATGATTCAGAGGATTGGAAGAAAGTGCTGTGGCCAGATGAGACCAAAATTTAGCTCTTTGGTATTAACTTGACTCACCGTGTTTGGAGGAAGAAGAAATGCTTACTATGACCCTAAGAACACAATCCATACAGTCAAGCACGGAGGTGGAAACATGATGCTTTGGGGCTGTTCCTCTGCTAAAGGTACAGGCCGACCTAGCCGCATTGAGGGGCCAATGGATGGGGCCATGTATTGTAAAATCTTGGATGAGAACCTTCTTCCCTCAGTGAGAACACTGAAGATGAGTCGTGGTTGGGTATTCCAGCATGACAATGACCCAAAACATACCACCAAGACAACAAACGAATGGCTCAAGAAAAAGCACATTAAGGTCATGGAGTGGCCTAGTCAGTCTCCAGACCTCAATCCTATAGAAAATTTATGGAGGAGCTGAAACTTCGAGTTGCCAAAAAAACCTTAAGATCTTTAACCACCTCAATACTGGGCACTTTCGCCCCCTTCCTTCCCAGACCAATTTTCAGCTTTCAGCGCTGTCGCACTTTCAATGACAATTGCGCGGTCATGCAACACTGTACCCAAATGACGTTTTTATCATTTTGTTCGCACTAATAGAGCTTTCTTTTGGTGGTATTTATTCACGACTGTTTTTTTTTCTTTCGATATAAGCGGAAAAAGAGCGGAAATTTGAAGGAAACTATTTTCTTTTTTCTATTTTAAAATAAATCTAATTTCTCTTACCGTCCATGGACTGACACAGCCTCTTCATACTTGACAAGTGGGTTTATGTCCCTGCTCATAGGACATAAGCCCACTTGTCAAGTATGAAGAGGCTGTGTCAGTCCATGGACATCAGAGAAACGGTTTTTACGGTGAGTACAAAAATCCTATTTTTGTCATAAATTTAAGCCAAAATATATTCTGCTACATGTTTTTGGTAAAAAAAAGAAAACCCGTTAAGTGTATAATTGGTTTGTGTTATCACAGAAAAATGTACGCAGATGATCATGTACAGATGTGCGCAGGTGATCACGGACATATGTGTGCAAATGATCATTGGGACATGTGATTTTACTGTTGCATATGAGGGGGACAGGTGTTTTTACTATGTGGGGGACGTGTGTTTACTTTGTGTTTTTACATTGTGGGGACACTAGACTGGTGATCAGTGAGTAAAAAGCTGTAAAAAAAACCAGCTCGTACTCGCTGATCACCAGCCGGCGGCAGCGATCCGCTCTCCTCACCGACAATTTCTGTGTGAGGAGAGCCGGCTCTGTTTACATCACATGACGGCTGTGATTGGCCCTCCTGATCACATTACGGCCGTGTCCAATCACAGAGCCCTCCTGCCGATCTGAGATGCGATGTGTCCGGGTGACATGAGCGCATCAGGATCGTGCCGATCCCCCTCCTGCCTGAACGTCTACTCAGGAGAGAGCGCCCACCCGGCCGTATATGTTCAGTGGCTGGGTGGAAAGTAGTTAAAGAAGAGTGGATCAAGAGTTTCTCCAAGTACAAAGTCATGCTTTTCTTGGGGATCAAATACTTATTTTACTCGCTGAACTGCAACTCAATTTTTAGCTTTTGTTTTTATGCGTTTTTTTTTTTTTTCTGAATTTTTGGTTGATATTCTGTCTCTATCATTTAAAATACAACTATGATGAAAAATTATAGACTCGTCATTTTGTAAGTGGGAAAATTTCCCCACTGTATATCTGATGCTAGATCCACTTTAAATTAAGCAAACAAGCAAAGCTATTTAAATCAGGAATGTATAATGTAAATGATGCCTTATGCAATTCAAGTTGACATTTGTTGTCTCAATGTATTAGTAAGGAAAAAAAAGGTGAAACCGTGAAGGTGGAGGGCGGTAATGCAAAATCTTGCTAATTTTGCAGAATAAATATTTGAAAATGTATGTGTGGATAACTTTAATAATACACATGCATATCCATGTTTACCTAATCGCTATTAGTTAGGAAAGCTTTTGCGTATTTCTGAGTCACCAAAGCTGTGTTATTCCAAGAAGATATTCCTTTTATCCTTTCAGAGACAGAACATTGGCTTCTCTCATCCTCATCCTAATGAATATTTATTTTAATCTAACAGCTTTGATTAACCTTACATATACTGCATGGCTCCTAGGCCACATTATGACAGATGGGCAGATTTTACAAATCATAGGAAGAAAGCGTGTTTGCTCTGTCCACATCGGATATTTTCGCTTGAGTTAGAAAATGAAAAAAAACATTGAATAAATGCTTTTCTATATATCCTATATAAGATCCAGAAGAAATTTTAGGTTAAAGAGTTTTGCATAGTATATTCTATCAGAAAAATACCAGTAATGGTTCTCTCTTTTTGGGGTCCTGGGATCCTCTCTGCATGCCCATTCAAGCCCAATTGTATGTTCAGATTTGACCTCACAAAAATTCACCATTAGGTTTTATAGTGACAAACCACACAAACCCCTTTTGTAAACGACTAAAGACTTTTAGTACATTGGGAGTCGGAGAGGGACAAAAGGTAAGGGGAAATTCAAAGCAGAACTGAACTTAAAAAAAAAAAATTGTAGGCAGGCAGGCTCTTTATTGCGGAAGAGACCTGACTGTTTGCAATCTTCAAGCCCCTTCACACTTGATCTTCTTTCTCCTTCCTTCCTTCCTCTTTTTTTGCATTTGTACAGGCACTTTTGCACATGTTTCAGGCTAGACCACTTTTTTTTTTTTTTTTGTTATCCTGCACCCGAAGCTGGTTGCTAGGCAAAGAAACGCATGAAAAATGCATGTTTCTTTTAGGTGCTCCTATTGAAGTGTATTGGTGCCAAAACATGTGACTCCTGCCGCAAAAAAAGCAAATTAACTTTCTCGAAAGATGAACTTCAAGCAACACTATGCTCAGGTGTGAATGGGCACCATTGATTATAATGGAAAGCTAGTTTCGAAACATTTTTGATGAAGCTTTAAATCGCTCAAGTGTGATCGAGGCAATAGGATTCTTGCCATACCTTGGTGTCAGAATGAATGGACTGTGTGTGCTTGCATGGAAGTTGAGTTTTTCCCTGTTGGCCAAGGAAGATGGCCGAAGGCATCCAGAAGGGGAGGAGAAGATGTTGGCACCAGTCAGGGGGGTGAGTAGTTGTAGTCTTTAGTTCCGCTTTAATGTGGGTATAGACCCTTTAAACAGACAGTTGTACCTTTACTACAATACAGTGGAACCTCGGATTACGAGCATAATCCGTTCCAGGAGAATGCTCGTAATCCAAAGCGAGTTTCCCCATTGAAGTCAATGGAAACAAAAATAATTTGTTCCGCATTGACTTCAATGGCATGCAATACCGCATGCGGCCAGAGGTGGGGGGGCGCCGGAGATGGAAAGGCCAGAGGACAGCTCGGGAACTGAGCATTTCCGTGTCTTTCAGAGCATTCCCGAAAGACTCCGCTCGGCTCTGGCGCTCCCCCCCCCACCTCAGGCCAAACGCGGTAATGCACACGGCTTTGGCGTGAATCCTGCTTGTTTTGCGAGACAACACTCGCAAACAGAGTTAGGATTTTTTTAAATGCGGTGCTCGTATTGCGAAACGCTCGTTAACCACGTTGCTCGCAATCCGAGGTTCCACTGTACAGGCTAAACTACTCTTTCCTAGCTTTTTACTTGCCTTAGTTCCTGAGCCTCGGCCCCCTTTGTTTCAGGCCTGGATGAAAAGTCTTTACTACTCTCTTTTTATATATACCGCAAACAGTGCAGGTTATGGCTAAGCTGAGACCTGATAGGGGGAGCAGGAGACTGCATGGGGCAGTAATAAGGGAAGGCTGAGGCATGGTTTTACCAGAGTTCAGTGCCACATACTGTATGGCAGAGCTTTGCTGCCAGAGGTCACACATACAAATCAGGATCTTGTGTTTTTGTATTTTGGGTATGCTGGTTGATTTTGTTAATTTTTGCATTCAAATTATACTATACTGCTGGCCATATGGTATGATGAAAACAATTATAATGGCAGCAGGACAAGTGTAAGTTCCATTGAATGAGTGGAAACAGGCAAATATCCAGATTTCTAATCTATATACGTTTTTTATATATAAATAAAATATAAAGTTGTAGTGAGCGGTTTTAATGGCCCATTTATACCTGTGCGGCATGTTAATGCGCACGCGTTTCACACTGATCATTTTTTGGGGGGATTAGAAGCATAAAAAAAAAGCATGAAAAATGTATTCCTTAAAATCCTATAGAGCTCTTCACACTGCAGGTGCACTGCACTTTGAAAAGTCCTGCATGTTGCTTCTTTGATACAATTTTTCAAAAGCGTATCAGTGTGAAAGGGCTCTTAAAGTGGAGTTCCAGCCTCTTAATTTTATTTAAAGTCAGCAGCTACAAATGTGCCTGCCTGTGTAGGGCTCCCGCGATGTCAGCCCCTAAAGCTGAAATCTGGAGATGACGTACCTCGCTGCAGTGGTGTAGGACAGAAACCCTGCTGTGCTTGATTTGGATTACACCCAGTTTGAGTTTAGCCTGGAACTTCGCTTTCCCTTTTCTCTGCTTGAAGCACCAAAACGCACACAAAGTGCATGCATCCTTATTAGCACCAAAGCGAACCTCAACACGTTGCCATACTTTTGTGGTGTGCAGCAATACACGTGCATTCAGAATGACTGGCACAGCAGCTCACCAACGTGCATAACATGCATGGCTGCATGTTGCGGTAGCACACATTGCAACTCAATAGCGTAATTCCAACCTTTAAAGTCAGAAACGGCTCAATGTTTTATTAAAAAATATACAAAAAGAAATGCACAATACTTTTTTGTATCAATTTTTCAATTGACACCAGCCACCATGCTGAACGTTACCTATATTTACTCTTCTGTCGGTTTGTCTTACTTTTTATAATTTTATTTTTGAAAAAATGTAAAATTCCTTAATGTTAAATTTTTTTTTTTTTTTTTTTTAATTAAGATCTTTGCAATAATGTATGTTAAAAAAAAAAAAAATTTGATATCCAAACCTGGGCAATTACAATGATGACTTCTTTTGTTGGTTATTACCGTAGATTATCTTGTTAGTTAGAGATAACATAGAGATAGCCTTGCTGTGCTGCAGAGAATCAATATTAAATGTTGCAGGTCTCTAGATGCTATCTTTTTAAGAATACTACACTGATTGTTTTGCAGATAACACTGTATATTATTACAGAGTGAAAAAACAAAACAGCTGAGGCCACAATGGTGCTTTTAGCTCCTGGGAAATTGGAAATTACCCAGAGACAATCCACATCACTGTTACCATTTTTTCATCTTTAGCTGGAAATTTAAGCTTTTTGTTATCAGCAACCCACAAGTGCCCTTGTGGGTTCTAGACAACAAACCATCAACGACTCGTAATGCAGTTACTTGTATCCTAAAATTCCTTGATTGTAAACTTGCCTTTAGCCAAGTGAAAAAAAAAATTGGTGTTTTATAATATTTTCTTAGAGGTCAGCTTGTATGTATGCAGCAAATAGTAGCATACTATATACATATTCTGACATTATAAAGGTTGCCTTCCTTTTTTCATTTCTGTGGTGTTCCTTCATAGCATTGCCAACTTTACTTAATGTCTACTAACATGGAATCCACCAACGTGCTGTCAGAGCAATGTGTAGGCCAATCATTTTCCGAAAAAGATCCTGGTTGGTCTGAGCACAACATTTCTGGTGGTGGGGAATAAATATGGTCCTCTCTCACATGGAGTGTTATATTATCATATATATTTTAAATTTACAGGATCGGAGAGCAAGGCTAGTAAAACATTAAAAAAAAAATCTCTTTTCGTAGCCACATGCTGTTTTATTATCTCCCATTGGATCTTGGCGAGAACTAACACTGTCTTTACTGATTTGAAACTTTACATGTCACATTCTAGTACTTGTTGTTTATTTTTTTTGCCATAATATTATGGTAGACCTAATTGATCCATGCTGGATATATATGGTTTTAATTTTTAATTTTATTTTTTCTGTTGTCGCTTTTCTATGTTTTATCTCCTCTTTACATACTCCCCTGCTCAGTGGATCCAGCATTGTCCTGCTGCAATATGCTGCTCAGGTGTACAATCCACGTTGTGTGGCCAATTTCGTTCTCTTTGGTCATTAGGACCCAGCTACCTCTACCAGGTTCAGGTAGCCAGGCCTTTGATGAAAAGAAAAAAATAAAATAAAATGCGGGGAACCTGATATAGTATTTAGATCGGGGTGCTGCCCATCAGATAGGGTCAGGGTGTAATTCACAGGGCATATAGTTATGGACAAAACAAAGAAAACGTGAACACCCAAAGGTAGTTTATTGGAATAAAACAGCATCAAAGGTATGCATGCGGAGATGAAGTGGCCATCTCCACAGAGAGTGCACTCTGCCCTTGGAAACACAAATTGCCCTCTAAAATCCATGACCTAACCCTCCTATGGCTTTTCATGGGAAGTTTGGGCCATGGATTTTAGAAGGCGATTTGTGTTTCCAAGGGCAGAGTGCACTCTCTGTGACGATGGCCATTTCATCTCCGCATGCATACCTTTTTTGATGCGTTTTTTTTCCAATAAACTCGTTTTTGGAGATGGCCTTTGGGTGCTCACATTTTTCTTTGTTTTGTCAATAAGCCAGCCTTTGATGGCACCGCCAGGGCTGCTCTGTTTGCTCCTGCAGCCTCCTGGCATAAATTGTGGTTTCCCTGGGGGCAGAGGAAGTAGGGAGTCAGGGACGCATCATTCTTGTCTAAGAGAATAACAACTGGGGTGGTGAAGACAGATTAAAGAAAAGATTCAAACATAAAAAAAAACCTGCCTTTTTACTTTTTATAGAGGCAGCTGAGTGAAGGGAGGTTAAGTCATTTAGGGAGAGTAAAGGACTACTCTAAAGTATATCTAATGCTGAAACTTTTGTTTTTAGCTTGAGTTAGAGCAGGGGTGTCCAAACTTTTTTCAAAGAGGGCCAGATTTGATTAAGTAAACATGCCTGAGGGCCAACCATTTTGCCTGACTTTCTTTGAACCATTAAAATTCGATCTAAGTGTGTTCGTCCGAGCACTAATACACAGCCCAACAAGAATTCTCTTGCCTTTGTGGCTGTGTGTGGTGAAGATATTAGCTTGGGATATATATATATATATATATATATATATATATATATTTTTTATGGCCCCAACGAATCCCGAGCAACACTCGGGACCAAGGATGAGCTTGGGCGTGTTATTTGGATATACCATATTTATCGGCGTATAACGTGCACCTTCACTTTAAGAAGGATGTTTTAGGATTTTTTTTTTACATTTTAAATAAATAACTGTGAAGCAAAATAAGGGTGAGTGCCCATCAATGTCGCCTAATCAGTGTCCATCCATCTGCTGCCTCACCATTGCCATGAATGCAGCCTGATCGATGCCCATCTGCAGCCTCGGAGGGGACAGGGAGGGGGACGGGATGATCGCCAACAGATTAAATACAGGAGAATCGCCTGTTTACATGGCAGCCTCTTTTATACAAAGTCCTGCCTTCCTATAATAGACAGAACAGTCGTCCAATGGCAGCCCAAAAGACGGGACTTCCTATTACAGAGGCCACCACTTAAACTGGAGATTCTCCTGTATGTAATCTGATGGCGCTCGTCCCACCCCCTCCCTGTCCCCTCTGAGGCAGCGTGGATAAATACAAAAGATATATATCCAAATTACCAGGGGGGCCACACTAATCCAGATCGCGGGCCACAATTGGCCCGCGGGCTGGACTTTGGACATGCCTGGGTTAGAGTAAAGAATGGTTAAAACCCAAAAGTATTTTACTCTTTCGTCCATGGACCGACACAGCTTCTCTATTGACAAAGTGGGTATTATCCGTTAATTAGGAGTGACTAGGCAGAAAAACTTGTAAAAAGTGTTGCATCACACCTTCTACAGTACCGCCCATGGGGCGGACCCTCTGGGTATATCCTCTCAGTCTGCACATCGCAGATCAGTTTTTTTCTGTCTAGCAAGGAGTAGGACATGGCTCCCTTCGGGCCCATTGGTCCGGGGAAAATATATATATATATATATATATATATATATATATATATATATATATATATATATATATATATACTACATTTGTTGTTTCCTGCGATCTTCGATCAACTGCCGACTGGGTGACAGACTGGATCCTTGTAGTCTCCCCAGTTTCGGCCATCGAGCGTGTGCCGACCCTAGCTACGCGCTGGGTTTTCAACGACATGCCCGTCGCTCCACGGGTGGCCGGTGAGCCTACGCTCCAGGGCCTGCATCAGACCGCTCAGCTTCGGCTGACCTTACGGCCGAGTCGCAGCAGCCTGGCCGGTGAGCTTACGCTCCAAGGCTTGCATCGGACCGCTCAGCTTCGGCTGACCTTACGGCCGAGTCGCAGCAGCCTGTCCGGTGAGCGTCATGCTCCAGGGCATACATATGATCGTCCCTTCTGGGTCCAATCACAGCATGCCTGGCCAACAGTCACCTTCCGTGCGCGGACGATGATCTGTTTGGAATGTCTTCCAGCATAATACATGCAGGATAGGTAAGTAAAACTCCCCTGCCTCGGCTGGGTGATTTAGCTGGACATTCCTGGAGAGATCAAGTAAGTGGTTGTGGCCCCTTTCTTCCCTCTCTCCCTGCCTTTCCCTCCTCCCTGGGCTTCTAGCTAAAGGTTGCTGGGTGCTGGGGGTCACCTAGGGGGTCCCACTGGAGCGGGGCTGGCTGTAACTAACATTTAAAAGAAATGCCATTTTTGCTTACCTGTGTTTGTGTCTCCATGCTGTTGGCGGCCATTTTGAGGTGGTCCATGCCAAGTTTGGCCTCTTGTAACTGCCTGGCGGCCATCTTCCTGTGGTTCGGCCACACCCACTGGCCCCTATCAGGTGATCGGTGGCCATGTTTGTCCACCCTGTATGCAGATATTGCCGTTCGGCGGCCATCTTTTTGTGGGCTATGGCTGCCTGACCTCTATCTTCTGTCGGCGGCCATTTTCTTAGAGCCCACATTATCTTCCATACAGACGTTTTTGGCAACCATTTTGCGAGAGCCTCCGGCCTCTAGGGTGCATTACACTGGCGCGAAAATTCACACAGGAAGTGCTGATAAAAGAAGCAGACTGACACAGCAGCAAGGGGACAGCATCACAGGCGCAGCATAACAGTACCTATCCAGGGTGGTGAGTCCTCTGGGTAACCCAGCATCTCTGCAGCGCAGGAGGGTGGCCTATTGATATCTTGCCTGGAGCCCTGTGAGTGTCAGCGTGTGGTCAGCATGGCATCTGAGCCAGATGTCTTCTCCCCTGAAATACCAGATTTAGCAGCTGGTGTCCCTGAGGTGTCTATGGACGCTATGTCGGCAATCCTAGAGGCGTTTGCTGCCAGGGTGGAAGCAGCACACGGGAATACAGGGGGTAGTAAACGCCCCGTCCCCTGCAATCTTCTGGGGATATTTCTGATGCAGAACCAGGTCCAGCTACGGCTCATGGCCCAGATTCTGATGCATCAGAGACTGCAGACCGTGACCGATCGGACAGTGAGGAGGACTCCAAGTCCAGGTCAGTACGCGAGACTGCTTTGGTATCTGACCTTATTACTGCAGTGCGGGATACGCTAAAGTTGGAAAGGACTGAAGAAGTAGCAGATACTCCAGTCCCCTTTTGGGTTTCGTAAACCTGCCCGCACTGCTAAGGTGTTCCCTTGTGTGTCTTATTTTGACAAACTCTTGTACAAGGAATGGGAGAACCCACTGAGGGCCTTTACAGCCCCAAAGAGGTTTGCAGTGCGGCACCCCTTTTGAGGAGAGTTTTCTGAAGATATGGACCTCTCCCCCTATAGTGGACCCTTCGGTGTCCAGACTTAATAGAGCAAGAGGGGTGGTTTGGGACTTTAAATGAGGTGCATATGTGGTGCACCTCCATCCCGGGTTCAGAGTATATAGGAGGGGGGAAGGTTGGGACTTTGAATGAGGCTGCAGGCATGGTCACCTTACTCAAACCAGTTTGCATTATTATATCCTTTGTAGATATTCCAAGCATCCGCCCCTGAAAAGTGTCCCATTTACACGAAACGCGTCGGGCACCAGGGATGCACTACATGACCTTATAGGACATACTCCATTCAACTTTTTATGTGTCACTGGTTTTATATACAGACATACATGTTTTATATATATATATATATATATATATATATATATATATATATATATATATATATATATATGTGTGTGTGTGTGTGTGTGTGTGTGTGTGTGTGTGTGTGTGTGTGTGTGTGTGTGTATATATATATATATATATTGTGAGGGGGTTAGCTCGGCAGCGGGTGTGTGTGACCCCCGGGATGGGCTCCCCACCCAAAAACAGGCCCAGCAGACGGAGGTTGTGGTTTTCAAAATCAAAAAGGTGCGGTTTATTTTCTATTTACAGTGACAAAAACACAGCAAGGCAAAAAAAAACATAAACAAAATAAATCCTGGTCAACTTGACCTCTGACTAAACATACAGGTTTCCTAACTAACAACTGGGATCAGCCTAGTGCTGTCCTAGTCCCTAAGTCCCTGGTTTTAAATGTCCAAGCAAATATATAGCCACACAGGCTTTCTCTCACCGCACAGGGGTTCACTCTCCCTAGACAGTCCACACAGGTCTGCTTCCAGGCATGAGCTAACATCTAATGAATCTGGGAGTTTCTTATAGAGGCCTAAATGAGCTGACAAGGTTCAGCTGGTCTCATCAACTCCCTGTCTGCACGACGCCCAGCCCTCTCCCTAGAGGTATGAGTCATCCATGAGCCCACTAGTCTCAGCTGGGCTTATACAACTCTCCACCTAGCTGTATAAGTCGGCGTAAAGCCTGAATCTGGGCGAAATATATCTACCCCCCTGGATGCAACCAGGTGACTTTACCTTCCTGCTGTCACATACCCCCCCCTCTTGTTTTAACCTCGGGGTTGGAACACCAGCAATCAGGCATTCATGTACTCGAGACAAAGCATCCACATTCCCCATTTGAACGCCAGGGCGATGCTTTACTGTGAAGTTGAATTCCTGGAGGGCCAGGAACCACCTATTCACTCTTCTATTTGTTTCCTTGTTTTGAGCCATCCACTTTAACGGAGCGTGATCCGTAACCATGTCAAAGTGCCTACCTAGCAGGTAGTACCGAAGGGAATCTAGAGCCCACTTCACCGCTAAACACTCCTTTTCAACGGTGGCGTAATTTACCTCATGGGACTTCAACTTCCTGCTGAGGTAAATGACTGGGTGCTCTTCCCCGTTCCAGACCTGGGACAATACTGCTCCTAACCCCACATCTGACGCATCACTTTGTACGACAAAGTCTCTAGAGAAGTCGGGTGAGTACAACACTGGCTGGCTACATAAGGCTTGTTTCAAGAATTGGAATGCTGCCTCAGCCTCGGGGGTCCATTTAATCATGACCGACCCTTTCCCCTTCGTCAGGTTGGTTAGGGGCACAGCCTTAGAAGCAAAGTGGGGAATGAATCGCCGATAATACCCAGCGATTCCCAGAAAGGCTCGTACCTGCTTCTTGCTGTTGGGACGTGGCCAACTCTGGATGGCCTCGACTTTGTTGAGTTGGGGTTTTATTACTCCCCTCCCAATGGTGTACCCAAGATATTTGGCCTCCTCCTGCCCAATGGTACACTTCTTGGGGTTAGCCGTAAACCCTGCTTCCCGAACAGAGTCCAGGACTGCTTGCACTTTTGGCAGATGTGAGGCCCAATCTGTGCTATGGACAATTATGTCATCCAGGTAAGCCGCAGCATACTTCCGATGGGGCCTCAGCATCTGGTCCATTTTCCGCTGGAATGTGGCCGGCGCATTCTGTAACCCGAACGGCATTCTTTTATATTGGAACGCCCCGTCTGGGGTTACAAATGCGGTTTTCTCTTTGGCCGACTTGGCCAGGGGGATTTGCCAATACCCTTTTGTGAGGTCAAGAGTCGTCATGTATCGGGCTGTTCCCAGCCGGTCGATCAACTCATCTATACGTGGCATGGGGTAGGTGTCAAATTTTGTAACTTTGTTCAACTGACGAAAATCGTTACAAAATCGCCAGCTCCCATCCGGTTTAGGCACCAACACAATGGGACTAGACCAATCACTTTGGGACTCCTCTATCACCCCTAAGTTCAGCATTTTCTGTACTTCCTCCCGTATTGCCTCCCGTCGGGCCTCTGGGATCCGATAGGGTTTTAACTTCACCCTTTCACCGGGCGGGGTAATAATGTCATGCTCTACCCCAGATGTTTGTCCCGGCAGCTCAGAGAATACCTCCTTGTTGCGAAGCACAAACTCCTTAACCTCCTGTTGTTGGGGTTGTGACAAGGTGGCTGCGATTCCAACCTCAGGAATCACGCAACCAGTTTGAGCTGGTGACCAAGTGTCTGCGACTAGGGACTCTCTATCCCTCCAGGCTTTCAACAGATTAACGTGATAGATCTGTTCGGGCTTTCGCCTTCCTGGTTGTCTGACCTTGTAATTCACTTCGCTCACTTTTTCCATTATCTCGTAGGGGCCTTGCCATTTGGCAAGGAATTTACTTTCAACCGTAGGGACAAGTACCAATATCCTATCCCCCGGGGAAAAGGTACGGGTCTTGGCTCCACGGTTGTACACTCTCTGCTGTGCCAACTGCGCTTGGGCCAAATGTTCCTTCACGATGGGCATTACCTGTGCAATTCGATCTTGCATCAGGGCGACATGCTCAATCACACTCCTGTGGGGAGAACTCTCACTTTCCCAAGTTTCCTTGGCAATATCCAACAGCCCTCTTGGGTGTCTCCCATACAGTAACTCAAAGGGGGAGAATCCCGTAGAGAATTGGGGCACCTCCCTAATAGCAAACATCAAATAAGGAAGTAGACAGTCCCAATCCCTTCCATCTCTATCCACCACTTTCTTCAACATTTGTTTTAGGGTTTTGTTGAATCTTTCAACCAGCCCATCGGTTTGGGGGTGATACACAGATGTACGCAATTGCGTCACTTTGAACAATTTACACAGCTCTTTCATAACCCGGGACATAAAGGGTGTACCTTGGTCCGTAAGCAGTTCTTTACAAATACCCACCCGGCTAAAAACAAGAGATAGCTCTTTGGCTATGGTTTTGGCCGAGGTATTTCTGAGAGGGATCGCTTCTGGATAACGGGTGGCATAGTCCATTATAACCAATATGTACTGGTGCCCCCTAGCGGACTTGATTATAGGACCTACCAAATCCATTGCGATTCTCTCAAACGGGACCTCAATGATGGGTAGAGGGACCAGCGGGCTACGGAAATGTGGCATCGGGGCCGACCTCTGACACACAGGGCAGGAGGAACAATAATTTTCTATGTCCTTCATCACCCCAGGCCAATAGAATCTCTGTAATACCCTCTCTCGGGTTTTCTCTGTCCCCAGATGACCTCCAAGAATGTGCCCATGGGCCAACTCCAACACCAACTTCCTGTAAGGTTTGGGCACCACAAGCTGCTCAACGGTTTCTTCTGCCCTTTTTGCCACCCGATACAGTAGGTCCTTCTCTACGCTGAAGTATGGGTAAGTGCCGGTATTATCTGGGTTCACTAACTCGCCATCTATTTTCACTACGTTTTCCCGTGCCTTTATTAGGGCGGGGTCTTTCAACTGTTCTGTGGCAAAGTTTTCCCTGTGAACCTCAAGATCAGAAAACTCCACAGACGGTAGGTTTTCGTCTGAGGAGGTGGGCTCCTCTCCAGTTTCTTGAGTCTCCCCTGCCAATACTGACAAGGGAAATTCCGGAGAGTCCTCACCACTCTCAGGGGAGTTCTGGCTATCACATTCCTGGTACATAGGGGCACCAGTGGGGGGCTCAGGATCATCCCACAGTTCCCAGAACTTCGGAAAATCCCTTCCCACAATGGCGTCATGCGGTAACTGAGATACTAAGCCCACTGGATGAGAGAGGGTACCTCTGGGGGTCTCGAAACACACTGTAGTCACTGGATACTCTCGGGTGTCCCCATGCACACAAATAACGGCTACCTTGCTATTCCCAGAGACCTCTGTTTTAACTAACTCAGCCTTTATCAGGGTCACAAGGCTACCTGAATCCAGCAATACCACAACATTTCTACCATTAATACACATTTTGCATAAATGTTTCTCAGTTCCCCGAATGGCAGTGCATGCGACTGTCGCACACAGCGACTGACGTCTGCCCGTCAGAAAGTCACACTGCATGGGTTCCTCCACAACCGGGCAATTTGCTGCAATATGTCCCGCTTGCCGGCAGCGGTAGCAAACGATCCTTCTTGCGGCCTCTTGAGCCGCTGATTTCCCAGGCTGTTCTCGCCAAACTTGGGGTAGAGCTCCCACCCTCTCACTCTCTCCACCCTCACCCCTTGGAATCCTCTTATCCGCCCCTGGGGATGGTCTGGTCTTAGGGTGGAAAGTCCGAGTGTCTCTGGAAGAGGCCGTCAGGTTCTCTGTAGCCAAGTATTTCTCCACACGATCCACAAGACCATCGGCCGTCTCTGGGTCTCCATGGCTTACCCACTTTTGGATGGCAGTAGGAAGAGCTCTCAAAAACCGATCCATTACAACACGTTCCACAATCTTTGGTGCGGACAAAGTCTCTGGCTGTAGCCACTTTCTGCTCAGGTGAATGAGATCATACATTTGAGACCTGGGGGGTTTTCCAAGCTGGAAAGTCCAGTTATGCACACGCTGAGCCCGGACAGCCAGGGTGACACCCAGCCTTGCCAATATTTCAGCTTTTAGCATCACATAGTCTTTTGCTTGGTTAGGCTCTAGGTCATAGTAAGCTTTCTGCGATTCACCAGTTAACAGAGGAGCCACTAGTCCAGCCCACTGCTCCTCAGGCCACTTTTCTCTTTCAGCGGTCCTTTCAAATGTGGTCAAAAATACCTCTGGATCATCCTCTCCAGTCATTTTTGTCAATAAACGACTCACCCCAAAGGACGCGGTATTAGTGGGACGGCTTTCCTCACTGGTCTGCGGACGTTGCTGCATTACTGCTTCCATCTGTTGTTGTAGTCTCTGCTCTTGCTTCTGCAACAGGTCTATGAAGCGGGCCTCAGATTGCTGATGGGCTTGTTGCTGAGCCTCCAGACTCTGTTGTAAAGTTGCAAGGCTCTGTTGATGAGCTTGCTGCTGGGCTGCAAGGCTCCTTTGCAAACCTGCATTTGTCTGCTGTTGATTGGCATTTGCTAGAGCCAGCTGTTTCAGTATCTCCTCCATGCTGGCTTAAAAAAAAACTGCCACTGGTTCTCCACCAACTGTGAGGGGGTTAGCTCGGCAGCGGGTGTGTGTGACCCCCGGGATGGGCTCCCCACCCAAAAACAGGCCCAGCAGACGGAGGTTGTGGTTTTCAAAATCAAAAAGGTGCGGTTTATTTTCTATTTACAGTGACAAAAACACAGCAAGGCAAAAAAAAACATAAACAAAATAAATCCTGGTCAACTTGACCTCTGACTAAACATACAGGTTTCCTAACTAACAACTGGGATCAGCCTAGTGCTGTCCTAGTCCCTAAGTCCCTGGTTTTAAATGTCCAAGCAAATATATAGCCACACAGGCTTTCTCTCACCGCACAGGGGTTCACTCTCCCTAGACAGTCCACACAGGTCTGCTTCCAGGCATGAGCTAACATCTAATGAATCTGGGAGTTTCTTATAGAGGCCTAAATGAGCTGACAAGGTTCAGCTGGTCTCATCAACTCCCTGTCTGCACGACGCCCAGCCCTCTCCCTAGAGGTATGAGTCATCCATGAGCCCACTAGTCTCAGCTGGGCTTATACAACTCTCCACCTAGCTGTATAAGTCGGCGTAAAGCCTGAATCTGGGCGAAATATATCTACCCCCCTGGATGCAACCAGGTGACTTTACCTTCCTGCTGTCACAATATATATATATATGTGTATATATATATATATTATTTTTGTCGTTATTGCTGTTAACAGGATATCTGTACACATGTATATTCATTTTTTGTATCCATTATCAGTCCAGATGTCTATGTGGCGCTTGGTTATGCACTGTTATTTCCTTGTTGCTTGTACTGTACATGCACATATATATGTGTCTGGCAGACAATATGAGACTACATTTATTGTAATGTTTTTCTGTTCAACATATAATCTGGTTCTGTGATGTGTCATGCATTTTCATGATCAATAAATGTGTATTTTTTACCCGCACCATGCCTGCAGCCTCATTCAAAGTCCCAACCTTCCCCCCTCCTATATAGACTTAATAGAGCCACCACTATTCCAGTAGAAGGGGCTCCTGTTTTCAAGGACCCTGTGGATAAGAAGGCTGAAGCACTCGCTCACTACCTATACTCAGTGGTAGGCTCGGCAGTACGCCCGGCATTGGCGGGGGCCCTAGTGTCTCAGACACTTACTGAATGGGCAAAATTGCTACTCCAGGGGTTAAAGGAGCGAGATGCTCCTCCTAATGAGATAACTTTGGCCGACCAGTTGGTCCAGGGCCTTAAGTTGGTCTGCGAGTCAGACATGGATACTATTCCCCTGCTGTCAAGAGCTTCGTTTTATGCAGTAGCAATACGCCGCCTGATCTGGCTAAAGGGCTGGTCTGCGGACCAGACTTCCAAGAAAGCCCTATTGGATCTGCCTTTTAAGGGCGACAGACTTTTTGGGGCTCCTCTGGATGACATCAAGGATGCCACAGGAGGTAAAAGCACTTTGCTTCCCCAAACTAGCAAAGGTAGGGGACCACGCCAAGGGCAAGGGCCCTCCTTTACTGCACGTAAGCAGTTTTTTCGCCCCCTTAAGGCGACAGGGAAAAGACCCCAGGCCGATAAAGCGCCTGCCCAAGGACAAAAGCGTCCTTGGTCCCGCAGACCCAACAAGCCTGCTGACAAATCTGCGTCCACATGAAGGTCCGCCCCCACCCAGCTCTCGGGTGGGGGGACGTCTTCGCAAATTCGCGACTCAGTGGACTGCTCTAGTCTCCGACAGGTGGGTTTGCGAAGTAATCTCCTCAGGCTACAAGATAGAATTTCTCTCTTGTCCACCAGACAGATTCATCACCTCCAATCTCCAGCTACTACCGACCCGTCGGGAGGCCCTGTATGGGGCGGTCCAGGGTCTACTGGAACGCTGGGTAGTTATTCCAGTTCCAGAACAGGAACGGGGTCAGGGTTTTTACTCAAATCTGTTCATTGTGCCAAAGAAGGAGGGGGTTCGTCCAATCTTGGATCTCAGAGCCCTCAATTGCTTTGTGAAGGTACAAAGATTTCGGATGGAGTCGGTTCGATCCGTAGTCACGGCTCTCCATCCGGGGGACTTTCTGGCCTCCTTGGACATCAAGGATGCATACCTGCATGTCCCCATATACTCCAGACACCAGAGGTTTCTGCGATTTGCTATCGGGAAGAACCACTACCAGTTTGTGGCCCTCCCGTTTGGCCTTGCCTCAGCACCCAGGACGTTCACCAAGGTGCTCGCTCCAATTCTGGCACTTCTAAGACAGCGGGGTATCGCTATCACAGGTTACTTGGACGACCTTCTGCTGAAGGCCCCTTCAAGCTCAGAATTAGAGGTAAGCGTGTCCATTACCTGTCAGACTCTTCGAGACTGTGGTTGGATACTGAACACGCAAAAGTCAGTATTGGTGCCCACTCAACGCCTAGTGTACCTGGGGTTGATTCTGGATTCCTCAGAGGCAAAGGTATTCCTCCCTGTGGAGAAGTTGCAGACCCTCCGGGCTGCAGTACGGCAGCTGACTTCCAGGAATTGGTCGTCACTCCGTTTTTGCATGCGAGTGTTGGGCCTCATGGTAGCCTCCTTCGAGGCGGTCCCATATGCTCAATACCACACGAGTGTTACAGAAGGAAGTTCTGTCCAGATGGAACAGATGCCCTTCATCTCTGGATTATCAAATCCGAGTGAGCCACCTAGTCAGGAGATCCCTGGTATGGTGGCTGACAGCACCGGCTCTAATGGCTGGGATGTCATTTCTTCCGGTTTACTGGATAGTGATCACGACGGACGCCAGCCTTACAGGTTGGGGGGGAGTCTGGGGTGTCCAGTCGGTGCAAGGTCGCTGGACCCCAGAGGAAGCCCTCCTGCCGATCAATGTCCTGGAGATCCGGGCGATCAAGCTGTGCCTCTTCAAATGGTCTCAGAGACTGCAAGGGCGTCCAGTCAGGATCCAGTCAGACAACGCCACAGCAGTGGCATATGTCAATCATCAAGGAGGAACAAGAAGCTCAGCTGCAGCATCGGAGATCGCTCGCATCCTGAAGTGGGCAGAGAGGAGCGTACCGGCACTGTCGGCCGTGTACATTCCGGGTGTGGAAAACTGGCAGGCGGACTACCTGAGCCGCCAGATGCTGGACCAGGGAGAATGGTCCTTACACCCGGAGGTGTTCCAACTCCTCTGCCAAAGATGGGGCACACCAGACGTAGATCTTCTGGCTTCCCGACTCAATCGGAAGGTATTGAGGTTTGTGGCCCGGTCAAGAGACCCATGGGCAGACGCAACGGATGCGTTGGTAGCATCGTGGGGTCAGTATCGGCTAATCTATGCCTTCCCTCCCCTTAAGGCTTCTTCCTCTTCTGCTCCGCAGAGTGGAGGCAGAGGGAATTCCAATGATCCTAATCGCTCCAGATTGGCCTCAGCGTCCTTGGTACGCCGATCTAGTACGTCTGGTAGCAGACGTCCCCTGGCGCCTACCACTACGGAAGGACCTGCTATCGCAAGGTCCCATATTCCATCCTGCTTTACAGTCATTGGCTTTAACGGCATGGCTGTTGAGAACCAGGTACTGAGAGATCGGGGCCTGTCAGACTCGGTAATCTCTACTATGAGAAGTGCTCGGAAACCGTCCTCTAGGAAGGTCTATCACCACACTTGGAGGGCCTACATCTCCATGTGTGAGGAAATGAAATGGCATCCGCGTACCTATTTGGTTTCCAGAATCCTGCTGGCTTGCCCTAAGTACGATTAAGGGACAGATATCTGCCCTGGCTGTCTTTCAGCGACCCCTGGCGACTCACTCTCTCGTGAGTACATTTGTGCAGGGGGTTCGACATGTGGCCCTTCCGGTCCTCCCCCCGTTACCTCCGTGGGACTTGAACCTGGTCCTCTCGGTGCTTCAGAAGGCACCGTTTGAGAATATTAGAGATATTCCCCTGTTGACACTTTCTCAGAAGGTGGTCTTTTTGGTGGCTGTTACGTCAGTTAAACGAGTCTCTGAGCTGGCAGCCCTGTCCTGCAAGGCTCCCTATTTGATTTTCCACAAGGATAAGGTGGTGCTGCGGCCGCAGCCTTCCTTTCTTCCGAAAGTCGTTTCGGCTTTTCATCTCAACGAAGACATTTTACTTCCATCCTTGTGTCCTCAGCCGTCGAATCCTAAGGAGTCGGCGTTGCATTCCTTGGACGTTGTCCGAGCTTTGAGAGTATACATATCTGCTACTTCCCTGTTCCGGAAGTCAGACTCACTGTTTGTTTCGGTGGCTGGTCCCAAGAAGGGCCAAGCAGTCTCATCGGCCACCATCTCTAGGTGCATCCGACAGATAGTAATCCAGGCTTACGCCTTAAAGGGTCAGGCGCCCCCCTTTCCTGTCACGGCGCATTCGACCAGGGCAATAGGTGCCTCTTGGGCTTTCCGACATCAAGCGTCTGTTTCCCAACTATGTAAAGCGGCGACTTGGTCGTCCGCTCACACTTTCACAAAATTCTACAAAGTTGATGTAGGTGCATCTTCGGATGCCTCTTTCGGCCGCAAGGTTTTGCAGGCGGCTGTTTAGAGTTGCAACTCCTCCGTTGGAGGAGTGCTGTTTTGGGGTGAAGTTTGTTTTTATGCTGTTACCACCCCTTGTTTTTTCTCTGACACTGCTTTGGGACGTCCCACTTTGTCAATAGAGAAGCTGTGTCGGTCCATGGACGAAAGAGTAAATAGGATTTTTTACTCACCGTAAAATCCTTTTCTCTGAGTCCATGGACCGACACAGCACCCACCCCTCCTTTTAAGTTTGTACTGCTTTTTGACGAACTGGTCTGCGATGTGCAGACTGAGGGTATACCCAGAGGGTCCGCCCCCTGGGCGGTACTGTAGAAGGTGTGATGCAACACTTTTTACAAGTTTTTCTGCCTAGTCACTCCTAATTAACGGATAATACCCACTTTGTCAATAGAGAAGCTGTGTCGGTCCATGGACTCAGGATTTTTTACTCACCGTAAAATCCTTTTCTCTATTTTTTTTTTTTTTTTTTCTGGCTGTGACCCATTAGGGAAATTGTTCTACACTTCCTGTGTCTAAACACATTGGGAAGTGAGAGACAGCTAAAATCCCCTCTTAGATAGATGTCACCAGAAAAGGAGATTGCATTTAGACGCCACATAAATGGCCCAACCACAACTTTTTATTTAGAAATGGAGAGGGAAGAAAATAAATTCCATAAAGAATTATTACTGTCTGATTCCACTGGCAAACTTCCTATTCTATCCCTGTGAAACCAGATGTGAGAACACAGACCACGATAACTACCCAACAAGAGTTTTAACAGTTGTCCGCTTTATTAAAAAAAATTTATTGCTGTCTGTGCCCCTGTGGGGTGATTTCAGGTCTCTTCTCTGATCCCCTGCTACTGGGACAGTAAAATGGGAAATCTCTCCAAACCCTATAGTTGCCAACAGTGCAGAGATACAGCTGTGCATCCAGCATACCAGTGTGGATAGAGAATTTATTTAAAATGGATTTGGTTGTATGGAAGGTGTATAAAGGTCGAGGCACCCTACCTCATACAATGGAACACATTTGGCCTGCACAACAGAAGGCATGCTGTTAACCTGTTGTGCAACTTAATTTTAAAATGCTGTATATACAGGAAGATTTACCATAAAGACAAAACACAGCCAAGATTGTTCATTGGTAAAATGTTTATGTATTTAAACTAGCTGCAACTTTTGGTGTCTAAGTGTAACCCCTTTATGCCCAAGGGTAAAACAAATGTTGACGCCTAAGCACAAATTTGCAACAACGTGTTAATAAAACTGTATATATCATTACAACTATATTGTGTATCCAGGTGGATTATACCTTGTTTTTTTCAGGGCAAATTGGGCTTTCATTTGGTGGTAAATGGTAATGGATATCTCCTGATTTACCGTATAGACCCAAGTATAAGCCGAGGCACCCAATTTTACCACAAAAAGATGTGAAAACTTATTGACTCGAGTATAAGCCTAGGGTGTCCATCTGCATGCCTCACTGTGCCCATGCCTCACTGTGCCCATGCCTAGATTGACATTTAATATGGGAGTCTATGGAAGGGGTGCCCGGCTTTAAAAAAAAGGTGCTCCGCGGCCGTAGGTCCCCCGGACAACAAACTTTGCACAGAGGAAGTGTGGGGCTACATGTTTGCCAAGTTTGGGGTCCAGGGGACCTACGGCCGGCCGGTACTGGGTCCCCAAAATCTCGGAGATGAGGCACAAAAAGGTGACTCGAGTATAAGCCGAGGGGGGCATTTTCAGCACAAAAAGTGCTGAAAAACTCTGCTTATATTCGAGTATATACGGTATTTATTTTAATTTTTTATTATTACCAAATGAAAACTGGCCCAATTTTTAGCTGTATATTTCTTGTTACCGTAACCTATTACCAAAGAACAACCCAAAATAAATTATCCTGCTCCCAACGATATCAGCTGTACCACATATGTGTATGTTGTATGTACCTGTACAGCCCAGAAACAATAGTGTGCCTTTTTTTACTTTTTTTTTATTTTTATTTTTTTTATCCGACCTAAAACACACTGACACAGATACTAATTTGAAAAAAACAAAAAATCCTGCCCAAAGTATACTGACCTTGACCTTTTGACCCTGACATGACCAAACACTAACCCTGGCACTTTTATTTTTAATTATTATTATTTTTGCATACAGGTTTGTTTCTATCTCTCTCTGCATGGAGGGAGAGATGCAATATATCTATCCTCTCCATTCACAGAGAGGCAAGGGCGGGCTTCCCCGTGACTGATCACTGTGGTAATGATGGGTGTGTATACAGTGGTGCTTAGTGACAAGTGGAGGGTAGGGCAGTGCTAATATTAGTATGTATATCTATGGAGATAATAAATCGTGATACACAACATGTAATAAAAGATAATATAGGACGAGCATAGTTGGGGTAACTAGGGGCTCCTGGTTGGATTGCCCAGTATATGAGGGTAGCTATGACCCTTCTTAAAAGTTCAGGAATAGAGGGTGGGTCAAGCGCTCAGAATGTGCAGCCAGCTGTCAAAGAGGAAGCGGCTCTGTGGATTTAAAGCAGGGCGAGACAGCAGCACTCATCGGAGTGCAGTAGGTTAAAACGGTTACAAGGTTTATTAACAGGAAGAATGGCAACCTACTGCACGGAGTTGAGCGCTGCTGTGTGTCCCTGCTTCATGATCCAATCAGAAGCTATCACAGTGATCAGGTAACCTGGAACCGGGTGTTCCGGGTCCCGATCATTGGTACGGTGTGCTTCCAGCACAAAGACCAATACGCATATATGCAGCCCCACGGAAAAAAAAGCCCAGTCCACTGAGACTGCATATATGCGTACTGTCAGCTTCAATGTATAGCAAAAACACAACTTGCGCTGCAAGAAAATTTGGCATAAACTTTTTTGAAACTTTTGTCACTGACCATTCTCCTGAGTACGGTGACACCCATGGTGGTTGCTAATAGGCAGAATGTTTTTGTAGGGGGGCAAAAATCTTTTAAAATAAAACTAGTTAAGACACGCAGCTTAACCACTTAAGCCCCGGACCATTTGGTAGCTAAAGGACCAGAGGTGAATTCAGAATTTTGCACTGCGCTGCTTTAACTGTAAATTGTGCGGACATGCAATGTTGTACCCAAACGAAATTTGCGTCCTTTTCTTCCCACAAATAGAGCTTTCTTTTAATGGTATTTGATTGCCTCTGTGATTTTTATTTTTTGCGATATAAACGGAAAAAGACCGAAAATTTTGAAAAAAAATGATATTTTCTACTTTTTGTTATAAGAAAAATCGAATAAACTCAATTTTAGTCATACATTTAGGCCAAAATGTATTCAGCCACATGTCTTTAGTAAAAAAATGTCAATAAGCGTATATTGGTTTGCGCAAAAGTTATAGCGTTTACAAACTAGGGTACATTTTCTGGAATTTACACAGCTTTAAATTTATGACTGCCTATCTCATTTCTTGAGGTGCTAAAATGGCAGGGCAGTACAAACCCCCCCCCAAATGACCCCATTTTAGAAAGTAGACACCCCAAGGAAATTGCTGAGAGGCATGTTGAGCCCATTGAATATTATTATTTTTTTTTTTTTGTCCCAAGTGATTGAATAATGACAAAAAAATAAATAAAAAATTACAAAAAGTTGTCACTAAATGATATATTGCTCACATGCCATGGTTATATGTGGAATTGCACCCCAAAATACATTCTGCTGCTTCTCCTGAGTACGGGGATACCACATGTGTGGGACTTTTTAGGAGCCTAGCTGCGTACGGGACCCCGGAAACCAAGCACCGCCTTCAGGATTTCTAAGGGCGCAAATTTTTGATTTCACTCCTCACTACCTATCACAGTTTCGAAGGCCATAAAATGCCAAAATAGCACAAAACCCCCCCCCAAATGACCCCATTTTGGAAAGTAGACACCCCAAGCTGTTTGCTGAGAGGCATGGTGAGTATTTTACAGCTCTCATTTGTTTTTGAAAATGAAGAAAGAACATTTTTTTTTTTCTTTTTTTTTTTTTTCAATTTTCAAAACTTTGTGACAAAAAGCGAGATCTGCAAAATACTCACAATACCTCTCAGCAAATAGCTTGGGGTGTCTACTTTCCAAAATGGGGTCATTTGGGGGGGGTTTGTGCCATCTGGGCATTCCATGGCCTCTGAAACAGGCAGTGAGAAGTGAAATCAAAAATTTACACCCTTAGAAAGCCTGAAGGCGGGGATTGGTTTTTGGGGTCCCGTATGCAGCTAGGCTCCCAAAAAGTCTCACACATGTGGTATCCCCGTACTCAGGAGAAGCAACAGAATGTATTTTGGGGTGTAATTCCACATATGCCCATGGCATGTTTGAGCAATATATCATTTAGTGACAACTTTGTGCAAAAAAAAAAAAAAATTGTCTTTTTTCCGCAACTTGTGTCAACATATAAAATATTCCATGGACTCGACATGCCTCTCAGTATATAGCTTGGGGTGTCTACTTTCCAAAATGGGGTCATTTGGGGGGTTTTGAACTGTTCTGGCATTTTATACACATTAGGAAGCTTACATCCACTCTTCTAACCACTTGAAGACAAAGCCCTTTTTGACACTTTTTGTTTACATGAAAACATATTTTTTTTTTGCAAGAAAATTATGTTGAACCCCCAAACATTATATATATTTTTAAAGCAAAGGCCCTACAGAATAAAATGGTGGGTGTTGCATTTTTTTTTTCTACACAGTATTTGCACAGCGATTTTTCAAACGCATTTTTTGGGGAAAAAATACACTTTTTTTAATTTTAATGCACTAAAACACACTATATTGCCCAAATGTTTGATGAAATAAAAAAGATGATCTTAGGCCGAGTACATAGATACCAAACACGACATGCTTTAAAATTTCGCACAAACACGCATTGGCGACAAACTACATACATTTTTAAAAGCGTTTACAGGTTACCCCGTTAGATGTACAGAGGAGGTCTACTGCTAAAATTACTGCCCTCGATCTGACCTTCGCGGTGATACCTCACATGCATGGTGCAATTGCTGTTTACATATGACGCCAGACCGACGCTTGCGTTCGCCATTGGGCAAGAGCAGGGCAGGACGGGTACTTTTTTTTTTTAATTTTGCTTTTTTATTTTATTTTTAAACTGTTGCTTCCATATTTTTTTTTTTTTTTTTTATCATTTTTATTATCTCAGGGAATGTAAATATCCCCTATGATAGCAATAGGTAATGACAGGTACACTTTTTTTGAAAAAACTGGGGTCTATTGGACCCTAGATCTTTCCTCTGCCCTCAAAGCATCTGACCACACCAAGATCGGTGTGCTAAAATGCTTTCCCAATGGCGGTTTTTATATCCGGGGGGGGGACATTCCCTCCCACTGCTTGTAAAAGCAGTCCAGAGGCTAATTAGCCACTAGGATTGCTTTTACATGAAAGCCGGCCGCTGGCTGAAAAGAATGATACCAAGATGATACCTAAACCCACAGGCATCATTCTGGTATAAACATTCAAAGTCCAGCAACATACCAGTACGTTGCTGGTCCTTGTTGGACATGTATTGTAATCCTTTTTTTTTTCATGCAGCCTGTTGGCTGAACGAAAAAAAGATTGATCGGTGGGTATGCCCACCATTAGAATACCGCCCTTCATCCACCCACTTCTAATGATGGGCATACATGCACCATTTATATATGCCGGAACATGGGGGCATCTTCCCGCAAAAGTTATGCCGCGTACACATGGTCAGACTTTTCCACGGGCAAGCCTCCATCGGAATTTCGACCGTATGTACGCGGCATTAGGAGCAAAATCGCTCCTCCGCCCCTGCTGCCCCAATGCTTCGGCATATATGCTTTTTTTATTTTTATTTAACTGTGGTGGTGAAATCACCTCCTACAGGCCTGTCTCTGCGAACGCTGCAGTTATGTGTGTTGTGTTTTGCAAGTGACAGTGATCGATCGATACTGCACTTGGGTGGCCTGGGCTGGACGGAGGGGCAAAACGCAGGTGCTAGCAGGTATCTGGGCTGATCCCGCTAACACTGCGTTTTTGGGGACGCTAGTATAGATCTGATCAGATATTGATCTGTTCAGATACTATACCACTAAGGGGGGTGTATGCTTAACGCGTGGGTGTTGGCGCTACTGGCACTAACCTGACGCTGCCTGGGGTGTGACTCAGACCCTCTCTGACGCTAAAACCTAATTGATATCACCCGCCGGGCGATCAGGGGGTTAAACCTTTATTGGGTTATATACGGCGGGTGCCCTGACACTATAAAAAGCAAACTAACTAACCAGCGTCACCCGTAACACTTATATGATCACTGGTGAAAGGGTTAACTAGGGGCAATTAGGGGGTTAAAACCTTTATTAGGTAATATATGGGGGTACCTGACGCTATATAAAAACCTGACGGCGAACCTAAAAAAATTACTGGCTACCTATCGGCATCACCGACACTAAGACAACGATCATAAAAACGATCGCTTAGCGACAGTGGTGCTAGGGGGTGAAAGGGTTACCTGGGGGGCGATCAGGGGGTTAAACCTTTATTAGATAATATATGGGGGTACCTGACGCTATAAAAACCTGCCGCGAACCTAAAAAAAATTACTGGCTACCGATCAGCATCGCCGACGCTAAGACATCGATCAGAAAAATTATCGCTTAGTGACAGTGGTGCTAGGGGGTGAAAGGGTTACCTGGGGGGGTGATCAGGGGGTTAAACCTTTATTAGGGGGGGTTAGGGGGCTACACTGGACCTAAAACTAAATGTAGTGACACTTTTACAGTCACAAATGTCACTGATTGCAGTGATCACTAAATAAATGGTCACTGCAATCAGTGGCTGGGGGGGCCTGGGGGGGCGATTTATGTGCCTATGTGTCCTGGTGTCAGTGTAGTGTTGTGTGCACTAACCTGCATCTTCTCCTGTACGGCGCTCGGTATATGTGAGCGCCGCAGGAGAGATGACATCACTTCCTCCTGCCTGTGTAAACAGTACACAGGCAGGGGAAGCTCTCATTCGCCGGGAGCGATCGAGAGGGGGGGGGGCCGGAATCGAACGGCCGCCCCCTCATGCCGGATTGCTCCCGAAGGTAAAACGACCACCCTCTGTAAAGAAGGGGGGTCCGATCGGACCCCCCCAACTATACAAAGGCAATCACGTATATGTACGTGATTCTGCCTGTCGGTGCCATTCTGCCGACGTATATTTACAGTGGGCGGTCGTTAAGTGGTTAATATAACGTACAACAGCCTAACAATGCAGGGGACCAGAGTATAATGTCGACATAGCATATACCTGTATACAATGCATGGCTTGGGAGTAGAATGTACAACATAGCATATACAGTGCATGTTTATAATGTACATCATGGTGAATGCAGTGCAGGAGTTGGCTGTGTATTGTATAACTTGGCATATAAATCGCAGGGGACACAAGTATAATGTCAACATCGCATGTATACAGTGCACGGCTCAGGAGTATAATGTATAACATAGCATATACATTGCATGGCTTAGGATTATAATGTACAACATAGCACAAACAGTGCAGGGGACAGGAGTATAATGTACAACATGGCATATACAGTGGGTACGGAAAGTATTCAGACCCCCTTACATTTTTCACTTTTTTTTTTTTTTTTATATATTGCAGCCATTTGCTAAAATCGAAGTTCATTTTTTTTCCCTCATTAATGTACACACAGCACCCCATATTGACAGAAAAACACAATTGTTGACATTTTTGCAGATTTATTAAAAAAGAAAAACTTGAAATATCACGTGGTCCTAAGTATTCAAACCCTTTGCTGTGACACTCATATGTATTTAACTCAGGTGCTGTCCATTTCTTCTGATCATCCTTAAGATGGTTCTACACCTTCATTTGAGTCCAGCTGTGTTTGATTATACTGATTGGACTTGATTAGGAAAGCCACACACCTGTCTATATAAGACCTTACAGCGCATGTCGGAGCAAATGAGAATCATGAGGTCAAAGGAACTGCCTGAAGAGCTCAGGGACAGAATTGTGGCAAGGCACAGATCTGGCCAAGGTTACAAAAAATTCTGCTGCACTTAAGGTTCAAGAAGAGAAAGCTAAAAAGAACCCACATAGAATAATATTAAGATTTGTTAATAAAAGAATTAATGTCCCACTCGACATTCAAACTTAACAGTCTGTGTGACTGTAATTCATAAATCCAATAAGTCTCAAGTTGTGACCCCCCCCCCCCTGGTTTTCGGACCTTCCCTCCATGGGGGGAAGAAATGATCAGGAATTGCGTGCCTGCAGGATTCCTAATGTGATGTAACCTATAGTGTCTAGGCACCGTATGATGGGTGTCACCACTGAGAATCAAAGCGACCTGTTCGCCAACTCTCACAAAAAAAAGTTTGAATGGTGCAACATGGGCACAAAAGTTTGAATTACCCGTAATGGTGGATCCAAATTCTAAGGTTTTACCTCTCCAGAAATATTGAATTTACAAACAGTGCATTTCTTGCAGGGATAATACCCCACTTATGTAGTGTGTTCTGGGAGAGGGAGATTTCGTGTGTGTGTCTGTACGTACACACACACACACACGTTTAGCTAGATCCGTTCCGGTTATTCTCTTCCTAATATACTTACAGGCAGGCAGCTGCAGTATTTTCAGTCAGTGTACTGTATCCTGTGCACAGTGTGCAACTAAAGCCAACTGCAGAGAATTGCTGGTGTTCTCTTTCTAATACCACAGGCAGGCAGTTGATTCCGCTAGCTGCAGTATATTAGTGTACTGTATGCTGGGCACAGTGTGCAGCTAAAGCTCACTGCAGACAATTCCTGTTTTCTTCCTAATACTACAGGCAGGCAGGCGATTCAGCCAGCTGCAGTATATTACTGTATATACAGTGGGTACGGAAAGTATTCAGACCCCCTTAAATTTTTCACTCTTTGTTATATTGCGGCCATTTGCTAAAATCATTTAAGTTCATTTTTTTTCCTCATTAATGTAGACACAGCACCCCATATTGACAGAAATACACAGAATTGTTGAAATTTTTGCAGATTTATTAAAAAAGATAAACTGAAATATCACATAGTCCTAAGTATTCAGACCCTTTGCTGTGACACTCATATATTTAACTCTGGTGCTGTCCATTTCTTCTGATCATCCTGGAGATGGTTCTACACCTTCAAATCCAGCCGTGTTTGATTATACTGATTGGACTTGATTAGGAAAGCCACACACCTGTCTATATAAGACCTCACAGCTCACAGTGCATGTCAGAGCAAATGAGAATCATGAGGTCAAAGGAACTGCCTGAAGTGCTCAGAGACAGAATTGTGGCAAGGCACAGATCTGGCCAGGTTACAAAAAAAGTTCTGCTGCACTTAAGGTTCCTAAGAGCACAGTGGCCTCCATAATCCTAAAATGGAAGACGTTTGGGACGACCAGAACCCTTCCTAGAGCTGGCCATCTGGCCAAACTGAGCTATTGGGGGAGAAGAGCCTTGGTGAGAGAGGTAAAGAAAAACCCAAAGATCACTGTGGCTGAGCTCCAGAGATGCAGTCGGGAGATGGGAGAAAGTTGTAGAAAGTCAACCATCACTGCAGCCCTCCACCAGTCGGGGCTTTATGGCCTGACGGAAGCCTCTCCTCAGTGCAAGACACATGAAAGCCTGCATGGAGTTTGCTAAAAAAAACACCTGAAGGACTCCAAGATGGTGAGAAATAAGATTCTCTGGTCTGATGAGACAAGAGAACTTTTTGGCCTTAATTCTAAGTGGCATGTGTGGAGAAAACCAGGCACTGCTAATCACCTGTCCAATACAGTCCCAACAGTGAAGCATGGTGGTGGCAGCATCATGCTGTGGGGGTGTTTTTCAGCAACAGGGACAGGACAACTGGTTGCAAACGAGGGAAAGATGAATGCGGCCAAGTACAGGGATATCCTGGATGAAAACCTTCTCCAGAGTGCTCAGGACCTCAGACTGGGCCAAAGGTTTACCTTCCAACAAGACACTGACCCTATGCACACAGCTAAAATAACGAAGGAGTGGCTTCACAACAACTCCTTGACTGTTCTTGAATGTCCCAGCCAGAGCCCTGACTTAAACCCAATTGAGCATCTCTGGAGAGGCCTAAAAATCGATGTCCACCAATGTTTACCATCCAACCTGACAGAACTGGAGAGGATCTGCAAGGAGGAATGGCAGAGGATCCCCAAATCCAGGTGTGAAAAACTTGTTGCATCTTTCCCAAAAAGACTCATGGCTGTATTAGATCAAAAGGGTGCTTCTACTAAATACTGAGCAAAGGGTCTGAATACTTGGGACCATGTGATATTTCAGTTTTTTTCTTTTTTAATAAATCTGCAAAAATGTCAACAATTCTGTGTTTTTCTGTCAATATGGGGTGCTGTGTGTACATTGAGGAGAAAAATTTACTTAAATGATTTTAGCAAATGGCTGCAATAGAACAGTGACAAATTTTAAGGGGGTCTGAATACTTTCCATACCCACTGTACAGTGCAGTGCAGGGCTCAGGAGTATAATGTGCAACCAGGGCTTGACAAATTTGCTTAGAATTTAGGAGCCAGGAACGCGGCCCGTCCTGCCGAGCTCGCGTGCAGAAGCGAACGCATACGTGAGTAGTGCCCGCATATGAAAGCGGTGTTCAAACCACACGTGAGGTATCGCCGCAATTGGTAGAGCAAGAGCAATAATTCTAGTCCTAGACCTCCCCTGTAACTCAAAACATGCAACCTGTAGAATTTTTTAAACGTCGCCTATGGAGATTTTAAAGGGTAAAAGTTTGTCGCCATTCCACGAGCGGACACAATTTTGAAGCGTGACATGTTTGGTATCAATTTACTTGGTGTAACATTATCTTTCACAATAATAAAAAAAAATTGGGCTAACTTTACTGTTGTCTTATTTTTTAATTAAAAAAAGTTTATTTTTTTTCCCCCCAAATAGTGCGCTTGTAAGACCGCTGTACAAATACGGTGTGAAACGACCGCCATTTTATTCTCTAGGGTGTTGGAATAAAAAAATATATAATGTTTGGGGGTTCGAAGTAAAGAGAAGGAGATGGGCGGGCAATGAAAACAGGCAAGGAAGCTCCATTAGCATTGCTGGTTGTCTTGACATATCAACCGCCACCACAAGAGGGCGCCAGATTCCTGAAGGAAGCATAGGACTGCAGAAGGCCGCAAAGCCGCAGCCTCAATTGCCGGCGCGATCGCGCTGGGGGGGGTGCGCACGGAGACAAAGGGTACCCCAGCTGTGCTGCCCCAGGCGCCAGGTAGCTAATTCTAGTCGCAATTGCGACCTGGAGCCCGGGGGTTTCGAGCCCTGTGTGCAACATTGCACATACAGTGCAATGGACAGGAGTATAATGCGCAAAATAGCACATACAGTGCAGGGCTCAGGAGTATAATGTACAACATGGGGAATGCAGTGTAGAGGTCAGTAGAATAACATACAACGTATTGTATGCAGTGTAGGGGTCAGGAGTACAAAAAATATAAAGTGCAGGGTTCAAAAGCTATAATGTATAACATACTGAATGCACTGCAGGAGTATTATGTACAACCTATGTAAGATGCAGCCCTGTGTACAATGCAGTGGTCAATCATATTGTGCCGTTTGGGTTCCACTTAGCAGCTTTCATTGCTCGTCACTGTGCTGCTCCAGGGCCCAGCATTGCCCCCAAAGGAGGATCTGCCCACCTCGCATAAACACAAATCCAGGACAGCTGGTAAATATGCAGTACAGACTCACACGTTAAAGTTTTAGAGTGGGAAACTTTTGTTAGATTTTTATTTAAGAGAGTTGGCTGCAGTATCAAGGAAAAAAACTGCCTATCTTCAGTTTTTCTGCTCTTCTCTTTATACTTCATTTGTCTTTGCAAAATAAAATAAAAATGTCAGATAACACGTTCACTGAAGTAGGAAGAAAAGTAATTGTTTTGTAATCTATTTTAACAGTGCTCATATATCCCTCCGTGTGAGAGAGAAAACCAGAAGAATTCGGAGAGTGTCCTGCGCTTTGAGAAATATTGGAATAAGGAGGTTGGCTTTGAGCCATTTATCTGCTACTTTAACCAGCATAGAAGGTACAGTATGGCTTTATGAACATCCTCTAAAAGACATTAACTCTAAAACCTACACTACAGTAGGTGCACAAGAAACTGCTATGCTGCGTACACACGAACGGATTTTCCGTTTGCAAAAAATCGGATGGTTTTTCAGACGGAATTCCGCTCAAGCTTGGCTTACATACACACGGTCACACCAAATTCCGACCGCCAAGAACGCGGTGACGTACAACACTACGACGAGCCGAGAAAAATTAAGTTCAATGCTTCCGAGCATGCGACGACTTGATTCTGCGTGGTTTTAAGTGCGTCGAAATTGCATACAGACGAACGGAAATTCCGGCATACACACGGTCGTAATATACCCGACGAAAAGCTCCCATCTGACTTTTTCCTTCGGAAATTACGACCGTGTGTATATGCAGCATTACAGTGCTGCATATGACTATGTAGTTTCTATGGTTGTCTGATTTTTATTAACCTTGATATATTGGTTCCATGATATATACAGATCCATATGTTCTAAGATGCAATGATTCTTTGTGAAACAAGTTTAGCTCTTCATCAATATTGAAAGTTCACACAATCCCATTTAACTAATAGGAAGCAACTTGGAAAGCAGTTACTATGTGCAACTAACTAACGTGCAACCACAATGTGGAATTATCAAGTGTATTGAAATTTTTCACAGATGCTGAAAAAAGATGGCAAAACAAAAGGACACACCCCACCAGGGTGACCCATTAAAGGGGTTGTAAAGGTTCATTTTTTATTTTCTAAATAGGTTCCTTTTAAGCTAGTGCGTTGTTGGTTCACTTGCCTTTTCCTTAGATTTTCCTTTGATTTCCCTTCTAAATGTTTTTTTTCTTTGTCTGAATTTCTCACTTCCTGTTTCTCCTCAGTAAACTTCACACCATCATCCGAGTGGTGTTTAGTCAGCCAGAACAGCTTACTGAACAGCTTACTGAGGAGGAACAGGAAGTGAGAAATTCAGACAAAGAAAACAAAGAAAAAAATCATTAAGAAGGGAAATCTAAGGAAAAAGTAAGTGAACCAACAATGCACTAGCTTAAAGGAACCTATTTCGAAAATAAAAAAACAAACCTTTACAACCCCTTTTAATATATACCCTTCTTTTAACTGTATTTTTTTCAATACCCACCTAGACTTTCTGACACTTATTTTTTTTTTTTTTTTTTTTTTTTTTTTAATGTAAGATGCTGGTAGTTTGTAAAAGTATTGCACTCCTGATGTGTGTCCTAGATCACGATGCCCTTATTTTGCTGAAAATGTTTCCATTTTTCATTTAAGTCCATGGTGCATGATTTTAATACCTGTGACATGTCCACACACTTCTGTGTCAAGACAAGCAAAGGCAGTGTTTTTTTTATTATTTTCAGTCTTTTTATTATGTTTAGTACTAAAAATACTAGTTAGAAACTTGTTTTTTCTGCCGTTTATCAGGTGTAGCACCCCCCTGACTCCCCGAGGCATGGTGGCACCCCCAGAGGCCGGTTGGGCTGATATTTCACAGGCTGTAGATAACTTGGGCAGTAGTCGGTTGTTTACAGATAGGCGCCAGTCACTTTAGGATGCAAACAAAAAGGGGTTTATTGACCCACTCGAAACTCCAAAGAGAGAGGGGGGGGGTTAAGGTATTCGGAACACCCATTAGTAGTGACCTGCAGATTTAATAGCAAAGAAATAAGACACCAGTACAGAAAAGAGCCTTTGAGTTGATTCCAGCAATCTGTACCTTCTTAATAGAAGCCATCTCCATTAACAACCAAATCATTGCAAGTGGTGGCAGTAGTCTCGATGACATCTTGGTGCTTTTCCAGGCTCTCCACAAGTTCCTCACCTAGAACCTCATGTGGTAATGACCACTGATACTTCATCTCCGACATCATGAGTTCCTCTCCTGTCCTCAGCCAGAGGCTCCCAGATCACAGAGCCTCAAGCACCACAAATTCCTGAACAGGCCGACTACTTCTGCTTCAACACTTAAGTTGAACACATAAGTGGGGAAAATGGTGCATCTTTTGTAGGTCCAGCCCTTCCGCCCACATAGATATTCTTCTGCTCCAAGCACATATTCAGGCTTCAGGCCTAATCACTCAGCTGCTCCTTACACACCCATCCCAGGCAAGAGCCTTGGGGGAAGAGACAACACTTGTCCCTCCCCAGATTCTTAAATCCCCATAAGATTCCTACTGTTTGGCTAGGGGAAGTACGAATATTCATAAGTTAGTTTTACTGTAGTTTCTCATACAAATGCAGAGGTACCAATGAAACCCACTGATAGTGGGGGGAAAAAAATAATCAAAATCAACCAAAAATGGTATATTGTCAGTTTACAAACTTTTAAATGTTCAAAAAATAAGTGTCACTCATTTTCTAAGCTCAACATTCACCTTGCTACCTAAAGTGGCTCTACTACTTATGTGATCAACCCCTTTGACTACATACTCCTTAAATGTTGTTTTTTTTTTTAATTATTACTGCATAAGATCCAATAAATCAAAACGCTACATGCTGCAGTTTGTAGGTGTAGTATAGGGCATAATGTTTAGAATTTAGGATGAGCATTATAAAATAAGATTGAGAGTTCACACTTATTGACCACCAGTTTATAACTTGCTCTGCTGTGGAATATACCGTATTTATCGGCGTATAACACGCGCCGGCGTATAACACGCACCCCAAGTTTAGGAGGGAATTTTAATGAAAAACTTTTAGGAGGGAAATTCAAGGAAAAAACTTACATTTAAATGCAGCCTTGTCCATCATTGCAGCCTTGCCTTGCCCAGTGCCAGTGTTTGAATTTGGCGCCGATTTCCGCTGTGGAGAGGAGCCGAGTGTACTTCGGCTAGACTCGGCTCCTCTCGCAGTCCCGCCCATCTCCACTGATTGCGCCGCTGACATACAGAAAGCCGAGTGTACTTCGGCTAGACTCGGCTCTGCTCACAGTCAGGGGCGGGACTGCGAGAGGAGCTGAGACTAGCCGAAGTACACTCGGCTTTCTGTATGTCAGTGGAGGTGGGCGGGACTGCGAGAGGAGCCGAGTAAAGCAGAGTGTACTTCGGCTTTGTGTATCTCGGCTCCTCTCGCTCGTTTCAGCGGGGGATTGGCGTATAACACGCACCTACGATTTTCCCCTGATTTTAAGGGGAAAAAAGTGCGTGTTATACGCCGATAAATACAGTAGTTTCAATGCCTTCTCAGAAAAAGCACTATAAAGGAAATGTTTATGGATTTTATGCAACAATTCTTATCTCCTCATTCTTGTTTTTGGGACATAAAAAAAAAAATATTCATCATTGTAATTTAAGTCATAAGTATAGGAGTTTATAATTGAAAGACTCCAGAGATGTCAGACCAAAGGCTAAATGTTCTAGACCTCATAATAGCACTCTTCAAAAGGTTCTGCTGTTTAAAGTCATGTGTGATTTTTTTTGATGTACTAGAAGGTAATTCTGAATAAAAAGAAAACTTAGAATGCAGGACACAATCTTGGAAGGGCAGAGGCCTCTCCTTTCATGGGCATGTGTTTATACTACTGCATAGGGTCCAGAAGGGCATTGGGCCTATTCGTAATGGCTGAAGAGGCCACACATGGAGCGATCTGTGAACTATACAGGGGAGCCCTACATCTACTGGTTTATTATAAAGCAATTTTTTGCTGTCATTTTGACTGCTTGGATTTGACTGTTGCAGGTGAGCGGCTGGGGAAAAGCAGGGTGTATATTTGTACTTTGGCCTTTTTCTAGAACCTATACCATATATATGCTGTAGATCCTCAATGAGTTTAAAGCATATAAATAAATCTAAGACTAAAGCCTTGTTCACACGGGTGTACTTAAAAGTATGCTCATACGAGAGGTGTGTTTGTCTGCACGTTATACGCCAGTGTTCCCATTCATATCAGTTGGGATGTAGCAACTGCATGGACACAGCTGCTTCTCTCAATTTGACATCTGTGCTAATGGATGCGGGTTGTGTCCAGATGCATGCCCCCAAACTCGCACGGTTTGTGTTTCGTGACATATTCCAGCATGTAATCTCACCCACATGGATTTCGGGTTGGGAGCAGCGGCTGTGTCCGTGCAGCCACTATGTCCCAATTGACATGAATGAAACTGCATTCCTGTGAATGTACGGAACACCTATGTATCCGATACAGGCAAACATAGCCCTTGCATGGGCGTATGATTAAAGTAGTTGTAAACCCTCTCCAATTCCCAGTGAAGTGAATAGCCTCAGGTGATGCACAGAGATGAAACAAATCCCCTTGCATGTGTTTTACTTGTTTATCTGCAGTCTTCTCTTGTCTAGAACCTTTCAAACGAGCACAATTGTGATGAAAAACCATCTGCATCGGTGAGGAGTACAGAGTGGGCGGAGAGCTGCAGTTAGAGCTCTTATACACTGTGAGAGCTGATTGGAGGAAAGGGACCCCCCTCCCCACACAAAGTATCACGCAAAGCTGTATTTTGGATAGACAAGCGGTGTTCTTATTTCCCTCCTCGACACAAATTTATCTCATGTATTGGGAAAACTTCTCAGAAGTGACTCGTGCTGATAACAGAGGAAAGAAGCACCAGAGAAAAACTACACTTAGAGCTTTGGGGAGAGACAAGTACACACTACAGATATGTGTTGTGCTTAGATTTCATGATACAACTACTTTAAGTATTCCCTTGTGAACAAGACCTTGGGAATCTTGTTTATGAGCTTTAGGAAAATATTCCTCCCATAAATGTACTTTGATCCACACACAGGACTGTCACTAAATAGCTCCCAGCTTGCTGACTGAATGACGGTTAGCAACAGCACATTAATGAAGTCATCTCTGTGCTCATTATGCGTTCGTCTCCTGTTACCAAACATCTAGTAAACTGACAGCGCTGTACAATGCAGTATAATCTAACTGGCTCACAGCTCTACCAATCCTTGTCTGCTTCTGTGCAGGGGATTACAGAAACGCTAATACAATGGAAGAGACAGGTTCCTATACTGTTTAGGTTTAAAAATATATTTAAAGATTTTTTAATGACCTAAAACTGGATAAAAAGAAGGTAACTATGATAAAAAAAACTTGTAGAGTTCAGTTTTAATGTTTTTTTCAGGGAAATTGACTTAAAGTATACATTTGTTCTTCTTTTTTATTTAATACTATAAAGCATGCAAAAGAGATTGAAAGCAATGTCGAATAAACAAGGTATTAAAGGCGTGTTTTTTTTTTTTTTTCACCTCTGGGAACACTGATTTTCTCAGGAGTATGAAAATAAAATGCTACTAAATCTGTCTTTTTAAATACATACCTGTGTGCAGAGCAAGAAAAAAAACATGACATGTTCTACAAGGACCAAATAATCCCCATCAGACATCAGAAGCTGTTTTTACACGGCTGTTGCCACCCACTCTTTGGCGTGCATGAAAGGGTGTACAGCAAACGTTTCTGACGGATTGTCTCATGAGAGAGGCAGACTGCTGTAAAGTTTTCCAGGTTCAGCACATACTGTGATTTTGTTGCTGTTCTACTTCTTTGATCCGAGTTGGTTTAATGAAGCACAATAGATAAAAGGCATTGACTGCATCCACATGCAGTCCTAAGTGATTGATTATTGTAAGTAAAACTGCAACGATCAAGTCACTTGTCTAGCTGTCCGTACTGCAGAACCATAAATTTCCAGAACCTCTCTAACGCTGATGTGGAAAATACATCTTTGTTCTATTGGCGCGACGGTACTTGTTGCTTTAGCCTGCTTTTGTAAGAAGCAAATGCGGTGAGCTTGAAAATATTGTCACCCACGTTTTAGTATTTTCATTTTAGATTGTGTGGTTGTACAGCTTAACCACTTGAAGACCAGGCTTTTTCTGGAATTTTTATTTTTGCAAGATTAAATCAGTATTTTTTGCTAGAATATTACTTGTAACCCCCAAACATTATACATTTTTTTTTTTTTTTTTAATTTCTTTTTTTAATAATTTTTTTTTTTTTTTTTTTAGCAGAGACCCTAGGGCAGTGATGGCAAACCTTGGCACCCCAGATGTTTTGGAACTACATTTCCCATGATGCTCAACTACACTGCAGAGTGCATGAGCATCATGGGAAATGTAGTTCCAAAACATCTGGGGTGCCAAGGTTTGCCATCACTGCCCTAGGGGATAAAATGGCGATCATTGCAATTTTTTTTATGTCACGCGGTATTTGCGCAGCAGTTTTGCAAACGCATATTTTTGGTGGGGGGACAAATGCACTTAAATTAAAACAAAACATAATGGGTACCCCAATTTTTTTTTGTATGGTGTGAAAGATGTTACGCTGAGTAAACACATACCGAACATGTCGCGCTTTAAAATTGAGCATGCTCGTGGAATAGTGACGACTCTTTAAACGCCTTTTACAGGTTACCTGTTTAGAGTTAGAGAGAGAGAGTCTAGTGCTAGAATTATTGCTCTCGCTCTAACATTCGCAGCGATACCTGTGGTTTGAATACTGTTTACATATACGTGCACGACTTGCGTATGTTTTCACTTCTGCTTCTGCATGCAAGCAGAGGGATGGGGATGCTTGCTTTTATTTATTTTTATTTTATTTTTTATTTTTTTAATCACTTTTATTCCTATTACAAAGAAAAGTAAACATCCCTTGTAATAGAAATAAGGATAACAGGTCCTCTTTATGGAGAGATCTGGGGACAAAGACCCAAATCTCTTTACCCTTTTTAAAAGCAAAAGATCAAAAACATTTTTGATCTTTCGCCTTTTAAAAAAAATAAAAAAATTCCAGCCTGGACCGGAAGTGATGTCATGACAATGCTCCGGTCCTCCAAGGCCAAAGAGTCGATCAGAGAGTGTTAATTCTTTGATTGCCTATGAGAGCAGCTGGCCACACCTCCAGATCATTTCTCGGACAAACCAGCGGAAACTAAGCCAGAGAAACACTGGCGAGCAGCAGGAGGGGGCCGCTATGGAAACCGTGGCTCATGAGCTGCTTGGAACAGTTTCATAAGCAAGCCGGCTGCCTGATTTTTTAATTTGTTTTTTAGCCATAATCCCGTTAAACCACTTGCCAACCGCAATAAATATGTGTGTGTGTGTGTATGTGTATGTGTATGTGTATGTGTATGTGTGTATATATGTGTGTGTGTGTGTGTGTGTGTGTATATATGTATATATATATATGTGTGTATATGTATATATATATATAATATATATATATATATATATATAATAATAATAATGTAGCGGCCTCACCCCTCTCTCCCCTTCTCATACTCAGCTTGTCTTTCTTCGTCTAGGGGTCTCAGTGCTGGGGAGAGGGATGAGATACACCATGGCCCATGTCCTCCATTGCTGAGAGGTGAAGGCTAGAAGATTGGGTTTTGTGTAGGTGTCCTAGAGTCAAGTCCAGTACTTCGTCCCTGACTCCTTTGCTCCTAGTAACCAGAGTTCCACACAGTGAATAGGTCCAACTCAGTTTTATTCTTCTTGGCGTACAAACATACAGTTTCTTCTACTGAGTAGTAATGGGGAATAGATCGAGGCACAATCCTTTCCCTTCTCCTGCTAACCACTGTGATATCACCAGTGGCGGGTAGTCACTGCCACTGACTATCTTGAGTAGAATGTGAATTACCTTCGCTAGCACGGCCCCTGTCAGGGGAATCCGTCCAAGGGAGAAACAGGAGGCCTCTCTGTCACCAGCGATGCTGCGCCGGACTCTCCAGAGAAGTTCCGCACACCAGTCCTCACAAACTCAGACACGGGCACCCAAGGAGTTAGGGCCCCCTCCTCGGATTCCTCCACCCTTGCGGAACTCAGTCGAAGTTACTGAGCCCCAGGCCTCCGCCATAGTACCTCACCCCAGGCTAAAGGTGCCTGAGATGGACTCCATCTCCGCTCCAGCTAGGTCAAGGGCACCTAGGCCTGGAACACTGGAACGCCAGCACCCAAGCTGAAGGTGCCTGGGTGCGGCCGCATCCTCCAACTCTCAACTCTGAACCCCGTGGTAAGGGCGTCCGCCCCCTTTATTCCCTCTCCCTTCGCGCCACAGCGGGTTCCCCGCCCCGCTGTACCAGCTCCAGGGGAGGACAAAAAGGTAGTCTTGCGGTGTGAGTTCAGCTCCGACCCCGGGCAACAGCGCCACCCGTGGACCGCAAGGAACCTCACACCATCAGAGTCCTCCAAGAACCAGAAAAAGGTCCCGGATCCCCTAGCAATTAGTGCATCTGGGTTACACTACCACCCAGATGCTTCCCCTAAATTCAAATACCCGCTACATATATTTTTACACCTGATGAGCAACTTTCAAGGTGACCAGTGGGCTGAGAGTTTCCACTGGTCACCTAATAGGTGGCCTGGAGCACAATCCAATCCTCCCTCTTTTAAATCTAGTCATACCCTGATTTATCTTTTTTGCCACTCCATTCTTTTAAACCTATACATTACTTATATGATGATTAATTCTCATAGTGACCGGTGAGCTGAAAAAGTTCTACTAATCCCCCTCCAGGGGGTTGGAGCATAATTCAACTCTTCCCCCCTTTTAAACCAATTAATGTTTTAGAAATATCAACAATTGCAAAACATCTATATGTGTTTTTCAATATCATTGTACTTTGAGTATATCATGCCCAATAGATAGCATTTACCTTCTAATCATTCTCCAGCTCCAGGTTTTGATTAATATAATAATTTATATACCCATTCATTAAGGCATATGTACACCACCTATTTTTCAATTTTCAATTACACTCCAGTAATTGTGCCCAATTTACGTACTATGTGATCTATATTGCTTCCCTATGGACTCCTCCATTTGGGTTGGTTCCTTTTGGAGTGTCCGTGGCCTCCCTGCCGCCCGTCGTCTCGGTGGGCTGGCGCCGCCCACAGGTACGGCCTCCTGGCAAAGGGGAGGAGCACAGATCACTGTGCTCCTAATAGGCCCAATGGATGGCGGAGACTCCCTCCGCCCCCTTTTGATGGGCGTTTCCTCTTGCCGGCGGCGTCCCAGATCCCCTCCGGGTGTCTCTACGCCGCTCGTGTGTGCGCACATCACGCGTGTGCACGAGACGTCGGGACGCCGCGTGGTTTGCGGCGGAGGTGACGCCAGTTGTCGGACGGCTGTCCTTCCGGGACGCCGAGGTAGCCATCCAGGGAGGGACGCCATTGCTGCATGGTCGCCCCTGCGAGGCGACGCATGGGGGAGGATCATCTCAGCACATCCTCCTCAATTGAGGATCATATATAAACACATTGGAAACTGGGTATATCTTTCATTGATCCCCAGTTCCACAAACATGGCAGATCCATAGGTCCAGACAATTGTAAGTATCAAACAGCCTACTTAGGCTGATTGTCTCTCTTCCCTTCTTCCTTTCCCTCTGGGCAATATCCCTAAGGTTTGGTTGGGAACCTTCCAGTAATCATGGAATCGGCTCCATCCTAATCAGCCCTGACACTGTTATGGTTGTAGCATTTCACATTTTTCACACACACACTTCTTCATTTACACTCGTTCCATCGCCTTCACACTATCACATCTCACTCCACCTCACATTTTCCAGTTGCACTCCATTCTTTCACACTCCCCATTACACATCATTCTTTCAATCTCACTTTCACTAATTTTCATTCTCACTTTTCCTAACCAATTTTGGTTTTGTTCTTGTTTTTGTTTTTTGTTTCTGTTCATTTGTTTTCACTATTTTTTTCCATCCATGTTATACCTTCATCAGCCCTCCCCATCACACCCTTTCACTATTGCCACACCCTTTCACTATTGCCACACATATAACATACCCAGTCACTGCTGTACCCATCATATTATTAGAATTTATTAATAAATATACCAACACCCCTACATGTACCAATGTAAGGGCAATCTATATGGACCTCCTATCTGCCTATACACTAAGATGTTATAAAACTCATGAACTGTATGGAAGCAACACCCATGCATCCTACATTGATGTCTTTGATGTCCTCCATAGGTGCTGGTCGCCTGTCCGTGCGCGCCCTGCGTGGAGCCTCCCCCCTCCGGTATGGCTCCCTGCAGGTCACATTTGATTCCTGGTGGCGCCGGCCCCCGGGGTGTCGGGGGGGCTGTTGGATCCCTGGAGGCGCCTGCCCTCTGGCGGAGCTCTGATTGGAAGCTAGGCTTTAACACACAGCATATTGGTAATTATACAATTTGTGTCCCTTACCTGTGGGTACATACCCAGATAATGAAGTGATGCTTACCTTATAATTTCTTGCAGCAATCCAATATATCCTCTGAAGAAGATCCTTTGTGATCGAAACGCGTCAGCCGTATATAGATGCGTATCTACATGTATAGCTCTATAGCATTGCTGTGTACTATTTATGTTGTGTTTTAACACTCTGTGCAAACTCCATCAGAGCTTTAAATTGTTTGTAACCTTGTGTACAGATGCAATTAAAATGTTTTATCCTATTTTTTGTATATTTTCGCTGCTTAAAAACCCCACTGGGGGGCATTCCCATTCCTCAACAGACAAGTCCTAAGCCAGTGTCTTGAAATTGGCAGCAGTGTTCTCAGCCTGCGGTATGCGTACCTTCAGTTGGCTGTTCTGTCATTGGGTCTGTCAGATAAACCACTCAACAGGCAACTGAAAAAGCTTGTGGGAGACTGACTGACAAGGATGTTGCTAATTGTGAGGCAGTGACTTGGTGTTGTCCGCCGCAATAGCAAATGATCTTACCGGCAGGATCTCTAGGTAAAAAATACTTTGCAAAAGGCGCTGAACATGTCCATATATTTTTGCAGGCCACTTGGCTTTTGTGATGATTTGAGCAGCAGAGGAATGCCTACACAAGCAATAACCATCCAATTTACAGTCTACTGAAAGAGCAACCAAGAACTAATGCTAGTTTTAGGCTTGGTTCGCATAACGTGAGTGAATGGCTTTCAATGGAGCCAGTTTACATGTGTCCGGGGCGGCTGCGGTGCGATTTTTGTAAAGAGTCCTGTGCGTTTTTGGGATCCGGTTCAGGTGCAAATTCGGGGAAAAATTTGCACCTGAACTGGTGAACACAAATATACAGGACACCGGACCGCAAACCACAGCCAGATCTGTGTGAACCCAGCTTTACGCACTGTGCCCTGCTTATTGATGTCCAAGTGTGTAGTCACCCAGGCATGGTTCACCCCCTTGGTCCAGTTCCTTTGTGTAATGTACCCGGGAACAATTCTAGTGTTGCTAAACCCAGGACCCTGCATTCACTACAACTGGTCTCCCACAGTACACAGAACATGGAAATATATTTACTCTTTCGTCCATGGACCGACACAGCTTCTCTATTGACAAAGTGGGTATTATCCGTTAATTAGGAGTGACTAGGCAGAAAAACTTGTAAAAAGTGTTGCATCACACCTTCTACAGTACCGCCCAGGGGGCGGACCCTCTGGGTATACCCTCTCAGTCTGCACATCGCAGATCAGTTTTTTTTCTGTCTAGCAAGGAGTAGGACATGGCTCCCTTCGGGCTCATTGGTCCGGGGAAAAAAGATATATATATATTTTTTATTTTTTTGCTACATTTGTTGTTTCCTGCGATCTTCGATCAACTGCCGACTGGGTGACAGGCTGGATCCTCGATCCTTGTAGTCTCCCCAGTTTCGGCCATCGAGCGTGTGCCGACCCTAGCTACGCGCTGGGTTTTCCACGACATGCCCGTCGCTCCACGGGTGGCCGGTGAGCCTACGCTCCAGGGCCTGCATCGGACCGCTCAGCTTCGGCTGACCTTACGGCCGAGTCGCAGCAGCCTGGCCGGTGAGCTTACGCTCCAAGGCTTGCATCGGACCGCTCAGCTTCGGCTGACCTTACGGCCGAGTCGCAGCAGCCTGTCCGGTGAGCATCATGCTCCAGGGCATACATATGATCGTCCCTTCTGGGTCCAATCACAGCATGCCTGGCCAACAGTCACCTTCCGTGCGCGGACGATGATCTGTTTGGAATGTCTTCCAGCAGAATACATGCAGGATAGGTAAGTAAAACTCCCCTGCCTCGGCTGGGTGATTTAGCTGGACATTCCTGGAGAGATCAAGTAAGTGGTTGTGGCCCCTTTCTTCCCTCTCTCCCTGCCTTTCCCTCCTCCCTGGGCTTCTAGCTAAAGGTTGCTGGGTGCTGGGGGTCACCTAGGGGGTCCCACTGGAGCGGGGCTGGCTGTAACTAACATTTAAAAGAAATGTCATTTTTGCTTACCTGTGTTTCTGTGTCTCCATGCTGTCGGCGGCCATTTTGAGGTGGTCCATGCCAAGTTTGGCCTCTTGTAACTGCCTGGCGGCCATCTTCCTGTAGTTCGGCCACACCCACTGGCCCCTATCAGGTGATCGGCGGCCATGTTTGTCCACCCTGTATGCAGATATTGCCGTTCGGCGGCCATCTTTTTTGTGGGCTATGGCTGCCTGACCTCTATCTTCTGTCGGCGGCCATTTTCTTAGAGCCCACATTATCTTCCATACAGACGGTTTTGGCAACCATTTTGCGAGAGCCTCCGGCCTCTAGGGTGCATTACACTGGCGCGAAAATTCACACAGGAAGTGCTGATAAAAGAAGCAGACTGACACAGCAGCAAGGGGACAGCATCATAGGCGCAGCATAGCAGTACCTATCCAGGGTGGTGAGTCCTCTGGGTAACCCAGCATCTCTGCAGCGCAGGAGGGTGGCCTATTGATATCTTGCCTGGAGCCCTGTGAGTGTCAGCGTGTGGTCAGCATGGCATCTGAGCCAGATGTCTTCTCCCCTGAAACACCAGATTTAGCAGCTGGTGTCCCTGAGGTGTCTATGGACGCTATGTCGGCAATCCTAGAGGCGTTTGCTGCCAGGGTGGAAGCAGCACACGGGAATACAGGGGGTAATAAACGCCCCCGTCCCCTGCAATCTTCTGGGGATATTTCTGATGCAGAACCAGGTCCAGCTACGGCTCATGGCCCAGATTCTGATGCATCAGAGACTGCAGACCGTGACCGATCGGACAGTGAGGAGGACTCCAAGTCCAGGTCAGTACGCGAGACGGCTTTGGTATCTGACCTTATTACTGCAGTGCGGGATACGCTAAAGTTGGAAAGGACTGAAGAAGTAGCAGATACTCCAGTCCCCTTTGGGTTTCGTAAACCTGCCCGCACTGCTAAGGTGTTCCCTTGTGTGTCTTATTTTGACAAACTCTTATACAAGGAATGGGAGAACCCACTGAGGGTCTTTACAGCCCCAAAGAGGTTTGCAGTACGGTACCCCTTTGAGGAGAGTTTTCTGAAGATATGGACCTCTCCCCCTATAGTGGACCCTTCGGTGTCCAGACTTAATAGAGCCACCACTATTCCAGTAGAAGGGGCTCCTGTTTTCAAGGACCCTGTGGATAAGAAGGCTGAAGCACTCGCTCGCTACCTATACTCAGTGGTAGGCTCAGCAGTACGCCCGGCATTGGCGGGGGCCCTAGTGTCTCAGACACTTACTGAATGGGCAAAATTGCTACTCCAGGGGTTAAAGGAGCGAGATGCTCCTCCTAATGAGATAACTTTGGCCGACCAGTTGGTCCAGGGCCTTAAGTTTGTCTGCGAGTCAGACATGGATACTATTCCCCTGCTGTCAAGAGCTTCGGTTTATGCAGTAGCAATACGCCGCCTGATCTGGCTAAAGGGCTGGTCTGCGGACCAGACTTCCAAGAAAGCCCTATTGGATCTGCCTTTTAAGGGCGACAGACTTTTTGGGGCTTCTCTGGATGACATCATCAAGGATGCTACAGGAGGTAAAAGCACTTTGCTTCCCCAAACTAGCAAGGGTAGGGGACCACGCCAAGGGCAAGGGCCCTCCTTTACTGCACGTAAGCGGTTTTTTCGCCCTCTTAAGGCGACAGGGAAAAGACCCCAGGCCGATAAAGCGCCTGCCCAAGGACAAAAGCGTCCTTGGTCCCGCAGACCCAACAAGCCTGTGGACAAATCTGCGTCCACATGAAGGTCCGCCCCCACCCAGCTCTCGGGTGGGGGGACGTCTTCGCAAATTCGCGACTCAGTGGACTGCTCGAGTCTCCGACAGGTGGGTTTGCGAAGTAATCTCCTCAGGCTACAAGATAGAATTTCTCTCTTGTCCACCAGACAGATTCATCACCTCCAATCTCCAGCTACTACCGACCCGTCGGGAGGCCCTGTATGGGGCGGTCCAGGGTCTACTGGAACGCGGGGTAGTTATTCCAGTTCCAGAACAGGAACGGGGTCAGGGTTTTTACTCAAATCTGTTCATTGTGCCAAAGAAGGAGGGGGTTCGTCCAATCTTGGATCTCAGAGCCCTCAATTGCTTTGTGAAGGTACAAAGATTTCGGATGGAGTCGGTTCGATCCGTAGTCACGGCTCTCCATCCGGGGGACTTTCTGGCCTCCTTGGACATCAAGGACGCATACCTGCATGTCCCCATATACTCCAGACACCAGAGGTTTCTGCGATTTGCTATCGGGAAGAACCACTACCAGTTTGTGGCCCTCCCGTTTGGCCTTGCCTCAGCACCCAGGACGTTCACCAAGGTGCTCGCTCCGATTCTGGCACTTCTAAGACAGCGGGGTATCGCTATCACAGGTTACTTGGACGACCTTCTGCTGAAGGGCCCTTCAAGCTCAGAATTAGAGGTAAGCGTGTCCATTACCTGTCAGACTCTTAGACTGTGGTTGGATACTAAACACGCAAAAGTCAGTATTGGTGCCCACTCAACGCCTAGTGTACCTGGGGTTGATTCTGGATTCCTCAGAGGCAAAGGTATTCCTCCCTGTGGAGAAGTTGCAGACCCTCCGGGCTGCAGTACGGCAGCTGACTTCCAGGAATTGGTCGTCACTCCGTTTTTGCATGCGAGTGTTGGGCCTCATGGTAGCCTCCTTCGAGGCGGTCCCATATGCTCAATACCACACTCGAGTGTTACAGAGGGAAGTTCTGTCCAGATGGAACAGATGCCCTTCATCTCTGGATTATCAAATCCGAGTGAGCCACCTAGTCAGGAGATCCCTGGTAGGGTGGCTGACAGCACCGGCTCTAATGGCCGGGAAGTCATTTCTTCTGGTTTACTGGATAGTGATCATGACGGACGCCAGCCTTACAGGTTGGGGGGGAGTCTGGGGTGTCCAGTCGGCGCAAGGTCGCTGGACCCCAGAGGAAGCCCTCCTGCCGATCAATGTCCTGGAGATCCGGGCGATCAAGCTGTGCCTCTTCAAATGGTCTCAGAGACTGCAAGGGCGTCCAGTCAGGATCCAGTCAGACAACGCCACAGCAGTGGCATATGTCAATCATCAAGGAGGAACAAGAAGCTCAGCTGCAGCATCGGAGATCGCTCGCATCCTGAAGTGGGCAGAGAGGAGCGTACCGGCACTGTCGGCCGTGTACATTCCGGGTGTGGAAAACTGGCAGGCGGACTACCTGAGCCGCCAGATGCTGGACCAGGGAGAATGGTCCTTACACCCGGAGGTGTTCCAACTCCTCTGCCAAAGATGGGGCACACCAGACGTAGATCTTCTGGCTTCCCGACTCAATCGGAAGGTATTGAGGTTTGTGGCCCGGTCAAGAGACCCAGGGGCAGACGCAACGGACGCGTTGGTAGCATCGTGGGGCCAGTATCGGCTAATCTATGCCTTCCCTCCCTTAAGGCTTCTTCCTCTTCTGCTCCGCAGAGTGGAGGCAGAGGGAATTCCAATGATCCTAATCGCTCCAGATTGGCCTCAGCGTCCTTGGTACGCCGATCTAGTACGTCTGGTAGCAGACGTCCCCTGGCGCCTACCACTACGGAAGGACCTGCTGTCGCAAGGTCCCATATTCCATCCTGCTTTACAGTCATTGGCTTTAACGGCATGGCTGTTGAGAACCAGGTACTGAGAGACCGGGGCCTGTCAGACTCAGTAATTTCTACTATGAGAAGTGCTCGGAAACCGTCCTCTAGGAAGGTCTATCACCGCACTTGGAGGGCCTACATCTCCATGTGTGAGGAAATGAAATGGCATCCGCGTACCTATTTGGTTTCCAGAATCCTGCTGTTTTTACAGCATGGGGTAGACCAAAGGCTTGCCCTAAGTACGATTAAGGGACAGATATCTGCCCTGGCTGTCTTTTTTCAGCGACCCCTGGCGACTCACTCTCTCGTGAGTACATTTGTGCAGGGGGTTCGACATGTGGCCCCTCCGGTCCGCCCCCCGTTACCTCCGTGGGACTTGAACCTGGTCCTCTCGGTGCTTCAGAAGGCACCGTTTGAGAATATTAGAGATATTCCCCTGTTGACACTTTCTCAGAAGGTGGTCTTTTTGGTGGCTGTTGCGTCACTTAGACGAGTCTGAGCTGGCAGCCTTGTCCTGCAAGGCTCCCTATTTGATTTTCCACAAGGATAAGGTGGTGCTGCGGCCGCAGCCTTCCTTTCTTCCGAAGGTCGTTTCGGCTTTTCATCTCAACGAAGACATTGTACTTCCATCCTTGTGTCCTCAGCCGTCGAATCCTAAGGAGTCGGCGTTGCATTCCTTGGATGTTGTCCGAGCTTTGAGAGTATACATATCTGCTACTTCCCTGTTCCGGAAGTCAGACTCACTGTTTGTTTCGGTGGCTGGTCCCAAGAAGGGCCAAGCAGTCTCATCGGCCACCATCTCTAGGTGGATCCGACAGATAGTAATCCAGGCTTACGCCTTAAAGGGTCAGGCGCCCCCCTTTCCTGTCACGGCGCATTCGACCAGGGCAATAGGTGCCTCTTGGGCTTTCCGACATCAAGCGTCTGTTTCCCAACTATGTAAAGCGGCGACTTGGTCGTCCGCTCACACTTTCACAAAATTCTACAAAGTTGATGTAGGTGCATCTTCGGATGCCTCTTTCGGCCGCAAGGTTTTGCAGGCGGCTGTTTAGAGTTGCAACTCCTCCGTTGGAGTGCTGTTTTGTGTTTTGGGGTGAAGTTTGTTTTTATGCTGTTACCACCCCTCGTTTTTTCTCTGACACTGCTTTGGGACGTCCCACTTTGTCAATAGAGAAGCTGTGTCGGTCCATGGACGAAAGAGTAAATAGGATTTTTTTACTCACCGTAAAATCCTTTTCTCTGAGTCCATGGACCGACACAGCACCCACCCCTCCTTTTAAGTTTGTACTGCTTTTTGACGAACTGATCTGCGATGTGCAGACTGAGAGGGTATACCCAGAGGGTCCGCCCCCTGGGCGGTACTGTAGAAGGTGTGATGCAACACTTTTTACAAGTTTTTCTGCCTAGTCACTCCTAATTAACGGATAATACCCACTTTGTCAATAGAGAAGCTGTGTCGGTCCATGGACTCAGAGAAAAGGATTTTACGGTGAGTAAAAAATCCTATTTTAGTAAATATAAACTGCTAAATACCTTTCTCTTACCATGGACTGACACAGCCTCATACTTGACAAGTGGGTTTATGTCCCTGCTCATAGGAGAAGACTAGGCAGAATGTTAGATGTTACAACATACATTCCAAAACCAGAGCTGAACAGCCCCGCCCAGGGGGCGGTCCCTCCGGACATAACCCTCCTACCTGCAGCCTCATTTTATATGCTTCAATTGGGCGCATGGCGGGCATCTTGCCATGGATTGCTATGGCGCAGTCGCAATGCGGCGGCCATTTTCTTAGAGCCGCGCGTGCTTTTTATACTGTTTGGCCTCGATCGCTGCTGAAACGGAGCGATTCTCCTCACACTATCCTCACTGCTCACTCGCGCTGTACAGCACAGGCAGCGAAACCGAGCGGTCCTGACCGGGTTGGGGAGTCCTCTGGGTAACCCCCCACAGTCGGCACAGCCAGAGGGTGGGCCTTTTCTTTTTAATTGTCAGTCTCAGAGTGGCGAGTTATGGAGTCTGGTTCACCTGCTTCCCCATTCATGTCAGAGGCAACAGGCAGTGCACCAGCGGTCCCCATGGACCCAGTTGTCAGCAGTCCTGGAATCATTTCTTGTCAGGATGGAAGTGGTGTACGAGCGCAAGGGAGCTATAAAGTGCCCTCTCCCCTCACAATCTCCACTAGGGGAGTGCTCTGATTCAGATATGGGCCTAGCTGCCGCTCAGGACCCTAGCTCTGAATTTTTTGAACAGGACATACCTTGTGAGGAAGACTCCGACTCTGAGTCAGTACATGACAGGGCGCTTGTAAGTGAACTCATTGATGCTGTGAGGGACACTCTTAAGCTGGATGCTGCGGCTGAGGAACCTCAGGTGGAGGCTGTCTCCTTTGGTTCTTTTATAGCCAAGCCTTCTAAAGTTTTTTTCCTTTTACATGCCTTTCTTTGACAGGTTTATAGATCAGGTTTGGGAGAAGGTTTTTGCGCTCCCGCGGCGTCTGTCTATTAGGTACCCCTTTTGAGGCCTTGATTAAAAAATGGGCCTCTCCTCCGGTGGTCGACCCCCCCCCCCCCCCCCCAGTCGCCCCTTTTGAATAAAGCCACAACTCTCCTGATGGAGGGGACTCCTGCCTTTAAGGACCACACTGACAGGAGGTCGGAAGTGGTGAGCAGAGCCATGTTCGCCTTGCTGGGAATCTGCCTTACATCCTATAGTAGAGGCGACCCTAGTGTCTCAGACACTCGCGGAATGGGCAAAGATTTTGCACCAGACTGTGCAGGAGCATAATCTTCCTCCAGAAACCATTGCACTGGCCCATCAACTGGTGCAGGGCCTAGTGTATGTGTGCGATGCCACTTTGGACGCTGCACCCTTAATTTCTAGGGTCTCCGTGTCTGCGGTGGTGCTGCGTCGTCTTATCTGGTTGAAATGCTGGTTTGCTGACCCGGCCTCTAAGAAGCTCCTGACCAGGGATGAGCCGAACACCCCCCTGTTCGGTTCGCACCAGAACCTGCGAACAGACAAAATGTTTGTGTAAACTTTAGAACCCTATTAAATACAATGGACTCGAACGTTCGAAATCTAAAGTGTTAATTATAAAGGCTAATATGCAAGTTATTGTCCTAAAAAGTGTTTGGGGACCCGGGTCCTGCCCCAGGGGACATGTATCAATGCAAAAATAAGTTTAAAAAACGGCCGTTTTTTTGGGAGCAGTGATTTTAATAATGCTTAAAATGAAACCATAAAAGTGAAATATTCCTTTAAATTTCGTACCTGGGGGGTGTGTATGATATGCATGTAAAGTGGCGCTTGTTTCCCGTGCTTAGAACTGTCCCTGCAAAAAATGTCATTTTTGAAAGAAAAAAATGCATTTAAAACTGACTCGCGGCTATTAATGAATTGTCGGCTCCCGGCAATACATACAAAAGTCATTGATAAAAAAAAAAAAAAAAAGCGTGGGGGGTTCCCCAGAATTCAATTACCAGGCCCTTCAGGTCTGGAATGGATATTAAGGGGAACCCCGCCGCAAATTAAAAAAAAAATTGACGTGGGGTTCCCCCAAATATCAATTCTAGGCCCTTCAGATCTGGCATGGATTTTAAGGGGAACTCCACCCCAAATTAAAAAAAAAAATGGCGTGGAGTCCCCCTAAAAATCCATACCAGACCCCTTATCCGAGCACGCAACCTGGCCGGCCGCAGGGGAAAAGGGGGGGACGGACGAGAGAGCGGCCCCCCCTCCCTCCTGAACCGTACCAGGCCACATGCCCTCAACATGGGGAGGATGTCCCCATGTTGATGGGGACAAGGGCCTCATCCCCACAACCCTTGCCCGGTGGTTGTGGGGGTCTGCGGGCGGGGGGCTTTATCGGAATCTGGAAGACCCCTTTAACAAAGGACCCCCAGATCCCGGCCCCCCCTATGTGAATTGGTAAGGGGTACATTGTACCCCTACCATTTCACGAAGAAAGCGTAATTTTTTTTTAAAAAAAACACACAAACACCTTTAAAGTCCTTTATTAAAAAAAAACAAAAAAAAATTCCAGCGGTGAAATCCAGTGTCCCGCGGCGATCCCAATGTCCAGCGCTGTGCTTCATTGGTTGTGCCTGAGCGGACCTGATGGGGAACTCCCTCTCAGTATTTTAAATGTATAGACCCGCCCCTTCTAAAGTTCCCCATCAGGTCCGCTCAGCGGACCAGATGCGGAACATGAGAAGGGGCGGGTCTATACATGTATTACCAAAGTGAGAGAAGTTCCCCATCAGGTCCGCCCTCTCGGTATGTCGGACCCGCCTACGTCATTGGCTTGAGCGGGGAACTTCCTTCACTGTGTAATTTAAATTTACATAGTGAAGGAAGTTCCCCGCTCAAGCCAATGACGTAGGCGGGTCCGACATACCGAGGGGGCGGACCTGATGGGGAACTTCTCTCACTTTGGTAATACATGTATAGACCCGCCCCTTCTCATGTTCCGCATCTGGTCCGCTGAGCGGACCTGATGGGGAACTTTAGAAGGGGCGGGTCTATACATTTAAAATACTGAGAGGGAGTTCCCCATCAGGTCCGCTCAGGCACAACCAATGAAGGACAGCGCTGGACATCGGGATCGCCGCGGGACACTGGATTTCACCGCTGGAATGTTTATTTAAAAAAAAAAAAAAAAAGGACTTTTTCAAGGTGTTTGTGTGTTTTTTTCAAACATTTTTTTTTTACGCTTTCTTCGTGAAATGGTAGGGGTACAATGTACCCCTTACCAATTCACATAGGGGGGGGCGGGATCTGGGGGTCCCCTTTGTTAAAGGGGTCTTCCAGATTCCGATAAGCCCCCCGCCCGCAGACCCCCACAACCACCGGGCAAGGGTTGTGGGGATGAGGCCCTTGTCCCCATCAACATGGGGACATCCTCCCCATGTTGAGGGCATGTGGCCTGGTACGGTTCAGGAGGGAGGGGGGGGCCGCTCTCTCGCCCCACCCTTTTCCCCTGCGGCCGGCCAGGTTGCGTGCTCGGATAAGGGGTCTGGTATAGATTTTTAGGGGGACTCCACGCCATTTTTTTTTTTAAATTTGGGGTGGAGTTCCCCCTAAAATCCATGCCAGATCTGAAGGGCCTGAAATGGATATTTGGGGGAACCTCACGTCAATTTTTTTTTTAATTTGCGGCGGGGTTCCCCTTAATATCCATTCCAGACCTGAAGGGCCTGGTAATTGAATTCTGGGGAACCCCCACGCTTTTTTTTTTTTTTTTTTATCAATGACTTTTGTATGTATTGCCGGGAGCCGACAATTCAATTCATTAATAGCCGCGAGTCAGTTTTAAATGCATTTTTTTCTTTCAAAAATGACATTTTTTGCAGGGACAGTTCTAAGCACGGGAAACATGCGCCACTTTACATGCATATCATACACACCCCCCAGGTACGAAATTTAAAGGAATATTTCACTTTTATTTTTTCATTTTAAGGATTATTAAAATCACTGCTCCCGAAAAAACGGCCGTTTTTAAAACTTCTTTTTGCATTGATACATGTCCCCTGGGGCAGGACCTGGGTCCCCAAACACTTTTTAGGACAATAACTTGCATATAAGCCTTTATAATTAGCACTTTAGATTTCTCCCATAGATTTTTCGAATTTGCCGCGAACACCCCAATTTGTTCGCTGTTCGGCGAACGGGCGAACAGGCAATGTTCGAGTCGAACATGAGTTCGACTCGAACTCGAAGCTCATCCCTACTCCTGACTGATTTGCCCTTTAAGGGCGGTAGGCTGTTTGGTGCTGCCCTGGATGACATTATTAAGGATGTCACGGGGGGGGGGGGGGGGGGGTAAGGGCACCTTCCTTTCTCAGACTACTAAATGTAAGGAGCCCTGCCGTAAGCCGGAGCTCTCCTTTCCTGCACATAAAAGTTTTTCCCGTCAGAGTCCACAGGTAAGCCCTCCCAAACTGACAAGAGTGTGACTGGTGGACAGAAGCGTCCCTGGGTGCGTAAGCCGAACAAGCCGGGTACCAAGCCCGCCACCGCATGAAGTCTTGCCCACGCCCGACTCCGGGGTGGGGGGACGACTTTGCAGGTTCACGGATCGATGGACCTCCCGGATCTCTGGTCACCTTGGGGTACAGGATAGAGCTCCGTTCCTGGCCTCCAAACAGATTCTTTCCCTCAAATCTCCTTCCAGCGGGAGGCCCTCTTGGGGGCAATGCAGGACTTGCTTAGGTACGGAGTAATTGTGCCGGTACCGTCACAGGAGAGGCTTCAGGGATTTTATTTGAATCTGTTTGTTGTCCCAAAGAAGAACGGAGTGCGTCCAATCCTGGACCTCAAGGCCTTAAATGCCTTTTGTGAAGGTTCAAAAATTCCCCATGGAATCCATTTGCACAGTGATTGCTGCACTTCATCCTGGGACTTTCTGGCGTCATTGGACATCAAGGACGCCTACTTACATGTCCCAATCTGCGCGAGTCACCAGAAGTTTCTGCGCTTTGCGATCGGCGAAGTCCACTATCAATTTGTGGCCCTTCCCTTCGGCTTAGCGTCGGCACTGCAGATTTTCACCAAGGTGCTTGCCCCGATTTCTGGCTTTGCTGAGACAACGAGGCATTGCTATCGTGGGCTGTCTGGACGATCTTCTTCTGAGAGCAGACTCTGGCTCAGAATTAGAAGAAAATGTGATGATAGTCAGACCCTCCGGGACTTTGGTTGGCTACTGAACACTCAGAAGTCATTCCTGGTTCCGACTCAGCGTCTGGAGTATCTAGGTTTGATCCTGGACTTCTTGGAAGCAAAGGTATTCCTTTCCTTGGAGAAGTTAGACTCTTCAATCTGCGGTTCGGGTTCTGACGTCCCGAAAATGGTGGTCGATCCATTTTCTGCATGAGGGTCCTGGGACTCATGGTGGCCTCTTTCAAGGCCATTCTGTATGCCCAATCACACACTCGGGCCTTACAGAAGGAGATCCTGTCCACCTGGGACAAGTCCCATTATCACTGGATCGTCAGATCCAGGCGAGTCACCCGGTCAGGGCATCCCTGATGTGGAGGTTGAGATCCCCGGCTCTTTGGTCCGGGAAGTCGTTCCTTCCTATCCAGTGGATGGTGATCACGATCTCATGGGCTGGGATGGAGTTTGGGGAGTCCTATCAACCAAGGGGCTTTGGACTCTGGACGAATCCCGTCTGCCGATCAATGTTCTGGAACTCCGGGCAATCGTCCCTGTAGCCTCTCCAACCACGAGGAGAGGCACAGTCTGCTCAGTCAGAATCCAGTCGGACAATGCCACGGCGGTGCCTTATGTCAACCATCAGGGGGGAACTTGGAGCTCATCTGCGGCGTCCGAGGTCGCCCACATCCTAAGATGGGCGGAAAAAAGCGTGCCGGCTCTGTCGGCCGTTTACATTCCGGGAATAGACAACTGGCAGGTGGACTAACAGAGCCGCCAGACGTTGGACCAGGGAGAATGGTCCTTGCATCCGGAGGTGTTTCAACTCCTTTGCCGGTAGAGGGGCATGCCGGATGTGGACCTGTTGGCTTCTCAACTCAATCGCAAGGTGTCGAGGTTTGTGGCCAGGTCCAGGGACCCCTGGGCAGACGCCTGAGACGCGTTGGTTGCCCCGTGGGGTCAGTATCGCCTGATATATGCTTACCCTCCGCTACAGTTGCTTCCTCGCCTGCTTCGCAGGGTGGAGGCCAAGGGTATTCCGGTGATCCTCATTGCTCCAGATTGGCCACGGCGTCATTGGTACGCCGATCTTGTGCGCCTCGTTGCGGACGTTCCTTGGCGACAGCCAATGAGGGAGGACCTTCTGTCTCAAGGTCCCATACTTCATCCTGCTTTACAGTCAGTGGCTTTAATGGCATGGCTATTGAAAGCCAGGTGTTGAGGGACCGAGGTCTCTTGGATTCGGTCATCTCAACCATGCTGAGGGCACAGAAATCTTCCTCCAGGAAGATCTATCACCATACCTGGAAGGCTTGCATCGCTCTGTGCGAGGCGCTGGATTGGCGTCCACGGACGTATTCCGTTCCCAGGATCCTGCTGTTCTTACAGCGTGGTGTGACCCAAAGGCTTGCTTTAAGCACCATCAAGGGTCAGATTTCTGCCTTGGCTGTCTTCTTTCAACAACCGCTAACGGGCCATTCCTTTGCACCTTTGTGCAGGGGGTTCGCCATGTGCTCCCCCCTGTCAAACCTCCTCTCCCTCCTTGGGATTTGAATTTGGTGCTCTCGGTTCTTCAAGAACCTCCCTTTGAAAACATCAGAGATATCCCTCTTTTTTTAACCTTGTCTCAGAAGGTGGCTTTCCTGGTAGCCATTATTTCTGTCAGACGGGTGTCTGAGTTGGCGGCATTTTCTTGCAAACTGCCTTACTTGATCATCCATAAGGATAAGGCTGTGTTGCATCCGCGACCTTCTTTCCTCCCGAAGGTGGTCTCGGCCTTTCACCTTAATGAGGACATTGTTCTTCCGTCCTTGTGTCCTCATCCATCGGAACCCAGAGAGTTTGAGCTTCACACGCTAGACGTGGTACGTGCCTTGCTGGTGTACCTGTCTGTTACTGCTCCCATTCGGAAGTCTGACTCGCTGTTTGTGTCTGGTCCACAACAGGGCCAAGCGGTGTCGCCTGCCACCATTTCTAGATGGATCAGGCAGACCGTCATACAGGCCTATGCCCTTAAGGGGTGGGCGCCTCCCTTTCCGGTTACGGCGCATTCCACCAGGGCAATTGGTGATTCCTGGGCTTTCTGACATCAAGCGTTGGTTGCACAAGTGTGCAAGGCAGCGACCTGGTCGTCCGCACATACCTTTTCTAAGTTTTACAAGGTTGATGTGGCTGCATCTTCTGATGCTTCCTTCGGCCGCAAGGTGTTGCAGGCAGCTGTCTAAAGTTGCAATTCCTCCGTTGAGGAGCTCTGCTTGTTTGGAGTGAAGTTTGGTTTTCCTTTTTACTATTGCTATCACCCCTCTTCTTTGACACTGCTTTGGGACGTCCCACTTGTCAAGTATGAAGAGGCTGTGTCAGTCCATGGACGGTAAGAGAAAATAGGACTTTTGTACTCGCCGTAAAATCCGTTTCTCTGACGTCCATGGACTGACACAGCACCCACCCTTCCTTTTTAAGGTTTGTACTGCTTTGTTACAAATTGAGGCTGCTGGCTACAGGTAGTAGGGACCGCCCCCTGGGTGGGGCTGTTCAGCTTTGGTTTTGGAATGTATGTTGTAACATCTAACATTCTGCCTAGTCTTCTCCTATGAGCAGGGACATGAACCCACTTGTCAAGTATGAAGAGGCTATGTCAGTCCATGGACGTCAGAGAAACGGATTTTACGGTGAGTTCAAAAATCCTATTTTTCTCATCAGCAGTATATAGCAGTCTTGTGACTTTTATCAGTGTCTTGCCAAGCACTGGTAAAGCTTGTGTAGCGAGGGTCTCCTTAAGGCCCCTGGACTACGTTACCCAGAACCCCGTTCGGCACCCAGGGTGCATTTGGCCACCGCAGAGACTCATGGGTGGGGCTATAAAAGAAGGGGGCGAGGCTAAGCTCGGCCTCTTTGGACACCGCGCTGCAAGCAATAGGACTCCCCGTGCAGATCCGCTGCTGTGAAAGGCCTGAAGCCGGGGCTTTGCGTACCTTCCAAAGAGCCTTCCACCCCACCGCGGAGCCTGGGTGGCACCTGTTCCTGTTCAAGTTGCTGACATCAGTTGGACCGGAGACCTGGCCGTTGGAGAACACTGTGTACGGATACACAGAAGGTGGAAGCCCGGACTGGGATTGCGTCCGGAAGGGTGAGCGAGCACTTGCTCACTACATTAGCTGTACTCTGTTGGGTCTAGTGACTGCCTTGGCCCTTTTTCCTTTTACATTTACTATCCCACCGGAGACTAACGGGGGGAACTGAGTTGCATAGTCTCCGGTGAAGTGTTCTCATTTGTGAATTACCCTTGGATTACAAATATTGTTTCCTGAACGTGCACCACCGTTCAAGTTGCATGTGAAGAAATTGTTTTCATAAGGGACTGAGGTCTATCTAAGTCAGGCCTGACCAAGGGGGGTTAAAACTTTATTAGGTGCGCCATACTGCGCATAAGGAAATAAGGATAGTTGCACATGGCGGGTGATCACTCTGCACTATCACTTATAAACATGTTTATTGCTGCAGGGCTCTGCATGTATGTTATGTGATGTGTTTAATCCTGACCTTTATACTAAAGTAAATCTAGTTATACTTTAACACCCTTGTATCAGTGTTATTCTTGCAGATAGTAGTTACCTATCAATACTGCCAGATTGTGTATAATCAGGTATAGACCGTTACAAGGTACTATTCCCTAGACTAACTGTGCCAGCAGGGGTTGAGTAGATTGTCGGGGGTTGGTGGTGCTGTATACAGGGCCCGAAACAAAAAATCCAGCGGCTCTTAACTGGGGGTAGCGCTACACTTGTAGAAGGAGTTTTCGTTCTCTTCTGACTGACTTTCTGTCTGGACAGTGCTAATTGGCCCTGTGCTGATCACATGCACCCTCCCTAAAAAAAAACAAAAAAACTTGAGCATTGTCAGAGTGCCTCCTAGGGCTATGTTCTATCAGCAGATGGATTGGGAACAGTGGAAAAATGGGAGAATCAGAAAAGAGGATCAAATGGCTTTTTTTACACAATGCAGATGATTAACCCCTTAGGTTCCACAGTGAGTATAACAAGCATGCTTTACTGCATATACAGACTGATTTTACTGCTGTGGGTTTTGAAGCACTACAAGCGTACTGTACCCAGGACCACTTGAATCAGGTGATATGGGACATGGTTCAGCTTTAGTGTGAACACAAACTCTGCCTGTGCACAGAACTCTCTATAAACCACTCAACAAAAAAACAGGGACCCCTGTGGCCTGATTAGCAGATGTGATATGTGTGCACAGTATTGGTAGTGTTGAGTGGAGGGGAAGGCAGTCAAACTTGGAGGTTGTTCCGTTCAACTGCACCCAGTGTAACTACACCCCAAGACAAAGTTTCAGCGGGCCATGTGTCACACCATACACTAAACGGGGATGAGTAAAGTATTTGCTGTAAGCCCTTCTGTTCATCAGAATTTGGACTGGTGTTTGAAGAGGAAGGGGCTCACAAATTACAATGCTGTTTAAATGATCTGCTGCTGTGAGAACCCTCTAAACCAGGGGTCTCAAACTGGTGGCCCTCCAGCTGTTGTGGAACTACAAGTCCCAACATGCCTCTGCCTGAGGGAGTCATGCTTGTAACTTTCAAGCCTTGCAATGCCTCATGGGACTTGTAGTTTCGCAACAGCTGGAGGGCCGCCAGTTTGAGACCCCTGCTCTAAACTATGAATGATTACAGATGTGACCTTTCCGTTTCCTCTTTTCTAAATCTTATTTAAGAAAGCTAGAGATACAATTGCATATTTTTTTCATTTAATTACCACAGGGACAGGCACTACTGAGCAGATGAATGTGATTCTATGTGAATTACGTTTTATAGAGATCATCCTGCATATAATGGCGAGTTACCTCTTATTAGAACAGATGTTTGTAAACCGACCATACACACCAAAGTGTCTTCTTTGGTCAGTATTCTTTGAATTTTAGTTCGGCATCACGGCCTTATTGTGTGCTTTTGGCTGGGATTTTCTCCCGCGCATGCCCCAGAAATGCCGCTGGGGGTGCACAGGTGGGGGGTCTTTTTTTGCGCTTCTGCACCGATAAAGGCTGGATTTGGTGACTATCTGCGGGAGCTCAGACACTAAGGGGTCTGCTCCCAGCGCCATTCCGGACACGCCCCCATTCTTCAAATTTTTAAAGTAGATGTAACTGGGTGACAGGAGCAGCTATAGGAGACTTCTCCAAATATATATTATAAATTACTACTTTTGCATTAGGGTGGTTGTAAACCCTTACCCAGTGAAGTGACTGGTCTCAGGTGATACAGAGATTAAACTGATCTTCCTATATAAGTTATACCTGTTTATCTGCATTCTTATCTTCTCTACTTCTGTTCAAAGTGTAGAATTTATACAGCTTCACTTAGCTTCCAGAAAGCAGGGGGTGGAGAGCTGAAGTTGCACTGTGTGGCGCTGATTGGAGGGAAAAGACACACACTGTTCACACAGTACCAGAGATGAGGCTGTCAATCAGCTGGACATCCCTCCCATGTCGCCTTTCTTCTCGGTGTCAGGAAAACCCGTCAGAAGGGACTCGTGCTGATAGCAGAGGAACAAAGCAGTAGTGCGAAAATGAACATGGTGCTCCTTCTTGGGACAAGTACACACTATAGAAGCATATGCTTTGTTCATAATTTTTGTCTGAGGTTCACAACCACTTTAAATATACTAGGGCTGGAGTCATCAGGGTCTTTTAGTGTGTGTCGGGTCTAGTTTTAGATCCTCTTTGAACAATGATGATGAAACATTGACTGTTGGATGCTTTATACTTGCATAGAAGTATCAGGGACCTAACATATTTGAAATAAATTATATAAGTAAATGCATGACCATAAACTGGATTGAATTGCGCTTTTGCCAATATGTTTTGTAGCGCACAGACCCCTGTCTTTACCTGCATTTAATTAGGCTCCTCGCAGGCAGAGAGAGGCACACCGCACCACAAGCCCGTACCCTCCTGTGTGAGGAGGTTGAGCGGTATTGGTTTTCGGTGGTGCCTGCAGCTGGAGTTGAATCCTCCCGAGGATGATTCTCACCTCTACCTTGAATAGATGCAAGTCTTTATTTTTCCCCAGTAATGCAACTGTCCACACCAACTGAAAGTCCAACTTCTATATTTCACACTGGATAATAAATAGTCTCTTTTAACAGCAGACATGTTGGAACAAGACACAGGACAGCTTAGGTGGGAGGAGGTCCAGGCACAAACTCAAATGATTTCTTCAGACTGTTTAGGTTTCACAAACAGTTTTGGCGCATGATCTCTGCCACAGACCGCGAGGTTGGTCTCTGCCACTGGCCTGGTGAATTAGGGCCTTGCCCTATGAAGTCACTGCCACTGACTTGAAGCGAGTAGGGTCACTGCCACTGACCTGAAGAACTACCTTCTTAAAGTATTTGGCCCATGTCGAGGAGAAAACCATCCCTCCGGAGAGTTACCAGAGGCCCTCACCATCGCCACGACTCTGCGCCGGGTCTTCGTAAAGGGTTACCTCCCTGGCCTCCTCCATCTCCGATACGGGTCCCCTCGCAAGGCGGCACCCTGGGAGCTCTCGATCCCTAGCGGACCCCAGCCGAAGGTTGCTGGGCCCCGTGCCTTCAAAATAGTACCTCACCCCAGACTGAAGGTGTCTGGGATGGAACAGGAACTCCACCTCCGGGCCTAGGGCACCCGGAGATAACACACACCCAGGCTGAAGGTGCCTGGGCGTGGACGAAGACCTCAGTGGAAGATGGCCGCCCCCTTTTATACCCTCTCCCGACAGGCACGGCAGGTTCCCCCACCCTGCCGTACTACCGCCGAGAGGGGACAAAAAGGGCACAGGGTGCAACCCTGGCTTACGGCAACAGCGCCACCTGTAGGCCATAGGGAACTGCACACCAATACCATCTCCCATGGACAGAAATGGTCCATTAACCCTAACAATCAGTGTGAGCCTAATTACCACTCGGACACTTCCCCTAAATTTAACACCCTGCTACAGTTTCATAGTACATGGCCTATAATTTCCCATCATAACTAGTGTACTGTGTAATGCAATATCATGTTGTTAGTAATCCAATACAATTGTATTGGATTTCTTTATTATACCTGTATATTATAATTTTGAATAGTAATTCAGATAAACATTAATAAAACGATTGGTATATAAAGCTAGCAATTGGAATGACCAGTTGTTCTCTCATAAGGCAATGTTTGTTCTGCCAGTGTAGTAGCTGCCCCACTATCAATGGGTTTGCACTTTATGTCCTCACTTTTATAGATCAATTTAAGTTATTATGTTGTGCACTAAGCAGAACAAAAATCTTGTCCTAGAGATTAACAGCTGAATATTTGGCAAATAAAATGTCTAGAAAGTTGAAATGTTGCATGCAGCTCTTTACTTTGTCAGTACAGACTTAGTCATTTATTGAACCTGCTTTCTGCTTGCTCACATCTCCAAGTATTGATTATAAGAAACATGTATTCCTCACTGTGAAGGAAACATGAGAGAATAGGGAAGCAAACTTCTTCCCCAGTTTTTATTATTGACACATAGCCAGGATAAAAAGTAGTTTTAGGAAAAGAGGTCTGTCAAGTAATATGCTTGCTTCTTAAAGGCATTTTCTCTTGAAGGATAAGTTCACCTTTCTACAAATAAATACACCTCCTTTTTGCAGATAGAAAAATGCATATTTTTTTTGTAGTAGGAGCCTGTAAAGCATTGCACTTCACACTGTCAGTGTATCTGCCTGCCCGTAAGCCAATATTCGCTGACAGGAAGGCTCAATGAACTACCACGGCGCTCCATGGTAGTTCATTGAGAACTACAAGCCGACAGCCACTAAGGATGTTGGGGCTTGTAGTACGTTCGGGCACACAGAGCTGTGTGTATGAATGACGCGGTCATGTGGACAGGGCATCATTCAAACAGTAGCAGCTAGTACAGGGAATTTCTCGCTGTACTGCCACAGGGAGAGGGGGTAGCGGGCAGTGGCTGCAGTTGTGGGAACATGTTACATGTTCCATCCTAAAATCGGGTAGAACATGTAAAATGGTCCCAAAGGTAAACTTGTCCTTTTTTAAAGAGGTTGTAAATCTCAATTTGCAAGTTGTACCGTGTCTCCAACCAGTCACAGGGCCGGAGGCCCCGAAACATGGATGCAGCCAGCAGCAGGGACGGCGCGGGCTTTGTTTTGCTGGTAAGTGTTGGATAATGTGCCAGTATGCGATGCATACACATTTTGCTTTTACTTTGCAGGGAAAAAGAAAGGAAGTAAAACCCATTGGATTTTACTTCCCCATCTTAATGATCAGAAAAAGACAGGTGGCAGGAGACCTGCTCTAGCCCTCAAGAGATTGAACAGGTTCAATATCCCTTGTGAAATTCAAGATGGAGTCATTTAGTTATTGTATGAGTGGATATTCCCGCACTACCAAGGTACTTGCAAATGTAAATATCGGGTGCAGCAGGCACCGTATTGGTCAAACACTCCCCAATAAAAGAATCAATAGAGGAAAAAAAAAATAGATGGTGCTGCGCTCCAGAAATATAAATATAAAGTGCTAGTTGTGACACAATAAAATATAAATATAGTGGAATGGATAAATATTCATAAATTCATCAAACTAAAGTAAAAAATATGCAATAATAAATGTGCAGTGATAAATATAAAGTCCATGCAGTACATTCCATTATAAATCCATATAAGTATAGCGTTGGTCTCCTTTAAGGCCCCACGGACTAAGTTACCCCAGAACCCCGTTTGGCACCCAAGGTGCAATTGCCAACCGCAGAGACTCATGGGTGGGGTATAAAAGGGAAGGGCGAGGCTAAGCTCGGCCTCTTTGGACACCGCACTGCTAGCAAGAGGACTCTCTGTGCGGATCTGCTACAAGTGCAAGGCCCAAAGCCTGGGCCTTGCGCACTTCCAAAGAGCCTTCCGCCCCACTGCGGAGCCTGTGTGGCACCTGATCTCTATTCGCTTTACGGACATCAGTTGGACCGGAGACCTGGCTGTCGCAGACCCTGTGTGCGGAGACAGCGGTGGAAGTCACGGACTAGGACTGAGTCCGGAGTGGTGAGAGAGCACCTGCTCACAATTATAGCAGAGTACTTTGTTTAGGCCTATTGACTGCCTAGGCCCATCGTGCTATACTTGCTATCCTGACCGGAGACTAGTTCCAGAACTGAGTTTTATTTAGTCTCCGGGGTGTTGTTTCCATTACCATAAACTGTTATTTGGATTTACAAATTGTTTTTCCTGCATGTGCACCACCGATCAGCTTGCATGCGAACATTCCTCGCCTTAAGACTGAGCTTTAACTAAGTCAGGCCTGACTGGGTAGAACTTTTTACTGAGCGCCATATTGCTCACGGGGAGAATGGCTGCACACGGTGTATGATCTATTTCTATACAGTAGTTGACTAGTGTCATTATTACTGCAGGGCTCTGCATGTATGTGGTGTATTGTATTGATCGTTAACTTTTATACTCAAAGTAAAATCTGATATAGTTAATCATTCCGGTATTAGTGTCATTTACTCTATTTTACAACCGTTTGCATAACTGTGGGGTTGCTCTTAGACTGGTACAGAGCTATACTAATACCTCATTCCCTAGACTAGCTGTGCCAGAGGAGGGTCAAGTAGATTGCCGGGGGTTGGCAGCGCTGTGTACAGGGCTCGAAACAAAACCAGCAGCTCTCTTAGTTTGGGGGTATCGCTACATAAGGTAAAGGGCAAAGTATTGAAATTTTCACAAAATCAATAATAAAGTGCTAGTGTTTGAAAATGGACCTCAACACTAGCACTTTATCTTTGCTCCTGGTTTATGGCTCAGAATATTAAGCCCAGGCACAGCCAGACAACCAGCATGTCAAGGAAATGGCCATGAAATGGCACCCCATTCTTCTCTTTATGGTATATTTTAAAGTGATATTAAACCTTTAAACCAGCACTCCTGGCTCCTTCTCTTTAGCGAGTGCCCCCAAAGAAAGCTGCTTCCTGTGGGGGCTTACTCCCAAACTGCTCTGTCTGTGTCTATTGACAAAGACAGGGCAGCTCAGGCATGCCCCCCACTCCCTTGCCAGAGTTTGATTGACAGCTTTGATTGGCTGCTATCAATCTGACCAGTGAGGAGGGACATAGCTGGGAGAGCTGGTTCTTTTGTGCACATCACTGGATCGAGAGGGGGCTCAGGTAAATATAAGGGGGTGCTGGGGGGATTCTACAGCACAGAAGATTTTTTACCTTCATGCATAGAATACATGAAGGTTAAAAATCTTCAGCCTTTACAACCACTTTAAGGGTAGGTGTAGAGCAGTGCTCCAACCAAACTAAGATAAATCGCCCATTAAAGCCCATAGCTAAAATAAACCAGCTTTTGCTGCAATATCCCCTTTTTAACCTAGAGATTTTCCATGCAGTACTTATTTTTGCCCCTGGATGTCTTGAGGCCAGCACTATTCAACCTATTTCCTCTTGGACTTGCTCCAGCCTATGACTGGATGCTGATAGAGAAGCAGCACAGTGATGACCTCCATATTTTTGTTCACGTTCTTTCCATCAACATACTGTTTGCCAGTACGTGAACTGATCTGGCTCCTTTTGCTGCTTCTTCCTCTCGCACTTTAGCCTTGCTTTATAGGGACTGCCGGAGGCTGACACAAGGTCAAATTCAGATACTTACACTGTTTGCATTTTAAAAACAGCATTTAATGATGTAGTATTGATTACTGAGCTACATTATCTATATCTGCTTTTTAAAAACATCTTTAAAGTGGATGTAAACCCTCACATATACCTAGTGAAGTGAACAGCCTCAGATGATACACAAATTAAACAAATCTCCTTACATAAGTTTTGCTTGTATATCTGCTGTCTTCATCTGTATATATCCTTTAGAAAGTGCTTTTCGTGTTAGACTTTTTTTTCTTCCTCGTTAACACTGCAGAGAAGCCTGGGCATACAGCCAAAACAGCTGATTGGAGGAAAGGTACACATCCCCTCTCCTCATAGGCAAAGGAAGAAAGGAATGTGCATAGCTCTGCTCTTAGATGGCAAGCTGGCTGCTAATCTATTTGTAGCAACATCCCCCGACACGCACTTCAGGCTCCCGTCTCGGAGAATGTGTGAGAAGTTATCAGGCTAAGGCCCGGTTCACACAGGGGCGGCACGACTTCGGGGGCGACCTCGGCGGCGCGATCTCAAGACGACTTCAGACGCCCGCCGAGGCGATTTGCATAATGACTTCTGTATAGAAGTCAATGCAAGTCGCCCTGCGTCGCTCCCAAAAGTAGTACAGGAACCTTTTTCTTTCTCGTACATCACGGGACACAGAGCGACATAGTCATTACTATGTGGGTTATATAGATACCTTCAGGTGCTGGCACTGGCAACTTCCAAAACCGGAAGTACCCTCCCCTATATAAGCCCCTCCCATCCGGGAGTACCTCAGTTTTTTGCCAGTGTCTAAGGTGTTGGCCAAGAAGTAACATGTGTTTTTCACTGAGCTTGCGTACAGGTTCTTTTGGGCCTCAGTAAGCTATTCCGGATCCGACCAAAAAAGCTTCATAGCTAAACGGTCGGTACCCGGGCCTTGCAAGAGAAGAGCAAGGTTTTGCCTGTAATGCCTCTCTTAGGAGGGCTGGACCCTGGGATCCAGAGCTCTGGTCATACCCACGACCAAGATGTTTTCTGTGCAGGGTGCTATACAGGTCCAGGGGAGTGGAATCCTTGGGAACCCGGTCCCTGAAGGTTTAATTACAATGCCTGCCGTGATAGGTGAAGTTTGGGCTTCTGTGGCCAAACAGAGTCCTGCGGCGAGGAAAAGGTAAGTGGGGCCCCTCAGGAACTTGGTTCTATTGGGGGACCCCCAAGCATAATTTGTCTTTCTGCCTGTTACCTAAGGTATTCCCGCTAATATTCTGTGCATGCCTGTTACTACTAAGAAAATGTAAAAATTTTAATAGTAGGCAAGAAAAAAAAAAAAAAGGTAAGACCGCTGTACCTGTGTTAAACACTAGAGGCCGCTATGGTTCTTTTTCTTGTAATGTGGATTTTTTTCTTCCAAAGCCAAATCCAGGCAGTTGGTAAGTTCTCTGCTGGGAAGCTGTCTCCTCTGCCCTGTTGCTGCGCTCATCCATCCCCGGGCCCTGCAGCAGGGACCCTGGCTCCCATCTAGCTCCTTATTTTTTCAAAAAAGAGCGCCGAAGGTGCACGTGCCCGCGCGCGGGCGCGTGCACGCACCTCTATATATAGAGGCGATCTGGAAAAAGGGGCGGAGCGGGTGGATGACGCTCGGTGTGCGCCGCGGCGCTACTGCGCATGTGCGGGCGTCCAGCGTGTTTAAAGGCACAATCACAGCTGGCTATTGAAGTGCACAGACAGAGCTAGCAACAGTAAAAAGGCACACAGAGGCGGTTGATGCAGGCATCCCCTAGAAAGGCACTTTAGTAGACACCAACTGTTATATAGCAGCAATTGTGCTAGACTTTTCTCAGTAAAAGTGGTGTATTACGGCTGGAATACCTCAGCTTTGGGCTTAGGAATATGCCGTCCAGAAGCTCCAGAACGAAATCTTCCAGGAAGCGAAGGGGGTCTCCATCGGGCTCTGAGGATCTTGGGCATGCTTCTGCTGCACCAGTCTCCCCTGAAAATTCAGAGGTTAGTGACCGTAGAGACCCCGCAGGAGTACCTGGTACTGTGGCTGTCCTCAGTTCACCTGCTCCTGTGTATGTAACAGAGGAGGTTTTTTCCTCAGCTCTGGGAGGATTAGAAGAGAGATTGTCAACATTAATCGCTGCCTCCCTGTCACAGGGAAAGCACGCCCGATCTCCGTCTCCTCCTTCAGAGTACCTGTTAGCGGAGCAACAGTCCCATACAGGGATCGACCTGCCTGAAGGGGATCAGGAGGAGGTTGATTCTGTTATAGAGGAATCAACAGTGGAGGAACCTTTCTCAGCATCTCAAGCTGAAAGATTATGGGTTCAGTCTTTGACTAACATGGTCCGATCAGCATTTAAAATGCACCTTGCGGAACCATCAACCACTACTGTCTCCTCGCTGGGGTCGCTAAAAGCTCCCCAGACTGTCTGTTCCTTTCCACTTCACCCTTTACTGGAAGGGCTCATGTACCAGGATTGGGAACATCCTGATTAAAATATTTACTCCCCCCCCAAGAGATTTCCGGTGGTCTATCCCATGGAGGATAAGTTCATCAAAAAATGGAGGGTCCCTACAGTGGACGCAGCCATCTCTTGTGTGAATAAATCACTGACATGTCCAGTGGATAATGTCCAAATGTTCAAGGACCCAATAGATAAAAAATTGGAGTCCTTATTAAAATCTGCTTTTTCTACAGCAGGCTTGGTGACACAACCAGCAGTGGCAGCTATTGGGGTCTGCCAAGCAGTGAAGGATCAGTTGAAACAGGTCTTAAGGGACTTGCCAGATCAGCAGGCCCTTGCCCTAGCTGATCTACCTAGAGCCTTATGCTTTGCGGTTGACGCCATGAAGGATTCAATCCATCAGGCCTCCCACCTTATGCTGTCTGTAGTACATATGCGCAGGCTTCTATGGCTCAAAAACTGGTCTGCTCAAGCTCCCTGTAAAAAATTGCTGGTTAGCTTCCCATTTCATGGTGAACGCTTATTCGGGGAAGACCTGGACAAATATATCCAGAAAATTTCCAGCGGTAAAAGTACACTCTTTTAAGAGGCCTGCTTCTCCAGTCCCTGGGGCATCGGCTGTGAAACAGTTCCGACGGCCTCCTCTGTCAAATCCCGGGGGTAAAAATCAGGGACAATCGCAGGGTAATAAGAAACCCTGGGTCAGGAGAGGTACAAAACCTCCCCCAAAGTCAAATTCATGAAGGGTTGCCCCCACTCAATCGGGTGGGGGGAAGACTCCAGTTGTTCGCAGAGACCTGGCGGGACACGATCAGAGACAGATGGGTGCTCTCCGCAGTAAGTCTGGGATACAGATTGGAGTTAAAAGACTCTCTTCCTTCCCATTTTATGAGGTCAAACGTGCCAAGGGATCCCCGGAAGAGAGAGTCCCTCCTGTTGGCACTAGAACTATTGCTCCAAGGAGTAATTATGGAGGTTCCCCTGGAAGAATGGGGGTTCGGGTTTTACTCAAACCTCTTTACAGTCCCGAAGCCAAACGGGGACGTGAGGCCCATATTAAATCTAAAAGGGCTAAACAAATTCCTGCATATTAGGACTTTCCGGATGGAGTCGATCCGATCGGTGTCCACTGCCCTACAAGGGGAGGAATGGTTAGCCTTGATCGACATCAAAGATGCTTATTTGCACATTCCCATCTTTCCAGTCCATCAAAAATTTCTACGCTTTGCAGTAGAAGGACGCCATTTTCAGTTCAGAGCCTTACCCTTCGGTCTGGCCACAGCACCACGAGTGTTCACAAAAATTCTGGCCCCATTATTGGCCAATCTAAGAACACAAGGTGTAACGATAATGGCATATCTAGACGACTTGTTGCTGATAGACCACTCAGTGGAAAACCTAGAAGTGGTCATTCACAAGACAATCAAGTATCTGGAATCTCACGGTTGGATTATCAACCGAGACAAGTCAGCCCTAAAACCAGTCAAAAGTCTGGAATACTTGGGGCTAAGGCTGGATGCAGGCCAGAGAAAAATATTCTTGCCTCGAAAAAAGGTGTTGTCTTTGAGAGATTTGATCCACTTAGTGGGTACAAAAAGACAGCCGTCCATACGCCTGTGCATGAGGCTGCTGGGAAAAATGGTGGCATCATTCGAAGCAGTACCCTACGGTCAATTCCATTCAAGGAATTTGCAAAGGGCCATACTGTCAGCCTGGAACAAGAAAGTTCAGGCCCTAGACTTACAATGTCCTTGTCCCCTTCCGTTCGCAAGAGCCTCCGTTGGTGGTTGGTTCTCCAGAATCTGGAAAAAGGGAAATCCTTCAGTCCGATTTCTTGGAAGGTGGTCACTACAGATGCCAGCCTTATAGGCTGGGGAGCAGTACTGGAGCAATGGTCTCTCCAGGGCAGATGGTCGGATGCAGAAAAGGCCCTGCCCATCAATCTCTTAGAGATACGAGCAGCCCGGTATGCCCTAGTAGCATGGACATCCAAACTCCAAGGGTCCCCTGTCAGAATTCAATCAGACAATGCCACAGCAGTGGCATATATCAATCAGGGTGGCACCAGGAGTCGTGCAGCCCAGAGGAAAGTAAATTACATCCTGAAATGGGCAGAAAGATATGTTCCAGCCATATCCGCGGTATTCATTCCAGGAGTGGAGAATTGGAAGGCAAACTTTCTAAGTCGCCAACAATTATGCCCAGGGGAATGGTCCCTTCACCCCGAGGTTTTCTGGACAATATGTCAGCGGTGGGGAACACCGGATGTAGATCTTCTAGCATCCAGATTCAACGCAAAGGTGGACAGGTTTGTCTCTCGGACAAGGGATCCCCTAGCTTGCGGCTCGGATGCCCTAGTGTTCCCTTGGGATCAGTTCAAGCTGATATATGCATTCCCACCGCCACAATTGTTACCTCGATTACTCCGCAGAATCGGGGTAGAAAAGAAACCAGTGATTCTGGTGGCATGGTACGCGGAGATTGTAAAAATGTCAGTGGGGAGTCCTTGGACTCTCCCACATCGTCCGGACCTGCTTTCGCAAGGACCGATATACCACCCTTCCTTACCAGCCCTAGGTTTGACGGCCTGGCTATTGAAGCCCACATTCTAAAAAAGAGAGGTCTCTCTAATCCTGTGGTAGCTACCATGATCAATGCCAGGAAGCCGGTATCCAGGCAGATCTACTATAGAATCTGGAAGGCGTACATCGCGTGGCGTGAGGCCAAGAAATGGCATCCACGTAAGTACGTAATAGGTAGGATTCTGGACTTCCTACAGTGGGCTGTAGATAGGAAGCTTGCCTTGAGTACTATCAAGGGTCAGATTTCGGCCTTGTCAATATTTTTTCAAAGGCCCTTGGCTTTGCATTCATTAGTCAAAGCTTTTATACAAGGAGTGATGCGTATTAGCCCTCCGGTTAATATTCCCATATGTCCATGGGACTTAAACCTGGTTCTGTCGGTTCTACAGAAGCAACCATTTGAACCATTACAGCACATTTCCTTGGTTCTTCTCACCAGGAAATTGATTTTTCTAGTAGCCATTTGTTCGGCTAAAAGAGTGTCGGAATTAGCCGCTATGTCCTGTAAAGAGCCATATCTGGTTATCCATAAGGACAGAGTAGTGTTACGTCCTCATCCAGCCTTTCTTCCTAAGGTGGTATCGAGGTTTCATTTGAACCAAGATGTGGTTCTTCCTTCTTTTTTCCCCAAACCAAGCTCGGTAGAGGAAAAGTTATTACATTCTTTGGATGTAGTAAGAGCAGTGAAAGCTTATCTAAAAGCCACTGCTCAGATTCGCAGAACGGATACTTTGTTTATTCTGCCGGAAGGCCCCAGAAAGGGTCAGGCAGCGTCAAAATCTACTTTAGCCAAGTGGATTCGACAGGTCATAATGCAAGCCTATGGCTTGAGAAGGAGACCGCCTCCGTTCAAAGTTAGGGCGCACTCCACGAGAGCAGTTGGAACTTCATGGGCAGTGCATCACCAGGCCTCCCTGGCTCAGATCTGTAAGGCCGCAACATGGTCTTCAGTACACACGTTTACTAGGTTCTACCAGGTGGACGTTAGAAGTCAGGAGGATGTCGCCTTTGGGCGCAGTGTGTTGCAGGCCGCAAAAGATCCTCATGTCTGATAGCGCTCAGCTTATGTATGGTGTATCCCCCCCCCCCCTCATTTGGCATTGCTTTGGGACGTCCCACATAGTAATGACTATGTCGCTCTGTGTCCCGTGATGTACGAGAAAGAAAATAGGATTTTTAGAACAGCTTACCTGTAAAATCCTTTTCTTGGAGTACATCACGGGACACAGAGCTCCCACCCCTCTTTTCGGGACACTTATTGCTTTGCTAAAAAACTGAGGTACTCCCGGATGGGAGGGGCTTATATAGGGGAGGGTACTTCCGGTTTTGGAAGTTGCCAGTGCCAGCACCTGAAGGTATCTATATAACCCACATAGTAATGACTATGTCGCTCTGTGTCCCGTGATGTACTCCAAGAAAAAGATTTTACAGGTAAGCTGTTAGAAAAATCCAATTTTTTCTAAGTCGGAGCGACTCAGGACGCTCCTATTAGAAAGGTTCCATAGCACAGACCGGGAGGCGACCGAGTCGCCTGAGGAGTCGCCCCTGTGTAAACCGGGCCTAACAGAGCAGGAGACAGCTACAGGACACACTGCTTTTGGAGAGAGATAAGAAAATTCTACAGATATATGAGACCCGATTCATGAAATTTGAGCTGGTTAATGTCCACTTTAATATCTTTTTTTTTTTGGGCGACAGATTGCCTTGAAGGTCCGCTTCAAACTATGCTGTTGCTGTGCTTTATTGCACACATGTTAACAAGTGTTGTTTTTTTGTTTTTGTTTTTTTCTCGTGTTGCGTTGAGGCAGCCCAAGCCTTTAGAATGGGCTGCCAACACAGGGCAATAGATGGGGGAAAAATGGACCTCCCAAATGGGGATGTAGACGACCGTAAAAACTACTTTTAAAGTGGTTCTAAAGTCAGAACCCCATCTTATGATAAAAAACCTTCAGTGTGCACCAGCCCCCTCTAATACGTATCTGAGCCCACCTCGATCCATCCCCCCCACCCCCATTGGCTGAGACAGCAGCAGGGCGCCATTGGCTCCCACTGCTGTCTAAAAAAGCACTGAGCCAATGAGAGAAGGGGTGGGGGCTGAACGCCGACTCCGTTTCTGAACAGACACAGAGCAGTGACTCGACTCAGGTGCCCCCATAGCAAGCTGCTTGCTGTGAGGGCACTTGGCAGGAGGGAGGGGCCAGGAGTGCTGAAGAGGGACCAGAGAAGAGGAAGATCTGGGCTGTTCTGTGCAAAACCACTGCACAGCGCAGGTAAGCATAACATTTTTTGTTATTTTTAAATGGGGAAAAAAATAGACTTTAGTATCACTTTAAGCTCTTGCATAGGGATTTACTATTGAAATGTTAACATAAAAAAAACCAAAAAAAAAAAACCTATTGAGTGGCAGTAGAATCTAACAGGAAAAGTAATGAGTGTCATATTCACTTGCATTTAGAACTACATATGTTTTTATAATTAGATCTCTGTCCCTCTGTAATTATGACCTTCTCGTAAGTTCAGCGTCATTACCCTGCATCAATAAGTCATGATGTTAAATAATATATCTATCAGTGTCTAGGCATGGCATAGATTGCAAGGCATAAACACATATATACACTTCTAAGTAATGACTGAAACCTTTACACACATGAATTTTAAAGGCAGTGATTAGTCATAACGATTTAGCCATTAGGGTCTGATTATCATACAATTCTACAAAAACTCATGACTAAAATTGTGATTTTTGTGCAATAACTTTCCGTCTCCAGTAGCTTTGCAAGATAAGCTCACCTCACGGCATGAAAATCAGTAAATTATCTGTTGCCACAGTTACACTATTCACTTCTGTGGACAATTTGATATACTCCATATCTAATTAGTAAATAAGAGAAAACGGCTTCCTGCATCTGCTGCCTGCTAGATCCTTCTTTTTTTTTTAAGGAATATTTTTTTTTTTCTGTAGACAGCATTTAACATTTTCATGGTCTACACAGCTTCGCTTCTGAATCTTACATACAGTGCCTTGCGAAAGTATTCGGCCCCCTTGAACTTTTCATCATTTTGCCACATTTCAGGCTTCAAACATAAAGATATAAAATTTAAATTTTTTGTGAAGAATCACCAACAAGTGGGACACAATTGTGAAGTGGAACGAAATCTATTGGATATTTTAAACTTTTTTAGCAAATAAAAAACTGAAAAGTGGTGCGTGCAAAATTATTCGGCCCCTTTACTTTCAGTGCAGCAAACTCACTCCAGAAGTTCAGCGAGGATCTCTTAATGATCCAATGTTGTCCTAAATGACTGATGGTGATAAATAGAATCCACCTGTGTGTAATCAAGTCTCTGTATAAATGCACCTGCTCTGTGATAGTCTCAGGGTTCTGTTGAAAGCACAGAGAGCATCATGAAGACCAAGGAACACACCAGGCAGGTCCGTAATACTGTTGTGGAGAAGTTTAAAGCCGGATTTGGATACAAAAAGATTTCCCAAGCTTTAAACATCCCAAGGAGCACTGTGCAAGCGATCATTTTGAAATGGAAGGAGTATCAGACCACTGCAAATCTACCAAGACCTGGCTGTCCCTCTAAACTTTCAGCTCAGACAAGGAGAAGACTGATCAGAGATGCAGCCAAGAGGCCCATGATCACTCTGGATGAACTGCAGAGAACTTCAGCTGAGGTGGGAGAGTCTGTCCACAGGACAACAATCAGTCGTACACTGCACAAATCTGGCCTTTATGGAAGAGTGGCAAGAAGAAAGCCATTTCTCAAAGATATCCATAAAAAGTCTCGTCTAAAGTTTGCCACAAGCCACCTGGGAGACACACCAAACATGTGGAAGAAGGTGCTCTGGTCCGATGAAACCAAAATCTAACTTTTTGGCCACAATGCAAAATGATATGTTTGGCGTAAAAGCAACACAGCTCATCACCCTCAACACACCATCCCCACTGTCAAACATGGTGGTGGCAGCATCATGGTTTGGGCCTGCTTTTCTTCAGCAGGGACAGGGAAGATGGTTAAAATTGAGGGGAAGATGGATGCAGCCAAATACAGGACCATTCTGGATGAAAACCTGTTGGGGTCTGCAAAAGACCTGAGACTGGGACGGAGATTTATCTTCCAACAAGACAATGATCCCAAACATACAGCAAAATCTACAAAGGAATGGTTCACAAATAAACGTATCCAGATGTTAGAATGGCCAAGTCAAAGTCCAGACCTGAATCCAATCGAGAATCTGTGCAAAGAGCTGAAAACTGCTGTTCACAAACGCTCTCCATCCAACCTCACTGAGCTCTAGCTGTTTTGCAAGGAAGAATGGGCAAGAATTTCAGTCTCTCGATGTGCAAAACTGATAGAGACATACCCCAAGTGACTTGCAGCTGTAATCGTAGCAAAAGGTGGCTCTACAAAGTATTAACGCAAGGGGGCCGAATAATTTTGCACGCCCCACTTTTCATTTTTTTCTTAGTTAAAAAAGTTTAAAATATCCAATAGATTTCGTTCCACTTCACAATTGTGTCCCACTTGTTGGTGATTCTTCACAAAAAATTTAAATTTCATATCTTTATGTTTGAAGCCTGAAATGTGGCAAAAGGATGAAAAGTTCAAGGGGGCCGAATACTTTCGCAAGGCACTGTACATGATCATGCATGGTATATGAGTAATTAAAAGGGTTATTATAACCAACAGTGACCACTTAAAAGTTCAGCTTAAGAAATGTTTTCTTATTGGGCAATATGGGCTAGTGCTCTTGCATGTCATTCTTCTTTGCACTGCCTTTATTGAATGACCCCCTACATTGAAATCTGGAAGATTAGTAGGTTTGTGCAGTTCTGCTTAATGTGCATGAACGCACCATTTTCTTTTTTTAAATGGCATCCCTTCCAATTCATGTTTTCCCATGTGTCATGAGAGCCCTTCACCACCCTTTCCTCTTGTCATGCTGTCTTTGTTCCCATGTATTATGGTACCTCACGTGTTTTTTTTTTTGTTTTTTTTTTTTTCTGGAGCCTGGTTCCTCATTCATTTTTGTATACTTCAGCATCAAGATCTACCTCCCAGTAATTGTATCTCTTATTGTATTCTCAACAGTAATGAGAAATATGATTAAGATATCCAGCAGAAGAATGACCACAGCAAATACGACAAACCAAAATTTCCAGCACAGATATCCCAATAATCGAGTCCCTAGAAGTCAAAAGAAACCTGCATATATCAAGCTTTGAAATGTAAGGTTTGGGCAGGTTAACCATTTAAATCGCCTTATTTATGTTCCCTTATCTCCCGTCACCCCGTGTCAAGGTCTTCACTTTGCTATAAACATTTTGTTTTGTCTGCATCTTCTGTAATATTATCCTAATCTTACACCCACATTAGATCACCTGGTTTTTCCTTGCATCCGTGCCATACTTTCCATGTGTAAGGTCCTGCTCAATGGCAGCCACTTTCCTAAGGCATGAATCATGGGATTTATATGCAGGGGCAGTTCTCCCAGAGATTATGGTTTGCAAGCAAACCACACTAGCGGATGGAGCTTGGCCAAGTCAGTGGGCATCATGGCTGAGCAAGTGACCTACTGGACCTGAGCCCTATAAATTTCCATCTACATTTTTCCCATTTCCAGATTAACCAGACTCTCTTTAAAATCCAAGGAAAATTTAGGGGCGTATATGGCTGAAATTGACTTTTGTCCAGCTGATAAGGAACCATCTGTTGCGTAGTTAGTTTGGTTGAAAAAAAGATATGGCTGAATATTGCGTTCGTGAATGCAGGGAAGAGATCTTCGAGATGCAAATTGGCATAAGCATATAAACGATTTCCTTTTGGAACTGGAACCATGCGCATTGTTCAGGGGTTATCCACAATGTGGCCTAAATTGATTCAGGAGTTTTTTTTTTTTGTCAGTACAACCAAATGGTCACTTTTTTTTTTATTTATTTTTTTTCTTTTCATTTTTTTAATGTGTGTGTGTGTGTGTGTGTGTGTGTGTATATGTGTGTGTGTGTGTGTGTATGTATGTATGTATGTATGTATATATATATATATATATATTCGGGTATATACTTTCAAATTCTGGTGAAGACATCAGTGTTGTATAGTTCCCTGTCACTTTGGGCCGGGGTTGAACCATCGCTCAGTGCCTCTCGCAGCAGTTGTACGAACCTGCCGTGCATCCTGGGAGAGGGTATAAAGGGGGTGGACATCTTCGCCTCGAGGTTCGAGTCCCAGGCACTTTCAGCCTGAGGGCTGCTGTTTGCAGTCGGGGTCCAGGCGGCCTAGGCCTGGACACCGGGAGTTCGTGTTCCATCCCAGACACCTTCAGTCTGGGGTGAGGTACTCAGTCGGAGGCCTGGGGCCCCAGTACCTTCCGCTGGATCCCGCGATGAAGGGATTGTCCTAGGGGGCCCCGGGAGTAGGGGCACCCGAATCCAGTGGCGTAAGGGACTGGAGCAGGGACTCATCCGAAGACCTGGTGCAGCAGATTGCCAGTGCCGGATGAACCTCTGGAGACCGCCCGGAGGGATGTCTTCCCAAACAGGGGCCAAGTTCAGAGAGGAAGGTGGTTCATGTTCTATGACCGGTGGCAGCGGTCCAGCTATTCAACTCAGGTCAGTGGCAGAGGCCTGCTATTAGGCCTGTGGCAGGGGTCTCAACGGTTCATCCGGTTGGTGGCAGCGACCAAAATTCACGGTCGGTGGCAGAGACCGTGCACCAGGCCTATTCGCTAGCAAAGGAATAGGAGAGTTCAGTTGTGCCTGGGCCTACTCGTATCCACACCCCTGTTTGTTCATAACTGAAAGTTCAACTGATTGTGTTCACCCTGCAAGAAAAGAAATAAAAGAAGTGTTGGACTTTCGATTGGTGTGGGGCTCTATGTTATTGGCAGACACATCTCCACAGAACTAAGGCTTCGTATGCAGTGAATAGACCCGGAGGTAGATTAAATAACTCTGCTCAACCCTCATACACATACGAGGGGAGAGCTTGGCGTAGTGTTCCTGCACTCTCCTCTCTGATACCCCTAGACACAAGCCATTCACAATAGGCGAAAGGGGGAGTGAGGCTCCGCTATATATATATATTTGCACACGCCCCCTTCACTTGTTTGCAATTTAGTTATGTTGCAGCCCGATACGGCAGTTTAAATTTTTATTTCTCAATAGTCTGCACTTAGTACCTCACCGTGAAAGTGAAAACAGATTTTATTTATCGTACACCACGGGACACAGAGCCAGTCATTACATAATGGGTTTAAGGGTCACCAGCGGTGATTGGACACTGGCACAACCAATCGAATACAGTTCCCCTCCATATAACCCCTCCCATCAGGGGAGTACCTCAGTTTTTTTTCGCCAGTGTCTAAGGTGTTGGACGCGATTAGGATGTGCTAAAGGAAAGCTCTGCCAAAAAGACCCTCTGGGGGTAAAAAGAGCTAAGCTTTCCGATCCATCCAAGACGTCTAAGATTTTACGCCAAAATTGGATGAGATCCGGGCCTCATGCATGAGGTGTCGCCTGTAATGTCTCTCTTCGGAGGACTGGGCTCTAAGGTACAGCACTTTCACTAATATTACGCTAAAAGTCCTGGTAAGAGTTCTTTACAAGGCCCAGGGGAGAGGTCTCCTTTTAAGTAGGAACCCATATCCCTGAAGGTTGGCACACACAACCCGCCTTGAGGGGTGAAGATTGGTTCTGTCTGATTTCAGCAGAAAAACCTGCGGCAGGGATAAAGGTAAGAGGAAGAGAGTCCTAAGCATAATCTTAAGGACTTTCCTAAATGTTGAGTAAGTGTCTTCTCTTTTGCCGCCACTCAGGGGAGTAGAGAGCTGAGTTTGTACTCGCCATGCTCCATACAGTATCAGTTCCCTTGGACCATTACACTGTTTACCTCTGCTGCAGAGCTCTGCCTGATAGACGGCCGCCTCTCCCTCCTCTCAGGTCGGATGCCAGGTTGCTCAGTGGGCGCTGTTAAAGTAAACAAGACTGTATTACTGACTATAAGAGAGGCTTCTCTCACCCCAGCATCGCCGCAATTTGCCCTAGGTCGCGCGCGCACGGGGGCGCGCTTTATCGGCAGTGGGGGGGAGGAGCCAGATCGCAAGCGTGCGCAGGCACGTCTTTGAAAGGCGCTGATTCACAGGAAGCCTTTAAAAGGAACCTCACATGCTGGCAGCTCTCTCCTGGATAGGATACGGCAGCATTACCGGGGCACGTAAGACTCTGTGGTTGGCTGAGCACTCCCAAGAGGGACACCTATACTCTATGCATAAAACTGTGTTAAGTTGCATACTTTATGTAGATTGCTAAACTAGCACAGTAGTATATGCGTTGTGGTACCTCGGCTTTGCTTAGTAGTATGCCTTCCTGGGGAAGAAATTCAGAGAAAAAAGACAAAAAAAAAAGCACCGCCTGAGACAGGAGGCTCTAGTCGTGCCTGCTCGGTACCTTCCTCTCTGGTATTATATGACGCACCTATACAGGATGAGCCATTGCCGCTATCGGGAGTAGCAGCCTCTCCTGTGGTGCCTGGGCCTGCATATGTCACTGAGGACACTTTGACAGCTGCCCTAAACAACTTAGAAGGGAGAATCGCTACGTTAATCGCAAAGTCTTCAAAAAAGGACAAAAAGCGAAGCAGATCTCCTTCTGTTTCAGATCTCCTTTCAGAAAAATCTTAGGATGAGGATAAGGCAACACCTGCAGAGGATAGAAATGAGGCGTCGGAGGGATCAGGGATATCAGGGGAACCTTTTTTCTGCTTCCCAGATTCTGAAATCACAGGTGCAATGTTATGCTGAAAGTGCGTTCTGCATTTGTTACCCTCTTCGGAGCTAACTGAATCACCTGTCTCCTCTCTGGGTTCATTAAGATGCCCGCAGGGTGCATGCTCTTTTCCGGTTCATCCGTTACTAGAAAAGCTAATTTACGCAGACTGGCAACATCCAGATCAGCGTTTTTTCACCTCCTAAGAAATTTGACATTCTTTATCCTATGGAGGAGAAGTTTTCCAAGAAGTGGAGTCTGCCTTCTGTAGATGCAGCTATTTCTTGTCTAAATAAAAGCCTGACTTGTCCGGTGGACAATTTACAAGTATTTAAAGATCCTTCTGAAAATAAATTGGTATCTTTACTTAAATCTTCATTCCTTTTAGCTGGTGCAGTTGCCCAACCTGCTATAGCAGCAGTTGGTATGTGTCAGGTCCTCAAGGAACAGGTAAAACAGAGGCTGAAGGGTCTGCCTCCAGATCAAGTCAAATTTTGGGAGAATTTACCTAAAGCCTTTATGGTTTACAGTGGATGCCATTAGAGATTCTGTTCAGCAGGCATCTCGCCTCACACTCCAGCTGATGCATATGCACAGAATCCTTTGGCTAAAGCATTGGTCAGTAGAAGCCCCATGCAAAAAGCTTTTGACCAGTTTCCCCTTCCATGGCGAACGCCTCTTTGGGGATGATCTGGAAAAGTATATCCAAAAGATATTGAGCGGTTAAACCAGTCTTTTACCAGAGAAGAGAGAACAAGCGGCCTTGTTTTAAACGTGCTCTTTCCCCGTCTCCCAGAAAATCCGCCTCCAACCAGTGGCGACAGCATTTTTAGCCAGCCACAAAGGCTAAAGAAAATCAGGCTCAGAAGAACAAGAAGCCGTGGGGGTTCAAGAGCTAATAAGCAAAACCCCAAAGCCTCTTTGTAAAGATGCGCCCCTGCTCGGCCGAGTGGGGGGACGGCTTCTTCAGTTTTCAGCGGCATGGCAGACAAATCCAGGACAAGTGGGTAGTATCCACAGTATCCCTAGGGTACAAACTGGAATTTCAAGAGATCCCCCCCATCTTCTCAGTTCCGAAGTTCAAGGCTCTCCAAAGATCCACTAAAAAGAGGATCCTTCTTCAAAGGATTGGATCACTTGCTTTTTTAGGGGTACTTCTGTGATCACCCCTTGAGACAGCAAGGTTCAGGTTTTTATTCAAACCTCTTTTGTAATTCCAAAACCAAATGGAGACGTCAGACCCATCCTGGATCTAAGATCTCTAAACCAGTTTCTGAACATTTGCCATTTCCGAATGGAAACTATTCGATCCGTGTTTGCCACCTTACAAGGCGGAGAATTTATGGCGTCTATAGACATCAAGGACGCATGTTTACATGTGCCTATCCATCCCACTCACCAAAAATTCCTAAAGGTTCGCGGTAGAACATCGCCACTTTCAGTTTGTGGCTCTACCCTTTGGTGTGGTTACCGCGCCCAGAGTATTTACAAAGGTGCTAGCCCCTCTGTTGGCAAATCTGAGGACACGGGGCATAGCGGTAACAGCCTATCTAGATGATCTACTTGTGATAGATCAGTCAGTGGCAGGATTAGATCACGCTGTGCTCACTACAGTAAAGTACCTGGAGCATTTAGGATGGATCGTAAACCTACAGAAGTCCTCTCTACAAGCCCAAAGAAGGGTAGAGTATTTGGGCATGATCATAGACTCAGCCCAAAGCAGGGTATTCCTGCCAGAGCCAAAGATCAAGTCTCTAAAGGACCTGATCCACAAGGTCAAGGCAAAGAGGGGGCCGTCTATTCGCCTTTGCATGAGGCTATTGGGGAAGATGGTGGCCTCCTTCGAGGCTGTCCCTTACGCCCAATTTCATTCGAGACTACTTCAAGGCAGTATCTTAGCCGCCTGGAACAGGAAGATCCAAGCTCTAGATTTACTCATGCGCCTGTCTCCACAAGTGCGCCAAAGCTTCAGTTGGTTAAACCAAGAACTTGCGGAAAGGAAGAGCCTTTCTCCCAGTCACCTGGAATGTGGTGTCTACAGATGCCAGCCTATTGGGCTGGGGAGCAGTGGTAGAAGAAGCTTCAGCCAAGAGAGCCTGCCCATCAACATACTGGAGATTCGGGCAGCTCTGTTCGGATTCAATCCTACAATGCTACTGCAGTAGCATACATCAATCACCAAGGAGCCACCCGCAGTCAGGGTTCTCGGAAGGAGGTGTATCGGATTTTGGCATGGGCAGAAGATCATGTTCCTTGTCTCTCTACAATCTTCATTGCAGGGGTAGAAAACTGGCAAGCGGACTATGAGTCGCCAGCAGCTGTCACCAGGAGAGTGGTCTCTCCCCCCCGATGTCTTTCAGGCCATATGTCAGAAATGGGGGACCCCGGATGTAGACCTGCTAGCTTCCAGGTTCAACAGGAAGTTGGACAACTTTGTATTCAGGACGAGAGATCCTCTGGCCTACGGATCGGATGCTCTAATAATTCCCTGGAATCAATTCTCACTGATCTATGCATTTCCTCTGATCCCTCTCTTACAAAGGCTACTTTGCAGGATCAAGAAGGAGGGAATTCCTGGTACGCCAAGATCATAAAGATGGCGGTAGGAAGACCTTGGAAGCTTCCGCTTTGTCACGACCTGCTGTTGCAGGGTCCAGTGTTTCATCCTTACTTACAAAAGCTAAATTTGACGGTCTGGCTACTGAGACCCACATTTTGAAGAAACGAGGGATCTCGGGTCCAGTTCTATCTACACTCATTAATGCTAGAAAGCCAGCCTCCAGGCTTATCTACTACAGAGTCTGGAAGGCATATATTTCCTGGTGTGAAACCAGAAGATGGAATCCTCAGAAGTATGACATAAGTAGGTGTAACGGGAGGGCCCGTGGAACCCAGAAGTTCTTAGAAAGTATGAGCCAAGAAATAATGGACATGGAGAATATGTCTTGGATTGCTTTAAAATGGGTCTGTAATAGTAATCCACAATATTTCCCAGGATATCTGTAAAATAACTATTTACTGTTTGATCCTGAACTCAACAGGTTAATTGAAAAGGGCTGATGTGTTTAACTTCAACCAACTGTCTGCCTGTTGTAATGTTAATGAATCCCGACTAACGTCTAAAGATCTCCTCTTTGTGGATTGTGATAATTAACTCTGTAATTATGGGTATTGTAAATTAGCAGACAGTCTGGGAAACAGAAAGGTCATGCATAGTCATTTAAGCTGTAAAGGTATTAGCTAATGAACTCACCTGTTGTCTGCTAAGAGATGTCAGAATGGTGTGTATTGGGGGCTCATTGTGTAGCCATTGTGTGATGTGGGTGGAGTTGTTCATTTGGACTACAGTATTCTTTTAGTGTATATAAGAGCCTGTTTTTCTCAGTGTCAGACCTGTTGGAAACCTAACTACAGAGCTTTGTCTCGTGATTAGGGGGGAATTCTCATTATGGATCTTGTTCGCCTGACTATGGAGTGTCAGTAGCTGTCTTGTGTTCGGAAAGGGAATATCCTAAACGGCGTTAACCCCTTACATATTTGGGGTGCCATTACAGTAGGATTCGCACCTTTTGCCAGTTGTGAGTGGATATGAAATTAGCCCTTGGTACCATCAAGGGTCAAATATCGGCTCTATCAGTCTTTTTTCAAAGACCGCTGGCATCTCATTCCTTAGTCCGGGCTTTCATTCAGGGGGTACTGTGGATCAATCTGCCAGTCAAGTCTCCCTGGTGTCCATGGGATTTGAATTTGGTATTGTCAGTATTGCAAAAGCAAACTTTTGAACCTATTCGCCATATTCCTTTGATCCTTTTGAGCAGGAAATTGATTGCTATATCTTCTGCTAGTAGAGTATCAGAATTAGCAGCTCTTTCTAGTAAAGAGCCTTATTTAATTTGTCACAAAGACAAGATTGTTCTACGACCCCATCCTACCTTTTTACCAAAGGTGGTGACAGCGTTTCATTTGAATCAAGATATTGTTCTGCCTTTTTTTCCTGATTCGCGGACAGCGGGGGAAAAGTTATTGCACTCTCTAGATGTAGTGAGAGCAGTAAAAGTGTATCTGCAGGCAACCGCTCAGATACGTAAAACAGATGTTATGTTTATTTTGCCAGATGGTCCCAAGAAGGGACAAGCGGCATCAAAATCCACGTCTAGGGTGATTCGACAAGTAATTATTCAAGCTTATGGTTTAAAGAACAGGATTCCTCTTTTTTTTTTTTTTTCCCCCTGTCAAGGGGCACTCTACCAGGGCAATAAGTGCTTCATGGGCAGTGCATCACCAGGCTTCAATGGCTCAGATCTGTAAAGCTGCAACTTGGTCTTCAGTCCATACGTTTTTTCCAAATTCTATTAAGTAGATGTGAAAGGACAAGAGGATGTTGCCTTTGGGCGTAGTGTGCTGCAGGCAGCAGTATAGGGCTTCTTGTCCATAAGCGGCCTGCTTGATCTGTGTCTCCCACCCTTCATTGAGCATTCTTGGAGTACACCACTGGACACAGAGGTCCCCCCCCTTCTCATGGGAACCTTACTGCTTTGCTACAAAACTGAGGTACTTCCCTGATGGGAGGGGTTATATGGAGGGTAACTGTCTTCGATTGGTTGTGCCAGTGTCCAATCACCGCTGGTGACCCTTAAACCCATTATGTAATGACTGGCTCTGTGTCCTGTGGTGTACTCCAAGAAAAGGATTTTACAGGTAAGCTGTTACAAAAATCCTGTTTTTAGAAATGGCTGTGAATTTACTAAAAAGGAAAAATTTAAATATCACATTGGCATAAATTTTCAGAGCCTTTGAAACAACACTTGATTTCTTTTGATTGTTGCTGAGCTGTTTCTACAACTTGACTGGAGTCCACCTGTGGTAAATTAACTTGATTGGACATGATTTGGAAAGACACGCACCTCTCTATAAAAGGCTTCCCAGCTGGCAATGCACACTGTATCAGAGCAAAAGCTACAAGTTCAAAGGAACTGTTTGCAGAGCTCAGAGACCGGATTATTGGAGGGCACAGATCTGGGGAAGGCTACAAAAACATTTCTGCTGCGCTAAAGGTTCCCAAGAGCACAATGACCTCAATATTTCTCAATTGAAAGAAGTTTGGCACAGCCAGTACTCTTCCAAGAGCTGGTTGCCCGAAAAAACTGAGCAATCAGGGGAGAAGGGCTTTAGTTAAGAGAGGTGACCAAGAACCCGATGGTCACTCTGAGCTCCTGAGATTCTGTGTGGAGATGGGACAAAGTTCCAGGAGGACAAGCATCACTGCAGCCCTTCACCCATCTGGGCTTTATGGCCGAGTGGCTAGACGGAAGCCTCTAAAAACACATAAGCCCCATTTGGAGTTTGCAAAAAAGCATCTGCAGGACTCCAAGGCTGTGGGGACAAGATTCTCTGGTCTGATAAGACCCAAACAGTTCAATCTTGGTTTTTAATTCTAAATGTTATGTCTGGAGGAAACCAGGCACTGCTCATCACCTGCCCAGTGCCATCCTAACAGTGAAGCATGATGGTGGTTTTCAGCAGCAGGGACTGGTCAAGGTTGAGGGAATGCTGAATGGAGCAAAGTACAGAGATATCCTCCAATGAAAACCTGTTCCACAGCACCCAGGACCTCAGACTGGCCCGAAGGTTCACCTTCTAACATGGCAACGATCCTAAGCACACAGCCAAGACAACACAGGCGTGGCTTAGGGACAACACTGAATATCCTAGATTGGCCCAGCCAGAGCCCTGACTTGAACCCTATTTACCATCTCTGGATAGACCTGAAAATGGCTGTCCACTGACGGGCCCCATCCAAAACTTGTTGCGTCATACTCAAAAAGACTCAGGCTTGGTTCACACTGGTATGACACGACAGTCGTACTACTTTGGATCCGACTTTGCCCTGCGACTTGAAGCCGACATGCGTCCGACTTTCAATGAACGGGGATCTGACTTGGATCCCCACCAATCCTGGGCACTGTTTGGTATGAATCTTGAGGGAACTACACGCCAAATTTTAAATAAAAATAAACGGAATGGGTTCCCCCTCCAAGAGCATACCAGGCCCTTCGGTCTGGTATGGATTTTAAGAGGAATCCCAACGCCGAAAAAAACGGCATGGGGGTCCCCCCAAAATCCATACCAGACCCTTATCAGAGCACTCAGCCCGGCCGGTCAGGAAAGGGCGTGGGGATGAGCGAGCGCCTCCCCCCTCCTGAACCGTACCAGGACGCATGCCCTCAACATGGGGGGTGGGTGCTGTGGGGCAGGGGAGTGCCCTGTGCCCCCCCACCCCAAAGCACCTTGTCCCCATGTTGAGGACAAGGGCCCCTTCCAGACAACCCTGGCTGTTGCTTTCGGGGTCTGCGGGTGGGGGGGCTTATCGGAATCCGGGAGCCCCCTTTAATAAGGGGGTCCCCAGATTCCAGCCCCCCACCCAATGTGAATGAGTATGGGGTACATCGTACCCCTACCCATTCACCTGGGGGGAAAAAAGTGTCCCTAAAAAAAAAAAACAAAAGAAAACACTAGACAGGTTTTTAAAGTAATTTTATTAGGCAGCTCCGGGGGTCTCTTCCGACTTCGGCCTCTTCTCCCGCTCTCCGGTTCTTCTGCTGTGCTCCTCCACTATCTTCTGCTCTTTTGCCGCTCTTTTGCTAGCGTTGGCCTGGTCTTCTCCGTCTTCTTCTTCCCTCTTCTCTTCTTCCGATGTTGACTCAACGCTCTCCCTCTGTAATGCCATGTGATGTCACCGCCCGGGACATGATGATTTTCACACGTCATGCGACATGAGCTCCCAATGTCGGAGCGTTTATTGCACCAGTGTGAACCCGGCCTCAAGGCTGTAATTGCTGCAACAGGTGCTTCAACAGAGTACTGAGTAAAGTGTCTGAATACTTAAAGGGTAACTCAAAAAAAAAAAAAAATGCTAATAAAATCCTCGCAAAGTAAATGGATTACCCAGATGGGAAATGTATTTATCTATTTTTTTTCCTCCCCCCCCCCCCAACAAAAGTGGAGTTGCTCTTTAAGTACAGGTAATATTTCAGGTTTTTTTCTCTTTTAATAAATCCAGACATTTCTAAAATTCTGTTTTCAGTTTGTCATTATGGGGTACTGAGTCTGTAGATTCGTTAGAAAAAAAAACATGAATTTAAACAACTTTAGTATCAGGCTGCAGCATAACACTATTGAAAAAGTAAAGGGGTCTGAATACTTTATGAATGCACTGTATATGTTCACAAAAATGTATACACATACTGTATGTGGTGTATGGCTGTTTGTGGCATGAACAGGAGTTGGGACTGTCCACTGTTGCACAAATAATCAGTTAACTTATAAAAGGGATTCCTTATATTTTCACATTTAAAATTGTCCTACATGTTGTCAATGAACTTAAAGTTTCACGTAAATTTTAACTTTCATAAATAGGTTACTGTGATAAAGCTGCCTATGAACTATAGTATCTGCAATGTGTGGGGTCATGTGTGCAGACCAGAACTTTAAATACCCGGGCTGTACTCTAAAGGCTGATTTTATTACTGACTTTTATACCAACTGATAATTTCCTTGTGAATGAAAACGCAGAAGAAAATCTATTTACAGCAATACTGGTAATGGATTTTTCTTGACTGGAAAGCACAAGGCGATTATACGGTGGTATTTTAATTATAACGTTTGGCAGCAGATAAATAGAACTGCTAACATGTTGCATTAATGCCATTTTCTGTTATGCTTATGCAACTGCTTTTTTTTTTTTTTTTTTTTTTTTTTTTAAAGCGAAGATATTTTTTTATATTTCGCATTAATTGACGTGCAGGACACTAAAGTCATTTCTTCATTTGAAGATAACTGCCTCATACCCCTAATATCTGTGATCTATGTAAGGCGTGATGAATAAAATCAATACATTAGCTGTTTTTAAAGGTTATTCTGTACTAAGATGCACTAAAGACTTTACTGTACCTAATGGTTTTCCAGTGAACATATGGCTAGCTTTTAAAGTTTGTTGCTATTCTCTTTTATCTGTATTGTTTTATTACCTGTCGTATCAAGGATTTATATACCCTTATCTTCTTCTGTTTTGTAGAATGCAAACAGAAGCTCTCCAATATTGGGTGTACTGGACTTCAATAACTACTTGCCTACTGGGCTCTTTTACCCTCTTCCTGCCCAGGCCAATTTTCAGTTTTCAGCGCTGTCGCACTTTGAACGACAATTGCACGGTCATGCAACGCTGTACCCAAAGTAAATTTTTGAGTGAGAGCGTGCTTTCTTTTGGTGGTACCGTATATACTCGAGTATAAGCTGAGTTTTTCAGCACATTTTTTTTGTGCTGAAAATGCACCCCTTGGCTTATACTCGTCACCTTTTTGTGCCTGATCTCCCGGACTTTGGGGACCCGGTGCCGGCCATAGGCCCACTCTTCCTCTACAAGTGTGCAAAGGTTGTTGGGGGGACCTACGGCCGGGGAGCACGGATTTTTTTCAAAGCCGGGCATCCCTTCCATAGACTCCCATGTTAAACTGTAATTTTTCCGGTGACTTTGGGGACCTGGTGCCGGTCGTAGGTCCCCTGGATCCAAAACTTGGCACACATGTAGCCCCATTTCGCCTCTACGAGTGTGCAAAGTTTGTTGTCTGGGGAGCACCAATTTTTCAAACCCGGGCACTCCTTCCATAGACTCCCATGTTAAACGTCAGTCTAGTCAAGGACACAGTGAGGCATGGGCACAGTGAGGCATGCGCATGGACACAGTGAGGTACAGTGAGGCATCCAGATGGACACCCTAGGCTTATACTCGCGTCAATAATAAGTTTTCCAATTTTTTGTGGTAAAATTAGGTGCCTCGGCTTATATTCGGGTCGGCTTATACTCAAGTATATACAGTATTTAATTTCCACTAGGTTTATTTTTTGCAAATTTTTTTTTTTTAAAAAGGCTGGAAAAAAAAAGAGAGAAAAGGTTTTCTTAGTTTCTGTTATAACATTTTTCTTCTTCACTGATGGCCACTGATAGGCTGAATATGTGAATGGCCTATAGGAATCGAGAAAAGATTTAGACAGGACTTGACTATGGGTTGTTTTCCACGATATCCCAACCCCTTAATGATGCGCGTCACTGGTCTGAGTGATACATAAATATGGGTCCCGTCCAGTGACGCGATACGTCCAGACGAAGCTACGCCACAGAGCACGGCGAAACGCGTTGACGTAACATCCCACACAGTCACATGACGTTGTTTTGAATGGAGTGGGCGGATCGATATGGCCAGGAGAACGTAGGCAGCAGTCAGCACCTACGATGGCGGTAATGACCGCGGCAATAGGCACTTGGCATTGGATCCTCCTGATACCGGCGCAGGCAGTGCTCGGGAGCCTCGGGAGACTCTGACTTTCTTGGATACCCGTTTTGGGTTAACGGCCAACATAACAGGTATGGCCAAAAATACTTTTAAATCAGCCGCCAAATATCAGGCAACTTGGGACCCAACGAAATAAGAGCTGGTCAAATCCAGTTCCAATATAAAGACGTCCAATGGTAATGTACGTACCTTTTTTGATTCACAGGTTGAAGTAGAGGTGAACATAATAATCAAAGATTAACTTCACCCTGTTTACATGTTTATACCAGAGTCATTCTATAAAATGCTACTGACATCTGTAAGCAAAATCATATGGATGAACTTGTTTTGCCAACAGCTTTTGGAGGAAATTTATTTGCATTATTATTTCTTCAACCAAACAGTCTCGTTATAAGCATCTATTAACCCCTTCAACCCTCAAGGAACATTACCATCAGGGGATCCCCATGATGTACCTAATGCAATATCATATCTAGGTCAACTGCATTGATTTAATTAGTCCTTGCGCGTTCCCCCAGCGCTATTACCCCCCCCTGCCCCGGTTCCCTTCCCCCACCCCATTAGGTTCAGCCTTCTGTTAAATGGCACCCATTTGAACTTAATACATTAATCCACTTATTAGCAAGTGGTCTACATTACCCTATATTCTATAGTGGAGGGTAATTAACAAAGTCATACCATTTCCTTTTAGGGTTGCCTCTTTACACAAGACTGAACCACACGTCCGGACCTGTGTGTTGTTATATGTTTAGTTATTTGTTAGTCTTGTCTGTCCATTTGATGTTTTCAATTACCCTATGTACTGTATGACCATTCACATTTTGGTATCAATACTGCACCTCCAAATATTTTCTTTTTTTATATATGATAATAGGAATAAATGATCAATTTTAAATCATTTCCGTTTTTGGATCTATAATTTGTTGCCTATAGTAACCCCTTTTTGTCTGTCCTAAACAGACCGATCCCTTTCCCCCTTCAACCCAACTTTGTATGCACTGATGACATGGCACTGAAGGGCACTAATATGCAGCACTGTTGCGCAGGCACTGCTGGGCACTGTTGGGGCTGCACTGATAATCAGGGCACTGATAATCAGTGACTTGATTATCTGTGCAGCTCTCCCCTGTGAGGAAATTCCACTGATCGGTTCTCCTCTCCTCACATGCCATTTCCTTTGTTTTACATGTGATTGGCTGTGATTAAACACAGCTGATCACATGGGTAAACAGCCTCATCATTGGCTCTTTACAAAGATCTGTGATGCTGTGTGTTCCAAGGACAGAGTGCACCACCGGTTGTTGCACTGTGTGCCCCCGCGGGCATGTGAGTGAGGCGAGAGTGGGATGATGTCATATGACGTCGTCCTAGAGTGAGAGAGTCGCCGTCCGCCGGTCGGTTGACAATACAGCGGGCGGGAGGTGGTTAAGACAACTCTGTTGCTTGAATTTTGCCTGCACTGCCAATATTTGTTGTATGAAAGAGGTGTCCCTGCCTTAAGAGTGTCAGATGGTTGGTCCTGTGCTACACTCTACAGCTTCTCCTGTGGACCCCTACATCACCACAGGAACCACCAAGTGCAGAACGAGACTAGAACTAGAAACTAGAAAGTTGTTCTGAAGATTCTTTGCAGGGGACCCTTGTCATTTTTTCTAGTGAACGAGTTGCTTTATAAAATAAGAGCTTTTCTTTGTATGTGTTTAATAAGCATCATCCGCCAATTTATTCAATATTTTTAATGCCTGAGCACTAGCAGTGTTATGAAAGTGAAACTTTGGCTGTGATTGTGCAATGCTGGCCAATGTGCACATTATCCACATCATTGTAAGGACAGCTGTTTTTCCTAGTAGAGAAAAATGAGATCTCAGGTCACCAGACAGTCCTAGAAATCTGCTATTGGTTTAAAAAAATGCATGGGCTTGTCAGCAGTAGCACACATGCAGGTGTCTAGGCAAAGTAACAGATTCTCACCTTTATACAAACTTGAATGCAAGAATTTTTATTGGTATGAAATACGGGACACAAGGCATACTCTCCAGCTGGATAAAATGAACCCTTGATGACAGCCTTCCTCAGCACCTGCCTAATTTCTTAACCGTGCAAAAAAAATATACTTCATGAAAATAAAATGCATACATATAATGGAACTGTAGTTTAGTTTTTTAAATGTATTGCATACATATGAAATATATCTGCATAATGAAAGGAATATCTAATGTGTACTAAAGAGTTTTTAAAGTCTGTTTCACATCTAGATTGTAATTTTACAGTGCCTTGAAAAAGTTTTCATACCCCTTGAAATTTTCCACATTTTGTCATGTTACAACTAAAAACATAAATGTATTTTATTGGGATTTTATGTAATCGACCAACACAAAGTGGTACATAAATGTGACATGGAAGGAAAATGATAAATGGTTTCCAAATGTTTTTGCAAATATGTGAAAAGTGCATTTTGTATTCAGCCCCCGAGTCAATACTTTGTAGAACCACCTTTTTCTGCAATTACAGCTGCAAGTCTTTTTGGGGATGTCTCTACCAGCTTTACATGTCTAGAGAGTGAATTGTTTGCCAATTCTTCTTTGCAAAATAGCTCAAGCTCTGTCGGATTGGATGGAGAGCGTCTGTGAACAGCAATTTCTAAGTCTTGCCACAGATTCTCAATTGGATTTAGGTCTGGACTTTCACTGGGCCATTTTAACACATGAATATGCATTGATCTAATTGTAGCTCTGGCTGTATGTTTAGGGTCGTTGTCCTGCTGGAAGGTGAACCTCCGCCCTAGTCTCGTCTTTTGCAGACTCTTGATAGATGGAGCCAAATACAGGGCAATCTTAGAAGAAAATCTATCTTCCCATCAACTCTGACCAGCTTCCCTTTCCCTGCTGAAGAAAAGCATCCCCACAACATGCTGCCACCATAATTTTTCACGGAGGGGGTGGTGTGTTCAGGGTGATGTGCATTGTTAGTTTTCCGTCACACATAGGTTTTTGCTTTTAGGCCAAAAAGGTCAATTTTGGTCTCATCTGAACAGCGCACCTTCTTCCACATGTGTCCCCCACGTGGCTTCTCACAAACTGCAAATGGGACATCTTATGGATTTCTTTCAACAATGGCTTTCTTCTTGCCACTCTTCCATAAAGGCCAGATTTTTGGAGTGCACGACTAATAGTTGTCCTGTGGACAGATTCTCCCACCTGATCTGTGGATCTCTGCAGCTCCTCCAGAGTTACCATGGATCTCTTGGCTGCTTCTGATTACTGCTCTCCTTGCTCAGCCTGTCAGCTTAGGTGGACGGCCATGTCTTTGTAGGTTTGTAGTTGTGCCATACTCCTATTTTCAGATGATGGATTCAACAGTTTTCTCATGAGATGTTCAAAGCTTGGGATATTTTTCAGGACAGCCACCTTTTTTGAGAGATCTCGGCTCCTCACTTCTCAGGAAACACCGCCTCCACTAGAGCTTTAAGCCACTGGTCCTTCAGTTCTGGTGTTTCCTCCGGCAGGTAGACACCGCTTGGGACCGAGCCAGGAGAGGCTGAGGCTTGTGTTTTCTGGAATGGAGAGGCAGAGGTCTCTCGTGCCACTACAGTTATTACCTGTGCGGCATCATATCGCACCCGGTCGTCTCTTGGGGAAGCTGGAGGTCCAGGGGCTCGCTTTCTGCTACCTGGGAAGGGTGCTGTGTGAGATGTCTGGGTCCCCCTCGCTCTGGTGCAGCCAGTGTGTAGCTCGAGGCTGTGCCGGATGACGGGCAATGTCATTTCCGTGGGGGGGCTGGCACTTCCGCTTGACCGACGGCTTCTGGTTCCGGCTGCGGTATATAAAGGCGAGTGGCGTAGTGACTCAAGGCAGACTATGCTTCTCTGGGATGTCGGAGACAGAGGCTTCCCGATCTGCGCCAAGTGACGCCAACCCCAGCCACTCTAAGGTAAGAGGCACACTGGGGTGGTGTTCCCTTACCATGTTCCTACTAGCTCCACAGGTGAGTCCCCCTTTTTGGTGGTCAGAGGGGAGAAGGTGTACTTCTGGAACCCTGGTGGTGGTCGGTCCTGGGTGTGTGCACTCCTGGTTGGTGGTCTGTGTTGCGCTGGCAAGCAGGTATTCATGGCTGTGCTAGGGGATTTTTTTTGTCGTTTCTGAGCAAATCCACAGAAAAGTCCCCACACAGCTCCAAGAGGAAGTGTCCATTGTGCAGGACCACTATGGGGGATTCCTGGCCTAAGGTGCTTTGTAAGGAGTGCATTGAAGGCTTAGTGAAGGAGCATTCAGCAGGGTACGGACTTGTCAGCGTCTGTTAAGGAGCTTTCGAGAACCTTTTTAAATCGCTGTTTGCAAGCTTCCACCTGGTCCGCCGGCGGTTCCCTCCACCAGTGGAGGGTTACCCGGGGGCACCAGAGAGGTACTAGAGGAAGATTCTGAGGGAGAGAAGTTTGATGGTGAGACCACTAAAACCTCTAGGTATAAGCTCTTCCTGGAGGAAGTGGAGGATCTCCTGGGAGCCATCCATACCACTTTGGGGATCCAGAAAGAGAAAAATATATATTTCTTTATCGTACATCACGGGACACAGAGAGGCTTAATCATTACACAATGGGTTATATATTTTTATTTTTTTATTTTTTACCTCTGGGAAAGAAGGAAGGGGAGGGGAGGTGGTATTCATTATTTTTTATTATTTTTTGAATAAACTAGGGGATGGATCACTATAAGTGAGCACCAAATACATGAATGGGATACACTAAATAGAAGCTTTTCGATGCACATAACTTTTCCTTTTTTTTTTTGAAGAGAGACGGGGAAGGTCACAAGAGGATGATATGGACTGTGAGGGTTATGAAAAGGAGGGATGGCAGGTATTCACAAGTACAGCCCCTAGGGTGTGCCTAGATAGGCCGGGGGAGGGAGGGTGGTGGGGGGTTGGTGTAAGAGACCAGACGGGGGAGTAAAGGTGCACAAAACCACAAATGTTATATTCCAAGCACAGGAGGGTAGGGAACATGAGATGAAGGTAACTTGGGGAAATTCCATTTTTTTGAAAAAAACACTTAAAAAAAAAGTTCATTAGCAGATCAAGGGCAAAGATGGGGTAGAATAAGTAGGAAGCGAAGGGTGAATTTGTTTTTCCTCATTCTCTTTTTTCACCCTTTTGGTACTAATGACTTTTTTCCCTTTTTTTTTTTTTTCTTGTCTACCCTTCCTTCTTTAAGACAGGAAGAAGTGCTCTTTTCCAGATTTTTTTTACCTTTTCAATGTCCAAGCAAGTGTTTTCTCCTTCTTACGGGCTTACTTTTCCATTAATTTTTTCTCTCTGGCATGCGGCCTAAATTACTTTAATATAGGCTCCTGGAATGTTCATTTTTTGGATTAATAAAAAATGAACCATATATATTGGCAAATGTTTTATATTCCTCCACCCTTTAAAATGGAGATATTGTATAAATTAATGGAGTTTGTGTTAAAGAAGGAAGGCATTCCAGTAATAGTGGTAGGGGATTTCAATGAAGTATTGGATAAAACAATGGACAGATTCCCACCAGGAATACAGGTGGGTAGAATGGGAGAGAGAGAGGGACGCCTAACCCAGTTTTTGGAAGAGGTCGGATGGTATGATATCTGGAGAATAGGGAACCCCGATGGGCGGCAGTACTCTTGTTTCTCAAGCTCATATTCCACATTGTCTAGAATAGACATGGCCTTGGGAAATTTGGAAACATTGCAGTCAGTTAGTAAAATTGATTATTATCCAAGAGGGGTGTCGGATCACTCCCCATTGGTGCTGACAATGAAAACCGGGAAAAAGTGTCCCTCAAGCGATTGGAAAATAAGTCCCTTCTGGTTGGAACTGATGGGAAAACCAGGGATAAGGCTGAAAGAGTTTGAGTTTAATTCAGGGACAGCACCGGTGGGAGTGATATGGGATGCCCTGAAGGCCTTTCTAAGGGGAGAATTGATTAAACAGGTGGCCAAGATTTAAAAAAACTCCAGGGAATGGGAAGAGAAGATCAGGAAAGAGGTGGGGGAGGCAGAAAAACGATGTGGAGGATCCAACCCTGACGAAACAAAGGAGATGGCTCGAGAAACGGCAGGAGTACAGAATGGTGGTTATTAGGAAAACGAAGAATAAGCGCCTTTTCCAAAGACAGAGTACCTTTGCGGAAGGGGAGAGTGTAGGCCATACATTGTTTCTTCTGGCCAAAACTAATTCAGCTCCCTCTAATATTTCCGCAATTAGGACGCTGGGGGGTGGGATATCCTCCCAAACATCTGTAATATTAGATAAGTTTGTGTCATACTACCAGGACCTGTACAAGTCAAAAAGGCAAGATGAGACGGCCCTAATGGATGAGTTCCTGGGGGGAATAGAAACACCAGTCTTAATAAAGGAGGATAGAAGTGCTATAGAAGCCCCAATAACCTTAGCGGAACTACAACAGGCAGTGGCGGGGATGTCCAACCAGAAGTCCCCCGGACCAGATGGTTTACCAGCAGAGATTTATAAGCAGTACGGTGAGGTGCTACTGCCGGAACTATTAAAGGTGCTGATCTGGGCGGCAGAAGGGGGGAGGTTAGCTGCTTCGATGTCAGAAGCCACCATAATAGTGCTTCAGAAAGAGCCGAAAAATCTGTTGGACACATCCTCATACAGACCGATATCACTGTTATGTTCAGATGTTAAAATATTGGCTAGGGTGCTGGCGGCCAGGATAAATAAACACATTCAGAAACTCATATACCCGGATCAATCTGGGTTTATTCCCAATAGATCCACTAGTACTAATATCAGAAGAGTGTACTTGAATCTACAAACGCCAACTGAGAATACAAGGGATAGTTATATTATCCTTAGACGCCACTAAGGCTTTTGACAGCCTAGAGTGGGACTAACTTTGGCATGTTCTGGAGAAATTTGGGTTCGGCCCTGCCTTCATTAAATGGGTAAAAACACTTTACAACTCCCCAAGTGCCCAAATAAAAATTAACAATGAACATTCAAAGATGTTTAGGCTAGAGAGGGGGACAAGGCAGGGTTGTACCCTCTCTCCCCTTCTCTTTGCCCTGGCAATAGAGCCATTAGCAATTGCGATCAGAACTACACAGGGTATAAAAGGGTTCCAGAGGAAGACAGGGGAGGAAAAAAACATACTTTATGCGGACGATGTCTTACTTTTTCTGGGGGACACCTCGACATCTCTAAAAATGGCAGTGCAGACAGATGCATTTGGACGGTTTTCGGGCCTGGTGATAAACTGGGAGAAGTCCGCACTCTTGCCAGTGGACCCGGTTAGTAGTGCCGTTTTTTCAGATATCCTCCAATTAAAAATAAGGGAGAAAATGGATTACCTGGGGATAGTGGTAACACGAGATCCAGAACAATATATCAGTAACAACGTAGGGCCACTTTTAGCTAAGTTTAAGCGAAAAGCTGACATCTAGCAGGACTAAAGGCCCAGGGTATAGCAGTAATTGCATACCAAGGTAATCTGCTGTTGATCGGTCCAGCCATGCTACTGACTGATCTAAGTGTGTCTGGCATGGTCAAGTATGTGGAACTCCTGGGTCAGGATCCCAGTCTAATGGTACATTTTGTACATTCGATAAATAGCTTGGAGCGTTTGGGACACAGCCCCAAAAAAGAGTATTTATTTTTTCTTGCTTCAGACAGAGTCTGCATTATAAGAAAGCTGGTCTATGTGGTCAAGGCAAGGAAGAGTTCCTTACATTCACCTTTTTTCTTAAGGTGCTAGGGATCGTGGCTTCATTAAAAAGATTCCTTTTGCTCAGCTTCATTAAAGGCTACTAGATCCTAACCTGGCATTATCCAAAGGGTCTGATACCACGGATACGATTGAGTCTCAGTTGGTGGTTCCTAACCAAAAAGTTTGGCAGAAAAGAGCCTTCATGCCAATTACCTGAGAGGTAGTGGCTACGAAGGCTGGCCTCTAGGGATGGAGACCAGTCCTGGAAGAAACCACTGCCCAAGAGAGGTGGTCTAGCTCCAAGAGAACCTTGTCCGTCAACTTTTCTTGCCGTCAAGGGTTGAAACCTTCGGCTGGCATGTCTGACTTAATCGCCTGGGCGTTTAGGTTGCAGGTTTGTTCTGTCAGAGTACAATCCGATCATGCCACACCACTGGTTGACTTTGTTTACCAAGGAGATGCTAGAAGTCACGCAGCCAGAAGGAAATTAAGCCATGTTCTGGCTTAGGCAGAGGGATTTTTTGCCTTGCCCATCAGTCTTCATTTCATGGAATGGAGAATTGGCAGGCGGTTCTCAGGAATCGTCAACATATGTTCCCGGGTGTATGGCCTCTACTCCCTGATCTTCTTTCTGATCAGATGCCGGAGAAAGGGTACCCCGGGCAAAAGAGTCATGGGCGTACAGGTTCAACAAGAAGTTGAACAGCTTTGTCTATGTTAAAGGATCCACTCGCACACGGGACAGGATGCATTGTAACCCCGTGGGACCAGTTGTCACTGGGTTATGCGTTATCTTCCCCCAGCGCCGTGACTACCGCGGCCTCTAGGCTACATCAGAGGGGAACGGAAGCCGGCTTAATAGCTCTGCATTGACCCAGATGACCTTACTGTGCAGGGACCCAGGGTCCCTTACATCTTGCCTAGATCTACCTTCCGAGGGCCGGTATTCCATCCTATCTTTCAAACATGGGAATTAATGGTTTACTTGGTTTAGCCTGCATTCTTTAAGATCGCGGCTTTCAGAATCAGGGACGACTACCCTGATTCATACATGGTCCTGGAGGGCCCGCTCTCCTGTATTATAGTATCTGAAGGGCCCATATTCCTGGTGTGAAACCAAGGGATGGCATCCTCGGAAATATGTCATAGGTAGAATTTTTAGCTTCCTACACTAAGGAAGGGATGGAGCTATCCTTAAGTTCCATCAAGAGTCGAGTCTCTGCCTTGTCTGTGTTTTCAAGGTCGCTTGCTTCGCGCTCTTTGATCTGGGTTTTTCTACAAGGGGTAACGCGTATAAGTCCGCAAGTTAGTTGGCCCTTGTGCCCGGGGGATTTGAGTCTGGTTTGTCGGCTTGCAGGGACAGCTCCTTGGGCCGATGCACCATATTTCCCTTCATCCTCCTTCAAGGGAGTTGGTGTTCTTGGTTGTGGTAGCCTCCAAAAGAAATTTTCAGTATTGGCAACTTTCTTTGTAAAGAGCCATACTTATTTATTAGGGTGATGTTGAAACCTCACCCAGCCTTTTTTTTTCCCAAAGGCTCTAGTTTCTCTTTTAATCAAAACACTTCTTGCCTCCTCCTTTTTTTCCAGAAACTTGGTTTACGGAAGGAAAATTTATTACTTTCTCTAAATATAGATGAGAACAATTGAGGTCTATCTGAAGGTTTCAGATACAGGAAACTGACGTTTTGTTATGCTGCCAGAAGACCCTAGAAAGAAGTAGGCAGCGTTCTAACCAGCTATTATGATTGCTCTCTCGTTGGATTGAGAGCAGGCAAGGGTTATCTGAAGCGGTTGCTCAGATACGGAAAACTGATGTTTTGTTGCGCTACCAGGAGGCCACGGAAAGGGCAGGCAGCATCTAAATCAACGGTTTTAATGTTGATAAATCAGGCTATTATTCAGGCTTGTGGTTAAAGAGGGTTCCCCTGTTTCTTTTAGAATGCACTCTACCAGAACAGTAAGCGCTTCTTGCGTGGTGCATTACCGAGCCTTTATGACTCAGATGTGCTAGGCCGCAACTTGGTTGTCGATACTTGCGTTCACTAATTTTTATCGGGTGAACACGGTTAGAGGATGCCTCTGTTTTTTTTTTTTGTTTTTTTTGTTTTTTTTGTGCGCAGTATGCTGCAGGCAGCAGTATAGGTCCTCACGTCTGGCGGTCTGCGTTTATTTGCATCTCCCTCCCCTCAAGTTGAGCATTGCTCTTGGACGTCCCATTATGTAATGATTAAGCCTCTGTGTCCCGTGATGTACGATTTGCTTTACTACAAAAACTGAGGAGCTCCCAGTAGGGTAGGGGTTATATAGGGAGGAAAATTCCTGTCTAATTGATCACACCAGTGTCCAGCACTTGACAGTGGATATAACCCATATACTGTGATTTTGTACTTGCCGAATATGCTGCAGAAATGTCCCTCCACTAAGTCTTGATCCACCCATTTCAACTGTGGGCAGCGTGAGCTGCTGCCTGTTCACTTCCTGGATTTACACACACACACACACACACACACACACACACACACACACACACACACACACACACCCACCCCCAGCTCTGCAGCTCTCATTGGCCCTCTTATGACTCCCCTCCTGGAAAACTCTCATGAGAGTGAGTGTATGCTGTACATGTCATAAGCCTAGGCTAATTACCAGACAAACAGGAAGTGGGCTGTATAAGGTATTTACTGGCAGAAAAAACACGTTTTACTATCCAAAGTTAAAACAACAAGGCCGGAAGATTTAATAGATGGAAAGTTGAAAAAATGACTGAAGGTCCACTTAAAGTCACACAAAAAATGAATATCACATCCAAACGTTTTCTCTTTACAATCCATATAATTTCTATTCTATAATTTTAATATATATTAAAGTACATTTTAATGCTCCAGTGTGGCGGTCTAAAACGGGTCTCAAAACCAGTTACTTTATTATGCACAAGCCTTATAAAGTCAACAAAGGGTTTCCTTCACCTTCCCTGACTGAGCCAAATCCTCCTTCAGCCCTGGTTCACACCTATGCAGGTTGCATTTTACATATTCCAGGTGCATTTTTTCAATACACATTTTTGAACCAAAAACCGAAAAAAATTCCCTGGCCCTTTCCATAAAATGAATAGATGTGAACGAGACCCATAGGAAACCATGTTAAATGGACTGTAGTGTTTCTGCAAAACTGAAAATGCACAAAAAAATGCATAGGTGTGAACCAGGCCTCATTGTTGTCTCATGCACTTCCCTTCCCATGCTCTACCACTTACAGTTGCAGGGTTTCAGTAACAGGCAGCACTGTCAATCTAGAAAGCAGTGGCCAGGACTAACTGTGGCCAAATACTGAGTGATAAGCTTTAGGTTTGTGATCAACATTTTTGCAATACGGCACTGCGTTTCTTTAACCACTTCCCGTCAGGAGGATTTCCATGGACGTTCTCCAGTTTCAGTGGTTTATACCAAAATTATGCCTGCACCTACAGGCATCATAGCGGTATGTAAATTTGCAGCTGGTGATTCTCTTTCTTGCAGAAGTGATCAGAGTTGCTATTTAGCCACTCCATCACTTCTGCGGGTGGCAAAAGGGGGGTACCACCTCCCTCCCACGGTGGCCGCTGCCTCTCCCGAGTTTTGTCGCCACTTCCGGTTTCGGCTCTGGTCTGATCGGCTTCATCCCTGGCCGCCAGGTAAACAATCTGACTGTCTGATCAGCTGCATAGGAGGCTGAAGAAGAGATTTGGGATCTAATGGACCCCAGATCTCTCCCTAAAGAGGACCTGTCACGGCCCATGCTGTCACAAGGGACGTTGTTCATCCCTGGCGATTTAAGAATAAAGTTGATCCAAAAAAGTGAAAAAAAAAGAAATAAAATGTTGTATAAAAAAATCATTTAACGTGCCCCCGTCTCACCATGCTTACGCTCTAATGCGAACACATACGTTGGTCCCGCAAGGTCAGAGCAAGAGAAATAATTCCAGCACCAGACCTCCTGTGCAACTGTAAACTTGTAACCCTGTAAAGGTGTTTAAACATCGCCTATGGTGAATTTTAAGCACCATAGTTTGCCACCATTCCAAGGAGAGATGCAATTTTAAAGCAGCAGAGTGGTGTAGTGGTTAGCACTTTCACCTAGCAGCAATAGGGTCACTGGTTCGCATCCCGACCATGACACCATCTGCCTGGAGTTTGCATGTTCTCCCTGTGTCTGCGTGGGTTTCCTCCGGGTACTCCGGTTTCCTCACACACGCCAAAGACATGCTGGTAGGTTAATTGGATTGTCAAAAATTGGCCCAGTATATATTGTACGTATGTGTGTCTCAAGCGTGTCAAGATCCTACGGGGTAAATGACCACACCAGCCAGCAAGACACTGGCTGCAAAAAGCGCCTTGAGGCTATTCAGTTCGCATTGTAGCGCTATACAAGTCTTTCACTACATCCTGGCCAGTAAAAGGAGCTAGATTAAGATCAGTATCTCCCTGCTCACTATGGTCATACGCATCGAGGCCCACGGCTAAGACTGCGTTTATAAGCATTGTTTAATAATAAAGCGTGACATTTACCGGTGTAATAACGTCTTTAACATTATACAAAAAAATAGCATTTTTTTTCTGTTAGTCCTGAAAGGTTTATTTTTCAAACAAAAATTGCGTTTGAAAAACCGCTGCGCAAATACCTCATGACATAAAAAATTGCAACATCCACAGTTTTATTCTATAGGGTCTCTTTAAAAAGAAAAAAAAATATATATATATATATATATAATGTATATGGTTCTAAGTAATTTTCTAGCAAAAAAAAAGTAGATTTTTACATGTAGGAGCGAAGTGTCAGAATTTGCTCAGATGGCAAGTGGTTAACTGACAATTGTGCGATCATGCAACACTGTACCCAAACAAAATTTGTAATTTTTTTTTCCCCACAAATAGCTTTCTTTTGGTGTTTGTTCACCACTTCGTTTTTATTTTTTGCGCTATAAAAAATTTTTTAATGACATTTCTTTCAATTTAGACCAATATGTATTCTGCTACATGTTTTTGGTAAAAAAAATCCCAAAGAGCATATATTGATTGGTTTACCTGAGTGTTATAGCGTCTACAAACTATGGTATATGTATGTAAAGGTACTGAAAGAACTCCGCCCCTACTCAAAGCACCACTCTGCGCTTAGGATAAAACACCAAGATAAAAGGTCCAGAAATAAAATGACGAGACACAATAAATAGCTGCTGCTTAAAATGACATAGATATGTGAAAAGACAGTAAAATCAATCAATGGGAAGACCAAAAATAAAATAAAACTGTAGCAGCGCTTGCAATCAAAATGTTCATAAAGTCTTCTATCAACATGTGTAGATAGGAAATACAGCTTGAAACTGATGTGGACAGTGACGATTGATCAGCCAATCTAAGGGGCAGTGCTCCTTCCACCATGCAGTGCGTTCACCTCGTGGGGGGGGATCATAAACCCCAATAGGGGATGCACTCACCAGATAGTTGTTAATAATGGGCCTTAAATCAATCTCAATGGCTATGTTCAGTTGTCATCCACTGGTACATCAGGTCTCCAATGACTTGTTAAAGAAAGTAATGGCCACATAGAGTAGTACTGCTTCAAAAAAGTATTTATTCAAAAACCCCCTTATAAAAGCATAGTACCCCTTATGAGAGTATGCGTACCAAATAAACAATCCTAACAAGCATCGGATAATTGTGCGCGTGCACTAGGGGTGTAGTACCGCGGTTTTACCAGTCTCCTGGTGGCTTCCTGGTAAAACCGCGGTACTACACCCCTAGTGCACGCGCACAATTATCCGATGCTTGTTATGATTGTTTATTTGGTACGCATACCCTCATAAGGGGTACTATGCTTTTATAAGGGGGTTTTTGAATAAATACTTTTTTGAAGCAGTACTACTCTATGTGGCCATTACTTTCTTTAACATGTCATTGGAGACCTGATGTACCGGTGGATGACAACTGAACATAGCCATTGAGACTGAACATCCTAAATCTGGGCCTGAAATGCGGCATTAAGAAACCCATTAACAAATTTGATGTTTTTATAGACATCCACAAATACATCAGGAAACTGAATATTAAAAAGTACTTTGTGGGTCTACAGACATCAAATTGAATTGTCCACACCAACTCACAGGGTATGATCAATAGTGGATTAAAGAATAAATCCCTATTCAACCCCTTGAATAATCCAAATCATCAGATAGAAGTGTTTAAGGGTTTGGTACTGAGAGATATGCACCAACTCAAACCAAAGAAGAACTTCAACCTCAGACATATCCAAGAAGGTATTGAATCATTGGAAAAACGAAAAGATATCATAATAAGACCAGCAGATAAGGGGGGAGGAGTAGTGATACTCTCCAAGAAATCTTATCACGAACAGGTTGTACAGATTCTTTCAGATGAATCTACCTACAAATTATTGGATAAAGACCCCACACAGCCATATAGAAACCAACTTGAAATATTGGTGAATTTGGGCACTAAACTGGGGGTTCTCACGACCAAGGAAAGTAATTTCCTGGTCCCTGCCAGTAGTAAGATACCTACCATTTATACGTTACCCAAAATTCATAAGGATCCTGTCAATCCACCTGCAAGGCCTATTGTCAATAGCATTGACTCTATTTCGGCAAGATTGGGTCAGTACTTAGATACATTTCTGCAAAAAAGTGTGGTGAGAACCCAATCATATTTAAAGGACACCAAGGACTTTTTAAATCATCTACAAAGTGTGACTTTTGAGGAGGGACAACAAGTATGGTTGGTCACAGCAGATGTATCCTCTCTGTACTCAATTATTCAGCTTGATGACGCCCTCCTGGCCTTGAATTGGGCCCTGAGCCAAAGAGATGACTTACCACATAATCAGAAAGTCTTCTTGGGATACGCCATGAATTTTTGTTTATCCCACAATTATTTTTGGTATTGTAAGAAATTTTATTCACAACAAAGAGGGGTGGCAATGGGAGCCAAATTTGCTCCCAGCATCGCAAACCTCTTTATGGCAGAGTGGGAGGACAAGGTCATTTTTAAAGACAGAAGAGGTGAATTAATCTTTAAAAACAAATCATCGATAAAACGTTTATAAATTTGGGTTGGATCGGTGGAGTCGCTACAAAGCTTTTTAAACATTTTAAATACTAACACCAACAATATTAAGCTAACCTCAGAATGGCACCACGAACAAATTAATTTCCTGGACGTAACAGTCTACCGCAAAAATCAGAAATTGGAAACTAAAGTGTTCTTTAAGCCCACCGACAGAAATAGTTACTTACCAGTAACCAGTGGCCACCATCCCCAATGGCTAAAAAATATTCCTAAAGGACAGATTATGAGGGTCAAACGAAATTGTTCTGAGGCTGATAACTTTTTGACACAAGCAAAAATTCTGACCAATAGGTTTGAAGAAAAGGGCTACAGAGCATCAACACTGACAAAAATTGAAGATGTAGGATCCATCCCCAGAGAAACATGCTTACAAGAAAAAGAGATCCAGAGCCACTGTTGGCAACACTAAAGAGTGGGGATTCATCACACAATTCAACACCCAATATAAAGAGGTGGAAGCTATCTTCAATGAACATTGGCATATCCTATTGATGGATAAAAAGCTTTGCACTGTGTTGCCTCCAAAGCCCCAATTCATTTACAGAAAGGCCCCCAACCATGGAGACAGGGTGGTCAAAAAGATACTGGATCTACCAGCCAAACCACAGTCATTTTGGGATCGGAATGGCTTTTTCTCATGTAGAAGGTGTAAGGCATGTAGGGAAGTGACCAACAATATAAGGGGCTTAGACTCATTCACTTCACCCTCCAACAACCAGACGCATGACATCAAACAATTTATTACATGCAATAGCGATCATGTAGTATACGTTTTAAAATGTCCTTGTGGCCTACTTTATGTGGGGCGCACAAAAAGACTATTGAGAATAAGGATTGCTGAACATATTCATAATATAAATATTGGGTTTAAGGATCACAATGTGTCCCTCCACTTCAAATTGAAACACAACCAGGACGCTTCGGGATTGGAGTTCTGGGGTGTTGAACACCTAGAACCCCATTGGAGAGGATCTCATCGGGTGAGAGAACTGTCCAAAAGAGAAACTCGCTGGATTTTTTTGACTGATGTCCTGGTCCCCAAAGGCTTGAATGTGGAGCTGGATATCAATTGCTACATAAGTGACACCTGACCCCTCCCCCTTTTTAGAAAAAGTAATTACCCACATATATATATTTTTAGACATATTCACATATATGGCCATCACAGAGTATAGGGGTTCTCTCCTGTGTATATGCTTTACATATGTTTTATTTATATATGTTATAAATTGCGAGTATTATATAGGGATCTTGGGGGTGTGGCTCCAAGATCTTACCTACTTATTTATATCCCATTCTTCTAATTTTTATAATTTTCCTGGTTTTAAGGACATTATACACATTTCTAGGATATTTTTTTATATATTTTTTTAATATCCTTTTAAGTCTACTATGCTGCTTTTTAATTTAATATTTTAATATTTTCATTGGATTTTAGTTAGGTCTATCATCCAATATTAGGGGGTGCTTATTTTCACCCAGCCTACCCATGTTGGAGTGCCCAGTCTGCCTATGTGTCCATCTCCTTATGAAGATGGATAGTAAGTTCAAAACACAAATAACACAAAGAGCGGCTTTTATTATCATCTCAGAGAGATTCATGAGTTGATTTAGAGGTATTAAATACACCAACATTAGGAGTAGACAAGTATTAAAACACATCCTGTAATATGTTTGCAGTATGTCCCTTACATCCTTTGCAGATAATAAATTGTTAGGGGACATACATTGGCAATTTTTAAATATATTCCAACACACCGGATACGGTATAACATGCAATCTTGCTATGTTTTATTACATAGTTACGATGTACTTTTCTCTGTTTACTCTTTACAATGTTAACTGACAGTTTGAATATGGTTATATGATCTATTTTTTCATATTGAATGTTCAACAAGATACCCAGCGCTGATGTCTATTTACGTTCCCATCACCCAAATAGAGTGGAGGGACGTACTATTGCGTGGTGACTATACCCACACTACTTCCGCATTGCGCTCCAATGGGAAGCGCCTGGCCGGACGCTGACACGCAGGCAGCTGCATCTGACGTCACGGAAGGGGCGGAAGTAGCGGGTATTTATGGCCGGTGTTGTTATGAGGAGTCACGCCCTCAGACGAAGTCCGGAAGTGCCGAAACGCGTCAGGACGTGACTACTCAACAACCTACCGGAAGTGACGCGTGCGCTGCACCAGGAAGCCACCAGGAGACTGGTAAAACCGCGGTACTACACCCCTAGTGCACGCGCACAATTATCCGATGCTTGTTATGATTGTTTATTTGGTACGCATACTCTCATAAGGGGTACTATGCTTTTATAAGGGTTTTTTTAATAAATACTTTTTTGAAGCAGTACTACTCTATGTGGCCATTACTTTCTTTAACATGTCATTGGAGACCTGATGTACCGGTGGATGACAACTGAACATAGCCATTGAGATTGATTTAAGGCCCATTATTAACAACTATCTGGTGAGTGCATCCCCTATTGGGGTTTATGATCCCCCCCCCACGAGGTGAACGCACTGCATGGTGGAAGGAGCACTACCCCTTAGATTGGCTGATCAATCGTCACTGTCCACATCAGTTTCAAGCTGTATTTCCTATCTACACATGTTGATAGACTTTCTTATGAACATTTTGATTGCAAGCGCTGCTACAGTTTTATTTTATTTTTGGTCTTCCCATTGATTGATTTTACTGTCTTTTCACAAACTATGGTATATATTTATGGAATACTTTTTTATATGCTAGTAATGGCGGCGATCAACGACTTATAGCGGGACTGCGATATTGCAGTGGACAATCGGACAACCTAACTGACACTTTGCAGGATCCAGTGACACTAATACAGTGATCAGTTACTAAAAATATGCGGTCACTGTACTAATGACACTGGCTAGGAAGGGGTTAAACATCTAGGGCGATAAAAGGGTTAGCTGTGTGCCTAGCCAGTGTTTTTGTGTACTGTATGTGCTGCTTTAAGTAGGGGAAGAGATGGCTTTTATTCCCTTTACAGGAACAATCCATCCCGATCTCCGCCCCCCCCCCTGCAGAATGGTGATCTGCCTGGTTTACATTGGCAGATCTCAGTTCTGTGTGTCTTACTGAGGATCGGAGGGGCCAGCGGACATCCAGTGCCCGGCATATGCAGATTGGCTTCTGCTGTGAATAATCACAGTAGAAGCAGCCCGCCAGCAGCACGTGCACGCCCCCTGTAGGAGGAAGTGCAGAATTATGTGTGTGTATGTGTGTATGTGTGTATATGTATATGTGTGTGTGTATATATATATATATATATATATATATATATATATATATATATATATATATATATATATATATATATATGCAATCCTGCACAGGAGGCCCACCCTGTAGGAGTAAATCTGCTATAGGGCGGTCCGGAAATGGTTAACAACTGATTAAAAGTATACAAATGCCTAACCCTAAATTAACAATGGTTTCCTTTTTAGGGTTTTTTCAGATGGGTGCGGCTTGGGGGCAACTGGATGGGGGTTGCACATACAGGTATGCTGTGATCCTTTGCCTCGGGGCTGTGGCAAAAATTATACTCCATGTTGTGTTTGGCATGGCCAGCTGCCCAATGTGACCCATTCAAGTAAATTGAGCCATGCCACAATAGAGACCCAAGCTCTAGGCCCGTGGTTGTGGCATGGTATTCACATTCAGAATTTCCTGTTCAACTGCCATAAAAAAAAAAGCCATTCAGGAGGCAGCAGTATTGTCTTCTGAATGCCTTGCAGCCACTTCTGTACCACTCTGAGATCCATCATGGATTGCTTTCCAGAGGTGGGGCAGAGGCTGCCGCCCATGTGTACAAGCCCTTGATTCCAATGCCAAAGAGAACTTGTACAAGGAAATGGAAGAGCCATACTGGTCAGCCAGTAGGGTTTTTACTGCATTATATATTGCGGTCAGTCTAACACTGCACCCATGTTTTCAGGAGGGCAGAACACATACTTGTCTTCACTAGTGTCTTGCTGCTTCTCCGTTCGATAAACAGGAAGGAGTACTAAAATGTCACTGCTGGGCTTGTCTTTTGACAAATAAGACAGTTAATATAGAAGTATTCAACTGTACATTTAGCTGCTTTACCAACTTTAATTATGATGTGGAGTTGAGCTATAAAAAGCCAATGGATACCGTATATACTCGAGTATAAGCCAACCCGAATATAAGCCGAGGCACCTAGTTTTACCACAAAAAAATGGGAAAACGTATTGACTCGAGTATAAGCCTAGGGTGTCCATCTGCATGCCTCACTGTGCCCATGCCTCACTGTGCCCATGACTAGACTGACATTTAGCATGGGAGTCTATAGAAGGGGTGCCTGGTTTTGAAAAACGGTGCTCTCCGGCTGTAGAGCCCCCAGACAAAAAACTTTGCACACTTGTAGAGGAAGAGTGGGGCTACATGTGTGCCAAGTTTGGGGTCCAGTGGACCTACGACTGGCCAGTACCGGGTCCCCAAAGTCCGGGAGATCAAGTGCAAAAAGGTGACTTGAGTATAAGCCGAGGGGGGCGTTTTCAGCACAAATAAAATGCTGAAAAACTCGGCTTATACTCGAGTATATGTGGTAATTTCACACTGACTATAAGCGAAATATCACTTTTGTGTGGGATGTCTCTTTGAAACGTTAGAAGTAAAAAAAAAAAAAAATGCACTTGCAAATATCTGTACATTTCTGAGTTTTATACAAAAATGTTCATGCCATCACAACACGCTTACTTTGAAAGGAAAAGAAAATATCTTAACCACTTCAATACCGGGCTTTTTATGCCACCTCAATACCGGGCCTATTCTGGCACTTCTCTCCTACATGTACATATCTTCATTCTTTTGCTAGAAAATTACTCAGAACCCCCAAACATTATATATGTTTTTTTAGCAGACACCCTAGGGAATAAAATGACGGTCATTGCAACTTTTTATCTTGCACGGTATTTGCGCAATACTTTTTCAATTGCCTTTTTTTTTTTTGAATAAAATGGTTTCATGAATTAAAAAATAACAAAACAGTAAAATTAGCCCAATTTGTTTGTAAAATATGAAAGATTGTTACGCCGAGTAAATAGATACCTAACAGGTCACGCTTTAAAATTGCGCACACTCATGGAATGGCGCCAAACTTCGGTTCTTAAAAATCTCCATAGGCGACGCTTTGAAATTTTTTACAGGTTACCAGGTTAGAGTTACAGAGATCTAGTGCTAGAATTGTTGCACGCGCTCTAACGCACGTGGCGATACCTCACGTGTGGTTTGAACGGCGTTTACATATGTGGGCGGGACTTGTGTGTGCGTTTGCTTCTGAGCTTGAGCTACCGGGGACAGGGGCGTTAAAACAATTTTTTTTATAATTTTTTTTTTTTACTCTTTTTTTATTTTGACACTTTTTTTTTTTTTCTGCGAGCACCAGCCCATTGAGTCTAGCTGGACTCTGGGCCGCTGTTTGGCCATTGAGACTTCTTAGTCCCCTTCACAGATTTACATGTTTGTTTTAGAATTGTCTGTCTTCATTTTTTTCATTAATAAAAATTGTTAACCTTTTTAAAGTATGCCTATAAAGTCCATTCTTTTCTATTCTTTTAATGGCTCAGACTCATGCATTAAAAAAAGACACTAAAGTTGGCCCGAATTATTATTATTATTATTATTATTATTATTATTATTATTATTACAAGGAATGTAAACATCCCTTGTAATAGGAATGGTGTGTGACAGGTCCTCTTTATGGAGAGATGCGGGGTCAATAATACCCCACATCTCTCCTCCAGGCTGGAAAGCATGAGATCGGGAAAAATAAATCACTGATCTCATGCTTTCAGCCGCAACCGCGGCTTTGTTTACTTTTGGGAACCCGGGCGTGACGTCATCACATCGCGCCCGGGCCTCCGACGGTCATAGATGACTGGTCACCAGTCATCTCTATGCTTGTCATGTGACAAGACCGCGGCGCCAGACGATTCTTTCTCCGGGCCCCCGATGGCACGGGAGAGCCCGGGGAAGCACCGGATGGCGGCGGGAGGGGGGGGGGGAATGTCCCCTCCCGCCGCCTATAAGAACGATCAAGCGGCGGAACCGCAGCTATGATCACTCTTATCGTGCACAGAATCGCCGGCTGAAGAGAAGGATATCTGAATGATGCCTCTAGCTGCAGGCATCATTCAGATATCCCCCCCCCCCACAAAGCCCAGGACGTCATATGACGTCCACCCAGGATGGGAGATCCCATCTGTGGATGTCATATTACTATGGGTGGTTAAGGAAGTGGTTAAACTTAACGTAACATCACCGGGAATTAAAATCCGTTTTGGAGTGCGCATGTGTGGGGCTCCGAGGATGGCTGCCTGAGCCGAGAGCTCCGCTCCAGCTGTGTACAGCGGCACCCACAGAAGCCGTCATGGCGAACGGTTTAACCCCAATATAGAAGAGCTGTTTTTTCAATTTTAAAAGACTTTAAAGCCGCAATTTCAATCCGTTGTCATGGACAAAAAATCCAAGATGGCCGCCACAGCACGGCAAATAGCCTCCAGTGAACTCTGCCTCACAGAAAATAGACATATAATCACCTCAGCGGCTCAAAATTTCACCTCAGAAACCCAGGCAGGACCCCCACAAATTCTTTCCTCTTCACAAATCTCCACCGGACCTCTTTATCAGCTACTCAATATCTGGCTCTCCCTACACATCCATAGGGACTCAGAATACCATATTTCTGTCAGAAACTCGCTTCAGAGACCAGGCTTTTCAAATGGAGGGCCTATTCCAGAAATTTTCAGAACTTCTGGATAGGGGACTGGCTCAAACAGCTGCAAAAATAACTGGGGACCTGAAAACTGATTTCCAAAATTTAGGAGCAAGGATAGACACAATGGAACATAAACTGGATAAATGTTTGGAATGTTGATTAGAAACAGACACCGTTTCTTCCACAGTCCAGGAGCAACTAGATTATGCCATCTCCAGAATTGATGAACTTGAGAACAGGTCCCGCAGGTACAATATTAGAATCAGAGGGTTACCTGAAACTGTTCTAGTTGTCTCCTCAGCAGTCCAGGAACTAATCAAAACAATGCTACCTAATGTTCCCCAACACCGCCTTGAACTGGACCCCCCAGAAAAGATGGAAAACCCAGAGACATTATTGCCAAACCACATTATTATTCTGTAAGGAAGAGGTCATGAAACAGGCCAGATCTGCCTCCCAAATTTTATGCCAGGGACACCCTATCCAGTTATTTGCGGCTCTCTCTCCCTCCACAATTCAACGTAGAAGAGCACTAAAACCATTATTACTAGTCTTGACGCAGAAAGAAATCAAATATAGGTGGACTTTTCCCTTTTGCAGTCAAGTTTTCTGTCAATGGAAAATCATACTCCTTCGCTAACCTTCAGGAGGAAGAACGCATATTACTACAACTCAAGCTCATTTCACAAGAGGCTGAAATGAATACCTCAACTGGCACGGTTTCAATCAAAAGACCCACTCCAACAAAGGAAAGATGAAAAAAATCAAAGACAGCGGTCCCACCTGACTTCATTCTCTTTCTACACCACCATTTTCCTATCTCAGACCTGTCTGTGAACACTATATTAAGGGATCCTCCTTCCCAGGTTTTTTTTTTTTTTTTATATCCATGCCTGCCTTAGTTTTTCAGACTTTCATGGACTTTCCTTAATTAGTTTTTTTTTATTTTTATTTTTTTATTATTATTTATTTAAAAAAAATATGTGTGTGTGTGTGTGTGTGTGTGTGTGTGTGTGTATATATATATATATATATATATATATATATATATATATATATAATCTCACCGTGCTAAATTTAGCATTTATTTTTTTTTATGATATGGGCGCCCTGTGCAGGGGTGGTCCACATGTGCCTCCACCTACCCCTTAGAATCCCACGGGCAGGGCCCGACTGGGAATAAAAACCAGCCCTGAAAATGATTTCATAGCAGCCCCAGTGGCATAGCGTGGGTTGTCGGCACCCAAAGCAAGTAATTTGCGCCACTAACCCACGGACATTTAGCAATCCGAGCCCCTTCCACTCGTACAGTATATTGAGCATAAGGTACCATTAGACCCCTTTCACACTGGAGCGGTTTGCAGGCGCTATTGCGCTAATAGCACCTGCAAACCGACCCTAAACAGCGGCTGCTGTTTCTCCAGTGTGAAAGCCCGAGGGCTTTCACACTGAAGTGGTGCGCTAGCAGGACCGCTCCAAAAGTCCTGCTAGCCGCATCTTTGGAGCGTTGAGAGGAGCGATGTGTTTACCGCTCCTTCCCATTGAAAGCAATAGGAAATCGCGGCTATACCGCCGGCAATGCGCCTCTGCAGAGGCGCATTGCTGGCAGTATTGACCCTTTTCGGCCGCTAGCGGGGGTTAAAACCGCACCGCTAGCGGCCGAATACGAATTCTGACGGTAAAGTGCCGCTAAAAATACCGGCGCTTTACCGCCAACGCACCTCCCTCCCCGGTGTGAAGGGGCCGTTATGGTACCTCTTAGGTTGTACCACTCTTTCTCTTTGTTCTCCTTTCTTTCCCTTTTATCTCTCTATCCTAATGTCTTGCTCCCTCCCCCCGCCCCCCATCTATTGCTTGCTATTTATCTTTCATGTTTTCACACCCTTTTTCTTTGTTTCTCCCCCTCCTTTTTATTCCTTCTCTTACACCTTCTTTTTTTTTTTTCCCCTCTCACCTCTATATCTATACACACACACACGCATACGCTGTATGTATTTACACCTATATGTATATTGCACCCAATGAAAGATTTTCTTTTGGGGGAGGGTGGATTCCAATGTGAAATGTGCCTTGGCCATAGCGCCCACCATAAAGCATCCTCCCTCTGTACTGGTCCAGGACTAGGGGCTGTAATATACTTCTGCAGTGGCAGATTGAGAAGTGTGTGTGTGTGTGTGTGTGTGTGTGTGTGTGTGTTTTTATCATGTGTGCCCTCTCCTGCAGGGCTGCAGACACATTACAGGAAATGGTCAGAGACTCTGGCCATGGTACAGGAGATGGTCAGAGACTGCGGCCATGGTACAGGAGATGGTCAGAGACTGCGGCCATGGTACAGGAGATGGTCAGAGACTGCGGCCATGGTACAGGAGATGGTCAGAGACTGCGGCAGGGGCGGATCCAGAGTCTTTTCTCGGGAGGGGCACTGCCAAAAAATGTTTTTTTTTTTGTGGGAAATTTATCAGGGAAAGGGCTGGTGTCGGCACTTCAATCATCCCGGCACCATAGTTGTTATGGTGTCAGGATGATTGAAGCGCATTATTTCTATTACATTGTCATATAAAATTAAATAGTTCAATGCAGAATCAGTGGGAGCCCCAAGTGTGTCACTTGCCACCGTCGCCTGCAATTAGTGGGAGCCCTGAACGTGTCACTTGCCACACATTGCGCATTGTCACTTGCCACGTCACCTGCCACATCTTGTGGATTGTCACCTGCCACACCTTGTGGATTGTCACTTGCCACATCACCTGCCACACTTTGCTGATTGTCACTTGCCTGCCACCAGATGCAGATTGTCATTTGCCACGTCACCTGACAAAATTTGCGGATTGTCACTAACTTGCCTGCTAAGGTGTAGTTTTGGTTGTCTCTTGCTGTGTCCCAGACTCCCAGAGTCAGGCAGCAGAGAGATAATGTAATCTCTCTGCTGCCTGCACAGTGGGGGCGGAAGTCACTGCAGGAATGCAGGGCAGGCACGGGCAGTGAGAGATGATCTCATCTCTCTGCTCCCCCGCTCCCGGCTAGCTGATTGGCCAGCTGCCACACTGAGCCTGCTCTCTCACTCTCACCTGCGCTGCCAACACACTGAGCAGCACGGTCTGCCCACGAACCGCACCGCCCGCCCACAAACCGCGCCGCCCGCTTTCTTACCCGTCTGTGGAGCCGCACGCTATCGCACCTGCCCGCAGAGCGGCCCGACGTGACTCACTGACGTCACTCGTTGCTAGACGCCAAGCGGCCCAGGCGTTGGCAACAAGTGCAGGGAAGAGGCTCCACCCACCTCCTCCTCCGCTCCTGGTATCGTGTCATTGCGCCGCGTAACTACATTCGATGAGTGTCTCTCTCGGCGCCGCTGATCGGCTGATGTGAGAAACTGAGAGAGAGAGACTCAGAGAGGCAGCCGCAGAACAAGTACTGTATATACTCGAGTATAAGCCGACCCGAATATAAGCCGAGGCACCTAATTTTACCCCAAAAAACTGGGAAAACGTATTGACTCGAGTTTAAGCCTAGGGTGTCCATCTGCATGCCTCACTTTGCCTCACTGTGCCCATGCCTCACTGTGCCCATGCTTCACTGTGCCCATGACTAGACTGATGTTTAACATGGGAGTCTATGGAAGGAGTGCCCGGCTTTGAAAAATCGGTTCTCCCCGGCCGTAGGTCTCCCAGACACCAAACTTTGCACACTTGTAGAGGAGACATGGGGATATGGGTCCGCAAAGTCACCAGAGAAATGACCGTTTAACATTGGAGTCTATGGATGGGGTGCCCCGGCTTTAAAAAAATCAGTGCTCCCCGGCCGTAGGTCCCCCAGACACCAAACTTTGCACACTTGTAGAGAAGGAGACATGGGGCTATATGTGTGCCACGTTTGGGGACCCGGTACCGGGTCCCCAAAGTTCAGGCGCAAAAAAGTTCAGAGCAAGCGAGTGAGTGTGACAGATGGTCTCGGGGGGGGGGAGGCGGGGCAATTGCCCTGTTGCCCCCCCCTGGATCCGCCCCTGGACTGCGGCCATGGTACAGGAGAGACTGCAGACATGATTGATTCAGGAGATGGTCAGAGACTGCATTTAAAGCTGAACTTAGTGTACAGGTATATAGTATTGCAGGGTTGCTCAACTCTATTTAAACAATCTCTGCAAGATCAAGTCAGTCATTTTCCTTTGAAAGTACAACAAGTGACAGAAGAAATGATCACATCCAATTTCCAAAATACAAATTTTCTTGCAAACTCTGAACTGCTCAAGATTAGTGGAGGACAGTAACCAGTTAATGAGTCTGTGAAGCTTTTAGCCTGATCCAACAGTAAATCCACAAAAAAAAACCATCAAACAATCTGTGCAGCACGCACAGAGCTCTGGCTGAATAGCAGATTATAAGCTGAAATGGTTAACAGCCATGTGTCCTGTTCTCCTAGAATGCTGCTGCAGTGTCTTCCAGGGAATCTTATCAGTGTGATCAGACAAGGTGCAGGTCAGGCTAGGCAGATTAAAAAAAAAGTAACCAGGGAGACAAAAGGGGGGGGGCTGATAGGTAGCCTGTACACTGCCTGATCACATAGATATCTGGAAGACACTACAGCCGGCCAGCAACCTGTTACTGGGCTCCTGATGATCCTGTTTTTTTCCATTCAGCAGGAGTTGTGTCCTGCAGAACGTGGATTGTTGTAATCATACCTTTCCTGCATCTCCCTCCTGGCGTCCCCCATTGAGCCTCACTCCAGCACTTGGTCAAATGTGAGCGGGGAAGGGCTACACTGCCTGCTGATTGGCTGTGGATGGACGGGAGGAGGAGCAGGTCCTCCCTTGTACTCCTCTAAGCAGCGCTATTGGCTGTAAGTTCCCTACTAGAGAAATGATCAGTCCACTGCATATAGAACACAGTAAGTGTCCATAGTCCCTCCCACCTGCATTATCCTTCTGCACACCAGAGACCTGCCTGCCGCATGATAGTCACATTCTCCTCCAGCCCTCCGCTCCGCTGCTAGAATTAATTTCCCCAGCCAGCCTCGCCTCCTGTTCACAGCGGCCCCAGGACAGCCAACCTACGGGGGAAATTTCCCGCTATCCTGGTAGGCCAGTCCAGCCCTGCCCACGGGCCTCTGAGGGATAGGTTGTCTGATCACCACGGGTCAGACTACTTTCTGTTCTAGTTTTGAGGTTTCAGGGAGTGTCTCCCCTCCTGAACCCTGGTTCTACATGTTAGGAGAAAATTTTTCCTCTCTACTTTTATTTTATTCTTCTCTAAATGCCTAACCTTCTCGTATTTCACAGAATTTCATGTCCCTGATTTGCAAATGGATATCTTATTCCCCTACTACTGGTTGGGAGAAATTCCTGAAACTCTTCCGATTGGAAGACTACTAAGGGTGAGTGGGGACGTTAAATGCGGGTATGCCTTCCCTGACCCTCATGGCTAGCTCACAAACCCATCTTAAAATAGCCTCCCACAATGTCCAAGGTTTAAATTTCCCAATCAAACAAAGAACATTTTTGGACTATTACAAATCATAAATTAGATGTCCTTTTACTCCAAGAGACACACTTTCCTATACGTTATAGTCCCAAATACTTACACCCATATTTCACCTAGCTAATGCAGAAAATAAAACGAAGGGGGTAGCCATTATTTTTTCAAAGTCCTGCAAATTTGAAAAATCTTTTTAATATATTGATCCCGAAGGGAGAATTTTATTAATACAAGGCACAATAGAAGGACACCTATATTCCCTAATTTCTTATGCCCCTAACGGAGGTCAAGCTGCCTTTTTTAGGACCATGTTGAACACTCTAAGCCCTATGTAAGTAGGCACAGTAATTTTTGGGGGAGATTCAAACGCAGCATTCGATCAGGCTCTTGACAAATCCAAACCCCTCAAAGACCAAATGACTCGTCCAACCAAAGAGCCACAAAATTGCCAGAATTTTGGCCCATAATCTTACGGATACTTGGAGGGAATTAAATCCTTACAAAAGGGACTTCACGTATTACTCACATCCTCACACTTATGCTAGAATAGACCATATTCTTACTCCTACACCCTTGCTGCCTTTTATAGTTGGTGCACACATCAAAGACACCGCCCTCTCCGATCACTCAATAGTAATGATATCTATCTCTTCTAACGTTCTAGGTAGGAAACCGGGTCAATGGAAACTAGGGGTGCAACTGATCAAAAAAACTCATGGATCGGATTGATCCTCGAATCAGAGTCCTGGATCGGATCATTTTTTGGATCGGCAAAAAAAAAGACAAATCTTGTTGCACCCACCGGAGTTTTAGATTTCACAGTTCTTTTCAACACAAAACGGAGCTTATATGCTTAAATACAGCATTTGTAAATCTGACGGACTCTTTACATGTTCAATTTTAAAAGCAGCAGCAAACCTGCTCACCTTACATGGTTGCTAATGTGACAGAACACCTGATTTCCACATTTAACTAAATGTTAAATGTGAAAATCAGAGGTTCTGTCAAATTAGCAAGCATGTAAGGTTTGCTGCTGCTTTTAAAATTTAACATGTAAACAGTCCGTCAGATTTACAAATACTGTATTTAAGCATATAAGCTCAGTTTTGTGTTGAAAAGAACTGTGAAATCTAAAACTCTGTTGGGTGTAAAGAGATGTCCGCTTGCCCACTTCTCACCATCATTACTGTGCAAGAGTGTGGGGTGGAGCAAGATGGCAGCGACGAAACGTCACTTCCTGACGAGACAGCCGCCGCCGGGTGTACAAAGATGGCCGCCGCTCCGGAGCTAGGCCGAAGCCGCGGCCTTTCCTATGGCTGAGGCTCCGGAGCGCTCCGCAGATCGCGTGGTGTGCCGATCCCAACAGGGTGACCCGTTCGGATCACGGATCACCACCGATCCATTGCACCACTAATGGAAACTCAATGAGTCCATTCTGTCAAGTCCGGCTTCAAATGAAACAATAAATAAGGCACTTAAGGAATATTTTTCTCTTAATGACACAGGTGATATCTCAATCAAAGTGCTTTGGGCTGCCTGCCCATAAGGCTTACATTCGGGGTAGAATTATCCAAATTTCTACCCAAACCAAACGGAATCGTACGGGCTGACAGAGCGCTTGGAAACGGAATATGCAGCCCTACGAGCTAGTCATAAAAGGGATCCCACCAAGGTTCCCTAATAGAGCCAGACTGGATCTTAATCTTGCTCTCACTACACAAGCAGAAAAGGCAATTCGATGGAGCGGTAATAAATTCTATACACATGCAAACAAAATGGGATCTTTACTCGCTGAAAAACTCTTTCCCAGAATCAGAACTCATACTATGCCTAAAATCAGGATATCGGGTCAACCCCCTACAGCCAATCTGGTCAAAATCCTAGAGGCATTCCATGAATTCTACTCTGACCTGTATAATTCTCATTCTCAGCCTGACAAAAACTCAATAGCTAGGTTCTTGGATGACCTCCCCATCCCAACTCTAAACACCACACACAAAAATTTACTTGAATCTGCTTTTACGGTTGAGGTTAGGGAGGTAATTAGAGGCCTTAAAAAGGGTCAGCTCCGGGCCCTGACGGATTATCTATCCCCTACTATAAAGCCTTTGTAGACATCTTGGCACCCTATTTGACCAATTTTTTTTTAACGCTAAAAACACGGAGTCCCCTTGGACACGCACCTTAACACAGCATATATCATGGTTATCCCTAAACCAGACAAAAACACGGAGGAAGTTAATAACTATCGCCCTATTTCCCTAATAAATAATGATATAAAAATTACAAAAATAATGGCCAATCGTTTGGCATCTTTTATCAATACCTAGATTCGTAAGGACCAAGTGGGCTTCATCCCGGGCAGACAAGGCCCACATCAAAGAAGAAGAGCAATTAATATAGTTTCAATACTACAGTCAAATTGGGAAGGAGGAATGAGACCGCAGGGACTCTTGTCTTTGGATTTACAAAAGGCCTTTGACACAGTGTCTTGGCCATATATTTTCACCCTTATAGAACAGTGGGGTTTCGGAGAACGATTTACAGGACTTCTACATTCCCTTTACTCTCATCCCAAGGCACTAATAGTTTGCAAGGCTACTATTCTAAACCCATTAACATAACACGAGGCACTAGGCAAGGGTGCCCACTTTCACCTCTCATTTTTACAATAGCCGTAGAAACTCTGGCAATGGCTATCCGACAAAACCCAAACATTAAAGGGGTAACTTGTTGAGTCTAAACTCATAAATGCGGACTCTTTGACGATTTTACTCCTATTTGTAACCTCTCCATTGATCTCCCTTCCCAATATCTGTCAAGTCCTACACAACTTTTCTAAGATTTCGGGCCTTAAAGTCAATTGCACAAAATCGCAAGCCCTTAACCTCTCGCTCCCTCTTTCCGAGGTTTCCTTATTAAAGTGGTTGTAAACCCACTCTTGCAACTTGCACCTACAGGTAAGCCTAGATTAAGGCTTACCTGTAGGTGTTTGCAATATCTCCTAAACCTACAAGGTTTAGGAGATACTTGCCAAAAAGAGTACACCGATGTGTACGGCGCATGCGCGCCGTACACATCGGCGCAGGCGCACTGTAAATGCCGGTTGTATGAATAACGCCGGCTTTTACAGCTCATGCGCGGAGTGACGTCATCGCCGCTCCGGCCAATCTCAGCGACAGAGCGGCAAAACCCAGAAGTAACCTCCGGGATAGATGGCTGTGGCTAGAGGGGGAGACTAGGACGGCTTCGATCTAAGGTAAGTAATGCATAATGAGCTAGTATGCTAGTCATACTAGCTCATTATGCCTTTGTCTTGCAGGTTTTTTTGTTTGTTTTTTAATGTGTTTACAACCACTTTAAAGCAATCATTTAAATTTGAATGGAATGACACCTCAATCAAATATTTAGGTATTACATTAACAGCCCGTATTGAAACTCTATATACACACAATTATCCCCCACTGTTCAAGAAATTAGAAAGTGACCTTTCATCCTTGTCCAAATAAGAGTTATCCTGGCTGGGCAGAATCCACTCGATCAAAACATTACTCACTAGAATTTTATATTTGTTTAGGTCCCTCCCTATCCCCATCCAAAAAATCCATTAAAAAAAAACTTGAGTAAAATACTCAAGTACACTTGGGGCTCATCTGGATATCGAATACCCCAAAACACCCTTTTTCTCCATAGGAATAAGGGAGGCCTAGGTCTCCCTGATCTACATAAATTTTTTCTTCCAGCTAGACTAGCTCGGTTATCTACAATCTACTCTAAATCAGAAGAACCGGACTGGCTCAACATTGAAAGACAGGCTGCACCGCATTTTTCTCTGACCCATCTTTTATGGTGTCTCCCCCAAAAAAAGACCTCCCGTACTGGCCCCATCTCTATCACAATCCTTTGCGCTCTGGGTTAGCCTTAGAAATCATTCGGCCCTTGTTTCTGCAGGACGTCCACTTGCAAACCTGTTCGGGAACCCAGATTTTCCCCCTGGTTTGCATTTAGAAGCATTTTAGTTGGTGGGTGGACAAGGGACTATACCGTATAGGACAGTTCTTCTACTCTGGTGGCCCTTTGTCTCTAAACCACTGTGTTTAAAACTTTGGAACTCCCTGATTCCAAAAGACTTCGTTTTGATCAAATCTCAATTTTTACAACTAGTCTGGAAGAAAAAAAACACTCCCCCCCCCCCCCCCCCAATTCACGAAATATGAGCTATGGCAGGGCTCGACAAACCCCGGGCGCCAGGTCGCCATTGCGACTAGAATTAGCGACCTGGCGCCTGGGGCAGCACAGCTGGGGTATCCTGTGTCTCCGTGCCCCCCCTCCGCGCCGCAGGATCGCCGGTAATTGAGGCCGCGGCTTTGCGGCCTTCTGCAGGCCTAGGCTTCCTTCTGTGAACTAGCGCCATCTTGTGGTGGCAGTTGGTATGACAACCAGCAATGCTAATGGAGTTTCCCTGTCTGTTTTCCCTGCCATCTCCTTCTCTCTGATTAGAACCCCCAAACATTATATATATTTTTTATTCTAACACCCTAGAGAATAAAATGGCGGTCGTTGCAATACTTTGTCACACCGTATTTGCGCAGCGGTCTTACAAGCGCACATTTTTGGGAAAAAATACACTTATTTAAATAAAAAAATAAGACAACAGTAAAGTTAGCCCAATTTTTTTTTATATTGTGAAAGATAATGTTACGCTGAGTAAATTGATACCCAACATGTCACGCTTCAAAATTGCGTCCGCTCGTGGAATGGCGACTAACTTTTACCCTTTAAAATCTCCATAGGCAACGTTTAAAAAATTCTACAGGTTGCATGTTTTGAGTTACAGAGGAGGTCTAGGGCTAGAATTATTGCTCTCGCTTTACCGATCACGGCGATGCCTCACGTGTGGTGTGAACACTGCTTTCATATGCGGGCACTACTCACGTATGCGTTCGCTTCTGCGCGCAAGCTCGGCGGGACAGGGCGCGTTCCTGGCTCCTAACTTTTTTAGCTGGCTCCTAGATTCCAAGCAAATTTGTCAAGCCCTGAGCTATGGTGTGACCGGGCCGGGGGCAAAGGGGAGGTTTATCCGTAATATATTCGTCCCTCACTCACCCTACAGTGAAATCCTCATATATGGAGGCTTGGGGAAAATGAGCTATAAAATAAATGGGACCTAGACACCTGGCATAGAGCCTTCTCAAAAGTCCTTCAAGGGTATTCTAAATGTCTCACTGATGGAGGCTAATGTTAAGGTTATAACCAGGTGGTATTTAACCCCCTCTAAATGTGCATCTTTATACCCTACAGCTGATCCAACCTGTTTCAGGGGATGCCAACTTTTAGGGTCAATGACCCATATCTGGTGGGAATGTCCTAGAATCCGCCCCTTTTGGGGCAAAATCTTCTCTATGATTTACAAGGTCACTGGTTGCCAGGTTTCTAGGTCTCTTTCATTAGCTCTCCTAAATGCTCACATACCTCAAATACCAAAAACTACACAAAAACGAATCCATTTTATTCTCACAGGAGCCAAGCTTACAATTGCCAAAGCGTGGAAGAAACCTAAACCTTTTCTTGGAAGCCAAAAAAATATATCTTGGATAATGACTCCCGAAAAGCTAGCTAGTATTCTGATACTGTTCTGAAATTCGAAAACCTTTGGGAACCATGGGCTAGATATGTAGGAATCTCTCTTACCCAGGGTGTTCCTACATAACTCTAAGTTAGGCAAGTTTCCCATCTAACCCCCCCACCCCCCCTTCCTAACCCTTCTTTCCTTTTTCTCTCATACTTTTCCCCTCTTTTTATTTTTTCCCTCCTATAGGGATTTTCTGGTGATGTTCTGAGGGAGACCTATCTCCCTCCCTTTTCACTTTCTGATTATACATAGAAATGATAGATAAAATATCCTTTTTCATAGATGAGGCCGATCTCTTTTAGCCTGGCTATTCTGGGGAATTTTAAGTAAAACTGCAAGTATGGTGAGAGGTTTCCTCCCCTGGTGCAGTTAGTTCCCGATAAGGGGCACCAGGAGGACAGAAATGTCTTTATCAGTTGGCCTATATAGGAGAAACTTCTCTTTGTTAAATAATTAATATGAAGAATTTAAATTTCTAAAACCACATCTATCATTTTAATGTGTCTTTATCTACAAAATAGTATTTATTCTAAGAGGTCATCTACCAGATTTTATTCATAATGAGATATACCATAATGTACTGAATTTTAATTATTTTCTAAAAATAAAATATTTTGAAAGTAAAAACTAAACGTTTATGGTATCCCCTTTTAAAGCTGTGTTCATGCTTTTGTTACTACAAAAAGGAGTAAATGGATGGTAATGTTGTATTTATATACCTGCTATCTGTCATTTGACTAATGTGAAAATGAGCTTTTCAAGCTCTTTAACTGCTGTGGTGCAATATGACATTTATAGGTAATGATTTTTGTTCTAAAAATACATAAATGGATACTAAATGTTCACCAATCATGTTATCAGGTGCTTTTCTGTGTCAATTTTTTTTAGACAAAAGTCAGTCAAGGACAAGATTTAAAGGAGAAGTGTGGGCTACATTAAAAAACAAACCTACATGCTCACCTTTTTATGACTGCAGCATCGGACCCCTGCAGACTCTAACACCGAGAACGGAGTGATCACATGAGTGCTCATTGCCAAGTTCCTAGTCTGCTCTGAGCAGAGAGCAGTGACGGTCAGTCACCATTCTCCACTCTGCTCATCCAGTGTTCACTGAAGCGCCAGGCTGGGGAGGGGGCAGGAGCATCTGGCTCTTAGAGGCTGGGCAAGCTCCTGGTCAGGCATCTGGGTGGATCCTGGCATTTTAATCGGGATCCTTCCAGAGCCTGGAGCAGCTCTGTGATGACAGCCGACAGTGAACAGTCAGATGTAAATTGTTCATTGTGTCTTCTGGACCAATTCCCCCCACTAACAGGAAAGTTCTAGTCCCATTAACCTCCCTATGTAGGACAATAGAGGAAGAAAAGGAATCCATGTGCAGTTCCAGTGCAGAGAAACGCATCAGCAATTGGACAAGGTTTTCTAATTGACCGGATAATGTTATTCCCAAAAACTTACCATTGGTGTTCTTTTGCCGTACTCCGAAGATATTAGATTTTGCCTTAAGTGTTGTCTAATGTTTAAAGGGACACTGTTACAGTGCATCTGGAAAGTATTCACATCGCTTCACTTTTTCCACATTTTGTTATGTTGCAGCCTTATTCTAAAATGGATTAAATTCATTTTTTTTTCCTCAAAATTCTACAAACATTACCCCATAATGACAGCGTAAAAAGTTTTAAATCGATTGATCGAAAACTAATCGATTATGAACTTAATCGATTACTATTTTCATAATCGATTAATCGGCCAGTAACATAATGGGGTTAGAAAAAATAAATAAAAATTATACCTTTTAGTACAAAATTAGAAAATCACTACTGTAAATATTACTTTCACTGTCTCACAGTAAAAAATTAACCCCTTACAGTAGCGATTATTTGCTCTTTTTGTACCTTTTTTTTTTTTTTTTTTTTTTTTTTTTTAAACCCCATTATGTGACTAAATATCTCAGGCCTGGGTCACACCTCTGTTTTTTTTTTTTTTTTGGTGCTTTTTGCAGAAACACACTACAGTTCATTTACATGATTTCCTATGGGACACGTTCACATCAATGCTTTTTTCATCAGCTGCGTATTTGGAAAGGGCAAAGACCTTTTTTAATGCAAAACTGTGCTATTTTGTGTTTTTTTTGGTTCAATATGCTTCCATGGAGAAGCTGTAGAAAAGAATGTAATGCGTTTTTGCGGCAATTTGTGTTTAACCTGCCCAACAACAAATTGGCCAAAAAAATGTAAAAATGCAAATCGCAGCAAAATTACTTTTGTTTTTTTGTTTTTTTAAAGGTTATTAAAGCGGAGGTTCACCGAAAATATCAACTATATTCTATCTTAATAAATGCACTATCTACATCATTAAAAGCCACAAGATTTTTTTTAACCACTTAAGCCCCGGACTAATACGGGCCATAATGACCAGGCCCCTTTTTGCGATTCGGCACTGTCGCTTTAACTGACAATTGCGCGGTCGTGCGACGTGGCTCCCAAACAAAATTGGCGTCTTTTTTTTCCCTACAAATAGAGCTTTCTTTTGGTGGTATTTGATTACCTCTGCGGTTTTTATTTTTTGCGCTATAAACAAAAATAGAGCGAAAATTTTGAAAAAAATTACATATATTTTTTACTTTTTTCTATAATAAATATCTCAGTTTAGGCCGATACGTGTTCTACATATTTTTGGTAAAAAAAAATCGCAATCGGCGTTTATTGATTGGTTTGCGCAAAAATTATAGCGTTTACAAAATAGGGTATAGTTTTAAGTCATTTTTATAATTTTTTTTTTATTATTTTTTACTAGTAATGGCGGCGATCAGCGTTTTTTTTTTTTTTCATGACTGCGACATTATGGCGGACACATCGGACACTTTTGACACATTTTTGGGACCATTGTCATTTTCACAGCGATCAGTGCAATAAAAATGCACTGGTTACTGTGAAAATGACACTGGCAGTGAAGGGGTTAACCACTAGGGGCGCTGAAGGGGTTAAGTGTGCCTAGGGGCGTGTCACTAACTGAGGGGGGGCGTGGCTACGACTGACACGTCACCGATCTCCGCTCTGATTACACAGAGCGGAGATCGCTGACAGTGTCAGTAGAGGAGCCGGGAGATGCTGTGTTTACACACACATCTCCCCGCTCCGAGCCTCCGTGAGACGATCCTGTGGTCTCACTCACGGGGAAGGCAGGGGGGTCGCGAGCGCGCCGGCGGCGCGACCCCGACGTCGGCAGGTAAAGGGCCACGTACAGGTATGTGATTGTGCCTGTACGAGCCATTCTGCCAACGTATATATGCAGTGAGCGGTCGGCAAGTGGTTAAATACTGTATTTCAATTCCCAGTTAGACTTCCGGGACTCCCCTCCCGCGTTTTCGATGTAGAACTTCGCTGCGATGTATTCTGGGAGCACAGTGTCGTACTTCCCAAGATACATTGTGGAACACCGTACAGCGAAATCTCAAGAGATTTCACATTCGAAGTGACGCGTGACGCCGCTTCAAGGAAATGATTGCTTGTGGGCTTCACAATGCCCACAAGCAAAATGGAAACTAACAGGAACGGATTTTATAACTCCTTTTTTCACAAGAAAATGGACAGCGGATAATTGCAGAGACCAAAGAAGTGAGTGTACCTTTTAGTATTGTTAATCCCCATAGAACGCAGACAAAAAAAACGGTCTGCTGCGGAACCCCCGCTTTAACTGATTAATCAAAGCAATAATTGACCAACTAATCGATTATGAAAATAATTGTTCCTTGTAGCCCTGGAATCTTTGCAAATGTATTAAAAATGGAAAAAAAAATCACATGTACATAAGTATTCACAGCCTTTGCCATGACACTCAAAACTGAGCTCGGGTGCATCCTGTTTCTGCTGCTTATCCTTGAGATTTTTCTACAACTTGATTGGAGTCCACCTGTGGTAAATTCAGTTGATTGGACATGGTTTGGAAAGGCACGCACCTGTCTATATAAGGTTCCACATTTAAAAGTGCATGTCAAAGCACAAACCAAGCCAGGAAGTCCAAGGAATTGTCTGTAGACCTCCAAGGCAGGATTGTATCGAGGCACAGATCTGGGGAAGGATACAGACAATTTTCTGCAGCATTAAAGGTCCTAATGAGCACTTTGGCCTCCATCATCCGTACATAGAAGAAGTTTGGAACCACCAGGACTCTTCCTAGAATGGGCCGCCCAGCCAAACTGAGCGATTGGGGGAGAAGGGCCTTAGTCAGGGAGGTGACTAAGAACCCGATGGTCACTCTGACAGAGCTCCAGCATTTCTCTGTGGAGAGAGAACAATCCAGAAGATAATATATCCATTTTACAATAAGGCTGTACCATAACAAAATGTGGAAAAAGTGGAGCGCTGTGCATACTTTCCAGATGCACTGTACATCATAGAGTAAAACCTGTCTGGGAAAGCCCATCTGTGTAATGTAGCCCTTAACACATTTAGCAAACTGGAGAACATTTGGTGAGTTGGAACAAATCTGTTAAATTTTAGACCAGGAAAACTGGAGGCTCATATTTGAAGTAATTACATTATAGCACCAAACTAACCATGCTAATTTCTTCTCCAAAGTCTGTTGTATCTTTATAAATGTGGTAAGCTGCAATTAAACTACTCTAAAAAAAAAAAAAAAAAAGGCTGAAAAGTTTATGATAATTGTAAACGGAAAATGGGGTTTTGAAAAATTTCCCTGTAGAAAAAACGTTTTCTATAATATAGTGTGTTCACAGCTATTCACAACTTTATAAATAGTCAATGTCAAAAGGGAAGCATCAGAAAATGGAAACGGTGTTAGAAGTTTTAAAAGGGTAAGTATGGATGTTTTGTTTTACATTTGTATTTTGATTAATGAGGTGCGGACTATTAAAACGTTCTAATTATGCCCTTGGTTATACTGTTGGTAGCAGTACGTGTTCCCTGCTGTCCAAGTACTGCACCATGGGTCACAAGCAAGTAAAGCAGCCGGTGCACAGATTCATAAAGATTAATAAGAAACTAAACCTCTCCTCAGATTGGATGCTTGCTGGGGTTTAGAAAATCCTCCCATCTTCCATTGTCTCTTAGTAATGTGACATTGAATATGACCAAAAGTGTAGAGGGTGTTTCTTCACTTTCCAGCGAGTGCACCTAGCTTCGGTAGATCTAGTCTGGTATTGTTTAAAAACATGTGTACCTGAAGCTTCACTGACCTGGGTCTCAGACTGCAATGCTTACATGCTATGGGTCATGCCAGAAGATCCCCTGGTGGGCCCAAACAATTAAGTAATACATTGACACACTGCAAAGTCTTCCCATAATACTTGTTTTTCAAATAAAGAAAAAGATTTCCCAACAATTATGCTGATGAATTTCAGCCTCCAACAGCTTTAGTTATAGATACGACTAAGGCTGTTATTTGGCTATATGTGAAATAAGTCGAGATGGAAGGAGATTGCTGTGCTGGTTGGGGGGGGGTGTTTGTTTTTTGTTTTTTCTGGTCAGCTAAGTATGCTTGGCGCTTGAAGTCCTTGAAGCTATTGATGATGGGCCATCAGATCCCACATTTTGTTCCTTTTGTCTACCTCTTAGGCCCCATTCACACCCGAGAGTAGCGTTTTCAGGCAGAAAGTCACGCGATTTTGCCAAGTTTTTTGCTACGATTTTGTACAGGTTCAAAAGGTCACCAATGTAAAAAGCAAAAAATCGCCTGTAATCTGCCAAAAAAAAAAATCCAGAACTTGTTTGAGCTTCAGGCGTTTTGGAGCTTCTAGCTTCAGGCATTTTGGAGTGGAGATTTGAACTATCTCCATAGAGAATAATAGATTTTTTTTTCCCCTCCCAGCGTTTTTGTAGCTTCAGGCTTCAAACTACAAAACGTCCAGGTGTGAATGGGGCCTTACTAAAATAAAATGTGTTCCATAAGCTGCAGACATAACATCTCTCCAAACCATTTATTCACTTTAATGACGTATAAAGGTTTAACCTATCCTTCTACAAGATTATAATGCTCAGAACATTATTACCGTATATACTCTAGTATAAGCCGAGTTTTTCAGCACATTTTTTTTGTGCTGAAAATGCCCCCCTCGGCTTATACTCGTGTCTGTGTCCATCTTCACCTTTTGTGCGTCTGATCCCGGACAGCCGTAGGTCCCCTGGACCCCTAACGTGGCACACATGTAGCCCCATTCTTCCTCTACAAGTGTGCAAAGATTGTTGGCCGGGGAGCACCAATTTTTCAAAGTCGGGCACCCCTTCCATAGACTCCCATGTTAAACGGTCTTTTCTCTGGTGAATTTGGGGACCCGGTACCGGCCGGCCCTAGGTACCCTGGACCCCAAACTTGGCACACCTGTAGCCCCACTCTTCATCTACAAGTGTGACAAGTTTGTTGTCCAGGGGACCTATGGCCGGGGAGCACTGACTTTTCAAATTCGGGCACCCCTTCCATAGACTCCCATGTTAAACGTCAGTCTAGTCACACAGCGCCGAAGATCAGGTAGGGAGATTGGACACAATGAGGCAAAGTGTGGCACAGTGAGGCATGCAGATGGACACCCTAGGCTTATACTCGAGTCAATAAGTTTTCCCATTTTTTTGTGGTAAAATTGGGTGCCTCGAGGTGTCCAACAGCTGTATCGCATTTAAAGGAATGTTTAGTGGTTTTATACAAATACTTTTTATGGTCAAGACTTAAAAATTTAAGTGTTTTTTTCTTAAGGTAATAAATATTGCATTTGAAAATTATGTAGCCTTTTAGCTCCTGTTTGCTCCAGTACATGTTTAAATTAAGCTGGTCATTTACAGAGATCAACAGCTCAAGGTGAAATTCAACTAAACTGGAATGAATCGTTGCAGTGTCTCATCTCTGCCTAAAACAAGTTTATTACTGTTGTCCTTGGCAAAATTATAGTGCTCTGGGAATCTTTTGTTTTATACATACATACATATCTTGTGTGTTTTTGAATGTACGTACCACCCAACCAAAAATGTTTGGCTTTTGGTAAAATCAATATTTGCCTTATAAGTGAGCTACTTACAAATTTTGCTTATTGTGGAGGTTTATTTTCCATCTGAAGTCATGTGTGTGTGTGTGATTACTCTCTTTCAGGCCTGAAGATGTGCTGCTGAAACGATCTCATGATGCAAATGTCCTTCTGCATTGCTTCTTGTGGCCACTAGTAACTTTCCTCGTGGGTGTAATGATCGTGCTTCTCACCATATGTGCAAGAAGTCTGGCTGTTAAAGCAGAAGCTATACAGAAAAGAAAATTTTCATAGATTGAACAAAAAATAAAAATGAAAGCTTCAGTCCAAAACCAAAACCCCATTTACCTAATGGTCCTCTTGTTGCCTCTTCATCTCTATTTTTCTGAACTTAATATTTGAGGAATCGAGCTAAAGGCAGGATATTTATTCAGACTTTTTCTAGACTGCTGGTTTCCTGTGGGATGAATGCCCAGAAAGGCTCCCAACAGATGCAAGGATACAAGGAGAAATGTAATGACTCACGTTTGGCCACGTGTAAAGTAAAGCAGGCTGAAACTTTCATTTCACCTTTGCGATAAAAACATTTTTATTTGGTATGTAAAGTCTGTCAGAAGATTTAGTTTTTTTTTTGTACCATGTAATTCTCAAATATTAAAGTGTGCTTTTTTATGTTCTAGCTTTGTTTGTTTTTTTTTATCTTTTGATTTTCTCCACTTTGATATTTATTGATTTTATAAGTCTGAATTCGCTAAGAAATATGTAATCTCTTTCAATGAATTTTAAGTTCTTGTCTGTCCCAACGACCAATATAAAAATTATTTTTTTGCACCCTATAAGGAATGCCTGCAATGTTCTGAGCGAGGGACGGGGGCATGTAACTGGTGTAGTAAAACTAAACACCTTTGTGCCTCACATCTCCTGCTCTGTTACATTCAAAAACTGAATACTCCTGTGGTATGTGTTGAGCCTATAGAACCTTATGACAAATCTCTCTCGGGGTTATATTGAGCTGCACTTTAGAAAGGTGGATTGTGGGCAAAATTTTTATGAAAACACGTCCTCTTTGCAACATCCTTCTCAACTTAAAACTGTTAAACTGGTTTTCTTATTTAAAGAGGGGTTCCACCCGCAATTTTTATTTTTTTTTAAAAAGTCAGCAGCTGCAAACACTGTAGCTGCTGACGTTTAATAAGGACACTTACTGCGCATGCGCGAGTCTCGCAGTGTTTTCTGAATGGGCCGGCTGCTCTCTGGGATACACACAGTTCCCAGAAGGCAGCGCGCCCCATTGACCAGAAGACACCGCGAGTAGGACGAGGAAGAAGACCAGCAGCGGACGATGAAGAGGCAGATTAGGGACTTCCGCATAGCAACCGCTATTTCTGGTAAGTAAAACCTTTTTTATTTTTTTGGTAAAAAAATAAAAATTCAGGGTGGTACTCCACTTTAACTAAAAGAAAATTCCCAATATTTCCCATTTGCCAAGCAAACAATGTTACTCATTTAATTGTGTATTTATTGCTATACTACCGAGTTTTTCAGCCCTTTTTTTAGGGCTGAAAGTATACCCCTCGGCTTATACTCGAGTCAGTACCTGAAAATCTTCTTATTCCGCGGCCGGCGTCCATTGTTTAAATCTCGCGGCTTTCTTCTGGTCCCTTCCGTGATAGGCGTTTCCAGCAAACACTGTGTTTAGTGTTGCGCCTATCATGGACGTTCTCTTGTCCGACGTCCGTGATTGGCGGAACACTGAACAGAGTGCCTGCTGGGAAAACGGAGTCCGAGAATGAGAGGATCTCCGTGATAGGCTCAACACAGTGTTTGCTGGAAACGCCTATCACGGAAGGGACCAGAAGAAAGCCACGAGATTTAAACAATGGACGCCGCCCGCGGAATAAGAAGATTTTCAGGTACACTGACTGACTCGGGCACAGGGAGGCGGCAATGGGCACAGGGAGGCGGCAATGGGCACAGGGAGGCGGCAATGGGCACAGTGAGGTGGCAATGGGCACAGTGAGGTGGCAATGGGCACAGTGAGATGGAAATTGGCACATTTCCCCCCCTAGGCTTATACTCGAGTCAATGTTTTCCCAGTTTTTTGTGGTAAAAGTAGGTACCTCGGCTTATACTCGGGTCAGCTTATACTCGAGTATATACGTATAGTTTACTTTATGCCTTTTTATAGCACAAATTAAAATGTATGCTAGTAGACTGCACCTGTTACACAAATAAATATATATTTGTTATGTAGAATTTTTATTAGGGAGATGTGAATCTTACAACCAGTGTGAAAACTGAATATCGTAGGATACCCATACAGTACTATTGGGAAATGGAGTTTTAACAAATATGTTAATTTTATCTTCTTGAAAAAAGGCTGTACTGTAATGGTAATTCAGTGTCTCTTAAATGAGGGAGGCGAATTCAATCAACATAATTTTTTCTCCACTGTCAACAGTACCATTTTTATAGAGGAAGACTGCTATAGCCGGTTTGGTTAAGTAAACCTGATCTAATAAACGTTTTATATAATATATGGTATAATAGAAGAGCAAAAAACAGAATCTACTAGCAACAGATGGCCAGACTTGTTCCTTGAGACGCCTACGTACATGATATATATTCTGCTGTTTTTGTGCTTTAAAGAGATTTCTGTCCAACTCAACTAGGCTCTTAAGATATTTGCTTTTGTTCTTGATCTTCTCAACATTTTTAGATTTACTTTTCATATGCATCTCCAACCCCTTGCCTTGAGGGGCATCCTAATGGTCGCATCAATTTTCATACCTAGAAATACTTAGTTCTGGTATTAATATATATTTTTTTAAAATAGAGAAATGTTTCTCTCTCTCTCTCTCTCTCTCATATATATATATATATATATATATATATATATATATATATATATATATATATATATATATATATAGAGAGAGAGAGAGAGAGAGAATGTCAGGTGATTGGTCTGCTCAGTTTCCAATTCATAGCTCTGAGAAGAAGACGGATCATGAACACAGAGGCTATTTAGTGTCCAAACTCCCACAGATCAGGTCAAGAGCACTCACTATGAGGTATGTACATGGCTGCACATACTAATCAATATTGTGAATGGACAGCTAGTATATTCATGGCCAGATCAGAAAATGCATGTCCCCGTTTTATATTCTAAATGGGGTTCTCGTTCACTTTATATTTGTTACATGTTCACATTAACATAGCATGACTTAAAACAATATTTAAAAATTGCCATTTAATGTTTTTAGAAGCTTTATTCTAGAACCCCCGGCAAGGAAAAACCCTAGGTAATTTATCTTTGTTTATAAAGGGGCTGGATAGCTGTAGTTAACCCTGTTTTTACTGTGCAGGCAGATCCTATTTATCAGTTGTAACTAAATTTGAACTGTCTGTCCCAACAAAGGGTTAAAGATGTTGAGCAGGGGTCTTCAAACTTTCTAAACAAATTACCAGTTTATTGACCTTTTAGACCTTAGGGGGCCAAACTGTGGGAGTAGAAAATAACAGTGGAAAAAATGTCCCATTAATGGTGTCAGTGAGAAGAATAATGTCCCATCTTTGGGGTCAGTGGAGGAATACTAATAGTGCCTCATCATTGGTGTCAGTGGGAGGAATAGCGTCTCAAGGGCCCTCATAAAGGTAAGCAGAGGGCTGCACGTTGGAGACCACTAGTGAAGAGAATTGGGACAGGCACAGTCTAAAGCCTAGTACACACGATAAGATTATCGGAGGAATGATTTTTTTTTTTTTTATGTTGGTCTCCATATCGAAAACGAATCGGTTACTAAAGTACGAAAATTCTCCAAAGACAGAATGAAAATTCGGAAGTGATGTAATGTATTTTATTGTATTTTTTAGATGAAAACTGTGCTGACAACACAAATCGTATGATCTGATATCATACGAGAAATTTTCGTGTTTGTCCCTTCTGAAAATTTCAGATGAAAGCTGTGTACAAACGGCCAGATTATCATACGATTACTTTGAAAACTGTATCTTTTGTACAATATTCTGATTGTGTGAACAGGGCTTAAAACTGGCAATAGATGGATCGAAATATGGCCAGTTGAGTAGAGACCAGAGAAATTTAAATCCACCCATGGCCGTTCCTGCTAGAGAGAAATCGATTCAGCAATTGGCTTCTCTTGAACTGTATTTTGACAGGTTGTATTTTATTTTTTTTCATCACTGAAATATTGTTCAAAAAACATTGCAGTCATCCTTGACATCTTCTCATGAGAAACGTTTAAAAGGTAAGAAATATAAAAAATGTTCAGGTATGCTCTCAAATTTTTACTGCAAAAGTGGAAACCTGCTTCAAGTAATGGTAATGATTATGATGTTAAACACACACTTACTTGCAAGCAAAATGTTTAAATGTCCATTGATTTGGACCACTACTGCTATGGAGACAACCAGCGACCATTCTACCACACTTATTAATGCAGTGCAAAATGTAGTTACTCATAGTGATTAAATCACTACCTCTCATATGAGGTTTACCATGGTAATGTAATTTCAAAACGTGTTTTTCAGTCTTTTCAAGTATGCAGCTTTCATTAAAATGGTACTTTTGTGTTCCTGACATGAAGGTCCCTGTTCAGGCACATCAGATTACTGCCTCCCAATTGTGCTTATTGTCATTCTATTACATTTGTCCCTGGTAGGGAATACAAGCAGCTGTGCCATCACGCATTGCACAGGCATGGTCCAATGTTGTCACTATTGAGAAGTGTGCTGGAGCAAGTGCATATAGACAGGAAGTGGCTGTAAGAGGCTGGAGGACATCGGTAGCACTGACAAAAAAAAACAAACATGAAAAGTAGGTTAAAACTGCATTTTGTGAACCATGCCAATTGATTATAATATGCATTACTTACGAAAAAGTAACGTCTTGCTCTACTCTCACTTGCTGTCAGCATGTTTATTGTCCGCAAATGTGAATACAGCAGAACCTAATAAGCTGCCAGTGCTCCAAGGGTGGGTCCTGCCGCACAAAGTGAAAAAGAGGTTCATATCAAGACCGATTCAAGAAGTTATACTAGTTGTATGTAAACTTACATTTACTTATGTATAACGGAATACACCACACTGCATTACAGTGCGGTTGATTTACTATGGCAAATAGACTATGCACTTGGCAAGTGCAGTTGCTCCAGAGCTTTGTAAATGAGGGAAAGCTCTGACTTCCATCATCCAATCATGTGCAAGCGAACACGCTGTGGTTTCTTTTTTTTGTTGTTTTTTTTTTTTCATTCTCTATGATTCGGTATTCTTTGCAAAGTAAAGCTTCACCTTCTTTATCAAGCAGGAGTAACTGCACTTGCAAAGTGCACAGCGTATTTGCCTTTTTAGTAAATCAACCCCATTGCATTTTATATCTGCCTATATGTCCCTTTTTAAAATATCAAGGATTTTTTTTTTTAAGAAGCCTTTTCTTCCAGAAAAGCCGACTCTTGAAAAATCTGCTTGTAATCCGTACAACCATTTTCATGGGATCCACTTTTTTTTTTTTTTACTGTCTCGGTCTCAAAACATAATAGGGGAACTGTCGTAATTTTTCAACAAATTTTCTTTTTATTTAATGAAAAAAAAAAAAAAAAAACCCTGAATTTTTACATTCAACGTGGTTACGGTAACTATTGGAAATGGGTTTATTGTATTGCCATTTAAATAATATTTATAAAAGCATTTCATACTGCTGTTTTGTACAGAAAATAGACATATTTTGTATAATAATTTTTTATGTAATCTTGCATTGTTCAATTCTATATAACATCAGTGTATTATATGTCATATTGTCCTTGTATAACAAAAAAACTGAATAGCGATGTATCATCCAAGTACAAGACCACAAAAGCCCTTGTATACAAATCCAGGCTATTTGAAAATGTATAATGTTTTAAAAAATGGTGGTAACCTGTTGAGAGGATCATGACCAAAATATTGTATGCCAGTGTCTCTAATTATGAATCATATATATATATATATACTCTGTATATTTACAGCAGGCAATTATGATTGTTATAGTTTAATTGCTACACTTTGTACATTGCTCTTTGCCTTATTAAATAAAAGCCATTATTGTTATGGATATAGTTCGGCTTTACTGAATTGCTAGTAATATTTGTTTTGTAAGTCGGCTGTTATTACTGGAAATTGTGAGTGTTGCCTTGTGCTTGTAATAACTTTCTTCACCTAGCTTATAGTTAAGCACTTGAAAATAAATACTAGTATAACAGAGGAAAGTAAAGGCAGCTCATTATCTACGTTCTCCTTTGAGTGAACTATTGGATTTCATTTTTACCCTGGAAGATTAGTGGAGTTATACCTTGTATTCAGGATGTACTGACCATACAAGCTTGTGCTGTGCTAGAAATCACACCATCCAACTACATAAATGTGTTAAATGTCTAATTACAGCTTTGTACTGATGTACTTTTTTACTTGTATGTCATTAAAAGTTATATTTTATTTATGTGTTTTTGCATACCATTCTCTTTTAATGCTCAAAATCTACTACAGAAAGGCTTTGTCATCTTATTTTGATTACCCCTGGCAGACTGTCCTTAGTCTGCTAGAATATAGAAAAAAAGATCATGCGTTTTTATTGAAGATGAGAATCGAAGCATCATATTTGTGTAATACTCTGCAATTGATGGATATTTTTTTTTATGAGTACAATGTTTGATGGACATTTAAAAACCAGTCCATGATCTGATAGACTGCACTTATGTGCTGGCGCCAAGGGAAATCTAATAAGCGATCGCAGCATCAAAGCAATTTTGTGACTCTTTTTTTTTTTTTTTTTTACAATATATATTTTTCTTTTCTTATGCAGGTAACTTTTGTGATTATCCAAAAGGGTCTTACAGTTCAAAGCTGTCCATGGCGGCATACCATCTAAATGCAGCACTGGAACTTAATGAATTTGAAAGCCTAAAAATTCAATTACCATTTATTAAGCGTTCCTTCATGTGTAACGGTTAGTGACATTCACAACTAGAAATGTGAAAGTATTCACATCCTATTTCTTTTATATAATTAAAATGTAATTGAAGGGAATGGGACTTCCTGATTTCACTGGAATGTTTCTCGTGAAAAATCAGTCTATATAGTAGAGCACAGATCTGAGTGATCAGCCCCAGAAAGCAGCTCACAAAACATTCAGGGGGATTCAAAACATTTCTAACAGCACTTTCTTGGTGCTGATAACTACCTATGCCTAATTCAATTTCAGGTAAGCATCTGAGACAGTAAAATTCAGGTAGTTCTTACTATCGCCACTTTAAGAAACTGTCACTATGGTAGCAACAAATTCTTAAAGGTTTAGTTTACATTTACAGATCAGCATTAGTTAACCTTTACATTGTTGACACCCTCTTCCCACCCACCTCCAAGTTTCTGCTGTACTTACCTCCAGGGTTGCTGAGCTGTCAGCACCCTCGAAGCTGGCCCTGTGCTTTTCTGTAAAGGTGAACTAACGCTTAATTACCACTAGTTCTCAGATTAGGAAACTGGTGAGTGGCCAGTATCTGTGCTGAAAGTAGTCCTTTTTATGTGACCCTTTCCTGCACAGTGCTGTACATTTGACCCCTTCCCAGGTTTTGCACTGCAATGCTGACAGGTACTCTGCTCATGCACGGTTTACTCAGTAGTGCACAAACCCTGAGATTATAGATAGATGATAGATCTATCTATCTATCTACATACATACAGTGCATCCAGAAAGTATTCACAGCGTTTCACTTTTTCCACGTTTTATTCTGTTGCAGCCTTCTTCCAAAATGGCCTAGCTCTGAGGAAGGGGGTGGGCCCCCGAAACGCATTTGTTGTATCCTGTGTTCTCTGCGTGTCCATGCACTGTGTTTATGGCCTTTTGTCAGTTGCAGTTTGTGAGTGCCAACTTTTATACAAAAAAAATCTTATTAAATTATCTCTGGTAATGCACTAGGTGTGCGCACCTTCCATTTGTTTTTCCTCTTCCAAAATGGATTAAATGCATTATTCTCCTCAAATTATACCAAGGATACCCCATAATGACTACATAAAATAAGTTGTTTTGAAATCTTTGCAAATTTATTAAAAAGAAAAAAAAATCGCATGTACATAAGTATTCACAACTTTGTTGAAGCACCTTTGGCACCAATTACAGCCTCAAGTCTTTGAGTATGATGCTACAAGCTTGGCACACCTATTTTTGGGCAGTTTTTCACATTCTTCTTTGCAGGACCTTTTAAGCTCCATCAGGTTGGATGGGGAGCATCGGTGCACAGCTGTTTTCACATCTCTCAAGAGATGTTCAATCAAGTTCAAGTCTGGGCTACTCAAGGACATTTAGAGAGTTGTCCCGTAGCCACTCCTTTTGTTATCTTGGCTGTGTACTTGGGGTCGTTGTCCTGTTGGAAGGTGAACCTTCACCCCAGTCTGAGGTCTAGAGGGCTCTGGAGCAAGTTTTCATCACGAAGGTACATTGCTGCATTCATCGTTCCCTCGATCCTGACTAGTCTCCCAGTTCCTGCCGCTAAAAAACATCCCCACAGCATGATACTACCAAAACCATGCTTCACTGCAGGGATGGTATTGGCCAGGTGATGAGCAGTGCCTCATTTGCCCCAGACATGACGCTGGCCATTCAGGCCAAAGAGTTCAATCTGTTTCATCAGACCAGAGACTGGTGTTTCTCATGGACTGAGTCTTTCAGGTGCCATTTGGCAATAGGCCTTTTACTGAGGAGTGGCTTCTTTTTGGCCACTCTACCATACAAGCCTGATTTGGTGGAGTGCTGCAGATATGTTTTTTCTTCTTGAAGGTTCTCGTCGTTCCATGGAGAAACGCTGGAGCTTTGTCAGAGTGATCATCGGGTCCTTGATCACCTCCCTGACTAACGCTCATCTCCCCCGATCGCTCAGTTTGCATGGGTGGTCCTGGTGGTTCCAAACTTCTGGCATTTACAGATGTAGGCCACTGTGCTCATTGGGATTTTCAATTCTGCAGAAATTTTTCTGTACCCTTCCCCAGATCTGTGCCTCGATACAATCCGGTCGTGGAGGTCTACAGACAATTCCTTGGACTGCATGGCTTGGTTTGTGATCTGACATGCACTGTTAACTATGGGACCCTTTATAGACGGGTGCCTTTTTAAAAATCATGTCCAATCAACTGAATTTACCACAGGTGGACTCCATCCTTGATGTTTCTACAACTTGGTTGATCAGTGGAAAACGGGATGCACCTGAGCTCAATTTTGAGTGTCATGGCAAAGGATGTGAATACTTGTGTACATGTTGTTTTTTTTTTTCGTTTTTCTATTTTTAAGAAATTTGCAAAGATTTCAAACAAACTTCTTTCATGTTTTCATTATGGGGTATTGTAGTATTTTGAGGAAAATAATAATTTTTTTATCCATTTTGGAATAAGGCTGTAAAATAGGGTTGCCACCTCAACCCTTTAAACCCGAACACATATGAATTACACAGGTTCTCAGGCTAATTTTAATGCAGACAAGGCACCAAGTGAGTTTAATTACCACCTTAATCAGCCTCAGAACCTGTGTAATTAATATGTGTTCGGTTTTTAAAGGGATGAGGTGGCAACCCTACTGTAACAAAATATAGAAAAAGTGAAGTGCTGTAAATGCTTTCCAGATGCACTGTAAATGAGTACACCTTTTGAAAAGTACGTTTTTAATCAATATCTCAATGAGCACAAGAACAATTTCCCAAATTTTTACAAAACTGTGTTTCATAGAACATTTGTTTTCTCATTGCATGAAAGTAAAGTTGGAACAGGCAGTGTATGCTGCTTGGGAACATCCTGACAGGATTTTTGTTCCTCCAAAGAGGTTGTTCTTGAAGAATGGAAAAAGATAATGTTGCAATATGTCGCCAACTTGTTCATTTCAAGCCTAGAAGACTTGGTACTGTCCTTACAAATCATGGAGGTCATACAAAATACTAGATGTAGTAGCAAGGTAGGGGATGAGATGTGTGATTCCCCAGACATTTCCTTTGATCCCAAATAGTCTTTTAACTAATGAGTTACACGCCATAGTGCTAATAAGATTGCACTACAAGAGAAAGACCAACTAAAGTTACGTAGCTCAAAATCAGAACAGCATACATTGACACACACTACAATTTACAACTATAAAAAACACATAAAAAGATCACTTTTAATTTACTTTTCTTCAATTGTAGGTTTTAGTTTTAACCGCTAAATAGAGGAAAAGTTTGTGAAAACATATCCCATATTGGTCACAGTGGGATACAGAAAAACAGCATAAAGCAATTTAGATGAGCACTTTGCATTGAAATTAGAAGTATATTGCTGAACATCTGTTTATTTCTGCAGTAAAATGAATGTGTGGCTTGTATGGATGAACTGAAATATCTGTGAAATTTCTCCTCCAATTGATTGCAATGCATTTCTCTGAAATCTCATCTAGGTTGAAATCTTAATTTTGCTTATACCTCTTGAGAGAAGACATTTTGCTCAGGTCATTTTCATCAAAATGCATTGGAGACAATTAAAGGTGAGTTTTGTTGAAATTTTACCAAAAAACTAACATTTTCAGAAATGTTACTCTCATCCCTGGCTTATATTTAAAAATATGGCTGTGCCTATTAATGGCATAGAAAAAAAGATTCTAGATCATCACATTAATGTTGACAGCCAGTTACCAAATACAATATGCTGTTATGCCAAGGTAGGCTGATGATCCCTTAGACCCGGATCTAGTGGAACATCATAATGATTTTCTGTCATTGCAGTTGGGAATAGACTATATTTTTTTTTTACCCAGCCATTCATACCAGCAGTTATTTTCCCTTGCTACTCTCAGGTGTCCTTTTCTGCTTTGTGAGCACCTTGGACTATAAAGGCATCATTACACTATAGAGACCGAAGCTCTACCAATGTAACAAATGTCATTGTAGACATTGGCATTTAGAGAATGGATGATGCATTGAAAGGATCAAGGGAGTGACTAATGCTACAGTATATCATTTTGGTGGAACATATTCATTTAGTATTTGTGCTGGGAACATTTTGAATACGTCAGACACGTGACATTTCACCTGGAACATGTTACAGAGAGATCTAAAGCCTACCTAAAAGGGTCATTGATCTTTAATTGTATGAAATATAAAGTATTGACTTCTGCCAGAAACATTAACTATGATTTTTTTCTTTATTTCTTCCAAAAACCAACAGTTAAAGGGATCAATAAAAACATAATTTTGCTCTTGCGCATTGCCTTAACAGCTAGTATCGTGTTACGTTTTTAGATGCTAGTTGCTAAGCAACCCAGGGAAACATTCGATGTCACTATGTTGTCTCTGAAAATGTAGAGGAAATTGTCACCTCTGGGCTTTATCTTCTTGATGGAGTGAAAATGATATTTCAGCTTCACGGTCACAACCCCAGTTTTGTGTCATGCAAAGCTGGCTTTGAGATATAACACTGTGAATCCTCTACTTTATCAACACAAATTCATTCTATTTTCACAGAAATGTTAATATGCATATACCCGGAGTTCTTCTAAATCCTGATTAACAAAATCCTTTCTAGCCTTTCAGCTGAAATGAATTAGGTTAACGTGTTCACTGCCAGATGTTACTCAAGCACATAGGAAATCAGGCCTGCTGGACATCTAGCAGATTAAATGGGTATTGCAAAGTCTATATCCTTCAGCTGGTGCACTTAAATTGAAGTGTATGTGGAAAGAACTCATTGTTTCTCATTTTCCTCCGCCTCAAGTATGTCAATAAATTCGTACAGTCAACAATGAAATAGGTTTATACAAAAAGCATGTCATTTAGCACGTTTGTATAAGAAGTACTATCCCATGGGGGTTCTTTAATCACAGGCAGAATGCATTTGCAGGTGTGAATGCACCCTAAGTTGCAGCCTGAATGGAACTAAGATAGGCTATCAGACTGGTCCCAAATATATATAGGGGATGGACAAAATTAAGGAAAGGCCATGTAAAGGAACAAAGTTGTTTCTTCATATAAAATTATCCTGAGTATTGGAAACCTTATAGAAAGGGGTTAGGACCATAATGTAAAAATTCACAGATTATCTGATTCCAGAGGACCATAGATCAATCCTGAGACCTATTGAATGCAGCTAAGACCCGCATACTGGCAAAATTAAAGACAACCTCCCCTCCTACAAATCCCCATGTGGCTCAAGAAAAAGGAGATGAGAAGTTTGAAAGACCTTATCCTTTCCTTCAAAAACAATTCAAGAAATATAATGAAAAACATGATTTTATTGGAAGAGAGGAAAGCCCTCTGTGATCTGTAAAATATTGCATCCCCTCCTCCATTGCGGAATCACCCCACTATTACCACTCACCCCCATCTTCTAATTCCTACATTTCATCCCCAGCTGTCCACTTAAAGTATGGTATTGCACAGAGTGTCCCTGCCCTACTTTTCTTGTGTCTCCCTGCCTGTGCTCTCAGCTTCTCTTCTTCTATGTGTGCCCCCATAGCAAGCTATGTGCTATGGGGCACATGTGTAAGTGCGCTCCTGAGCCTGTATGTGTGCGTCCATAGACACACACAATGTGGCTCCAGTAGCAGGAGCCAATGGCTCCTCTTGTGAGAGTAGGGAGTGAAGAGAGACCAGAGGCAGCCAGGCATTACAGTAAAAAAGGTTTTACATTTAGAGCCACTTTGATCCTGTACCCACTGAGAGTTCTTAAAGTTTCTGAGAGCTGTAGCCGCCTCCTTGTCCACCACCTGTTCATCCTTTACTATATCTCCTTCGCTCATATGAACCCTCAGTTTACAAGCACTTTAACCCCAATCATTAATTGATGTAAACAAATGTACCGTATATACTCGAGTATAAGCCTAGTTTTTCAGCCCTTTTTTTAGGCTGCAAATGCCCCCCTCGGCCTTATACTCGAGTCACTGGTCAGCCCATGACATGCAGTCAGACGGCAGGCATCCAGTGTAAAAAAACGGCACCTCCTCCTTGTCCGTGATAGGCGGAGCACTCAGTTTCCCAGCAGTGAGTCAGTGTTCCGCCTATCGCAGACGTCCTCTCAACCTCGTCCATGGGATGAGGACGTCCGTGCTAGGCGGAACACTGAACGCAGTCTCTGCTGGGAACTCGAGTGTTCCGCCTATCACGGAACAGGATGAGGAGAAGGCATGGCTTTCTTTCTCGTACATCACGGGACACAGAGCGACATAGTCATTACTAATGGGTTATATAGATACCGTCAGGTGCTGGCACTGGCAACTTCCAAAACCGGAAGTACCCTCCCCTATATAAGCCCCTCCCATCCGGGAGCACCTCAGTTTTTTGCCAGTGTCTAAGGTGTTGGCCAAGAAGAAACATGTGTTTTTCACTGAGCTTGCGTACAGGTTCTTTTGGGCCTCAGTAAGCTATTCCGGATCCGACCAAAAAAGCTTCATAGCTAAACGGTCGGTACCCGGGCCTTGCAGAGAAGAGCAAGGTTTTGCCTGTAATGCTTCTCTTAGGAGAGCTGGACCCTGGGATCCAGAGCTCTGGTCATACCCACGACCAAGATGTTTTCTGTGCAGGGTGCTATACAGGTCCAGGGGAGTGGAATCCTTGGGAACCCGGTCCCTGAAGGTTTGATTACAATGCCTGCCGTGATAGGTGAAGTTTGGGCTTTTGTGGACCAAACAAAGTCCTGCGGCGGGGAACAGGTAAGTGGGGGCCCCCAGGAACTTGGTTCTATTGGGGGACCCCCAAGCCTAATTTGTCTTTCTGTCTGTTACCTAATGGTATTCCCGCAAAATTCTGTGCATGCCTGTAACTACTAAAAAAATGTAATAATTTTTAATGGTGGTCAAGAAAAAAAAAATATATATATTTTTTTATATATATTTAAGATATTAGGCTGCGGTACCTGTGTTTGTCCACTAGAGGCCGCTGTGGAATGTTTTCTTGTCATGTGGACTAGTTTCTTCTCAGCAGAGCAAGTCCAGGCAGATGGTGAGTTCTCTTATGGGAAACTGCTTCCTCTGCCATGTTGCAATGCTCGTCCATCCCCCGGCCTGCGGCAAAGAGGGGCCCTGGCTCTTGTCCCTAGTCTACATTTTTCAAAATTAGCGCCGAAGGCGCACGTGGCCGTGCGCGTGCACGCGCCTCTATATATAGAGGTGAGCCAGGAAAGGGGGCGGAGCCTGGGGGATGACGCTCTGTGTGCGCCACAGCGCTTCTGCGCATGTGCGGGCGTCCCAGCATGTAAAAACCACAGTTTTGTGTGGTGAGCTTGAAGTACAGAGACAGAGCTGGCAACATTAAAAAAAAAAAAAGGGCATACAGCAAGCGGTTGATACAGGCATCCCCTAGAAAGGCACATTAGTAGACACCAACTGTGATATAGCAGCAATTGTGCTAGACTATTCTCAGTAAAAGTGGTGTATTACGGCTGGAATACCTCAGCTTTAGACTTAGGAATATGCCGTCCAGAAGCTCCGGAACTGAATCTTCCAGGAAGCGAAGGGGGTCTCATCGGGCTCGGAGGATCTTGGGCATACTTCTGCTGCACCAGTCTCCCCTGAAGTTCAGAGGTAAGTGACCGTAGAGACCCCGCAGGGGTACTTGGTACTGTGGCTGTCCTCAGTTCACCTGCTCCTGTGTATGTAACAGAGGAGGTTTTTTCCTCAGCTCTGGGAGGATTAGAGAGAGATTGTCAACATTTATCGCTGCCTCCCTGTCAGGGAAAGCACGCCCGATCTCCGTCTCCTCCTTCAGAGTGCCTGTTAGCAGAGCAACAGTCCCATACAGGGATCGACCTGCCTGAAGGGGATCAGGATGAGGTTGATTCTGTTATAGAGGAATCAACAGTGGGGGAACCTTTTCTCAGCATCTCAAGCTGAAAGATTATGGGTTCAGTCTCTGACTAACATGGTCCGATCAGCATTTAAAAATGCACCTTGCGGAACCATCAACCACTACTGTATCCTCGTTGGGGTCGCTAGAAGCCCCCAGACTGTTTGTTCTTTTCCACTTCACCCTTTACTGAAAGGGCTCATTTACCAGGATTGGGAACGTCCTGAGAAAATGTTTATTCCCCCAAGAGATTTCCGGTGGTCTATCCCATGGAGGATAAGTTCATAAAAAAAAAAAAATGGAAGGTCCCTACAGTGGACGCAGCCATCTCTTGTATGTATAAATCACTGACATGTCCAGTGGATAATGTCCAAATGTTCAAGAACCCAATAGATAAAAGATTGGAGTCCTTATGAAAATCTGCTTGGTGATACAACCAGCAGTAGCAGCTATTGGGGTCTGCTAAGCAGTGAAGGATCAGTTGAAACAGGTCTTGAGGGACTTGACAGATCAGCAGGCTTTGCCCTAGCTGATCTACCTAGAGCCTTAGGCTTTGCGGTTGACGCCATAAAGGATTCAGTCCATCAGGCCTCCCGCCTTACGCTGTCTATAGTACATATGCGTAGGCTCCTATGGCTCAAAAACTGGTCTGCTGAAGCTCCCTGTAAAGAATGGCTGGTTAGCGTCCCATTTCATGGTGAACGCTTATTCAGGGAAAACCTGGACAAATATATCCAGAAAATTTCCAGCGGTAAAAATACGCTCTTGCCGGTTAAAAACAGAGTTAGAGGTCCCTCTTTAAGAGGCCTGCTTCTCCAGTCCCTGGGGCATCGGCTGTGTAACAGTTCCGACGGCCTCCTCGGTCAAATCCCGGGAGTAAAAAACAGGGACAATAGCAGGGTAATGAGAAACCCTGGGTCAGGGGAGGTACAAAACCTCCCCCAAAGTTAAATTCATTGAAGCCCCCACTCAGTCGGGTGGGGGGGAGGACTCCAGTTGTTCGCAAGAGACCTGGCGGGACACGATCAAGAGTCCCTCCTGTTGGCACTAGAACAACTATTGCTCCAAGGAGTAATTATGGAGGTTCCCCTGGAAGAATGAGGGTTCGGGTTTTACTCAAACCTCTTTACAGTCCCGAAGCAAACGCGGACGGGAGGCCCATATTAATTCTAAAAGGGCTATACAAATTCCTGTATATCAGGACTTTCCGATGGAGTCGATCCGATCGGTGGCCACTGCCCTACAAGGGGAGGATTGGTTAGCCGCGATCGACATCAAAGATGCTTATTTGCACATTCCCATCTTTCCAGTCCACCAAAAATTTCTACGCTTTGCAGTAGAAGGGCGCCATTTTCAGTTCAGAGCCTTACCCTTCGGTTTGGCCACAGCACCACGAGTGTTTACAAAAATGCTGGCCCTTTATTGGCCAATCTAAGAACACAAGGTGTAATGATAATGGCATATCTGGATGACTTGTTGCTGATAGACCACTCAGTGAAAAAACTAGACGTGGTCGTTCACAAGACAATCAAGTATCTGGAATCTCACGGTTGGATTATCAACCGAGACAAGTCAGCCCTAAAAACCAGTCAAAAGTCTGGAATACTGGGGGCTAAGGTTGGATTCAGGCCAGAGAAAAATATTCTTGCCTCGAGGAAAGGTGTTGTCTTTGAAAGATTGATCCACTTAGTGGGTACAAAAAAGACAGCCGTCCATACGCCTGTATATGAGGCTGCTGGGAAAAATGGTGGCATCATTCGAAGCAGTACCCTACGGTCAATTCCATTCAAGGAATTTGCAAGGGGCCATACTGTCAGCCTGGAACAAAAAAGTTCAGGCCCTAGACTTACAATGTCCTTGTCCCCTTCCGTTCGCAAGAGCCTCCGTTGGTGGTTGGTTCCCCAGAATCTGGAAAAAAGGAAATCCTTCAGTCCGATTTCTTGGAAGGTGGTCACTACAGATGCCAGCCTTATAGGCTGGGGAGCAGTACTGGAGCAATAGTCTCTCCAGGGCAGATGGTTGGATGCAGAAAAGGCCCTGCCCATCAATCTCTTAGAGATACGAGCAGCCCGGTATGCCCTAGTAGCATGGACATCCAAACTCCAAGGGTCCCCTGTCAGAGTTCAATCAGACAATGCCACAGCAGTGGCATATATCAATCGTCAGGGGGGCACCAGGAGTCGTGCAGCCCAAAGGGAAGTAAATTACATCCTGAGATGGGCAGAAAGATATGTCCCAGCCATATCTGCGGTATTCATTCCAGGAGTGGAGAATTGGAAGGCGGACTTTCTAAGTCGCCAACAATTATGCCCAGGGGAATGGTCCCTTCATCCCGAGGTTTTCCGGACAATATGTCAGGGGTGGGGAACACCGGATGTAGATCTGCTAGCATCCAGATTCAACACAAAAGTGGACAGGTTTGTCTCTTGGACAAGGGATCCCCTAGCGTGCGGCTCGGATGCCCTAGTGTTCCCTTGGGATCAGTTCAAGCTGATATATGCATTCCCACCGCCACAATTGTTACCTCGATTACTCCGCAGAATCAGGGTAGAAAAGAAACCAGTGATTCTGGTGGCTCCAGCGTGGCCCCGAAGATCATGGTACGCGGAGATTGTAAAAATGTCTGTGGGGAGTCCTTGGACCCTCCCACATCGTCCGGACCTGCTTTCGCAAGGACCGATATACCACCCTTCCTTACCAGCCCTAGGTTTGACGGCCTGGCTATTGAAGCCCACATTCTAAAAAAGAGAGGGCTCTCTAATGCTGTGGTATCTACCATGATCAATGCCAGGAAGCCGGTATCCAGGCAGATCTACTATAGAATCTGGAAGGCGTACATCGCGTGGTGTGAGGCCAAGAAATGGCATCCACATAAGTACGTAATAGGTAGGATTCTGGACTTCCTACAGTGGGCTGTAGATAGGAAGCTTGCCTTGAGTACTATCAAGGGTCAGATTTCGGCCTTGTCAATATTTTTTCAAAGGCCCTTGGCTTCGCATTCACTAGTCAAAGCCTTTATACAAGGAGTGATGCGTATTAGTCCTCCGGTTAATATTCCCATATGTCCATGGGATCTAAACTTGGTTCTGTCGGTTCTACAGAAACAACCATTTGAACCATTACAGCATATTTCCTTGGTGCTTCTCACCAGGAAATTGATTTTTCTAGTAGCCATTTGTTCGGCTAAAAGAGTATCGGAATTAGCAGCTATGTCCTGTAAGGAGCCATATCTGGTTATCCATAAGGACAGAGTAGTGTTACGTCCTCATCCAGCCTTTCTTCCTAAGGTGGTATCGAGGTTTCATTTGCACCAAGATGTGGTTCTTCCTTCTTTTTTTTTCCCAAACCTACTTCGGTAGAGGAAAAGTTATTGCATTCTTTGGATGTAGTAAGAGCAGTTAAAGCTTATCTAAAAGCCACTGCTCAGATTCGCAGAACGGATACTTTGTTTATTCTGCCGGAAGGCCCCAGACAGGGTCAGGCAGCGTCAAAATCTACTTTAGCCAAGTGGATTCGACAGGTCATAATACAAGCCTATGGCTTGAGAAGGAGACCGCCTCCGTTCAAAGTTAGAGCGCACTCCACGAGAGCAGTTGGAACTTCATGGGCAGTGCATCACCAGGCCTCCCTGGCTCAAATCTGTAAGGCCGCAACATGGTCTTCAGTACACACGTTTACTAGGTTCTACCAGGTGGACGTTAGAAGTCAGGAGGATGTCGCCTTTGGGCGCAGTGTGTTGCAGGCCGCAAAAGATCCTCATGTCTGATAGCGCTCAGCTTATATATGGTGTATCCCCCCCCTCATTTGGCATTGCTTTAGGACAGCCCATTAGTAATGACTATGTCGCTCTGTGTCCCGTGATGTACGAGAAAGAAAATAGGATTTTTATAACAGCTTACCTGTAAAATCCTTTTCTTGGAGTACATCACGGGACACAGAGCTCCCGCCCCTCTTTGGGGACACTTATTGCTTTGCTACAAAACTGAGGTGCTCCCGGATGGGAGGGGCTTATATAGGGGAGGGTACTTCCGGTTTTGGAAGTTGCCAGTGCCAGCACCTGACGGTATCTATATAACCCATTAGTAATGACTATGTCGCTCTGTGTCCCGTGATGTACTCCAAGAAAAGGATTTTACAGGTAAGCTGTTATAAAAATCCTATTTTTTTGCACTGGACGCCAGCCACGGACCCTGCTCCTCTCCTCCCCCTCCCTCCTCCAATGGCTGCTCTGTGCTCTGCTCTCTGTGTGCGGGTGACGGCTCGGGAAGTGTAGCAGTGCTAGGTGGAGAGGATCTATTCCCCACACTGCTCCGTCCACTCCACCTCCAGCATCCCTGCAGTCTACTCTGAGCAGCTTTCCAAGTTCTCTCTGTCTCTCCCTGAGGCGTGCAGTGAGGCTGCAAATTGGCATTGTTGACCCTCTTTTCCACTTACAGTAGCTGCTGCATTCTCACCCTAGGCTTATACTCGAGTCAATAAGTTTTTTTTCCATTTTTTTTTTGTGGTAAAATTAGGTGCCTCGGCTTATATTTGGGTCGGCTTATACTCGAGTATATACGTTACATCAGAGACCATAGCTTCCGACATGAGCTCCATCAAACAGAGGGTGCCCGACTAATAATCCTGATATACTTTAGGTAAATCGCTAAAGATTTCCATATACTATGAAATAATTATCTCGTTTCTCAGTGCCTTATTAAAATATTGTTCCTATAGTCACTTGTAACTAGTGCCTTACATTTAGTTATTGTCATTATTCAGAGATATTAGGTTGAACGCCCATGCTTCTGTCAGAGGCTCATACGCACAAGCCCCAATGAGCTGCTCTGCTTAGAGCAGCATTGCCCAACAAAGTCCCAAAGTATAGACAAGTCAGTTTGCCTTCTGTCCTATTTCTTCGGTTCTTCTATGCTGAAAAAAAAGTAGGACATGTTGCATTTTTACACAGCACATTGTGAATCACTATATTGCATCACCAGCGCTGCTGTGCATTGAGAATTGTCAGGTTTAGTAAAGTTTAATAAAAAAAAAAAAAAAAAAGCACAAACACTGCGATATGTTGTACACAGTTTGTATTATGGGTCCTCAATTTTAGTAGAGAACTGTGAGCAGCCTGATTGATCATCACTTTTAGGCCTAGACTGCCTAGAGTAAAATTAGTTATTGTATATACACCAAGGGGCATAGCATGAACTATTCTGACTTGTTTACCTATGCCACTCATGTAAATATTCTGCATCTCTCTCATGCTTCAAAACATTTCCTATTGGTCCACTGGGTGATGTAAACCTGTATATAGAAGCTTTTACTGTTGACCTTCTGAAAATGCTGACTTAGTAAGTATTAAAGCTATTGGGCCAGCATAAAACCAATCGTCTACCATTTTCAGGAGGAGACCAGCAATGAAAGCCCTGTATGTCATGGCACCCCCCACGTAACAACAGTTTTCGGACCTGGTGATTTTCTGCTCAGCCTGTCGCATAAAGAAGGTCTTGTGCCCTCTCTTACCCAGAAGCCCTCACTCTATTAGCAAGGGCTCCAGCCGTGCAAGAGAGGGTAACTATATTCACGAAGAGGGGGTGGGCTATGTGCAGACACTGTCACTTTGCTCTGAATGATTAATATTTTTTTTTAAATGAAGAATCCCATATAGAGTCTAGGTGTTTTGAATCTATCCACGATGATCTAAAGCCCTGTACACACGGTCGGACTTTTGGCCAACAAACTTCATTTTGAGCAAGTTGGACCAACAATCCGACCGTGTACGCTCCATCGGACAAACTTTTTTGCTTTTTTTTTTTGTTTTCATCAGACAAATGTTGGGTCTGCAAATGGACAAACTTTTGCCCAACAAAAGTCCGATGGAGCAAAGTCCGACCGTGTGTACAGAAAACCATCGGACTTTTGTCCGATGGACAAAACAAATAATGTTACAATCAACCAACAATAGCAGAAGTTGACCAAAGGGTGGCAGTAAAGAGCAGAAAAACCACGTGATGTTGGATAAAGTTTTGGGAAAGTTTGCAGAAAAGTCCGAGCATGTGTATGCTATGGGTGTTCCCGACCAACTCCGTTCGGACAAAAAAACACGGAAAAGTCAGATGGAAGTCCGACCGTGTGTACGGGGCTTAAGTCAGCCTTTCTCAACCAAGGTTTATAAGAAACCTAGGATTTTTCTGTAGATTGTGTGACAAACAGCCCCTGTAAGTTGTGGATGGAGTGTGTCTTCCACATAGGATTTTGCAGTTTATAGTATAAATGGGTAGCATGATGCAGGGGGTTAAGCACTGGATACACCTTGTTCCCCACCTGGGGTATAATTTGTCTTATCATTATAAAATAAAACTGCGCTAAAAATAAATCCTAACAAAGCTGCAACCCTCCTGCGAGATATACACAGTAAATGGGTATTGTAATAAATAGAGCTATTTATTACTATATAATTTGTCTTTTCCCTGCGTTATTTATTTTTCGCCAGGAAAGGATGCAAGCAGGCAGTGATGAAACATGTCTGCAGGTCTGAAGCAGACCCAGCATGGTCTCACTTTTGTTTTTAACTGTGATGATCATCTCTGCGAGGGGACTTCTTTCTTTGGTTTGTGTTTTGTTGCAACACTGACCAATAAACGTGGGCAGGAAGCCCTCAAACCCACTTGACACTTGGATTACTTTTCTGTGTGCTCTCTGTTTGAAGCTGAACCCCACAGTTTCTAGGGGTTCTGTCATGATTAGAGGGTAAGATCACTTGGGACTGTAAACTCAAGATCTAGCGGGCCAATGGAACATCTAAACAGGTGTACCCGGGTACCGGTCTTCACAGATGCAGGAGCAGTGTTACTGCATGCAAATGTTGGGGTGCCAGAGTCCCAGGATATAAGCATCCACCTGGCCTTCACCAAAGCAACTGGAGGTGTGGATGTTGCACTGCGAGGCAGCCCCCAGGTTGCGGCTCTCTAGCACACCTGTGTAGGCACAGTGCCACCAAATAGCACACTGGAAGGACATGGGGTACACACAGGAGACAAGCAACCAAGGAAACCTATTGCCGCTAATTAGGAAGGGACGACAGTGAAGAGGACGCAGAGAGTGAGCGTAAAATGCAGGAGAGAGGGGGATGCTGAGCAACTGTGCAAAGAGAGACTCAACAAGCTGGAAAGAGCTGCAGGCAAACAACAACAAGAAAAAATGCTGAGAGACACACACACAGCAACAGGAAATTATTATTATACGTGATTTATATAGCGCCAACAGTTTGCGCAGCGCTTTACAATGTATAGGGGGGGGGGGGCACAAGTACAGTACAGTTCAATACAAAGGGTACAGGAGGGCCCTGCTCATAGAGCTTACATTCTAAAGGGAGGGGTGGTGGTACAAAAGGTAATAGCTGCAGAGAATTTGATGAGGGTGGCTCGGGGATAGTTGTAAGGTGGGTGTGGGATAGGCTTCCCTGAATAAATGAGTTTTCAGGGATCTCCTGAAGGTGGACAGGGTAGGGGCTGATCAGACATACTGGGGCAGGAAGTTCCAGAGGATGGGAGAGGCTCTGGAGAAGTCCTGAAGGCGAGCATGGGAGGAGGTAACAAGGGAGCTTAGAGAGCAGGAGGTCCTGGGAGGAGCGAAGGGGATGATTTGGGAGATATCTGCAGATGAGGTTGGTGATGTAGATGGGGGCGATGTTCTGAATGGCGTTGTATATTATGGTTAGTATTTTGAATTTTACACTGTGGAGTAGGGGAAGCCAGTGAAGGGATTGGCAAAGAGGATCGGTTAGTGAGATGTATTAGTCTAGCAGCAGAATTTATAATAGCCTGAAGGGGGGATAGCCTGCTTAAGGGTAGGCCATTAAGGAGAGTGTTTCAGTAGTCAAGGCGGGAAATAATCAAGGAGTGAATAAGTTGCTTTGTGGTGTCATTAGTCAGGAAGGGTCAAATTCTGGAGATGTTGCAGAGGTTAAGGCGGCAGGATTTAGCCAGTGATTAAATATGGGGGCTGAAGGAGAGGTCTAAATCAAGGATTACACCCAGAACCTTGGCATGTGTGGAGGGACCAATGGTTGTGTTGTTTATATTAATGGTGAAGTCACATGGGGGGACCGTGAAGGAGGAAATATAACAAGCTCAGTTTAAGAAAGATTGAGTTTGAGGAAGTGGTGCGACATCCATACCAATATGTCATTCAGTAAGTTTGATATCCGTGTGGAGATCGAGGGGGTGAGTTAAGGAGTGGAGAGACATCTGGGTGTCGTTGGCATAGAGGTGGTATTTAAAGCCATAAGAGGTTATCAACTGGCCCAGGGAAGAGGTATAGAGTGATAATAGGAGAGGCCCAAGGACAGAGCCTTGGGGTACCCCAACAGGAAGAGGAGATGGAGTTGTAAGTGACACTCAAAGTGCGCTGAGATAGGTAGGAGGAGAACCAGGATAAAGCAGAATCATGGAGGCCAAGGGAGTGTAATTTGCTGAAGAGGAGCAGGTGGTCAACTGTGTCAAAGGCAGCAGAGAGGTCTAAAAGTGAGTATGGAGTAATGGCCTTTGGTTTTAGCAGTTAGTAGGTCATTGGTGAGTTTTAGTAGGAAATAAAGAAATACACGGACAGAAGCCCAAGGGAATATAACTGCACAGGGGGAAACACTGAAAACAAAAGTAGGATCGAACAACACACAGCAAATTGTTGCTCCTGTGACATTTGAGAAGCATCTAGTCAAGTCAATTGATGATGGTAATGATATGTGACAATAGTGCTGGTTGATCCCGCAGTGACGCTGAGGGTAAGGAAGGGCTCCAGAAGTGGTGCAGATGAGAAAGTCTGTTCCATATTAACCCACTGTTTGAATTTCCAGTGCTTGCTCCAATCTAGTGCCCTTGTCAAGTGTGTGGCTAGATGGTAGAAGCAAGAATCTGGCAACGCCATTCCTCCCTCTGCCTTAATGCTATTTTTTTTTTTTTTATTACACTGAGCAAAATTATAAACGCAGCACTTTTGTGTTTGCCCCTATTTTTCATGAGCTGAACTCAAAGATCTATGACTTTTTCTATGTACCCAAAAGGCCTAGTTCTCTCAAATATTGTTCACAAATCTGTCTAAATCTGTGTTGGTGAACACTTCTCCTTTGCCAAGATAATCCATCCACCTCACAGGTGTGGCATATGAAGATGCTGATTGGACAGCATGATTATTGCACAGGTGTGCCTTAGGCTGGCCACTCTAAAATGTGCAATTTTTCTGTATTGGGGGGGTCCAAAAACCAGTCAGTATCTGGTGTGACCACCATTTGCCTCACGCAGTGCAGCACATCTCCTTCGCATAGAGTTGATCAGGTTGTTGATTGTGGCCTGTGGAATGTTGGTCCATTCCTCTTCAATAGCTGTGCGAAGTTGCTGGATATTGTCAGGAACTGGAACACGCTGTCGTATACGCCGATCCAGAGCATCCCAAACATGCTTCTAGGAATTTTTCAGCTTCCAGGATCTGTGTACAGATCCTGGCAACATGGGGCCTTCTATGATCATGCTGCAACATGAGGTGATGGTCGTGGATGAATGGCACACTAATGGGCATCAGGATCTCGTCACAGTATCTCTGTGCATTCAAAATGCCATCAATAAGACTTAAAAATCAACGAACAAAACGGCTCAACAACCTGTTCTATACAACAGTTAGAAAATCTTAAACTCAATACCACTCAAAAAACCTGTGAGCAATTATTTTTTGCTGGACAGGACTTACGCACCCTCCTAATATCCCAACATGATAGCCAACCGAATCTACTTATTTTTCACTCCACAGAGTATGTTAACGGCAGTTAAAGAGATGGCTATAGGGCATGGGTGCTTAACCTGTGGGCCCTCCAGCTGTTGCGGAACTACAAGTTCCAGGAGGCATATCAAGGCTGACAGCTACAAGCATGACTCCCAAAAGGCAGAGGCATGATGGGACTTGTAGTTCCTCAGCAGCTGGAGGGCCACAGGTTGAGCACCAATGCTATAGGGCGTATTACATAGTCGGACCACGCCCCGGTCTCATTGACATTAACTATGAATGAGTATTCCTCTGACAAGAGGAGACAAGGGCAATTGAATGAGAGTTTGATGGAAGATAAGATGGTGGTAGAGGAAGTTATTAAGGAATTGCAGTACTACTTTCAATATAATACTGTAGAGGAGACAGATGCAGGGACAATCTGGGAAGCGCACAAAATGGTAATATGAGGGGTACTCATTAAGCATGGCTCCAGAATAAAAAAAAAAGGGAGGCCCAATTGACCCAGTTACTGACAGATATACAGATGTTAGAGACCCAACATAAACAGAATACGAGGTGTACGGGGGAGACAGCACTCCTTAAATTGCGTAGACAAGTGACAGATTTACTCCAACATAGAGCTAAGGCAGCACTTCAGAGATGCTGGAAATATTGTTATGAAACAAGAGACAAATGCGGCCATTCACTGGCTAGAGCTTTACAGGAACAGAGCACTCAATCATATGTCCCCCACTTAGTGGACCCCGAAGGTAGAAAGGTACACCTTCCCTCCCAGATTGTCTCGACCTTCCGTAGATTTTACAAAGCCTTGTATAATTTACCTACCAGATCACAACCTCAAAATATCATGGAGGAATATATTTCCTCTTCAGATATTTCTCAATTGACAAAACAGATTCGAGAAGAGTTGGACATTGCTATTACCTTAGAGGAATTGCAAGAGGCCATCAGGACATCCAAACCCGGGAAAGCTCCGGGTCTGGATGGCTTTACACATAAATACTACCAGACATTATTCCCTCAGTTGGGTAAGCAGATGGTACAAACATTTAATGCAATGGAACACGGGACAGGATTTACTCCAGAAACCCTGAAAGCACATATAACCGTTATTCCGAAGGAGGATAAGGATCCATCAATATGTGGCAGCTATCGCCCATTTCATTATTGAATGTAGATCTTAAGTTATTTACAAAAATATTAGCCACACGTATACAACCACATTTGACTGCATTAGTACATACAGACCAGGTAGGCTTCATCCCAACACGGGAGGCCCGTGATAATACCATTAAAATTTTGAATCTAGTCCACTTAGCCATCATTCTAAAACATCCACTGTGTTCCTGGGAACAGATGCCGAAAAGCCATTCAACCGGTTTAATTGGTCTTTTATGTTCTCAGTCCTACGGTATGTGGGTGTAGGGGAGAGGATGGTAGGGTGTAGGATGGTAGGGTGGATCTCGACACAAGGCCGGAGGCACAAATAAAAGCAAATGGAGTTCTATCTGAACCTTTCTCTATCTCTAACGGCACCCACCAAGGGTGCCCTTAATCACCACTCCTTTTTGCTATCATCTTAGAGCCATTTCTTTGTAAGGTTAGGCAAAACCCAGATATTTGGGGGGTTAATAACCGGAGATTTACATCATAAAGTATCTGCATATGCGGATGATCTTTTATTCTGCCTTACCAAACCTGTTATATCTATGCCGAACCTACTAAGAGATTTGGATCAATATGGTGCACTGTCCAATTTAAAAATGTATATGTCCAAGTCAGATGCAATGGGTGTATCTATGACTACGACTCAAATTAACGCTTTAAAAATGAATTTTAAGTTTAGATGGACCTATACGAGCATCAAATACCTGGGCACGTTGATTCCACCTAAATTGGAGCAAACATTTGAGTTGAATTTTTTACCTCTACTGAGTAGAGTGAAAGTCTTACTTTCTAAATGGCATCAGGGCCTTTTCTCTTGGTTTGGTAGATGTAACGTAATAGAAATGTCAATATTGCCTAAATTTTACTATCTTTTTCAAACTCTACCCATCAATTAACCCCCTGAATTTTTTAAACAGACTAATAAGATGATAACTGAATTAATTTTGGCCCATAAAAGCCCAGAATTCAACGCCGTTTAATGATAATGCCTAAACAATATGGGGGGGGGGCTAGTGTTGTAATATTATATATAATAATATATATGTAATATTATATAGGTGTATGTATTATATATTGTGTTATATATATGGCACAATATATTTGTGTTACATACAGGCATTCTAGTTACGCACATCAAAGGGTGTTTGACCATAGGGGTTCGTGGCCAAACAAGGTTTATCAGAGGGGACAGATAATGACTCTGATGTGCTATTCTTATTCAAGTCTACCTAGGTGTGTGAGGTGGCCTGTTAACTTAATTGAACAGTTCAAAGGGGATATTGTTTAGATGGTAATTAGACTTGAGGGGGTATTCATTCATGGGAATGTTTGGCTGACCTGGCAGAACACACACCCCCCCCCCCCAGTGTCAGACCAGTATTTGAGCCATTCAAGCTGGCAGTCAGTTGGTCAGTCTTGTCAATCTGCATGGATAGGAAAGCACAGGTCTAGAATATGATCTAGGAGATGTGGGACTCTGAAATATATATACTCTGATTGGATTCGTTGTCATCTGTGCAAGTATTGAACTTTGTTCTGTATTGGAACTCAATAAAGCACATTCTCTGGAGAACTTGGGTGTGATGCTGCGGGAATAACATAACTTATATCATCATTACTAATACTTAAACATCAATTATCAACTGGAAACCACTATACTAGATCACTACAATGGTGCCGTGACCCGGATATATATATATATATATATATATATATATATATACTCTGTGGATTGGGTCATCTGTGAACTATACTTGAGAATTACTACATTGTTGCCGTTCAAGCGACCAGAAGTGCATTTTCAGGACTTAGTAACAGAAGCGGTGATGACAACAATCAGAAGTCTGATGGAGACCCAAGAGCTGTGCTGTGACTCTAATGTCTGGTTGTGACATAAGAATCTGATATACAAGATTAAACAAGTTCGGAACCCCAGAATTATTCTCTGGAGATTGGAAACAACAAAAAGAAAGACTGTCGTGTACCAGAAGACCGGAACTGACAAGGTGGAGCCTCTAATGCGGTGAGTAAAATATTTCCTTTTTTAAATTATTAGTAATATAGCCAAAATGCTTACTCAGTGTGAAGCTAGTGTCAGTTCTGATAAAGTTAACAGATGGGTATTAAAATGTATTAAGCGTCATGGCGGTCCTTATGAAATTCCAGAAAAATGTAAGCAGACATGGACTATAATGAAGGAATTTTTAGAGAAAAATGTTTTTGATAGCAAAATTTCAGAAAGTAAAAGAAAAGGTTGCATTTTGCAGGGCTTGTTATCTTGCTGTTTAACTATGGAAAGTTCTTTGAAGGGTAAGATTGAGGAAATTGCCCATTTACAGAGTGCAGTTGCAAATAGCAACAATGTTTGTCAGAGGTTACAAAACCAATCGGAAACTGAGACAGTAAATTTAAAATTGCATACAGTTACCATTGGTGGAGCTTTGCTTGAGAAATCTAAACGTTGTGATGAATTATCAGAGGAAAATGAGAGATTAAAATTAAGAATTATGGAATTGGAGAAGAGATGCTTCTCTAGCAGTGGGGGTGAATTAGCTTTAGACTGTAAATAGTACTTTGTCTTAACTTAAAAAAAATAAAAAAATAAAAAATACTAAGGACTTTGCTAATGAGTTTTTGTCTGAGAATTTTTGTCTTTCAGACCCCCGGAGGAACTTGTTTGAATGTGAACAGAAGTGGGCTAGTGGGGGAGAAATGCTGAATAAGACAATATATAAGGAATCTATGGACACTCTCTCAATATTCATCAAGCAATGGACTTTTTTTCTTGAACATTCAAATTTCTTTTTTTTTCAAATTTTTTTTTATTTTTATTTTCCCTATTTTTTCATTTTCTTCCTTTCCCTGATATGTTTTATGTTTTAATTTTTTTAATGTTTTATTTCTTGAACTTTATCTTAAAACCAGAGCGAAGCATTTGAAACCTAAGATAATTTTATAACATCCGTACATATGACATAATGCATATTGATATCAATAGATTTAACATCTGAGGTGATGCTGCACAATGGCTTGGCAATGCATAGATTATAGGATGTTGGGTGGTTTTCCTAAATTTATAAGAGGGGTGAGTGAAATTCATCACTCTAGTCATGGTTTGAATTTTGTTGAATCAGTTGTTTATAATATGCTGAAGGCTACGACATATATGGATGACAAAGACCTTTCTACCTTTCATGAAAAGATACTGACACGAATTTCCACTGCTGCTTTGTCGGGATAGAAGATCTGATAGACACTGATGTCAAGCTGATTCCATTTGAACCATTGTGTGGGGGTATATATATATATATATATATATATATATATACAGTGCCTTGCGAAAGTATTAGGCCCCCTTGAACTTTTCATCCTTTTGCCACATTTCAGGCTTCAAACATAAAGATATAAAATTTAAATTTTTTGTGAAGAATCACCAACAAGTGGGACACAATTGTGAAGTGGAACGAACGCTATTGGATTTTTGAAACTTTTTAACTAAGAAAAAAATGAAAAGTGGGGCGTGCAAAATTATTCGGCCCCCTTGCGTTAATACTTTGTAGAGCCACCGTTTGCTGCGATTACAGCTGCAAGTCGCTTGGGGTATTTCTCTATCAGTTTTGCACATCGAGAGACTGAAATTCTTACCCATTCTTCCTTGCAAAACAGCTCGAGCTCAGTGAGGTTGGATGGAGAGCGTTTGTGAACAGCAGTTTTCAGCTCTTTCCACATATTCTCGATTGGATTCAGGTCTGGACTTTGACTTGGCCATTCTAACACCTGGATACGTTTATTTGTGAACCATTCCTTTGTAGATTTTGCTGTATGTTTGGGATCATTGTCTTGTTGGAAGATAAATCTCCGTCCCAGTCTCAGGTCTTTTGCAGACTCCAACAGGTTTTCATACAGAATGGTCCTGTATTTGGCTGCATCCATCTTCCCCTCAATTTTAACCATCTTCCCTGTCCCTGCTGAAGAAAAGCAGGCCCAAACCATGATGCTGCCACCACCATGTTTGACAGTGGGGATGGTGTGTTGAGGGTGATGAGCTGTGTTGCTTTTACGCCAAACATATCGTTTTGCATTGTGGCCAAAAAGTTCGATTTTGGTTTCATCGGACCAGAGCACCTTCTTCCACATGTTTGGTGTGTCTCCCAGGTGGCTTGTGGCAAACTTTAGACGAGACTTTTTATGGATATCTTTGAGAAATGGCTTTCTTCTTGCCACTCTTCCATAAAGGCCAGATTTGTGCAGTGTACGACTGATTGTTGTCCTGTGGACAGACTCTCCCACCTCAGCTGTAGTTCTCTGCAGTTCATCCAGAGTGATCATGGGCCTCTTGGCTGCATCTCTGATCAGTCTTCTCCTTGTCTGAGCTGAAAGTTTAGAGGGACAGCCAGGTCTTGGTAGATTTGCAGTGGTCTGATACTCCTTCCATTTCAAAATGATCGCTTGCACAGTGCTCCTTGGGATGTTTAAAGCTTGGGAAATCTTTTTGTATCCAAATCCGGCTTTAAACTTCTCCACAACAGTATTACGGACCTGCCTGGTGTGTTCCTTGGTCTTCATGATGCTCTCTGCGCTTTCAACAGAACCCTGAGACTATCACAGAGCAGGTGCATTTATACAGAGACTTGATTACACACAGGTGGATTCAATTTATCACCATCAGTCATTTAGGACAACATTGGATCATTAAGAGATCCTCGATGAACTTCTGGAGTGAGTTTGCTGCACTGAAAGTAAAGGGGCCGAATAATTTTGCACGCACCACTTTTCAGTTTTTTATTTGCTAAAAAAGTTTAAAATATCCAATAGATTTCGTTCCACTTCACAATTGTGTCCCACTTGTTGGTGATTCTTCACAAAAAATTAAAATTTTATATCTTTATGTTTGAAGCCTGAAATGTGGCAAAAGGATGAAAAGTTCAAGGGGGCCGAATACTTTCGCAAGGCACTGTATATATATATATATATGTTGGTATACCATTCTGGTGGAATTATGGACTGAATGATACAAGTAACTGCTCTATTAAAGGCAATGAGGGGTGGCCTACAGCAAATTCAAATTGTGGCTGTCAATCAGCAAATTACTTGACAGGTACACAAAAGGTCATCCTTGCTCAAATAGGGAATGGAAAGAAGCAGATGTTAATTGTGAAATGCTTGCAAGATGGACTACAGCTTTGTTGTCAGAGAATATTGAGGGTTCGATGTTAAAAGAACCCAGTATTCCTGATTGGTGGATTGATGACTGAAGGTGAAGCTCATGAATGTCAAGTGCAAGGAAATAGTTTGCAGCACAGAGTTTTTACTGTCATATCCAAACCTCTTGACCTTGGAAGGGACTGCTGGTATATTGATGGTTCTTCTTACTATAAAGATGGAAGCAGAATTTCAGGATTTGCTGGTGATTGTGTAAAAGCATCTTTAAAAATAAAAACGTTGAGCCTGGAGATGAGAGAATCCTGGACTTATGTGGATTGGAGCTCCCAACGCATACCAAGCTTTACTTTCAGTGACCTGGTGAGAGATGTGATGAAGTCAGAATGGACTGTGACGCTAATTTTTGCGCAATATTCAAGATCGTGATGTGATTTACTCAAGAAAGAGCAAGCTTTGAAATAAGGTCTAACAGCTCTACAGGCCACGGATGTTTACCGAATCCTTTTCCAGTCATGGTCTAAAGTTATATTATCTAATAACTGTTTCATGGGAATATTTTAGCTGCTGTTGAAGAGAGATGTAACCAGTCTCAACTTCATATTTCAGATGAGCCATTGTAAAGCATCCAGTACCTCAAATCATAATGATGTTTGTTGCTTGATTTATGGGTCAGTTCTAGTAGTTAGAACCGACCCAAGTGGGGGTATATGTTGTAATATTATATATAATAATATATATGTAATATTATATAGGTGTATGTATTATATATTGTGTTATATATATATGGCACAATATATTTGTGTTACATACAGGCATTCTAGTTACGCACATCAAAGGGTGTTTGTTGACCAAAAGGGGTTAGTGGCCAAACAAGGTTTTTCAGAGGAGACAGATAATGACTCTGATGTGCTAATCTTATTCAAGTCTACCTAGGTGTGTGAGGTGGCCTGTTAACTTAATTGAACAGTTCAAAGGGGACATTGTTTAGATGGTAATTAGACTTGAGGGGGTATTCATTCATGGGAATATTTGGTTGACCTGACAGAACATCCCCCCCCCCAGTGTCAGACCAGTATTTGAGACATTCAAGCTGGCAGTCAGTTGGTCAGTCTTGTCAATCTGCATGGATAGGAAAGCACAGGTCTAGAATATGATCTAGGAGATGTGGGACTCTGAAATATATATACTCTGATTGAATTCGTTGTCATCTGTGCAAGTATTGAACTTTGTTCTGTATTGGAACTCAATAAAGCGCATTCTCTGGAGAACTTGGGTGTGATGCTGCGGGAATAACATAACTTATATCATGATTACTAATACTTAAACATCAATTATCAACTGGAAACCACTATACTAGATCACTACAGGTAGCGGTACCAGATATGCAGAAATATTATCAGGCGGCTCATATGGCACGACTAGTAGACTGGTGTAGGCATGCAAGCTCTAAAATATGGCCAAAGATGGAGCAATCACAGTGTGAGGTCCCATTGCGTCGTGCGGATTGTTGCTTTGGAGACCTGAGTTCAGCCCTCAAAAAGCAGCCAATCTTGGGCCCTACCCTGCATATTTGCTCTCGAATATGTACCACCACTTTATTATCATCTGTCAACTCCCCCTGTTTCCCTCTGGGACTACAGGAGGGACCCTTCAGGAAACTTTCAGACTTTCCGTGGCCTCGCATTTTATACAAATGGCGACCGGGACATGGCCCTCATTACCTGAACTAACCTCATCCAATGACCGTTTCTGTCTTGCTTTCTGGAGTGGAGCTCAGATCCAACATTTCCTTAACACACTCCCACCTCCGGATTGATTTCAACAAACATTGACACCCTTAGAACAACTATGTGAGGGGACGGGGCCTTGCTCTCACTTAATCTCGCAAATGTATGCATTACTGGTTGCCCCCCAAGAGGATTATGTCCCTCCATATATAAGGAAGTGGGAAATTACATTAGACAGGACGTTCACCCAGGCACAACATAGGCAGATAGTAAATCTTGCATTGAAATCTTCAATATCTACAATCCAAAAACACCCTCATTACTTAATAAATTCTCTCCGGAGATCCCGGACAAATGTTGGAGGTGTCAGGAGGAAAGAGGGACTCTACTTCATGTTCTCTGGTCCTGCCCAAAGCTGGATTACTTCTGGAGGGAGATACGGGGGATAGCACAGAAATTAGTATAACCTCCCAGAAGATCCAGCCTTATTTTTGTTACATGTCTCAAACATACCGGGGAAAACATATAGTAAATTAATTTTGCGCCATCCTATTAATGCTGCTAGATCATGTATCCTACGGTAGTGGAGAGATACGGGCTATCCCACAATTCTTACATGGGTCACACGATAGACAACTGAGAGCATTAAAAGCCAACTCATATTGATGTGGGAACAAGGCAGGGAAACTGTTGGCTAGGCAATTAAAAGAAAAAATAGTCAAACAAAAAATTTCTTATATCCACAACCCTAAAACAGGACTTAAAGTTACTAACCCAAAAGAGATTGAGGATGCTTTCAGTGATTATTATGAAGCACTCTACAACCTCAGAAACGATCCCGATACATACCAACCCACAGACGAATCGATTAACGATTTTCTTAAATCAGTAAATCTACCTTCAATCTTACAGAATGACCTATTCCAAATGAACCAACCATTCACAGTAGCAGAAATAGAAAAGACAATCAGAAGTCTACCCCACAATAAATCCCCAGGCCCAGATGGCTACACATCTGAATATTATCAATTGTTTTGCAATACTCTTTCTCCATACCTAAAGCAGGTCTTTGACACCGCAATGTCCAATGCAAAATTTCCACCAGAAATGCTTACAGCTACGATAATAACTCTGCCTAAGCCAGATAAAAAACCGAACATTCCTCAAAATTTTAGACCAATATCGCTACTGAATGTAGATGTAAAAGTGTATGCCAAGCTTGTTGCAAACAGACTAATTTTCTCCCACACCTAATCAACCATGACCAGGTGGGTTTCGTGTCAGGACGCCAAGCTACAGACGACACCAGAAAAATGGTGAATCTTATACACCTAGTGGAAAAATCGGGCAGGCCTCCTCTGCTTCTTACTTTGGACGCAGAGAAGGCCTTTAATAGAGTACACCGGGGGTATCTCAGGGGGGTTCTCGAGTAGTTTGGTCTGACAGGCCCAATCCAAAGTGCAATTAGAGCATTATACTCCTCTCCCTCAGCTTATGTTTTTACAGAAGGTATGTTCCCCAAAAACTTTCTGATCACCAATGGGACCACACAGGGCTGCCCCCTGTCCCCATAAATTTTTGCTCTGGTTATGGAGCCCCTAGCGGAGAGAATTAGATCACACCCAAACATAACAGGCATTACTTCTCAAGACATTTAACACAAAATATCATTTTTTGCAGATGATGTCATTTTGACGTTATCCAACCCTGCCACCTCTCTATCAACAGCCCATGCAGAACTCCTACAATTTAGCAAAGTGGCCTACTATAAAGTTAATGCCACCAAATCTAATATATTGGGAATAGCAATTGATGGACCCCTCAAATCTTCCCTTCAAAAAGAACTGCCATATCCATGGACCACAAACTCTATATCCTATTTAGGAATCCAAATAACTTTGCCCCTTACTAACCTATATGATGCTAACTACTTACCACTGATCAACTCTATCCAGCAGGAGTTTACAAAAATCCAAAAACACTTCCTTTCTTGGACTGGCCGATTAGCAGCTTTTAAAATGCTACTATTGCCAAAATATATATATTTTTTAGGGCACTTCCAATCCCTATACCTGACATTTTTTTTAAAACGATGCAAAAGAATTTATCGAAATTCATATGGGCAGGCAGAAGAGCTAGATGTTCCCGCACAGTACAAAGGACACATAAATCGGTAGGAGGGATGGGGCTACCAGTACTGAAGGATTATTACACAGCAGCTGTACTGGACCAACTCAAAAACTGGTTTACGAAAACCGATCTAAGACCCTATACCCTAAGCCAGCTTTATCCCTTCTTATAGCCTCTAAGTTCCTTCATAAAGGAAATATAGATCATCCCACCATACTAGCAACAATCCAAGCATGGTCAGAATTAAAGAGGGATTCCATCCGCAATTTTTTTATTTTTTTTTAAAGTCAATAGCTACAAACACTGTAGCTGCTGACTTTTAATAAGGACACTTAACTGTCCTACTTGCCCACGATGTCGGCCCCCCGAGGCCGATCCCTCGATCCTGGCAGATTCCGGCGCCGCCATCCTCAGTAAGAGAAACGGGTAGTGAAGCCGTGCGGCTTCACTGCCCGTTTCCTACTGTGCATGCGCGAGCCGCGCGGCGCTTTGTGAATGGGACGGCTGCTCTCTGGGATACACACATTTCCAGAAGGCAGCGCGCCCCATTCACCAGAAGACACCGCGAGTAGGACGGAGGAAGAAGACCATTCGCGGATGATAAAGAGGCAGATTAGGGACTTCCGCATAGCAACCGCTATTTCTGGTAAGTAAAAAAATATTTATTTTAAATTTTTTGGGGGATTTTTGCAAAAAAAAAAATTCAGGGTGGAACTCCACTTTAAGGACGATGGGAGATGATTCCCTTCCATTTATAAACATCCCCATTCCCATTAAGTCCCTCAAATGGGTAATTCCAAACATATCTCTGAGACGTTGGAAAGGCAACAACATTCACACTCTAAAAGGCCTGGTCACTGGCAACAAATTGTTACCATTCACAGACATTCAGTCCCATTAAACAATTCCATCCAACGAAATGTTTACATACAACCAGATTTAATCATTCTATAAACAGATAAAATGCACCCACATTTCAGTGCCTGAAATAGTGTGGACGTTCTTTCACTCTAAAGCCTCGTACACACGGCCGAGAATCTCGTCAGGAAAAAACTTGTCGTTTTTCTTGACGAGATTCTTGGATAAGAAACTTGTCCCGGCCGAGTGTACACACGCTCGATTCAAAGAACCCGCGGTTCTTTGAATGGAACGAACGCGGTGACGTAATCGACTACGATGAGCGCGCGCGCGTCACATTCAATGCCGTCGCCGCCATCTTGCTACACCCTACCTATGCCTAGGAAGCTACCGCGCATGCATCAAAGTCATTTCGAGCATGCGCGGGTTTTCACGGTGACAGGTAAGTGTACACACACACACTTTTCTCGTCGAGAAACATGCTGACGAGAATCTCGATGAGAAAATAGAGAGCAGGTTCTCTATTTTTCTCGTCGAGATTCTTGTCAATTTTCTTGATGAGAAACCTGATAACCGCGTACACACGACCGATTTACTCGGCAAGAAAGCTCTGCCAGCAAGTTTCTTGACGTTTTTTGACGAGAAACTCGGTCGTGTGTACGAGGCTTTAGACTTTCAGGGAGAAAGGTATCACCTTGTTTTATAAACTCCTCAACTCCAAAACTACATTTGTTAAAACTACTCCTCTACTAAAATGGGAGTCAGAACTGGGCAAAACATTTTCAGAACAGCAATGGTTAGTGGCGATTAAATGTAACCATCAATGTCAGGAACGAGTATGGAGATCGAGATGCTAAGAGGGCTCCCCTTGTGGCTGAGTGCAGCGTGACCCTGGAGTTGGGAACAGGAAGCGCGGTGCCCACAGAAGCACGGTTGGCCAGGTGCTTGCTTGCAGTCTGATGAGCTCAGCCACAGAGGGATGGCTGAGGCAGGCAGAACTGAGCTTGTTGTATTTAAATTAATGGACATACCAGAAGCCAGGCCGGAGGTCAAACACAGGTAGGTCAGTCCAGAGCATATACAGGGGCGAGCCAAGGTCCTACACGAGCAGGGTCCAGCTACAAGCCGAGGGTCAAGCCGGGTGGTCAGGAAGCAGGAGCAGAGTCCAGAAGCAGGCCGAGGGTCAAACACAGGAGATCAGGAAGCGAGGTCAAGGCAAGCCGGGTCAGAACGGATAACCATGGATCAGGAAACAAGGTCAAGGTACACAGGAGACTGAAGAGATAATCCAGCAATGAGCAGCTCCAGCAGCAGGCTTAAATTGGCCAGGAAGTTAGTCATGTGATCTGTTCAGGTTACAAGGAGGAAGTACCGCCCACCTTAGTCACCATGGCGGCCATGATTGCCTTGGGCGGAATTGCCAGTCTTTCTTGGGCCAGTTCCCTGACAGTGCCCCCCCCCGAGGGGCAGCCTCTGGATGCCCAACCTAGACCATCTCTCTGGGTACCCATTGCGGAAACTTTGCAAAAGTCTTGGAGCATGTAAATTATGCATCGGTTCCCAAGAATTTTCCTCTGAAGAATACCCCTACCATTTAACAAGAAATTGAGTCTGCCTACCTCTTTTCCGGCAATCTAGGATGGCTTCAACTTCATATTCGGTATCGTTACCTACGGTAACTGGTGGAGGTGGCAACTCTTCTCTTCCTGAAAATGGACTTGGCACAGCTGGTTTCAGTAGGGAGACGTGGAACACCGGAAGGATCTTGTAAGAGGCCGGTAAAGCGAGTTCAAAAGCCACAGGGTTCACTTCCTTCTTGATCTCGAATGGACCCACAAACCTTGGACCAAGCTTCCTGGAAGGACAAGAAAGTCTGCAGTTAATAGAGGACAGCCATACCTTGTCACCCACCTTGTAGATGGGATTCTCTCTCTTTCTCCTGTCATGTTGTTTCTTGAAGTCTTCCTGAGCCTTTTGCATGGTCTTTTAAAGGATTTGCTAATTGGTTTGGAAGAAGTTTATCCTATCCTTAACGGCTGGTACCGAAGATTCAGGAAAGGTGTTGGGAAGAAAGGATGGGGCGACTGATTGGTGGCCGTGTGTATGGTATTATTGTATGAAAACTCGGCACAAGGTAGCAAGGAGACCCAGTCATCTTGGGTGAAAGAGCAGAAGCACCGCAGGTATTGCTCTAAGGCAGTGGTTCTCGACTCCTGTCCTCAGGACCCACTAACAGGCCAGATTTTAAGTATTACCTTGGTGAGATGCAGACTAGAACACTGCAATCCCTGAGCAGCAAATTTTATCACCTGTGATGCATTTCAGTTATCTTGCAAACCTGGCCTGTTGGTGGGCCCTGAGGACTGGAGTTGAGAACCACTGCTCTAAGGTCTGGTTCGTTCTTTCTGTTTGGCCATTACTTTGAGGGTGGTAAGCAGAAGAAAGACATAAGTCAATTGACAAGATCTTGCAAAGATTCTTCCAGAAACCAGAGGTGAATTGTACCCCTCTATCGGAGACTATATTGTCGGGTAATCTATGAAGTCTGACTATCTCCTTGATAAAGATTTTTGCCATGTCCATGGCGGAGGGGGTGCCAAGCACGGGCAGGAAGTGGGCCATCTTTGATAGTCGGTCCACTACTACCAAGATTGTTGTAAAGTTCTCTGATGGAGGGAGGTCGACTATAAAGTCCATAGAGATGCTTTTCCATGGCTGCTCTGGAACTGGTAAGGGTCTTAATAGACCCCAAGACCTGCTCTTGGGACTCTTGTTACGCTGGCAAACCAAACAGGACTCGACATATTTTTTACAGTCTGATCTTAGGGAATGCCACCATAGGTAACGTTGGACAAGGTCGATCGTCTTCCGGACCCCAAAATGCCCGGCCAGCTGGTGATCATGAAATTTTTTCAAGGCCTGCAGTCTGACTTCCTGGGGGACAAAGATTTTGTCCTGATGCCACAGAAATCCCTCGTGACTCCTTAAGGTAGAAATTTCTGACTCTGGGCACTGAAGAGAGGCTTGTACAATGGATGCTTTTAAGTCTGGCTGGATCAGAAGGAAATTTTGTGTGGACAGGATTGTGCCGGGAGTGGTTTCTTCAGGGGTGTCTGGGAACATCCGAGACAGAGCATCCGCCTTTCCATTTTTAGATCCGGGACGAAAAGAGATGTGGAAATTTAATCTCGAAAAGAATAACGCCCAGCGCGCTTGACGCAGTCTCAAACGTTTTGCAGTCCTCAGATATTCTAAATTTTTATGATCGGTAAAGATCATGATGGGATGTGCTTCTCCTTCAAGTAAATATCTCCACTCTTCCAGGGCTGTTTTGATGGCCAAAAGCTCCCGATCGCCGACGTCATAATTTCTTTCCGGTTGTGTCATTTTTCGAGAGGAAAAGGCTACAGGATGTAGAAATGATTTGGGGCCCTGTCATTGAGAGAGGATAGCTCCTGTGGCCAGTTCGGAGGCATCGACTTCCAAAATGTAGGGCAATGCAGGGTCAGGATGCTGAAGAACTGGTGCTGAAACAAACACTGTTTTAAGTCTGTCGAAAGCTGCCTGAGCCTCAGGGGACCACTAGAATCTGGAATGCAAATGGGTTAGTTGGGTAATGGGTGATAAAATGGCTGAAAAATTTGTAATAAATCGTCTGTAAAAGTTTGAAAAGCCGATAAACCTTTGAACACCCTTCTTGTCTGAGGGGACAGGCCATTCCAGGATCACTTTTACTTTCTGGGGATCCATGGCCACTCCTTTAGTAGATATGACAAGACCCAAAAACTGGATAGATTCTTTCTCAAAGTCACATTTTTCGGCTTTAACGTATAGTCCTTGTGTTCTTAGAATAGTTAGTACCCTTTTCATGTGCACTTGATGAATCTCCAGGGTGGCTGAGAAGACAAGGAGGTCATCCTGGTATACAATGAGAAAGTTGTCAAGATGGTCTCTGAAAATGTCGTTCACAAAGTGCTGGAACGTGGCTGGAGCATTGCAGAGGCCAAAAGGCATCACCAAATATTCAAAATGTCCGAAACGAGTTCGAAAGGCTGTCTTCCACTCATCCCCCTCTCGAATGCGAACCAGATTGTAAGCACCTCGCAAGTCCAGTTTGGAGAAAACTCTAGCAGAACGGAATCGTTGGAAGAGTTCCGGGATGAGAGGGAGTGGATAGCGATTTTTGATGGTGATCTTATTCAGATCTCGGTAGTCTATACAAGGCCTAAAGCGTTTTATCCTTTTTTTCAACAAAAAAGATGCCAGCACCTGCAGGGGAACAAGAGGGACGGATGAATCCCTTTTCCAGGTTTTCATCAACAGAGTCGTAATGTCTCAAGTTCAGTCTCTGATAAAGGGAAGACACGACCAAAGGGAATTTCGGAGCCTGGGAGCAAGTCAATAGGGCAGCCGTAGGGACGATGAGGTGGAAGGGAGTCTGCTTCCTTCTTGTCGAATACATCCAGGAATTCTAGGTAGGCAGAAGGTACATGAGGGTTGGCACTAGAAACAGGTTGTATGGCCAGGCAGCTGGTAATGTCCTTAGGGCCAGGGGGCAGACAATTCTGCTGACCGTAAGCAGATGAAAACAGCACTTCATTCTTCAGACAGTCAATGTGAGGGTTGTGTGCTCGTAACCAGGGGACTCCCAGAATGACCAGAAACAGAGGAGAGCACAAAACATTGAAACGTACCAGTTCCTTGTGGCCAGAGCTGGTTGTCATAGGGATTGGCAGGGTCTCAGAGTCGATGATGGCTGAAAGCTGGATCTCTTCCCTGGCTACCAGCAGGAAGATAGAGAGAACAAGGTGAGATGAGGTAAGTCCTGACACTTGACAATGTACTGGGGGTTTGAAGAATGGTTTCTTTGGCCTGAGGTGGCAATTTTGTAAGAAATGGCTATTGTCTCCACAGTAAAAGCAAAGGTTCGCCTTTCGGCGGTAGAGTCTTTCCTTAGGTGATAGAGCAGGGCGGAACAGGCCAATCTGTCTGGGCTTGACTTTAGGCACGGGTGGACTAGATGCCAGAGAAAAAGAGGATTCCTGCAGTCCCTGAGCTGATTGGAGAGTCTGAGACTTCTCGAATAGACGTTCATGTAGGCGTCTGTCCAGTTGTATGGCTAACTGGATGAGACCCTCCAAGGTATCCGGGATTGCTACCCTGGCTAGCTCGTCCTTGAGGGACTCTGATAGGCCCAGACGATATTGGTACTTCAAGGCAGCTTGATTCCAACATGTGTCTGCGGCCCATGTGCGGAAGTCCACAGTGTAATCCTCTGCGGGACGTTGCCCCTGCTGCAGGGTGTGCAGGGCATTCTCGGCCGTAGTCATACGTTGGGGGTCATCGTACAACTGGGCCATAGCCGAGTCAGTAATGGGGCTCTTCTGTTCCAGTAGCCCGTGGGCCCACTCCTGGGAGTCGTCCAAGAGTAAGGAGTAGTGATGAGCCGAACACCCCCGGATTCGGTTCGCACCAGAACCCGCGAACGGACCGAAAGTTCGCATGAACATTAGAACCCTATTAAATACAATGGATGCGAACGTTCGGATTCTAAAGTGCTAATTATAACGACTATTATCCATGTTATTGTCCTAAACAGAGTTTGGGAACCCGGGTTCTGCACCAGGGGACATGTATCAATGCAAAAAGAAGTTTTAAAAACGGACGTTTTCCGGGAGCAGTCATTTTAATGATGCATAAAGTGAAAAAAAAAAAGTCAAATATTCCTTTAAATATTGTACCTGGGGGGTGTCTAAAGTATGCCTGTGAAGTGCCACGTGTTTCCCGTGTTTAGAACTGTCCCTGCACAAAATAACATTTCTAAAAGAAAAAAAAGCCATTTAAAACTGCTTGCGGCTTTAATGTAATGTCTGGTCCCGATAATATGGATGAAAATCTTTAGGAAAAATGGCATAGCTACCCCATCAACCCCCCCCCCTACCCCAGCCCATTACCAGCCCCTTTGGGTCTTGTATGGATATTAAGGGGAACCCCGCACACAAAATAAAAAAGGCCCTATATACTCTGAACAGCCGTATACAGGCGGTGCATACAAGACAGGGACTGTAGGTTTGTTCTTATGTAGAATCTGTTTGTAATTTTGAACAGCTACATTGTTTAAGTGTAGCTCCAGCCCAAATACCTATTTTTAAGCTTTTTGGAAAACATAGGGAAGGGTTATCACCCCTGTAACATTTGTTTTGCTGTCTGTGCCCCTGTTCAGAACATTTCACCTCACTTTGCGTCCCAATGACAACTGTTTTTGAAATGTGGTGTTTTTATTGAAACGAGGATTGGTGATAAAGCATCAGTAGAGAGGAGACACCTTTCTCCCATATTAATTCTTACAGGAGAGAATTTTCCTTCCAAGGGGTAGATTTCCTCTCACTTCCTGTTGTCTTCTTCCGTTTGCAAGTAGTAGTCGTTTGTAAGTTGGATGTTTGAAAGTAGGGACCTGCCGTATATACTCTGCAGAAATTGGCCCCTTAGGTGTTGGTGTTGGCACAACACTGTAAGCACTCACAGTTACTCTTGGTGGGTGCTGGAATGCCCTGCTGTCAACTATTATATCAGGAATTGTAATAACATATAATTGTTGAACAGTGGTAGTAAAAATTGGGCCTTTGATGGTGGTGCTGGTGCCACAACACTGTAAGGCCTGACAGTTACTCTTGGTGGGCGCAGCAATGGGCCCTGCTGTGAATTATTAGATCAATAATTATAATTGCATGCCCCTGTTGAACAGGGGCTGAAAAATTGGGCCTTTGGTGGTGGTGGTGGTGGTGTTGACACAACACTGTAAGGCCTGACAGTTACTCTTGGTGGGCGCAGCAATGGGCCCTGCTGTGAATTATTAGATCAATAATTATAATTGCATGCCCCTGTTGAACAGGGGCTGAAAAATTGGGCCTTAGGCACTGGTGGCACAACACTGCAACCCCTCACAGATACTGTACTTGGAGCACAGCAATGAGGCCTGTTGCAAAGTATTGCATCAAAAATTGTAATTACACGCCCCTGTTAAACAGGGGCTGAAAAATTGGGCCTTAGCCACTGGTGGCGGCACCCATAAACCAAAATGATCTTCCAAGCTATCATCATTAATCGAATCATTGAGGAGGAGGAGGAGGATAGCCAGTCAACATAACAGCACAGGCACTCAGCATCAGCATCAGTCTTGAAGGGATGTGACATTTTAAAATCAATTAGTCTGTTATATCAGCATCAGGTGTGTGGTAGCTGGTGGTGATCCAAGACTGGTTCATCTTGATGAAAGTCAGTCGATCAACCGAGTCGGTGGACAGGCGCACCCTGTGATCCGTGACAAATCCTCCAGCAGCACTGAATGTGCGTTCTGAAAGAACGCTGGATACAGGACAGGCCAGTAGCTCAATTGCATACTGTGCAAGCTCTGGCCAGTGATCCATTCTCAAGACCCAGTAAGCCAGAGGATTTTCGGTGGGGAAGGTGTCCAAGTCTGACCTTGCCCCTAGGTATTCCTGCACCATGTATATCAGACGCTGGCGATGGTTGCTGGAACCGATCATACTTTGGGGCTGCGGACTAAAGAATTGTCTGAACGCATCGGTCAGACGGCCACCTTCCCCACCGCTCCTTCTTTGACTGCCCAAAGCCTCAGCAACTCGTTGTCCAGGACCAGGAGTTTGTAACCTCCCAGTCTCTGGGAACGCGTTGCACAGACCTTTCTGCAAGGCCTCCCGGAGTTGTCTCATCCTCTGCTCCCTCTGCGACGGTAAGATAAGGTCCGCAACCTTACCCTTGTACCGTGGATCAAGGAGAGTGGCCAGCCAGTAATGGTCCCTCTCCTTGATCCGAAGAATACGAGGATCCTTCCGCAGACTTTGCAGGATCAGGGAGGCCATGCAGCGTAGGTTAGCTGAGGCATTCAGTCCGGAGTCCTCTGGGTCACTAAGGACGACATGATCCGCAGCCACCTCCTCCCAGCCACGTACAAGTCCACTGGTTTCTTGGGACTGTAAATCATCCCTAAAAGACTGCTGCTGATGATGCTGAGTGCCAGCCTCCACCTCCATGGTGACACAATCCTCCTCCTCCTCCTCCTCCTCCTCCTCTTCTTCCTGTGCGATGGGTGGGACAGAAGGAACACTGTCTGGGTAAAGGGGGCCTTGAGAGGCAAGGAAGTCCTCCTCTTCCTGCCTCTGTTCTGCCTCAAGTGCCCTGTCCATTATTCCACGCAGCGTGTGCTCCAACAGGTGGACAAGAGGTACAGTGTCACTGATGCATGCACTGTCACTGCTCACCATCCTCGTGGCCTCCTCAAATGGTGCCAGGACAGTGCATGCATCCCTGATCATGCCCCACTGGCGTGGTGAAAAAAACCTGAGCTCCCCTGACCCTGTCCTGGTGCCGTAGTCGCACAGGTACTCATTGATGGCCCTCTGCTGCGTGTGCAGCCGCTGCAGCATGGCCAACGTTGAGTTCCACCTGGTGGGCATGTCACATATAAGGCGGTTCTTGGGCAGGTTCAACTCCTTTTGCAGCTCAGCCAGGCGAGCACTGGCATTATAAGATCTGCGGAAATGCACACAGACTTTCCTGGCCTGCCTCAGGACATCCTGTAAGCCCGGGTACCTGCCCAAGAACCGCTGCACCACCAGGTTAAGGACGTGAGCCACACAGGGCACATGGGTCAGTTGTCCCTGTCGGAGGGCGGAGAGGAGGTTGGTGCCATTGTCGCAAACCACCATTCCTGGCTTAAGCTGGCGTGGCGTCAACCACCTCTCGGCCTGCCCCTGCAGAGCAGACAGGACCTCTGCCCCAGTGTGGCTCCTGTCCCCCAAACACACCAGCGCAAGCACGGCATGGCATCTTTTTGCCTGCGTACTTGCGTAGCCCCTTGAACGCCTACGGAGCACCGCTGGTTCCGAGGACAAAGCACAGGAAGAGGCCATGGAGAAAGAAGAAGAGGAGGGGGTGGAGGAGAGAGGTGTGTCACAACCAGCAGTAGCATTTTGGAGGCGTGGAGGTGGAACAACCTCCAACACTACTGCACCTTGTCCTGCATCCTTCCCAGCTGCCAAAAGAGTGACCCAATGGGCCGTGAAAGAAAGGTAACGTCCCTGTCCATGCCTGCTGGACCATGAGTCAGCGGTAATATGCACCTTACCGCTGACCGCCCTGTCCAGCGAGGCCAAGACATTGCCTTCCACATGCCTGTAGAGAGCCGGAATCGCCTTCCGTGAGAAATAGTGGCGTTTGGGAACCTGCCACTGAGGAACCGCACATTGCACAAACTCACGGAAGGGGGCCGAGTCTACCAACTGAAAAGGCAGCAGTTGAAGCGCTAGCAATTTAGCCAAGCTAGCATTCAACCGCTGGGCATGTGGATGGCTGGGAGTGAACTTCTTTCGACGGTCCAGCAGCTGGGGCAGGGAAATTTGCCTGCTAGAATCGGACGTCGGTGTACTGCTAGCAGAGTGGCCGCAAGTACTTGGCTGTGACACACCTAATTCTACACCTTCATTCCTCTCAGTGCAGGTTTCAGAGAGGACTGAAGGTATAGTGGGGTTGGAGATCCCAGCTGATGCGGTGCAAGGAGAGGTCCGCTTTGTTCTTTGGTGTGGGTCTTTAAGGTAGGCTTGCCAATGAGCTGCACGGCAGGTCAACATATGTCTGATCAAGCATGTGGTGCCCAAGCGGCTGATGTTTTGGCCACGCGATATACGCTTGAGACATATGTTGCAAACAGCAGCTGTGCGATCTGATGCACTCGCCTCAAAAAAGGCCCACACCAAAGAACTTTTTGAATGACGGGCAGAGGCAGCGCCCTGCACAGGCGGAGCTCTGCGGTGTGATTCCGTCGGTGTGCTGCCCATACGCTGGCCACCCAAGGGCATCCTGCCTCGTTGGAGATGTGCCTCCTCCTCATCCTCCTCCTCCTCCTCTCTCCTATTAGGCACCCACGTGGAGTCAGTGACCTCATCATCCCCTCCCTCCTCATCACTGGAGCCAATCTGGCAGTATGCTGCAGCTGCTGGAGCATGACTGCCAGATTGGTGTCCTTCTTGAGCATCCCCTCTCTCTGCTCTCACGCTACTGCCTTCCTCTATCTGGGTATCATCATCAGATCCTTCGAAACGCTGGGCATCCTCCTGGAGCATGTACCCAACACTGTGCTCAAACAGTTTGGGGGACTCCTCAGGAGGAGGACATGGTGGGTCTAGGGAAGGATTGACTAATGAAAATAATGATACCAGAGAAGAGGACGCTTTGGCAGCTGCTTTGCCAGTACCCTGAGCCTGGGTGAGAGAGGATGAGGAGGATGAGGTGGGCTTGGTCATCCACTCTACCAAGTCTTCGGCATGATGTGGCTCAACATGTCCAGCTGCCGAAAAGAAGGACAAGCGTGTCCCATGGCCATGTGCTGATGACAATGCACCGCGTCCACGACCAGCACTGTTGGCCCCAGACACAGAGCTTGCTTGCCCTCTTTTTTTGCCTCCTGTCTGCCTCTCCTTGTTTGCCTTCCAGACATTTTAATGGATGGCCTGCAGGGAGATGGGAAAAACAGCAATAAGGGCTACCTTCAGGTGTATACTGTGCAGGAGGCTTAGCAACAATGACACTGACACTGTCCCCTGCCTATCCTTCTCTGTCCCTAAACACAAGGATTTGCAATATGCTTTAGCAAGATTGGTTTAGCACAGAATAGCACACTGACAGTTTCCCTCACTGTCCTTCTCTGTCCCTACAAACAAGATTTAGCACAGAATAGCACACTGATAGTTTCCACGAGTGTCCTTCTCTGTCCCTAAACTCAAGGATTTCAAATATGGTTCAGCAAGATTGGTTTAGCACAGAATAGCACACTGATAGTTTCCCTCACTGTCCTTCTCTGTCCCTACAAACAAGATTTAGCACAGAATAGCACACTGATAGTTTCCACGAGTGTCCTTCTCTGTCCCTAAACTCAAGGATTTCAAATATGGTTCAGCAAGACTGGTTTAGAACAGAATAGCACACTGACACTTTCCCTCACTGTACCTCTCTGTCCCTAAACTCAAGGATTTCAAATATGGTTCAGCAAGATTGGTTTAGAACAGAATAGCACACTGACAGTTTCCCTCACTGTCCTTCTCTGTCCCTACAAACAAGATTTAGCACAGAATAGCACACTGATAGTTTCCACGAGTGTCCTTCTCTGTCCCTAAACTCAAGGATTTCAAATATGGTTCAGCAAGATTGGTTTAGAACAGAATAGCACACTGACAGTTTCCCTCACTGTCCTTCTCTGTCCCTACAAACAAGATTTAGCACAGAATAGCACACTGATAGTTTCCATGAGTGTCCTTCTCTGTCCCTAAACTCAAGGATTTCAAATATGGTTCAGCAAGATTGGTTTAGAACAGAATAGCACACTGACACTTTCCCTCACTGTACCTCTCTGTCCCTAAACTCAAGGATTTCAAATATGGTTCAGCAAGATTGGTTTAGAACAGAATAGCACACTGACACTTTCCCTCACTGTCCTTCTCTGTCCCTACAAACAAGGTTTAGCACAGAATAACACACTGACACTACCTATCCTTATTTGTCCCTAAACACAAGGAATCCAGGATTAGTAAAGGAAAAAAAATGACACTGTCCCTGCCTATGCTTCTCTTTCCCTGCTCCGGAACACACTACACAAGGCCGCCGCGCTGTATAGCGTGTACTAAACCCCCTCAGCAATAATTGGCCACAGGCATCCTGCCTGTGGCCAATCATTGCTCTCCTCGCTGCCGGCGCTGTGATTGGCCAAGCATGCGGGGTCACAGTGCATGCTTGGCCAATCACAGCGCCTGGATGACACTGCGATGGCGTAGTGCATTGTGGGCCGTTCGCGTCACTCGAATTTGGCGCGAACAGCCCAAATCGTTCGTTCTTCGTCGAACAGCCGATGTTCGAGTCGAACGTATGTTCGACTCGAACACAAAGCTCATCCCTAGTAAGGAGATAATGAAACCAACTTTAATATTCTCCAAGGAGAAAGTTCTTGGTTGCAGAGCCAGGTATAGCAGGCAGGCATTTTTAAAAGTCCTAAACTTTCTTCGGTCCCCCGAGAACCGTTCAGGGGTTGGCACACGTGGTTCAGGAAGCGGGATCGGCACCGTGAGAGGAGCCTCCTGAGACATTGCAGTAGAGGGAGTACAACTGGAGGTAGGTCTTGGATCGGGACATACAGGATCAGAAGACAAGTGATGCAGATGACCCTCTAATTGCTCATGGGCGTCTTGCAGTCTTTGCACTGTTTGGGTAAGTGCAGTGATCTGCTGGCACACAGCCTCTACAGGGGAAGCGCCTCTGTCGATCTCTGACATGGCTGGATTATACTGTCAGGAACGAGTATGGAGATCGAGATGCTAAGAGGGCTCCCCTTGCGGCTGAGTGCAGCGCGACCCTGGAGTTGGGAACAGGAAGCGCAATGCTCACAGAAGCACGGTTGGCCAGGTGCTTGCTTGCAGTCTGATGAGCTCAGCCACAGATGGATGGCTGAGGCAGGCAGAACTGAGCTTGTTGTATTTAAATGAACGGGGATACCAGAAGCCAGGCCGGGGGGTCAAACACAGGTAGGTCAGTCCAGAGCATATACAGGGGTGAGCCAAGGTCATACACGAGCAGGGTCCAGGTACAAGCCGAGGGTCAAGCCGGGTGGTCAGGAAGCAGAAGCAGAGTCCAGAAGCAGGCCGAGGGTCAAACACAGGAGATCAGGAAGCGAGGTCAAGGCAAGCTGGGACACAACGGATAAGCATGGATCAGGAAACAAGGTCAAGGTACACAGGAGACTGAAGAGATAATCCAGCAATGAGCAGCTCCAGCAGCAGGCTTAAATAGGCCAGGAAGTTAGTCATGTGATCTGTTCAGGTTACAAGGAGGAAGTACCGCCCACCTTAGTCACCATGGCGGCCATGATTGTCTTGGGCGGAATTTCCAGTCCTTCTTTGGCCATTTCCCTGACAATCAATTTTCCCGATGCTCTAATTACGAAGAATTAGCCCAAAAATGTCTACTTAGGTGGCACTTCACCCCATACACTGTTGCAAAATTCTCTAAGGACAACTCCAATCTTTGCTGGAGCGGCTGTGTGAGAGTAGGTACCCTGACACATATGGTTTGGGCCTGTCTCCACCTCCGAAGTTTTTGGGCAGAAGTCTACAAATTAATTTCTAAAATTACTGCTATTCTTGCCAAACCTTGTATCGAACAAGCTATCCTTAGCATAAATATGTCCAACTACCCAATCTCGGTCACATCTATAGCTATCCATATACTCTTCGCAGCACGCTCTGCAATAATGTACAAATGGAAAACAAATGAAGTACCCAGCATAAGGGAAATCATCACAAAGGTAAACACAATAGCTGAATACGAAAAAATTCTAGCATTCAGGGATGGAAATCTTGGAAAATACAATGTTAACTGGTCAATTTGGAGATCTGTTTTACCAACTTTCAACTAAGATAATAAACTCATGTTGTATGTTATAACTGTAATATGTAGTGATTCACCCAGTGTATTTTTGTCACAGGTATTAATCAATGTATCAACAGTACTTGGTCTGTTTTATGTTACACCTCAGGGAACAACCAGAAGAAATATGATATCTTGATGATTGGAGAAAAGGGGGGAGAGGGTTTATTGGGACTTTAAATGAGGTAATGGGTCAAATTACCTCCATCCCTGTTAATTATATGATAAAAAAGAGAACAGGAGAGAGCGGGACTTTGTGTGAAGCATGAGCGGGAAAAGTTAAGATAGATTGGGGGTAGTTAGCATATCTGAAATACGTTGTATAATTGATAATTTATTACTTTCACATAATGCTTCGTACATAACTATATTGCATTCGGGAAGAAATCGATAAAACATGTACATACTTGATAGGGGAGGGAATTATTCAAACAGAGACCCGAATACATAGACAATAAACACAATAAGATATACTGCAGTGATACATATTTGAAGCATGAAGTTGGTAGCTCTACGCGTTTCGCGACTTTGGTCGCTCATCAGGAGCAAGCATGCATTGTGTTTCTGTAACGACATAAGCACATTTCAGGTTGATCCAGGGCATCTGACATTCAGGAGACAATGAACAGGTCAGAGTCCCAGATGGTATTCACCGCTAACCATATGTTGCCGGCATGGAAGTGCAACCAAGCCCCATGGGCAAGATACTACACGACAGACGGCCCCCACACAGGGCGCACCCAGGTCGGACAGGCATCAGGCAAGGAGTGATGTATGGACCAGTACCAGTGAATGGTAGTGGCTGTGAAGTAAGGAACAGATGAAGGGCGAGTGCTTGAATGGGGGTGAGGATGGGACGGGAGAGCTGCCAACTTCATGCTTCAAATATGTTTCACTGCAGTATATCTTATTGTATTTATTGTCTATGTATTCAAGTCTCTGTTTAAATAATTCCCTCCCCTATCAAGTCTGTACATGTTTTATAGATTTCTTCCATAATGCAATATAGTTATGTACGATGCATTATGTGAAAGTAATAATTTATCAATTATACAACGTATTTCAGATATGCTAATTACCCCCAATCTATCTTAACTTTTCCCGCTCATGCTTCACACAAAGTCCCGCTCTCTCCTGTTCTCTTTTTTTATCATATAATTAACAGGGATGGAGGTAATTTGACCCATTACCTCATTTAAAGTCCCAATAAACCCTCTCCCCCCCTTTCTCCAATCATTTAATTAGGGATGGAAGCATTTGTCTCCGGGACTCTAATGTTATTAATGTGTGTTTGCATATTTCATTTTGTTCTTCTTGCCTCTTTTTTCTGTGTTAGTAAATTGTCTATATGTATATTTTGTTATCTGATACAATTATCCATCATGGCTCCCCATTTCGGTTTTTCCTGCGGGGCCTGCTCCAATTCGGGGGCTGCGACACGCACTGCCTTGCTCCCCATCCCACGCCACTTTGATGTGCGGTTGTTTGGGCGGACACTGCGCGTCGACATCACGCCCTTCATTGCCGTACACGGGGCTTGCTCTCCGTGCGGCTGTTTGGCATGACAGCTACGAGTGGTGTGGGAAGTGAAGGTGGCGCCAAACTACCAGGCGGCTCTTCCGCATTGGTGTAGGCGCCTCTCCTCCCCACCCCCTTGCGTGCGTGATGTTGGCGGGAATCTTGGACGGCGGCGCCTATGTAAGGGCGCTACCTATGGCTGTTTCAGGCATTTGGCTTTTTGCACGTCACAGAACAACATGCAGCACACTCTGACTCCATGGGTAATTTCCTCACATAGTAGAGCTGCACGATTAATCGTATGATAATCGCGATCTCGACTCACCCCCCCGGCGATCTCCAGCCCGGATTACCGCGATTCTCCCGGGATGTAGCCTGGACCGGAGGAGAAGCTGTCGGGAACCATCGTGGAATGCAAATGGCACTGATACCGGAACTGACGTCAGCAGAGCAGAGAGCGTGATGCGCCGCTGTTCTGTCAGATAACGTCAATATGATTCACGTCGTCTTCCTATCAGTCTCCAACTTCACAGTGCGCCTGCGCGGTCGTTCATTAACACGCTAATCCCCTGAATAAATTAAATACATTTACACCACTCGCCGCTGCACTGCTCCTGTCACGTACGAAATTCAAAATACATAGAAAACACTTTAACACGCTAATCCCCTGAATACATTAAATACAGTAACACCACTAATCCCCTGACTATATTAACCACTTAAGCCCCGGACCATTTGGTAGCTAAAGGACCAGAGGTGAATTCAGAATTTTGCACTGCGCTGCTTTAACTGTAAATTGTGCGGACATGCAATGTTGTACCCAAACAAAATTTGCGTCCTTTTCTTCCCACAAATAGAGCTTTCTTTTAATGGTATTTGATTGCCTCTGCGATTTTTATTTTTTGCGATCTAAACGGAAAAAGACCGAAAATTTTGAAAAAAAATGATATTTTCTACTTTTTGTTATAAGAAAAATCGAATAAACTCAATTGTAGTCATACATTTAGGCCAAAATGTATTCAGCCACATGTTTTTAGTAAAAAAAAATGTCAATAAGTGTATATTTATTGGTTTGCGCAAAAGTTATAGAGTTTACAAACTAGGGTACATTTTCTGAAATTTACACAGCTTTAAATTTATGACTGCCTATCTCATTTCTTGAGGTGCTAAAATGACAGGGCAGTACAAACCCCCCCAAATGACCCCATTTTGGAAAGTAGACACCCCAAGGAAATTGCTGAGAGGCATGTTGAGCCCATTGAATTTTTTATTTTTTGTCCCAAGTGATTGAATAATGACTAAAAAAAAAAAAAAAATTACAAAAAGTTGTCACTAAATGATATATTGCGCACACATGCCATGGTTATATGTGGAATTTCACCCCAAAATACATTTTTCTGCTTCTCCTGAGTACGGGGATACCACATGTGTGGGACTTTTTGGGAGCCTAGCCGCGTACGGGACCCCGGAAACCAAGCACCGCCTTCAGGATTTCTAAGGGCGCAAATTTTTGATTTCACTCCTCACTACCTATCACAGTTTCGAAGGCCATAAAATGCCAAAATAGCACAAAACCCCCCCAAATGACCCCATTTTAGAAAGTAGACACCCCAAGGAAATTGCTGAGAGGCCTGTTGAGCCCATTGAATATATTTTTTTTGTCCCAAGTGATTGAATAATGACAAAAAAAAAAAAAAATTACAAAAAGTTGTCACTAAATGATATATTGCTCACACATGCCATGGTTATATGTGGAATTACACCCCAAAATACATTTTTCTGCTTCTCCTGAGTACGGGGATACCACATGTGTGGGACTTTTTAGGAGCCTAGCCGCGTACGGGACCCCGAAAACCAAGCACCGCCTTCAGGATTTCTAGGCACAAATTTTTGATTTCACTCCTCACTACCTATCACAGTTTCGAAGGCCATAAAATGCCAAAATCGCACAAAACCCCCCCAAATGACCCCATTTTGGAATATAGACACCCCAAGCTATTTGCTGAGAGGCATGGCGAGTATTTTACAGCTCGAATTTGTTTTTGAAAATGAAGAAAGAAAAAATATATATATATATATATTTTTTTTTTTTTTCAATTTTCAAAACTTTGTGACAAAAAGCGAGATCTGCAAAATACTCACAATACCTCTCAGCAAATAGCTTGGGGTGTCTACTTTCCAAAATGGGGTCATTTGGGGGGGGTTTTGTGCTATCTGGGCATTCCATGGCCTCCGAAACTGTGATAGGCAGTGAGAAGTGAAATCAAAAATTTACACCCTTAGAAAGCCTGAAGGCGGTGCTTGGTTTTTGGGGTCCCGTACGTGGCTAGGCTCCCAAAAAGTCTCACACATGTGGTATCCCCGTACTCAGGAGAAGCAACAGAATGTATTTTGGGGTGTAATTCCACATATGCCCATGACATGTTTGAGCAATATATCATTTAGTGACAACTTTGTGCAAAAAAAAAAATTGTCGTTTTTCCGCAACTTGTGTCAACATATAAAATATTCCATGGACTCGACATGCCTCTCAGTATATAGCTTGGGGTGTCTACTTTCCAAAATGGGGTCATTTGGGGGGGTTTTGAACTGTTCTGGCATTTTATACACAACATTAGGAAGCTTACATCCACTCTTCTAACCACTTGAAGACAAAGCCCTTTTTGACACTTTTTGTTTACATGAAAACATTTTTTTTTTGCAAGAAAATTATGTTGAACCCCCAAACATTATATATATTTTTAAAGCAAAGGCCCTACAGATTAAAATGGTGGGTGTTGCATTTTTTTTTCTACACAGTATTTGCGCAGCGATTTTTCAAACGCATTTTTTGGGTTAAAAAATACACTTTTTTTAATTTTAATGCACTAAAACACACTATATTGCCCAAATGTTTGATGAAATAAAAAAGATGATCTTAGGCCGAGTACATAGATACCAAACACGACATGCTTTAAAATTTCACACAAACGCGCATTGGCGACAAACTACATACATTTTTAAAAGCTTTTACAGGTTACCCCAGTAGATTTACAGAGGAGGTCTACTGCTAAAATGATTGCCCTCGATCTGACCTTCGCGGTGATACCTCACATGCATGGTGCAATTGCTGTTTACATATGACGCCAGACCGACGCTTGCGTTCGCCATTGGGCAAGAGCAGGGCAGGACAGGGGTGCTTTTTTTTTTTTTCTATTTTTTTTATTATTAATTTTGCTTTTTTCTTTTATTTTTAACTTGTTCCTTCCAAGTTATTTTTTTTTATCATTTTTATTGTTATCTCAGGGAATGTAAATATCCCCTATGATAGCAATAGGTAGTGACAGGTACTCTTTTTTTTAAAAAAACTGGGGTCTTCTAGACCCTAGATTTTTCCTCTGCCCTCAAAGCATCTGACCACACCAAGATCGGTGTGATAAAATGCTTTCCCAATTTCCCAATGGCGCTTTTTATATCCGGGGGGGGCATTCCCTCCCACTGCTTGTAAAAGCAGTCCAGAGGCTAATTAGCCGCTAGGATTGCTTTTACATGAAAGCCGGCCGCAGGCTGAAAAGAATGATACCAAGATGATACCTAAACCCGCAGGCATCATTCTGGTATAAACATTCAAAGTCCAGCAACATACCAGTATGTTGCTGGTCCTTGTTGGACATGTATTGTAATCTTTTTTTTTCATGCAGCCAGTTGGCTGAACGAAAAATAGGATTTTTTACTCACCGTAAAATCCTTTTCTCTGAGTCCATGGACCGACACAGCTTCTCTATTGACAAAGTGGGTATTATCCGTTAATTAGGAGTGACTAGGCAGAAAAACTTGTAAAAAGTGTTGCATCACACCTTCTACAGTACCGCCCAGGGGGCGGACCCTCTGGGTATACCCTCTCAGTCTGCACATCGCAGATCAGTTCGTCAAAAAGCAGTACAAACTTAAAAGGAGGGGTGGGTGCTGTGTCGGTCCATGGACTCAGAGAAAAGGATTTTACGGTGAGTAAAAAATCCTATTTACTCTTTCGTCCATGGACCGACACAGCTTCTCTATTGACAAAGTGGGACGTCCCAAAGCAGTGTCAGAGAAAAAAACGAGGGGTGGTAACAGCATAAAAACAAACTTCACCCCAAAACACAAAACAGCACTCCTCCAACGGAGGAGTTGCAACTCTAAACAGCCGCCTGCAAAACCTTGCGGCCGAAAGAGGCATCCGAAGATGCACCTACATCAACTTTGTAGAATTTTGTGAAAGTGTGAGCGGACGACCAAGTCACCGCTTTACATAGTTGGGAAACAGACGCTTGATGTCGGAAAGCCCAAGAGGCACCTATTGCCCTGGTCGAATGCGCCGTGACAGGAAAGGGGGGCGCCTGACCCTTTAAGGCGTAAGCCTGGATTACTATCTGTCGGATCCACCTAGAGATGGTGGCCGATGAGACTGCTTGGCCCTTCTTGGGACCAGCCACCGAAACAAACAGTGAGTCTGACTTCCGGAACAGGGAAGTAGCAGATATGTATACTCTCAAAGCTCGGACAACGTCCAAGGAATGCAACGCCGACTCCTTAGGATTCGACGGCTGAGGACACAAGGATGGAAGTACAATGTCTTCGTTGAGATGAAAAGCCGAAACGACCTTCGGAAGAAAGGAAGGCTGCGGCCGCAGCACCACCTTATCCTTGTGGAAAATCAAATAGGGAGCCTTGCAGGACAAGGCTGCCAGCTCAGAGACTCGTCTAACTGACGTAACAGCCACCAAAAGGACCACTTTCTGAGAAAGTGTCAACAGGGGAATATCTCTAATATTCTCAAACGGTGCCGTCTGAAGCACCGAGAGGACCAGGTTCAAGTCCCACGGAGGTAATGGGGGGCGGACCGGAGGGGCCACATGTCGAACCCCCTGCCCAAATGTACTCACGAGAGAGTGAGTCGCCAGGGGTCGCTGAAAAAAGACAGCCAGGGCAGATATCTGTCCCTTAATCGTACTTAGGGCAAGCCTTTGGTCTACCCCATGCTGTAAAAACAGCAGGATTCTGGAAACCAAATAGGTACGCGGATGCCATTTCATTTCCTCACATATGGAGATGTAGGCCCTCCAATTGCGGTGATAGACCTTCCTAGAGGACGGTTTCCGAGCACTTCTCATAGTAGAGATTACTGAGTCTGACAGGCCCCGATCTCTCAGTACCTGGTTCTCAACAGCCATGCCGTTAAAGCCAATGACTGTAAAGCAGGATGGAATATGGGACCTTGCGATAGCAGGTCCTTCCGTAGTGGTAGGCGCCAGGGGACGTCTGCTACCAGACGTACTAGATCGGCGTACCAAGGACGCTGAGGCCAATCTGGAGCGATTAGGATCATTGGAATTCCCTCTGCCTCCACTCTGCGGAGCAGAAGAGGAAGAAGCCTTAAGGGAGGGAAGGCATAGATTAGCCGATACTGACCCCACGATGCTACCAACACGTCCGTTGCGTCTGCCCATGGGTCTCTTGACCGGGCCACAAACCTCAATACCTTCCGATTGAGTCGGGAAGCCAGAAGATCTACGTCTGGTGTGCCCCATCTTTGGCAGAGGAGTTGGAACACCTCCGGGTGTAAGGACCATTCTCCCTGGTCCAGCATCTGGCGGCTCAGGTAGTCCGCCTGCCAGTTTTCCACACCCGGAATGTACACGGCCGACAGTGCCGGTACGCTCCTCTCTGCCCACTTCAGGATGCGAGCGATCTCCGATGCTGCAGCTGAGCTTCTTGTTCCTCCTTGATGATTGACATATGCCACTGCTGTGGCGTTGTCTGACTGGATCCTGACTGGACGCCCTTGCAGTCTCTGAGACCATTTGAAGAGGCACAGCTTGATCGCCCGGATCTCCAGGACATTGATCGTCAGGAGGGCTTCCTCTGGGGTCCAGCGACCTTGCGCCGACTGGACACCCCAGACTCCCCCCCAACCTGTAAGGCTGGCGTCCGTCGTGATCACTATCCAGTAAACCGGAAGAAATGACTTCCCGGCCATTAGAGCCGGTGCTGTCAGCCACCATACCAGGGATCTCCTGACTAGGTGGCTCACTCGGATTTGATAATCCAGAGATGAAGGGCATCTGTTCCATCTGGACAGAACTTCCTTCTGTAACACTCGAGTGTGGTATTGAGCATATGGGACCGCCTCGAAGGAGGCTACCATGAGGCCCAACACTCGCATGCAAAAACGGAGTGACGACCAATTCCTGGAAGTCAGCTGCCGTACTGCAGCCCGGAGGGTCTGCAACTTCTCCACAGGGAGGAATACCTTTGCCTCTGAGGAATCCAGAATCAACCCCAGGTACACTAGGCGTTGAGTGGGCACCAATACTGACTTTTGCGTGTTTAGTATCCAACCACAGTCTCGAAGAGTCTGACAGGTAATGGACACGCTTACCTCTAATTCTGAGCTTGAAGGGGCCTTCAGCAGAAGGTCGTCCAAGTAACCTGTGATAGCGATACCCCGCTGTCTTAGAAGTGCCAGAATCGGAGCGAGCACCTTGGTGAACGTCCTGGGTGCTGAGGCAAGGCCAAACGGGAGGGCCACAAACTGGTAGTGGTTCTTCCCGATAGCAAATCGCAGAAACCTCTGGTGTCTGGAGTATATGGGGACATACAGGTATGCGTCCTTGATGTCCAAGGAGGCCAGAAAGTCCCCCGGATGGAGAGCCGTGACTACGGATCGAACCGACTCCATCCGAAATCTTTGTACCTTCACAAAGCAATTGAGGGCTCTGAGATCCAAGATTGGACGAACCCCCTCCTTCTTTGGCACAATGAACAGATTTGAGTAAAAACCCTGACCCCGTTCCTGTTCTGGAACTGGAATAACTACCCCGTGTTCCAGTAGACCCTGGACCGCCCCATACAGGGCCTCCCGACGGGTCGGTAGTAGCTGGAGATTGGAGGTGATGAATCTGTCTGGTGGACAAGAGAGAAATTCTATCTTGTAGCCTGAGGAGATTTCTTCGCAAACCCACCTGTCGGAGACTAGAGCAGTCCACTGAGTCGCGAATTCGTGAAGACGTCCCCCCACCCGAGAGCTGGGTGGGGGCGGACCTTCATGTGGACGCAGATTTGTCCGCAGGCTTGTTGGGTCTGCGGGACCAAGGACGCTTTTGTCCTTGGGCAGGCGCTTTATCGGCCTGGGGTCTTTTCCCTGTCGCCCTAGGGGGACGAAAAAACCACTTGTGTGCAGTAAAGGAGGGCCCTTGCCCTTGGCGTGGCCCCTTACTCTTGCTAATTTGGGGAAGCAAAGTGCTTTTACTTCCTGTGGCATCCTTGATGATGTCATCCAGAGAAGCCCCAAAAAGTCTGTCGCCCTTAAAAGGCAGATCCAACAGGGCTTTCTTGGAAGTCTGGTCCGCAGACCAGCCTTTTAGCCAGATCAGGCGGCGTATTGCTACTGCATAAACCGAAGTTTTAGACAGCAGGGGAATAGTATTCATGTCTGACTCGCAGACAAACCTAAGGCCCTGGACCAACAGGTCGGCCAATGTTATCTCATCAGGAGGAGCATCTCGCTCCTTAACCCCTGGAGTAGCAATCTTGCCCATTCAGTAAGTGTGTGAGACACTAGGGCCCCCGCCAATGCCGGGCGTACTGCCGAGCCTACCACTGAGTATAGGCAGCAAGCGAGTGCTTCAGCCTTCTTATCCACAGGGTCCTAGAAAACAGGAGCCCCTTCTACAGGAATTGGGGTGGCTCTATTAAGTCTGGACACCGGAGGGTCCACTATAGGGGGGAGAGGTCCATTTCTTCAGAAAACTCTCCTCAAAAAGGGGTACCGTACCGCAAACCTCTTTGGGGCTGTAAAGACCCTCAGTGGGTTCTCCCATTCCTTGTATAAGAGTTTATCAAAAGACACACAAGGGAACACCTTAGCAGTGCGGGCAGGTCTATGAAACCCAAGTGGACCGGAGTCTCTGCTGCTTCTGCAGTATTTTCCAACTTTAGCATATCCCGCACTGCAGTAATAAGGTCAGATACCAAAGCCGTCTCGCGTACTGACCTGGACTTGGAGTCCTCCTCACTGTCCGATCGGTCACGGTCTGCAGTCTCTGATGCATCAGAATCTGGGCCATGAGCCGTAGCTGGACCTGGTTCTGCATCAGAAATATCCCCAGAAGCTTGCAGGGGACGGGGCGTTTACTACCCCCTGTATTCCCGTGTGCTGCTTCCACCCTGGCAGCAAACGCCTCTAGGATTGCAGTCATAGCGTTCATAGACACCTCAGGGGCACCAGCTGCTAAATCTGGTGTTTCAGGGGAGAAGACATCTGGCTCAGATGCCATGCTGACCACACGCTGACACTCACAGGGCTCCAGGCAAGATATCAATAGGCCACCCTCCTGCGCTGCAGAGATGCTGGGTTACCCAGAGGACTCACCACCCTGGATAGGTACTGCTATGCTGCGCCTGTGATGCTGTCCCCTTGCTGCTGTGTCAGTCTGCTTCTTTTATCAGCACTTCCTGTGTGAATTTTCACGCCAGTGTAATGCACCCTAGAGGCCGGAGGCTCTCGCAAAATGGTTGCCAAAAACGTCTGTATGGAAGATAATGTGGGCTCTAAGAAAATGGCCGCCGACAGAAGATAGAGGTCAGGCAGCCATAGCCCCCAAAAAGATGGCCGCCGAACGGCAATATCTGCATACAGGGTGGACCAACATGGCCGCCGATCACCTGATAGGGGCCAGTGGGTGTGGCCGAACCACAGGAAGATGGCCGCCAGGCAGTTACAAGAGGCCAAACTTGGCATGGACCACCTCAAAATGGCCGCCGACAGCATGGAGACACAGAAACACAGGTAAGCAAAAATGACATTTCTTTTAAATGTTAGTTACAGCCAGCCCCGCTCCAGTGGGACCCCCTAGGTGACCCCCAGCACCCAGCAACCTTTAGCTAGAAGCCCAGGGAGGAGGGAAAGGCAGGGAGAGAGGGAAGAAAGGGGCCACAACCACTTACTTGATCTCTCCAGGAATGTCCAGCTAAATCACCCAGCCGAGGCAGGGGAGTTTTACTTACCTATCCTGCATGTATTCTGCTGGAAGACATTCCAAACAGATCATCGTCCGCGCACGGAAGGTGACTGTTGGCCAGGCATGCTGTGATTGGACCCAGAAGGGACGATCATATGTATGCCCTGGAGCAAGACGCTCACCGGACAGGCTGCTGCGACTCGGCCGTAAGGTCAGCCGAAGCTGAGCGGTCCGATGCAAGCCTTGGAGCGTAAGCTCACCGGCCAGGCTGCTGCGACTCGGCCGTAAGGTCAGCCGAAGCTGAGCGGTCCGATGCAGGCCCTGGAGCGTAGGCTCACCGGCCACCCGTGGAGCGACGGGCATGTCGTGGAAAACCCAGCGCGTAGCTAGGGTCGGCACACGCTCGATGGCCGAAACTGGGGAGACTACAAGGATCGAGGATCCAGCCTGTCACCCAGTCGGCAGTTGATCGAAGATCGCAGGAAACAACAAATGTAGCAAAAAAATAAAATAAATATATATATATCTTTTTTCCCCGGACCAATGGGCCCGAAGGGAGCCATGTCCTACTCCTTGCTAGACAGAAAAAAACTGATCTGCGATGTGCAGACTGAGAGGGTATACCCAGAGGGTCCGCCCCCTGGGCGGTACTGTAGAAGGTGTGATGCAACACTTTTTACAAGTTTTTCTGCCTAGTCACTCCTAATTAACGGATAATACCCACTTTGTCAATAGAGAAGCTGTGTCGGTCCATGGACGAAAGAGTAAAAGAGATTGATCGGTGGGTATGCCCACCATTAGAATACCGCCCTTCATCCACCCACTTCCAATGATGGGCATACACGCACCATTTATATATGCCGAAGCATGGGGGCATCCTCCCGCAAAAAAGTTATGCCGCACACACATGGTCGGACTTTTCCACGGGCAAGCCTCCGTCGGAATTTCGACCGTATGTACGCGGCATTAGGAGCAAAATCGCTCCTCCGCCCCTGCTGCCCCAATGCTTCGGCATATTTGCTTTTTTTTTTAACTGTGGTGGTGAAATCACCTCCTACAGCACTGGAGTCGCAGGGATCAGGCCTGTCTCTGCGAACGCTGCAGTTATGTGTGTTTTTGTTTTGTAAGTGACAGTGATCGATCGATACTGCACTTGGGTGGCCTGGGCTGGACGGAGGGGCAAAACGCAGGTGCCAGCAGGTATCTGGGCTGATCCCGCTAACACTGCGTTTTTGGGAACCCTAAACTGCTGGGGACGCTAGTATAGATCTGATCAGATCAGATATTGATCTGTTCAGATACTATACCACTAAGGGGGGTGTATGCTTCACGCGTGGGTGTTAGCGTTACTGGCACTAACCTGACGCTGCCTGGGGTGTGACGCAGACCCTCTCTGACGCTAAAACCTAATTGATATCACCCGCCGGGCGATCAGGGGGTTAAACCTTTATTGGGTTATATACACGGCGGGTGCCCTGACACTATAAAAAGCAAACTAACTAACCAGCGTCACCCGTAACACTTATATGGTGATCACTGGTGAAAGGGTTAACTAGGGGCAATCAGGGGGTTAAAACCTTTATTAGATAATATATGGGGGTACCTGACGCTATAAAAACCTGCGGCGAACCTAAAAAAAATTACCAGCTACCGATCTGCATCACCGACACTAAGACAGCGTTTAGAAAAACGATCGCTTAGTGACAGTGGTGATGGGGGTGAAAGGGTTACCTGGGGGGCGATCAAGGGGGTTAAGCCTTTATTAGATAATATATTGGGGTACCTGACGCTATAAAAACATGCGGCGAACCTAAAAAAAATTACTGGCTACCGATCTGCATCACCGACACTAAGACAGCGTTTAGAAAAATGATTGCTTAGCGACAGTGGTGATAGGGGGTGAAAGGGTTACCTGGGGGGCGATCAAGGGGGTTAAACCTTTATTAGATAATATATTGGGGTACCTGACGCTATAAAAACCTGCGGCGAACCTAAAAAAAATTACCAGCTACCGATCTGCATCACCGACACTAAGACAGCGTTTAGAAAAACGATCGCTTAGTGACAGTGGGGATGGGGGTGAAAGGGTTACCTGGGGGGCGATCAAGGGGGTTAAACCTTTATTAGATAATATATTGGGGTACCTGACGCTATAAAAACATGCGGCGAACCTAAAAAAAATTACTGGCTACCGATCTGCATCACCGACACTAAGACAGCGTTTAGAAAAACAATTGCTTAGCGACAGTGGTGATAGGGGGTGAAAGGGTTACCTGGGGGGCGATCAAGGGGGTTAAACCTTTATTAGATAATATATTGGGGTACCTGACGCGATAAAAACATGCGGCGAACCTAAAAAAAATTACTGGCTGCCGATCGGCATCACTGACGCTAAGACAGCGATCAGAAAAATGATCGCTTAGTGACAGTGGTGATAGGGGGTGAAAGGGTTATCTGGGGGGTGATCAGGGGGTTAAACCTTTATTAGGGGGGGTTAGGGGGCTACACTGGACCTAAGACTAAACTTTGGTGACACTTTTACAGTCACAAATGTCACTGATTGCAGTGATCACTAAATAAATGGTCACTGCAATCAGTGACACTGTGACTGGGGGCTGGGGGGGGGGTGATCTGGGGGGGCCTGGGGGGGCGATTTATGTCCCTATGTGTCCTGGTGTCAGTGTAGTGTTGTGTGCACTGACCTGATGTCTTCTCTTGTACGGCACTCGGTATATGTGAGCGCCGCACCAGAGATGACATCACTTCCTCCTGCTCCCTCTGTCTGACACAGACAGAGGGGGCATTTCCATTCACCGGGAGCGATCGCGAGGGGGTGGCCAGAAACGAATGGCTGCCCCCTCATCCCGGAACGCTCCCGGACACTTAGCCACCGCTCACTGTACAGAAGGGGGGTCCGATTGGACCCCCCAACTGTACAAAGGCAATCACGTACACTCTACGTGATTGTGCCTGTCGGTGCCATTCTGCCGACGTATATATACAGTGAGCGGTCGTTAAGTGGTTAAATACTTTAACACCACTCGCCGCTGCACTGCTCCTGCACGCCTGTCGCCTATGAAATTCAAAAGCACTGACCAAAAGCACTGCACGCTACACTAAAATAAATTAAATACATTAACAAATTCAAAAGCAAAAAAAAAAATGTTGTTGGTGACAGGCGCTGTATTTAATTTATTTTAGTGTAGCGTGCAGTGCTTTTGATCAGTGCTTTTGAATTTCATAGGTGACAGGCGTGCAGGAGCAGTGTAGCGGCGAGTGGTGTTAAAGTATTTAATATAGTCAGGGGATTAGTGGTGGTACTGTATTTAATGTATTCAGGGGATTAGTGTGTTAAAGTGCTTTCTATGTATTGTTTTGAATTTCGTAAGCGACAGGAGCAGTGCAGCGGTGAGTTGTAGATCTGTGGGTGGTGCATGGTGACATAGGGAGGACCGAGAGAATCATGATCTTTAATTTAAGCAAAAGAATCGTGATTCTCATTTTTCCCAGAATCGTGCAGCTCTATCACATAGTACTGTATATATTTTTTCATTGACTTTTGTTGGCTCGTTCACTGTTTTAGATCATTGTCCTTCCTATCTTATACACTTCATTCTCCCTTCCCATCCTCAGCCCCATTCAAGCACTCACCCTTCATCTGTTCCTTACTTCACAGCCACTACCATTCACTGGTACTGCCTGATGCCTGTCCGACCTGGGTGCGCCCTGTGTGGGGGCCGTCTGTCGTGTTGTATCTTGCCACAGTCCCAGGTAGGGGCTATCCCAGCCCATGGGGCTTGGTTGCACTTCCATTACGGCAACATATGGTTACCCGGTGAGTATCGTCTGGGACTCTGACCTGTTCATTGTCTCCTGAATGTCAGATGCCCTGGATCAACCTGAAATGTGCTTATGTCGTTACAGAAACACAATGCATGCTTGCTCCTGATGAGCGACCAAAGTCGCGAAACGCGTAGAGGTACCAACTTCATGCTTCAAATATGTATCACTGCAGTATATCTTATTGTGTTTATTGTCTATGTATTCGGGTCTCTGTTTGAATAATTCCCTCCCCTATCAACTCTGTACATGTTTTATCGATTTCTTCCATAATGCAATATAGTTATGTACGATGCATTATGTGAAAGTAATAAATTATCAATTATACAACGTATTTCAGATATGCTAATTACCCCCAATCTATCTTAACTTTTCCCGCTCATGCTTCACACAAAGTCCCGCTCTCTCCTGTTCTCTTTTTTTATCATGATATCTTAAAATTTCACCCATGCTATAAGTTGAGATTTTTTTTAAATCTTGAGAGGTTAAACATCGTTATATTTACGGAAATAATATTGCAACTGATGTAGTCATTTGTCTTACTATATATATATATATATATATATATATATATATATATATGTGGCGGGTATGTGAATTTAGGGGAGGCATCTGGGTGGTAGTGTAACCCAGATGCATTGATTGTTAGGGAATCTGAGACCCTTTTGTGGTTCTTGGAGGACTCTGGTGGTGTGAGGTTCCCTGCGGCCTGCAGGTGGCGCTGTCGCCCTGGGCCGGAGCTGAACACTCACCGCAAGACTGCATCCTTTTTTGTCCTTTCCTGGCGCTGGTACAGCGGGGCGGGGAACCTGCTGTGAGGCAAAGGGAGAGGAGATAAAGGGGGCGGACGCCCTGACCTTGGGGTTCAGAGTCCGGAGTTGGAGGATGCGGCCGCACCCAGGCACCTTTAGCCTGGGTGCTGGCATTCCGAAGTTCCGGGCCCAGGTGCCCTCGACCTGGCTGGAGCAGGAGATGGAGTCCATCTCAGGCACCTTTAGCCTGGGGTGAGGTACTATGGCGGAGGCCTGGAGCTCAGTACCTTCGACTGAGTTCCGCGAGGGTGGAGGAATCCGAGGGGGCCCTAACTCCTTGGGTGCCCGTGTCTGAGACGAGGAGGCCGGTGAGCGGAACTTCTCCGGAGAGTCCAGCGCAGCATTGCTGGTGACGGAGAGGCCTCCGGTAACTGTCTTGTACGGATGTCTTCCCCCTGATAGGGGCTACGTTAGCGAAGGTAATCCATGTTCTGTTCCATATAGTCAGTGGCAGTGACTATTCGCCATTGGTGACACCACAGTGGTTAGCTCGATCTAAAAAAGGATTGTGCCTCGACCTACTACCTACAAATACTGAACTGTTCGTTGGGTCCCAACCTGTCTGTGCTGAATGACTCTTTGTTGAGAAGAATAAATACGAGTTGGACCGTTTTCAGTGTGTGGAACTTCAGTTACTGGAAGCAAAGGGGGGGTCATTCAGTAAAGGATTTGACTCTGGGACTCATACACACAAAGCCCGATAGTTCTGGCCTTCACCTCCAGTCTTTCTGGAGGACATGGGCCGTGGTGTATCTCATCCCTCCCCCCAGTACTAACCCCTAGATGAGACAAGCAAGCCGTGAATGAGAAGGGGTGAGAGGGGTGAGGTCGCTATATATATATATATATATATATATATATATATATATATATACACACCGATATATATATATATATATATATATATATATATATATATTGTTATTTTTACACTGTTCTGTAAAGCTTTATAATTGTTATCTGAAGAAATGTAATAAAAATTTTATTTGAATTAAAAATGCCATCAATAAAATGTACCTGTGTTTATTGTCCATAGCATACGCCTGCCCATACCATAACCCCACCTCCACCATGGGCCACTCGATCCACAACGTTGACATCAGCAAACCTTCCACCCACACAGCGCCATACACGCTGTCTGCCATCTGCCCTGTGCAGTGAAAACCGGGATTCATCCGTGAATCCTCTCCAAAGTGCCAGACGCCATTGAATGTGAGCATTTGCCCACTCAAGTCGGTTGCGACGACAAACTGCAGTCAGGTTGAGACCCCGATGAGGATCACGAGCATGCAGATGAGCTTCCCTGAGATGGTTTCTGTCAGTTTGTGCAGAAATTCTTTGGTTATGCAAACTGATTGTTGCAGTAGCTGTCTGGGTGGCTGGTCTCAGACGATCTTGGGGTTGAAGATGCTGGATGTGGTGGTCCTGGGCTGGTGTGGTTACACGTGGTCTGCGGTTGTGAGGCCGGTTGGATGTACTGCCAAATTCTCTAAAACACCTTTGGAGACGGCTTATGGTAGAGAAATGCCAATTGCACACTCCCTCAAAACTTGCGACATCTGTGGCATTGTGATGTGTGATAAAACTGCACATTTTACTGTAGAGTGGCCTTTTAGTGTGGCCAGCCTAAAGCACACCTGTGCAATAATCATGCTGTCTAATCAGCGTCTTGATATGCCACACCTTTGAGGTGGATGGATTATCTCGTCAAAGGAGAAGTGCTCACTAACACAGATTTAGCCCTGGTTCACACTGGTGCGATTTACAAATCTCATGTTTTGAGTGCGATTTGGCACCCTGATTTTTTCCCCAGTCACTCCTGATTTTGTTCCAATTTCTTTTGTATTTGTTTGCGATTTCTGGAGCCTACTTTCGATTTGCAGATAGTATGATTTGTACTTATTCCAATGAAAAGCAAGCTGATTTGTGACGTAATAAAGATAGCAGCACTGGCTGTTAAAAAAAAAAAAAATGTCTTGCTCCAAACTCCTCACTGTAACACCTTCTAGGGGAGGGGGCAGGTCAGCTGTTTTCATACACATAGCAGCGCTGGCAGGGTTAAAAAAAGTCCTGCTCCAAACTCCTCACAAAAACACCTGCTAGGGGAGGGGACAGATCAGCTGAAGCTGCACCAAAAAAAAAAAAGACTGCTCCAAATCACACTGATATAAACAGTACTGCGATTTCAGGTCGATTTACATAGCACTCTATGGATGTTAAATTGACCTGAAATCGCAAAAAAGTAATACAAAAACCTTTTGGACACTTTAAATGATGGCAGGTGTGTACTGACTCCTATTTAACCACTTAACCACTTGACCACTGGGCACTTAAACCACCTTCCTAACCAAACCAATTTTCAGCTTTCGGTGCGCTCACATTTTGAATGACAATTACTCAGTCATGCAACACTGTACCCATATGACATTTTTGTCCCTTTTTCCCCACAAATAGAAGCTTTCTTTTGGTGCCATTTAATCACCACTGGGTTTTTTATTTTTTCTGTAAAAAAATAATAATTTTTCTTCGTTTCTGTTATAACATTTTGCAAATTAGTAATTTTTCTTCATAAATTTTGGCCAAAATTTATACTGCTACATATCTTTGGTAAAAATAACCCAAATAACCCAAATCGGTGTATATTATTTGGTCTTTGTGAAAGTTAGAGTCCACAAGCTATGGTGCCAATCTCTGAAAATTAATCACACCTGAAGCACTGATGGCCTATCTAATTTCTTGAGACCCTAACATGCCAGGAAAGTACAAATACCCCCCAAATGACCCCTTTTTGGAAAGTAGACAATCCAACGTATTTAGTAAGTGGCATGGTGAGTTTTTTGAAGTTGTAATTTTTTTCCCAAATTCTTTGCAAAATCAAGTTGTTGTTTTGTTTTTTTTTAACAAAATTTTCATATTAGCAGGTTATTTCTCACACACAGCATATGCATACCACAAATTACACCCCAAAACACATTCTGCTATTACTCCTGAGTACACATGTGTGAGACTTTTACACAGCGTGGCCACATACAAAGGCCCAACATGCAGGGAGCACCTTCAGGCGTTCTGGGGCATAAATTACACATCCAATTTCCTGACTACCACTTACGCTTTTGAAGGCCCTGGAGCACCAGGACAATGGAAACGAGTAATGAGTCTTTTGAACGTGTAATTTTTTTCTAAAAGTTTTTGGAAAATGTGGAAAGAAAATGAAAACGCATTTTTTTTACACAAAGTTGTCCATTCATACAATATTTCTAAACACATAGCATGTACATACTAAAAATGACACCCCAAAATAGGTTCTCCTACTCCTCCTGAGTACGGTGATACCAGATGTGGGAGACTTCCACAGCCTGGCCACATACAGGGGCTAGGTAAGGCTGGGTATGGCTGGGTACTGCTGAGTACGGTTGAGTACGGTTTGGTATGGCTGGGTACGGTTGGGTATTGCGAAGTATGGCCGGGTACGGCAGAGTATGGGCTGGGTATCAGAGTATGGCCGGGTATGGCTGGGTATCACCGAGTATGCCTGGGTATGGCCGAGTGTGGCTGGGTATCGCCGAGTATGGCTGGATATCGCTGAGTATGGCTGGGGGCGGGTGGGATGGATGGCTGAGCATGGCAGAGTATGGTGGAGGAATGGCAGAGTATGGTGGAGGGATGGCAGGATGACAGAGTATAGTGGAGGGATGGCAGGATGGTGGAGGGATGGCAGAGTATGGTGGAGGGATGGCAGAGGCTGCAGTTGTCACAGAGCAGAGCTGTGGGCACTACACATCCAGCTCACAGAGCTGCTGCAACTGTTCTCCCTCTCCCCTCGCACTGTACCGATCGGTACAGAGAGGGGAGAGAGGAACCGGACATGACGCCGGTTTGTTTACAAGTGATTGCTCTGTCATTTGACGGAGCGATCACGCGGTAAACGGCTGCTGTCAGCGGCCATTTACCGTGATCCGTGATGACCCGGCGGTCACTGATACTCCCGTGTGCGCGCCCCAGGGGACGTGCCGGAGCACGATTTTGGGAGGACGTCGATGTACGCCCTCCCAGAGTTATCGAGCCGCGCTGTAGCCATAGTGTTAAAAGCAATATCTCAGCGGAAAATGTCCATATCAAATTTGGACTCTAGCAGTAGCTCTACTCCAGATGCCTATTTTGACACTGAACTAGCTGATAATTTTATTGCACTGTAGTATGCAATACATTTGCACCGTGAATTCGATTCCTTGCTTTGGTGCCATCCAAGATCATAACTTAACTGTTTGCAGACCGCTGCACGGCGATATACGTCAGCAGAATGGCACGGCTGCGCAAAGAGATGTACCTGTACGTCCCCTTTAAATCGCGGCATTGCTCCGTGAGTGTGACCGCAGGTCCCGCAGACTCGATGTCCGCCGGGTGCCCGCGATCGTGTCACGGAGCTGCAAAACCGGGAGATTCCTATGTAAACAAGGCCTTTCCCTGTTCTGCCTAGTGACAGGACAGTGATCTACTGCTCCCTGTGATCGGGAGCAGTGATCACTGTCGTGTCACTTGTAGCCCACCCCCCGCAGTTATAATCAAAAGTGTCTGATGTGTCCGCCATAAGGTCGCAGTCCCGATTAAAAATCGCAGATCGCCACCATTACTAGTAAAAAAGAAATTAATAATAAAAATGCCATAAAACTACCCCCTATTTTTTAGACTCTATAACTTTTGCGCAAACCAATCAATATACGCTTATTGCTAATTTTTTTACCCAAAAAATGTAGAAGAATACATATCTTCCTAAACTGAGAAAAAAAATAGTTTTTTATATATTTTTTGGGAATATTTATTATAGCAAAAAGTAAAAAATAATGCTTTTCTTTCAAAATTGTCGCTTTTTTTTTATTTTGTTTATAGCGCAAAAAAAAAACCTGCAGGGGTGATCAAATACCACTAAAAGAAAGCTCTATTTGTAAGGAAAAAAGGACGTCAATTTTGTTTGGGTGCAACGTCGCACGATTGCGCAATTGTCAGTTAAAGCAACGCAGTGCCGAATCACAAATAATGGCCTGGTCATTGGGCAGCCAAATATTCCGGGGCTGAAGTGGTTAATATAGGTTTCAGAGGCTATGACTAATGCTGGCCATACACGGGTCGAATTTCGAAAGAACTTTCTTTTGAAAATCAGAAAATTTGTGCATTACGAAATTCGACCGACCAAACCTTCAATTTCACCTTATGGTCCTACAGAAAAGAATTTTCGTGTCTGGGAATCTGCTTTCTTTCCAGGAACATTCGTTTCTTTCCGGGAATTTTCTTTTCTTGCACATGCGCATTTCTTTTTTGATTACATTTCTCGCACGATTCTTCCATCATTGATTAGAAAATCGTTTGTTTTTTCAAAAAATATCCAACATGTTGGATTATTAAGATTCGATGGCCGCCCAAAAATCGGCTGTTGCTGCAGTCCCACTAATGGTGCGAAATACAAACGAAATTTCTTAGATAAGGTTTTCGAAAGAAAGTTATTTCGAAATTCGACCCGTGTATGACCAGCATTAGATTGTGTTGTTGGTTAAAACTGATCTTACCCCTTGGTATATACAATGGATTCTTGATTTATACAAAGCAGTCTGGGCCTGGAAGTGCTGATCACTTTGAATCTTTTGTGCATAATGTGAAGGAACTACAAACTTTTGTAACATAAATGTATGACATGGATAAACTGTCATCTTGTTTTATGCTTTGTTGCATTAGTCTCTGTATTAGTCTCATCAGTGAACGATGATGCCTGATTCATTGCTTATGGACTACTGCAATTTGCATACTCTTTGCCTAAATAAGCCGACTGTAGTAAAAATGAACGTATTAATGCTAATCCCACAGTAATCCAATCTGCGCCATTATAGATTGCCTTCACATGCTCATGAAAAAAATATATAACAGACAAATGATGTAAAACAAAATTATGGAAAAATGTACAATTCTACCACACACCCAAAAAAACTAGGTCTAATTATACAACATATCAGGCCAATCCACCCAAAACAGTCCAAATCCAGGCAAAGGTTTTTTTCACATTTTGGAGAGTGGGGAATAGTCAAAATATATATTAGGATTCAGTTTCTGTCTGTAGCTACATGCTACACAAGCTTAGCATTATGTAAAGTACAGTGCATGCTGGTATTGTTTTATAGACCCACCTGGATGACACTAAGACCCCTTTCACACTGTAGCAGTTTGCAGGCGCTATTGCGCTAAAAATAGCGCTTGCAAACCGACCCTAAACAGCGGCTGCTGTGTCTCCAGTGTAAAAGCCCGAGAGCTTTCACACTGGAGCGGTGTGCTAACAGGACCGCTCCAAAAGTCCTGCTAGCTGCATCTTTGGAGCAGTGAAGGAGCTGTGTGTATACCGCTACTCCGTCGCTCCTGCCCATTGAAATCAATGGGACACCGCGGCTATACTGCCCACAATGCGCCTCTGCAGAGGCGCTTTGCAGCGGTTTTTAACCCTTTTCCGGCCGGTAGCGAGGGGCAAAACCGCCCGCTGGCGGCCGAATAGCGCTGCGGAATTAGCGGTAAAGCGCCGCTAAAAATAGTGGCGCTTTACCGCCACCGCCGCTCCCGCCCCAGTGAGAAAGGGGCCTTAGGGGGAGTCTTACTAATGCTGGAGAGTGCAAAATTTGGTGCAGCTGTGCATGGTATGCAGTTGTGCATGTGCATGGCTGTGCAGGGTAGCCAATCAGCTTCTAACTTCAGCTTGTTCAATTGAAGCGATTATAAAGGAAAACATAAATAAATAAATATACTTACCTGCTCAATGGAATAGAATTGCACAGAGCGGCCCCGAACCTCCTTTTCTCAGGTCCCCCACCGGCATTCCTGACCCCTCCACCATGGGAAGCAGCTTTTTGTGGCACTTGTGAGTGCTCGCTCCCTCATCATTGGTTTTGAATGATAGCCCAGCAAAGCCAGTGAGACACAGATGTGAGGGGATAGAGGAGCTGCAGATGTGCACAGCACTGGATCGAATGAGGGCTCAGGTAAATAAAAGGGGGGAGGGAGGTGTGGGGCTATTGTTCAGGATTGCCTAACTGATAGGGAAAGCCATGCACCATGCCAACACAATCTGTCAGCACAGTCCCTTGTAATCTCTATCAGAGGGCACAAGGTGATAATACTATGAGACAGGCTATGTAGTAGGCTGGTTTCACTCTACACCCTTTCTTCCCGAAAGAGGAACTTTATGGCGAGATGATCAGATATTTTTTTTATGGATTCAAAACAATTTAAAAAACTCTTGAAATGCCATTAAAATGATAAAGGGAGATTTTAGTTATTGGGTATTTACCTACTTTAACACTAAAGTTTAGGTATGGAAATTAGCTACATTGGTCCAGCTTGCAGCTTTGAGAAAGTGCAAAGTGTTGCCTGAATGGTGTCTGTGCAGAGTGATCACAATGCAGCAGAGCAGCCGCCATCGGACTTCACTGTAATAGCTGTACCTACTACAGTGATTACCAACTTCCACAGGGATCCCACAGCTATGGCACAAACTCGACCAATTTAACTATGCAGAAATATCCATACCTAAACCTCAGCTTTAATGCTTATGTTCTTACTAGCCTGCTCTAGAAAGGAAGAAAAAGAAAATACTTTCCATCATCCATTCCATATCCATCCTCACAACTTTTGTTAGTGTATCTGTTTAAAGTAACCAATTCAATACAGACCACTTTCACCCCCTTCCTGCCCAGGCCATTTTTCAGCTTTCAGAGCTCTCGCACTTTGAATGACAATTGCGCAGTCATGCAACACTGCACCCAAAATAATTTTAAATCATTTTCTTCACACAAATAGAGCTTTCTTTTGGTGGTATTTAATCACTTCTGGAATTTTTATTTTTTACAAAAAAAAAGACCATTTTTTTTTCTTAGTTTCTGTCAGTAAATTTTGTAAATAAGTAATTTTTCTCCTTCACTGATGTGCGCTGATGAGGCAGAACTGATGGGCACTGATAGGCTGCACTGATGGGCACTGATGAGGTGGCACTTATGGGCACTGATGAGGTGGCACTGATGAGGAGGCACTGATAGGCGTCACTGCTGGGCACTGATAGGCGTCACTGGTGGCCACTGATATGCGGCACTGATGAGCACTGATAGACACTGATAGGTGGCACTAGTGGGCACTAAAAGGCGGCACTGATAGGCGGCACGGATAGGCAGCACTGATGGATGGGCAGCACTGATAGGAGTCCTTGATGGGCAGCACTGATAGGAGTCCTTGATGGGCAGCACTGATAGGAGTCCTTGATGGGCAGCACTGATAGGAGTCCTTGATGGGCAGCACTGATAGGAGTCCTTGATGGGCAGCACTGATAGGAGTCCTTGATGGGCAGCACTGATGAGCAGTCACTGAAAGGCTGCACTGACTGGCATCACTAATGGGCACTGATTATTGGCACTAATGGGGCTTTCCTCTAATCAGGGCACTGATGATCAGTGCCCTGATGATCAGTGCCCTGATTACCTGCCCTGGTCTCCCCTGAGAGGAGATACTGCTGATCGGCACTCCTCGCCACACACTATGTTGAGGAGAGCTGATTAACGGCACTTCCACATTTACATGTGACCGGCTGTGGTTGGACACAGCCGATCCCATGGTTAAAGAGCCCTCATCGGCTCTTTACAGAAAGCAGGGTCGCGCTGTGTCCTAGAAACACGGTTCAGCTATGATCGCTGCAATGCACGCCCCCGCAGGCACGCAAGAGCGGCCTTTCTGGGGCGCAGTCATATAACGTCCTCCCAGAACGAGAGCCGCACCACTCCTCCGTCATTTGATGGTGGGCGGGCGGCAAGTGGTTAAATGAACAAACAATGCACACTCTTTACACACATTTATATTTTGCTCGCCCCTGTGTCAAGTAAAGATAGTCTATGCTTGAATGCTAGATTATGGCTTCTGGAAATAACAGTGTCTGCAGTGTGGTAATTGGCCCTACTGTAATACTGCATTGGGTGGGGGGGGGGGGGGCGTTAAAGTGGTTGCAAAGGCTGAAGGTTTTTTACCTTTATGCACTCATACATTAAGGTAAAAAATCTTCAGGGTGCTGCTCTCCCCACAGTCCCAGCTAATACTTACCCGATCCTGATCCAGTGCTGTGCATGGGAGCCTCGGCCCTCCCAGGTATCCCTCTCGTAATTGACTGAGACAGAGCACCGGGGGCCATTGGCTCCTGCTGCTATCAATCACAGTCAGTGAGGAGGGAGCGGGGGTGGTGCCGAGCCACGCTCTGTGTGTCTCGTAGACACACAGAGCCCCCAGTTGGGGCACTCAGCAGGGGGTAGGAGCCAGGAGTGCTGGCAGGGGATCGGGGGAAAGGTACATATAACATGTTTGTTATTTTTAAAGCAAAACATTTGAAGCTTTATTGTCACTTTAAGAATGACTGTGGTTTGTGCGTTAATGTGTGTTGTGGCAAATGTGCATTTTGCTGTGTGTTACTGCAATGCCTAAATGTAAATGAGCACTCAAGATTTGTTCTGCAAGGTTGGATTGAAGGATTAGAGCTCCCACCCTGTTGTATACAGTATGTTAAAGTGGTTGTAAACCCGGGAATTTTTTATTTTTTTTTAAAAACACCTGCAAGACAAAGCCATAATGAGCTAGTAGGACTAGCATACTAGCTCATTATGCATTACTTACCTTAGATTGAAGCCCCTGAAGCCGTTCTCATCTCCCCCTCCAGCCGCAGCCATCTCTCCACAGATACCCAGAAGGTTACTTCCGGGTATCGCTGCTCCGGCCAATCACAGCGCCGCTCCGGCGCTGTGATTGGCCAGAGCGGCGAAGCCGTCACTCTGCGCATGCGCGCAGGAGCCGTCAAATCCGGCAAAGCCGGATTTGTGAATGGGGATTCTCACTGTGAATGCACCGTTGTACTATTTTTCGCAAATATCTACTAAACTGTGTAGGTTTAGGAGATATTGCAAACACCTACAGGTAAGCCTGGTCTAGGCTTACCTGTAGGTGTAACTTCCGGGGGAGGGTTTACAACCACTTTAAATCAGCATGAGGGTCCTGCAACTAGCATTTTGAGAAGGATAGCAATAAAAGCCTCTCTATTTTCTAAGCACACAATTTTTTTCAACAAAAATGTGGGTACCTATATATGATGTTCTATATTATCCATGCTTACAAACCATCACCAAACTGTCCCCATCAAATGGTCCAGCGCATATGCAAACAACATACTGTGCACGCTTATCAGCATCAGCACGTTTTTAAAAATGTATTTTCATTATTTTGCCTTTTTTTTTTTCTCCTTATTCTCTCTGCATGATGTTTGCAAATGCCATATTTGCTAGGATGTCTCTGAGCAGTGACATTTATAAAGGTCATGTCAAAGATGGCAGTTGTAAGCTGCGGTACATGCCTCCATCACTTAAACTATGATATGCACAATGTTTCATCCTGGTCTGTTGGTCCTCAGAAAAAGGTGCTTGGTGACAAACACTTTTATTGTTGAGTATAAAAATACTGAGAAATAATTTATAAAAACATCAGGAATTTTCATATTGATTTCTTTTTGGTTATGCAATGGTTTATAGTGAGTGTGCATGGGTGTGGTAATATTGATAGAAGAAATATGTCTGTGAAAGTTCCTTTTTTTACCCAGGTCATGGTCTCTATCCAGTGGTAGTTATGTGCATTTAAATTGGCTTGTTCCCTACTCATCTAAGTATCTTTCTCAGAGGGTCCGGATCATACCCCAGAATGAAAAACCACATGGGTAACTCAGTCACATCACTTCAATAACTATTGAATGTGTTAAAGCAGATATTTAATGTTCAAGAACATAATCGAAGATCTGAAAGTTTGTGAAATGTACAAACACCATGGCACCATGAAGTCTTGATATGGGTGTTAATTGTTTGAGTTACATGGCAGAAGGTGTGAACTGTCAAGTTGTCAGGGTAGAGCTGTTAAAACAACATTATATGAGGGTGACAGTGGTGTCAAAGGCGTAGATGGTCACTTTCTTGCAAACCATTTGTGCTCTTTGTCTAAACTAGGGATCTCCAAACTACCGCCCTCCAGCTGTTGCGGAACTACACGTCCCATGAGGCATTACAAAACTCTGACATTCACAGACATGACTAGGCATGATGGCAATTGTAGTTCCTGAACAACTGGGGGGACCATAGTTTGAAGATCCCTGGTCTAAACCTTGCACATCACTGTCCCTGAAATGTCCCTTTACCTTAATGCAGCATTAAACCCAAAAGCAAACATTTATTATATTGCAGCTTATCAATTATTAGATGCAATGTCTGCATTAGTTTAAATTTTTACGTTTTCTTTCCTTTATTTTCAACGGGTGATCAGGCCACTGTGTCTGTTGTTTTTCAAAAGTACAAGTTCTCTTTCAGATATATCCATTTACAGGTATGAGGCCAGGGCTGTCTTTAAGGCAGGGCAAAAGGGGCAGCTGCCCTGAGCCCCATCATTGTTGTGGGGCCCAAAGCTGCTGCCTCACACTTGCCAACTATCCCAGTTTAATATTCCTTGTCCCTTGAAGTTTTAGTCTGTGTCCCGATAGCTCAGTGTGAAGTTCTGTTACTAAAGCTGCCCAGCTCTGCTCTATTACCGTGTGCAGATGACTCAACTGCAGCCCCTGTGTTTACACGTAATTAACTTGCATGGATATGTAAATAGTGGTTGCATTAATATGTAAATAGCCGCGGATCGGTGGCATTGATATGTAAATAGAGTATGTTAATAAGTATATCATGCCCCCTTGAGGTCATATCCACCATCACTTCTGCTGAATGCTGCCCGCTGTGGAGGTAAAGGGGCATGATCGAAAGTCCTGTCTACAACTGTGGTCATTAACCTAACATCAGCCTGTTCTGCAAATGTAAGAAAATTGGAGGTGAAACCCTTTTTCAATATAAGCACCGCGAATTGTGTTGAATCTGAATACGCACATCTCAGTATATACGTGAGGGTGTCATTAAAAATATATGGAACTACTGTGTATCTGCTAAATGGCAGCATGTTTCTGTGGTGTCAGGAAAGCGATCCACAGTAGTACAGGGGAAATGATATATAACACAAAGGGGATAGCTGGTGTTTTCTAAAAGTACTATGAAGATCTGTACTCAGTAAAACAGAAGGAGACCCCGGAACAGGAAAATGAGAGGAAGGAGAAAATGATAATGTTCCTGAGGGAAGTAAGCCTAAATAAAATCGCAGAAGACAGACTAAGCGTCTTAGAAGAACCCCTTACAAAGGGAGAAATAGGTCGGACCCTAAAAGATACAGCCACAGGGAAAAGTCCAGGCCCAGACGGGTTAACAATATTGTATTATAAGAAGTTTAGGGAAAAACTAATCCCTAGACTATGTAGGAGCATACATGGTATAGGATCAAGCTGGGAGATGAGAAGGGATGCCTTTGCAGCACTCATTACTATTATCCCAAAGGAAGGGAAAGATGCCACCCTGTGCTCAAGCTACAGACCAATCTCGTTATTGAATGCAGATACGAAACTATTTGCCAAGGTTCTAGCGGGACATGGCTCCCCAGGACTTCTACTCTCAATCGACGCAGAGAAAGCGTTTGATAGGGTAGACTGGGGATTCATGATGAAAACACTGGAAGTAATGGGAGTAGGCCCAAAGATGACTAATTGGATTGAAGCACTGTATAATCGCCCAACAACCAGGGTAAAAGTTAATGGGACAGTGTCTATGCCCTTTGAGATGCAAACTGGAACCAGACAGGGCTGCCCCTTGTCCCCCATATTGTTTGTGCTCTCGTTGGAGCCGCTTTTGGTGGCGGTCAAACAGAGTCCAGACATAGGGGGGATCAGGATTGGAGATGAAGAGCATAAACTAGCGGCATATGCCGATGATATGATGTTCTTCATCACCAATTCCAGAGTAACCCTTCCCAACCTAATGAAGTTACTCAAAACCTACGGGGAAATATCAAATTTTTAAATGGACCCCTCAAAATCTGAAATTCTTAATATTAACATATAGAAACAGGTGGCACAGATATTCCAACAAGAGTTCTCATTTATATTGCGAGAAAAGGAACTAAAATACTTGGGAGTAATAATAGCACCTCTTGGCTAGGCAGGGCTAACATGTTTAAAATAGCAATCCTGCCTAAGATCACGTATATGTAGCGGGGTCTCCTTTAAGACTCCCGGGACTATGTTACCCATAACCCCGTTCGGCACCCAGGGTGCAATTTTGCCACCGCAGAGACTCATGGGTGGGACTATTTAAGAGGAGGGCGAGGCTGAGCTCGGCCTCTTTGGACACCGCGCTGCTATCAACAGGTCTTCCCGTGCGGATATGCTGCAGTACAGGGCCTGGATCCAGGGCCTTTTACAACTTCCAGAGAGCCTTCCATCCCACTACGAGCCTGGGTGGCATCCGACTTCTCCAAGTAGTGGACATCAGTTGGATCGGGGACCCGGCCGTTACAGACGCTGTGTGTGGAGACACAGTTGGTGGAAGTCCCGGACTGGGATCGCGTCCGGAGTGGTGAGTGAGCACCTGCTCAATCCATCATATATTTTATGCTGATTAGGCCTAGAAACTGCCTTGGCCCATCAAGTTTATCTGTTGTTCCACCGGAGACTAGTGGCGGAGCTGGGTCGTGTAGTCTCCGGTGAAGTGTTTTTTTATTACCTACCGTGTGGATTACAAATACTGTTTTTTCTATATGTGCACCACCGTTCAAGCTGCATGCGAAGAAATTGTTCCCTCAAGAGACTAAGTTGTAGCAGAGTCAGGCCTGACCAGGAGTTAGAACTTTTTGTTGCTGCGCCATAAGGGCGCATAGATAGGAATAGTTGCCTTTGGCGCGTACTTGCCAACATCCTTATTCTGTATTATGTTCACAGTTGCAGGGCTCTGCAGATAAAATATATGTGCTATATGTTATCCTTTGCCTTTTTTTTACAAAGTAAACTAGTTATACTATAACACTTTGCCCTCAGTGTGTTATCATTGTGCATATATTGTTAGACTGTGATAGGATAACAATCCCTAGACTAACTGTGCCAGTGTGAGTCGAGTGTATTGCCGGGGGTTGGCGGTGCTGTATTCAGGGCCCGAAACAAATCCAGCGGCTCTCTTAACTGGGGGTAGCGCTACACGTGGGGGCTCTCGAGTCCGGGATCCTGATACAGCAAGCAACGCGCCAAAAGTGCCGGCATGGACCCACTGGAAGTGGAACAGTGGTGCACGGTGGCGGGCACCGATTCAGCCGCGGCAGTAGTTATTGAGCTCCCGGGGATCTGGCAAGAAGTAGCCATAAAGCAGCTAGTAATGTCACTGTCCCCACACCAGAAAGCATGGGTGATGGATGTCAGGTCAAATTCCTCGCTGACCCACGCGCTAATAGAATGGAAGAATGAAATCCCAGAGCATTTCAAAAGTCCAAGCATAAAAGCAGTGGATGATCAGACCTATAGCTTAATACATGCGTTGCCAGTCAGAGGAGGATGGTTTCAAACACCAAAACCATCACCTCCACAGACATCTCCACCACAGTCCCCAAAAGCAGGAAAGCAGAAGGCGAAAGAGAGTCCCGGGTCACCACCGGCCACCCTTAGCGCAGAACTATGTGTGGTCCTGGGGGAGATTGTAGCTCAGTGTAAGAAGGACCCTACAGACTACCTGATGTCGGGATACAGAAAACTCAGGATGTTTTCTGGAAGGAAACCTGTACCCTCGGGAGAAGAGGGATTTGAGGAGTGGCTAGACGGCATCACTCAGGTTTTAGAAGAATGGGAGGTCCCGGAACACCGAAAGAAACAGAGAATCACAGAGAGTCTGAAGGGGCCTGCCTTGGAGGCCATACGCAACCTCGAGCTAAGCAAGAAAGACTGTGATGCACAGGATTATCTGGACATTCTGCAGAATGTGTTCGGTAGAACAGAAAAAGTCACTGAGCTCACTTACCAGCTGGAACACTGCTATCAGAAGACAGGAGAGAAACTGTCAGAGTTCATGAGGCGTCTGGATAAGATCCTACATGAAATTATACTGAAGAAGGGGATCGACCCAGGGAAGGTGGATGAGGCCCGTGTTCAGCAGGTGATGAGAGGATCTCAACCCATGGACCCCATCGCATTAGCGCTACGCACACGACAGGACGGGAAGAGTCTGGAATACCCTGACATAATCCAAATGATCAGAGAGGAAGAGGCTATGCTGAAGGAAAAGAAGAGGAATCAACCAGTTGAGCCAGTTAATCCTCCTCCGGTGATGGCCAGGACAGCCATGACCCTGGAAAGGGACTCAGAGGTGGATACCTTGAAGTCACAGATGTCCCAAGTGTTGGGGATGCTGACCTCTATCATGGCCAAGGATCAAGGGGCACCAGAGAGGGAAAGCCTAAAGAAGGAACTGTTTCCAAACATTTCAGCGCCTGCATCCCTGCAAGATTGGGGGGATGTGATTTGTTTCAACTGTGGGGGAGTTGGCCATTTCGCCAAAGTTTGTTCCAGCCCAAAGAAAAAAAAAATGAATAACCACAAGCCGGCGGAAAACTTCAGAGGGCCCCGGTGAAGGAGTCAACCGGGTGCCCATCATCTCCAGTGAGCTCCAAACTGAATGAGAAGCACAGGAAAAGAGTAGACAAAACACCTCAGAAGAAACCCAGGGTTCCTCAGTGGGAACGTACACCAAAGAAAGGGAATAATGTCCCTCAGCGGGTAGTTACACCCATACAAAGGAGGGAAATCAATGCATACCAGATCCAAGAGAGACTTAAGTCCAAAGAGAAGTGGAAGAAAGAGAGTCCAAAAGGGAAAAGCAAAGATCCAAAGAGAGAGACCCCTTCGAAGCGGCATCCAGAGAAGCTGGTAGGCCCCTCTCCGATAGTACCTGTCCAAGTGGAAGGGGTCTACACCAGAGCCATATTGGATACCAGGGGAACAAGTGACCCTGTTGTACCGGGAATTTTATGACAAGCATCTAAGTCACCTACCCATCCAGAAGATTAAAGAGCTAGAAATATGGGGGATTGGGACTGAGAGTTTCCCTTATGATGGCTATCTGCCTATAAAACAGACTTTTGACCTGTCCATAGCCGGGAAAGCAGAAGTGTTCGATACCTTGGCTGTGGTGTGTTCCCGACCGCCTGGAGCTAACAAGAGTTCCCTAATAATAGGGACCAACACGGACCTGGTCCGAAGACTCCTGGCCCCTTTGACAAGAAGAAAAGACCCCGCAGTCACAGAGATCCACCCAATGCTGAAGACAGCCTATCAGCGACTGATCAAGGAGCAGAAGGCCCCAGAAGAGGGGGTAGGGAAGGTCTGGAGGCTGGGAAAAAGAGGAATAGTGCTGCAGCCTGGTGAAGTAGTCTGTTTAAAAGCCACAGTGAAACTCACTTGGGAGCAGCCCGGGCCCTTTGTCATGTTGGAACCCGACCCGAGGGGAGAACACTCTGGTTTAGAAGTAGTCCCAGAAGTGGTCCTGTTAAGAGCTCTGAAGAAGGCGCACTGTAAGGTACCTGTGAGTGTCAGGAATACTACGGATGGCCCCATGGAGATCCCAGCCAGGATGTTGCTGGGTCAGGTGAGCCCTGCCACCCCAGTAGCTTCGCCAGACGTGGAGAAGACAGAGGGAGAAGGGACTGTGTGGAGAAACTTTCCATGGAGAACCCAAACCTGCCCAGGGCTTGGAAAGAGAGAGCCAAAGCCCAGTTGACCAGGTGGGAAAAGGTCTTCTCCCAAAATGAGTTTAATGTGGGGTGTGCAAGGAGTGCCACCCATCGAATTCGCCTCCAGGAAGATAAGCCCTTCAGGGAGAGGGTCAGGCCAGTTCCGCTACCAGACCTCGAGGATTTGAGGGAGCAGCTCGCCGAGCTCAAGCGAACTGGTGTGATTCGAGAATCCAGAAGCCCCTATGCCTCACCAATAGTGGTGGTCAGGAAGAAGAATGGGTCGTTGAGGCTGTGCATAGACTACAGGACTCTCAACAGGAGGACCATACCCGACCAATACACCACCCCGAGGATAGAGGATAACCTACAGAGTTTGTCTGGTGCCAAGTGGTTCAGTGTCATGGACCTCAAGAGCGGGTACTATCAGATTCCTATGCATCCAGAAGACAAGGAGAAGACAGCTTTCATAACCCCAGTGGGTTTCTTCGAATTCTATCGGATGCCTCAAGGTCTGTCAGGAGCACTGGCTACCTTCCAACGTCTCATGGAAAAGACGGTAGGAGACATGAACCTCATCGAAGTCCTTGTATACTTAGATGACATCATTGTCTTCGGGAGAACCTTGGAAGGGCATGAAGAGAGACTGGAGAAAGTTTTGAGAAGACTAAGTGAGGAGGGACTCATGCTCTCACCTGGAAAGTGCCAGTTCTATCAGTCATCAGTTAACTATCTGGGACACATAGTGTCCGAAGAAAGGGGTAGCCACAGACGCCGAAAAACTGGAGCTAGTCACCTCCTGGCCAAGGCCCACCACTGTGACAGAACTTAGATCCTTTTTGGGATTCTGTTCTTATTATAGGAGGTTCGTGGAGGGGTTTGCTCGGATAGCAAGGCCCCTGAATGAACTGCTCAAGACGGAGGGAGAAGAGGATGACTCGGGTCCCAGGAAGCCAGGGGAGTCAGTCAGGGACCAGTGGAACGAGAAGTGTGAAGAGGCCTTCCAGATGTTGAAGAAGAGTCTAACCACTGCCCCTGTCCTGGCCTACGCAGACCCAAAGAAGCATTATGAACTCCACGTAGATGGCAGTCATGATGGTCTGGGAGGAGTGCTTTATCAGGAGCACGAAGGGCAGCTGAGACCCGTCGCATATGTGAGCAGAAGTCTTACACCCTCTGAAAAGAACTACCCTACTCATAAGTTGGAGTTTCTGGCCCTAAAGTGGGCGGTAGTGGATAAACTCCGAGACTATCTGTATGGGGCAGAGTTCACCGTGAAAACCGACAATAACCCTCTTACCTATCTTTTCACCACAGCAAAGCTGGATGCCACAGGACATAGATGGCTGGCGGCACTGTCTGCCTTCAATTTTAGCCTAAAATACAGGCCTGGGGCTGGAAATCGAGATGCAGACGCTTTGTCTAGAAGATCTCATGTCCCCATCAGAAGAGCAGAAGACTGGACCCAAGTGGCACCCGACGGGGTGCAGGCTCTCTGTCAAGGGGCTGAACTCCAGGCCAGTGGTGGCTCAAGAGCAGAAGAAATAGGGGTCACTGTAGTAGGGGTTCCCAAACAGTACTGTGGGGTAACCCAGTTGGAAGAAGATAACTTGGCAAAATTGTCAAAGAGAGAGTTGAGATGTGACCAATTGGAAGACCCGATGGGGAGATTGGTCTTGGAAGCCATGGAAAGGCAGGACCCGGATAGACTCCTGCGTCAGCCTTCAAAGGAAGCTCACCTGTTGAGAAAGGAGTGGGACAGGTTGCAGGTGCATCAGGGAGTGGTCTACCGAAGGGGCCCTTCTGATGACCTGGAGGACAAATGGCAATTGTTTCTGCCCGAGAAACACAGAGAGACTGTCCTGGTTGCTCTGCACGAAAACCATGACCACCTAGGGGCAGAAAGGACCTTCCAACTCGTTAGGAACCGTTTCTATTGGCCCTGCATGAAGGCTGAAGTTGAGGAATACTGCCACTCATGTGCACGCTGCATCCAGAGAAAGACTTTACCCCACCAAGCTGCCCCAATGGGCCATCTGCAAAGTCAAGGCCCACTGGATTTGGTATGCATTGATTTTCTCTGCCTTGAACTCGACTTAAGTGGGCTAGGAAATGTTCTGGTAGTAACCGACCATTTCACCAGGTATGCCCAGGCTTTCCCAACCAAGGACCAGAAGGCCTCCACTGTAGCCAAAGTACTTATGGAGAAATACTTTGTACACTACGGGCTACCACAACGGCTTCACTCAGACCAGGGAAGGGACTTTGAAAGTCGGCTGATCCGAAAGCTCCTGGATTCCTTGGGGATCAAGAAGACACGAACCACCCCCTACCATCCACACGGTGATGCTCAGCCGGAGAGGTTCAATCGAACCCTGCTAAACATGTTGGGGACCTTAAGCAGTGAAAAGAAGCAGCATTGGAGCAACCACATAGCAGCAGTTGTGCATGCATACAACGGCACCACAAGTGACGCTACAGGGTACTCACCCTATCGACTAATGTTCGGAAGAGAAGCAAGACTACCAGTAGATCTGGCCTTTGGCACCTCCATAGACCATTGTTCTGCCACTTCTCACAAAGGATATGTAGATAGACTCAGACACAATTTAAAGTTGGCCTATGAGCAGGCCCAAGCAGCCTCAGAACAAAGGGGGCTCGCAACAAGAAAAACTTTGATCTGAAAGTTCGGATTCAAGATTTACAGCCTGGAGACAGAGTGTTGCTACGGAACTTAGGGGTCCCTGGAAAACACAAGCTTGCAGACAGATGGAGACCTGAACTCTATGTTATTTGCAAGAAATTACCCAGCCTACCTGTTTACAGACTAAAGCCAGAAGGGAAGGTGGGACCCTTGAAGACTTGGCATCGGAACCACGTACTCCCTCTAGCTGAAGCAGTTCGGATTCCCCCTGTGATGGGTTCCCCTGAGCCAACTTCCATCCTGGATACTCCCAGGCCGAACACTCGGTCCCAGACCCCTCAGATTGGGGATACAGAGACTGCGGAGCTAAGTGAAGATGAGGGAGAAGAACTTGATTGGCTTTGGCCTTCCCAGGCCCCAGAAACGTCTGCCATTGATCTTCCACCTGATGAAGACACCATAGACAGTACACTGAATGCAGAAGCTACTGAGTTCATCCCGTCTAGTCCTTTGTCAGATTCTTGGGAAGATGCCTGTGACTTACTCCTAGAGGAGGATCCAGGAGATTCCATGCATCTCCCTGCTCCTGAGTCAAGTGTCCCAGAACCAGTGGAAACTCCCAAATCGGTTCCAGAAGAGGAACCTGTATTATCTGGACCAGAGATCCCAAGGGAACCAAGGATGAAAAGGACCATAAGGCCTCCCCGAAAATTGACTTACCCACAAATGGGGGAGAGCTCGGAAGACACTGTGGTCACTGCCAGAAGGAGTGTGGAAGGAGTGTGGAAGGAGTGTGGACCCAGTTTCCTCCACTGTTCATTTGGTGGAGGGCAACCCCAACTCATCCTCTGGCACAGTTAGGCAGGCCACTCATGATAGTGTGACCTGTGGGCAAGGGAATTCAACCCCTCAGTTTTGGTGGGAATTCCCTTTGCCGACATCGTACACAGCATTGTCTAGAATTGTACGTAGTGTATGTTAAAAATGGTCTTTGGGGACCAAAGAGTTCAAGTGGGGGGAGTGTGTAGCGGGGTCTCCTTTAAGACTCCCAGGACTATGTTACCCATAACCCCGTTCGGCACCCAGGGTGCAATTTTGCCACCGCAGAGACTCATGGGTGGGACTATTTAAGAGGAGGGCGAGGCTGAGCTCGGCCTCTTTGGACACCGCGCTGCTATCAACAGGTCTTCCCGTGCGGATCTGCTGCAGTACAGGGCCTGGAGCCAGTGTCTTGTACAACTTCCAGAGAGCCTTCCACCCCACTACGAGCCTGGGTGGCATCCGACTTCTCCAAGTAGCGGACATCAGTTGGATCGGGGACCCGGCCGTTACAGACGCTGTGTGTGGAGACACAGTTGGTGGAAGTCCCAGACTGGGATCACGTCCGGAGTGGTGAGCGAGCACCTGCTTAATCCATCATATACTTTATGCTAATTAGACCTAGAGACTGCCTTGGCCCATCAAGTTTATCTGTTGTTCCACCGGAGACTAGTGGCGGAGCTGGGTCGTGTAGTCTCCGGTGAAGTGTTTTTTTATTACCTACCGTGTGGATTACAAATACTGTTTTTTCTATATGTGCACCACCGTTCAAGCTGCATGCGAAGAAATTGTTCCCTCAAGAGACTAAGTTGTAGCTGAGTCAGGCCTGATCAGGAGTTAGAACTTTTTGTTGCTGCGCCATAAGGGCGCATAGATAGGAATAGTTGCCTTTGGCGCGTACTTGCCAACATCCTTAGTGTGTATTATGTTCACAGTTGCAGGGCTTTGCAGATAAAATATATGTGCTATATGTTAACCTTTGCCTTTTTTTTACAAAGTAAACTAGTTATACTATAACACTTTGCCCTCAGTGTGTTATCATTGTGCATATATTGTTAGACTGTGATAGGATAACAATCCCTAGACTAACTGTGCCAGTGTGAGTCGAGTGTATTGCCAGGGGTTGGCGGTGCTGTATTCAGGGCCCGAAACAAATCCAGCGGCTCTCTTAACTGGGGGTAGCGCTACATATAAAATGCAAATGTTGCCAATTCCCCTCCCACAAGCATACTTTAATACACTAAAAATGTTACTCGTTAGGTTTATATCTAAAAAAGGTGCACATAAACTATAGGGGCCCACAAGTGCACTTCTCGGCGCCAAGGGGAACGGTTTACCAATTAACTTATTCTGAGATCAGAATAATAATAATAAAGTAAAAAGATAACATACAGATATATATATAAAATTAGATATAACCAATATCACATTAATGATAAAAGGTGTTCTTATAAGAAATAGCAGCAGCTGTTTAAAATTATAGATGAAAGAAACTGACACCCATAAAACAGTAAATATATAAAATGTATCAAAAAATTAAGAACAGAGTCTATTTGATAAAACAGCGCTTAGTATTGGATAATGTCCAACTTCAAAAAATGTATGCGGTATGGTGGAAAAGAAATAAAATCACAAAGGATGCAGTAAAGTCACAGTTCTTAGTGTGGTAGGTGTTTCTAAGAGATGGATGAATCGTGCACCCTACACCAGCTCCCAATCTTCACCACAGATGTGATATAAGGTCCCCCGCTGGGGTTCAAACTCACCAGAACAGTAAATCAAATGAGCCTTGCAAGATAAATTCCTCCTAATTCAAACTTCCATCACCACCTCAGGAATCGGTATGGGTTAAAACTCCATTCGAGGTACATATAAAACACAAATTCACTGACATAGTGTAATCCTGCTTTATTTTAAATTAACCCATATAAAACATATCCCCGCTTCCAATATACGTACAATAGTTCAACTTGTAAATGACATATAGGAATGAAACATAATCACCGCTCTCCTCCGAACACAGGGGCCGCACTCGTGCTGCAAGCGCAAAACTACAGACGCTTCCTGGTTACGTTCTGGTTTCTGGCTTCCTGGCCACGCACTGACGCGTTTCGTCACTTCCGACTTCAACAGAGGGCGCCCTCTGTTGAAGTCGGAAGTGACGAAACGCGTCAGGGCGTGGCTACAACGGCGTATCCAGGAAGTGAGGAGTGTGCGTTCCACCGCTAACCAGAACGTAACCAGGAAGCGTCTGTAGTTTTGCGCTTGCAGCACGAGTGCGGCCCCTGTGTTCGGAGGAGAGCGGTGATTATGTTTCATTCCTATATGTCATTTACAAGTTGAACTATTGTACGTATATTGGAAGCGGGGATATGTTTTATATGGGTTAATTTAAAATAAAGCAGGATTACACTATGTCAGTGAATTTGTGTTTTATATGTACCTCGAATGGAGTTTTAACCCATACCGATTCCTGAGGTGGTGATGGAAGTTTGAATTAGGAGGAATTTATCTTGCAAGGCTCATTTGATTTACTGTTCTGGTGAGTTTGAACCCCAGCGGGGGACCTTATATCACATCTGTGGTGAAGATTGGGAGCTGGTGTAGGGTGCACGATTCATCCATCTCTTAGAAACACCTACCACACTAAGAACTGTGACTTTACTGCATCCTTTGTGATTTTATTTCTTTTCCACCATACCGCATACATTTTTTGAAGTTGGACATTATCCAATACTAAGCGCTGTTTTATCAAATAGACTCTGTTCTTAATTTTTTGATACATTTTATATACGTTAGGTTTATATGGCAGAAAAAGAAGCCAAAGATAAGCCTTGCAGTCCTGAATAAAGATAAAAAGCAAGGGGGGCTGGGGGTCCCAGATATTAAACAATATTATAATGCAATAATATTATCACGGGTGTTAGAATGGGTAAAAATGAATAAGGAAAAAAGATGGATTAAATTGGAAAACACGATTAGTCAGGTTGCACTGGGGGAAAATAATATGGATGCCACCTGAGTTTAGAGAAATCAGCAAAAAAGCACATGTTATCACAAAGAAACGTTTATTAACTTGGGATTGGATACACAAAAAGGAAAAACTTTATTCACCCTTGATACCACTAAAACATGGGTCCTCAACCTGTGGCCCTCCAGCTGTTGTGGAACTACAAGTCCCATCATGCCTCTGCCTTTAGGAGTCATGCTTGTAACTGTCAGTGGCTTGCAATGCCTCATGGGACTTGTAGTTCTGCAACAGCTGGAGGGCCACAGGTTGAGCATCCATGCACTAAAAGAAACACATTTTTTTACACCGGGGAAAGGGAGATTGTTTGGGGAATGGAACAAAAAAGAAGACGCACAATTAAAAGACATCACGAGGAAAGGGTTAAATATACACGTTACAGGAGTTAAAACAAAAAAAAATAGTTATTGGTTATAGATGATTGGCGGTACTCCCATCTGAAACACTTTGCTACATCATTACTGCAGCCACTAAGATCTGAGGAGGACTTACGACCATTTGAGCGGCTATGTATGGCAGAAGGAACAGGGAGGGGGATCTCCAGGATCTATAAGGTCCTTGTGAGGTTGGAAGGGCCGGAAACGCTGCCATTTATAACAAAGTGGGAAGAAGAATTGGGGAGAGTAGAGAAAGACAAGGATTGGGGTAAAACTTTTAAGTTGACATACTCCACGGCAACAGACAGTAATACTATCGAAATGAATTACAAATGCCTAGCACGCTGGTATATAACACCGGATAAGGCAAACGAGTATCAAAAGGAAGTTTCACGATTATGTTGGCGTGAGTATGGGGAGGTGGGAACGATGGCCCATATATGGTGGATGTGTCCAAAAATAAAAAAATACTGGAGAGAGGTGTTGCAGGTTATTAAAGAGATAACTAGTATAACTAGTTTCAAATAAACAATATCTGAGAAGCCCCACCTAATAAATGCTGCTAAAAGCTTAATACCCCGACAATGGCAAGAGAAGGAAAGGCCTATTATGGGAAGCGCTGGTGTAGAAAAGTAGATGAGATTTTCAATATGGAATATCTTAGGTTCAGTGGAGAAGAAGGAATAGAACGTTTTGAAAGTATATGGAAAACCTGGAGAGAGTTTAAGCAGTCAGGGAGATATGTATAATTCATGAGAGCAGGGACGGGGTCGGGAGCCACGGTAGGGGTATAGATAAAAAAAGGGGGAAAAGGAATAGGGAAAAGAGTAAGGGGGAGGGTCAATAAAAGGGAATTAGTACACGGGGGATGTTAAGTGACATTTTATATTTGGATATTGATGTATTAATTTCTAAAAAAAATAAAAAATAATAAAGATATTGAAAAAAAGAAAAAAGGAAAGTGATTTTGCATGCATTCCCGACACACAAATGAGAACGCAGGCTAAATGTCTCAGTTACAGTTGTGAGCACCAACACTACATATTTACCCTCCACCCCATTGCCAGAACTGCAATAATTAGGAAATTCCCTTTATTAAAGCAAAACTACACTGCACCTGAGCAAAACAAACCAAAAACACTGTTTAAGTAATTTTATATATTTAAAGCAAACTCACCCATCCATCCATGTCTCCATGCTTTATTTTGTTGGGAAAGCACTTTGAAAAACACCCCATAGCATCTGTGGCCATCTTGAGTAAGGGTAGACGATTCATGTAGCGTGTACTTCTTGGAATTAATTTGCCCTTTGCTTATGCATGCAGGCAGGTGGGGGTGTCCTTATCTGAGAAAACCCCTCCTCCCCTCCCTAAGGCACCTGGGATGTATGATGTCATTTGCCTAGGCCTGGAAAGCAGGAAGTAACTTAAATGTAGAAAAAAAGTAAATATGATGTACTTTCCTATCTATTCACTAATGCTAGTGTAGCGGGTATTTGAATTTAGGGGAAGCATCTGGGTGGTCGTGTAACCCAGATGCACTGATTGCTAGGGAATCTGAGACCCTTTTATGGTTCTTGGAGGATTCTGGTGGTGTGAGGTTCCCTGCGGCCTACAGGTGGCGTTGTTGCTGGGGGCCGGGGTTGAACTCACACCGCAAGACTGTGCCTTTTTGTCCTCCCCTGGTGCTGGTACAGCGGGGCGGGGAACCCACTGTGACGCAAAGGGAGAGGGGATAAAAGGGGCGGACACCCTTACCACAGGGTTCAGAGTCGGAGGACGCAGCCGCACCCAGGCACCTTCAGCTTGGGTGCTGGCGTTCCGGTGTTCCGGGCCCAGGTGCCCTTGACCTGGCTGGAGCGGGAGATGGAGTCCATCTCAGGTACCTTCAGCCTGGTACTATGGCAGATGCCTGGTGCTCAGTACCTTCGACTGAGTTCCGCGAGGGTGGAGGAATCCGAGGGGGCCCTAACTCCTTGGGTGCCCGTGTCTGAGTTTGTGAGTAGAGTTGAGCGGACACCTGGATGTTCGGGTTCGACCGAACTTCGGAAAAAAGTTCGGGTTCGGGACCGAACTTTAACCCGAACCCGAACCCCATTGAAGTCAATGGGGACCCGGACTTCTAAGGACTAAAAAGGCTCTAAAAAAGTAATGGAAAGGGCTAGAGGGCTGCAAATGGCAGCAACATGTTGTTAAGAGCATGGCAAGTGCTCTGCAAACAAATGTGGATAGGGAAATAACTTAAAATAACATAAAAAAAATAAAAAAATATGCTGGAGGCCCCCTTTTCAGCAGAAGAGGTACGGGAAGTCATTAAGAACCTCAGAAACTCAACGGCACAATGCCACACATATGGTGGGAATGCCCCAGAATACACCCTTTCTGGAATACATTATTCAATTTAATGGATAAGCTAGTGGGAAAATAAAATACTTTGAAATAAAAATGTAGCGGGGTGCTAAATTTAAGGGAAGTGTTTGAGTGGTAAATAGGCTCAAACACCCTAATTCTGTAGGATTCATGGACCATTTTGTCCTCGGGGGACAGTATGGTTGTGCAGTTCCCTGCGGCCTACAGGTGGCGCTGCCATGGTAGGCTAGGGTTGAACCGCCGATACAGTGCTGTGCCTTTTGTGTCCCCTCTTGGCAGTAGTACAGCGGAGCGGGGAACCTGCTGTGCATGCCGGGAGAGCATATAAAAGGGGCAGACCGTTGGCCTGGGGGCTGATGTCCAGTGGGGTCCATGCCCAGGTGCCTTCGGCCTGGGTGCATGTGTTCCTGTTCCATCTCGGGTACCTTTAGCCCGGGGTGAGGTACTATCCTGGAGTTCCTGCTGCCCTGGGTATGGAGGCCTAGGTGCGGGAGTAAAGCCTGGAGTCCAGAGCCTTCGTCTGGAGTCCGCTAAGGGTCGAGGAGTCTTAGGGTGCCACCTCGTGTAGGGGACCATGTTCCAGGGAAGGGAGGATCATTCTGATGGACCGATGCGGGAGTCACGGTGAAGGAAGTGTCTGTTGACTCCCTGGAGAGATGTCTTCCCCTTGATATGGGCTAGGTTCGTAGAAGGAGAAGCTCAAGGTCATCTTGACTGTATCAGAGGCCTTATTCACCCGGCCCGTGGCAGGGGCCTTATACACCCTGGTCTGTGGCAGAGACCAAAGTTCTCCAGGTCCGTGGCAGGGGCCTTGTACACCCGGTCTGTGGCAGAGACCAACCTCAAGGTCTGTGGCAGAGACCGTGCACCTAAAACTGTTTGAGAAACCTAAGCAGTGAAGTGAATGTGCTACGTTTGTGCCTGGACCTCCTCCACACCCTAAGCTGTCCTGTTTCTTTGCTCTAACCTTTTCTATCCGAGTAGAGTTTATTTTGCCATGAGAGAATAAGAGTTGTAATTTCAGCTGGTGTGGACATTGACTTTACTGGGAATTAAAGGACTTGCCTCTACCTACAGTAGAGGTGAGAATCATCCTCTGGAGGAGTTTTGACTCCGGCTGTGGACACGGCCCGTCAAGTACACCGCTCAACCTCTTTATATAGGAAGGTACGGGCTGGTAGTGCGGTGTGCCTTTCTCCCTCCTGCGAGGAGCCAACAACATAAAGGCAGGTAAGGGGGAAAGAATCTGTGCGCTACAAAAAAATAAAATAAAAATGATAATCTTGACCTAGGAGGACGAGGTCCATATGGAGTAGGAGGTTGAGGTGGATGTGGCTGTGTAGGTGGAAGCGGCGGTGGAGGAGGACGAGGTAGCCAACACTGGTTCAAAAATACAACAATGGCTGGGTAAGGCCGGTGATGTGTCGAATTCTGTCCCCCGTCAAATAGTGTCCACCCTGTACTGCGCTTGCTCAGTAAGTAGGACAAGGGGATTTCGAAAATCCCTCAAGACGAACGGCGCCTGCGTGGTGAGTTCAGGTGAAGGCCACACCATCCGTGGTTCAAGCCGAGCCAAGTGAGGCCGTGCCCGAAGCGTGGCGATCGAACCGAGCCCTTGAGGGGCCCTGTTACTATGTGCTACCGTATGTCCACTTGGATGGTGGGGCTTGAACCTGCACTCACCGCGCAGGCGCCGTTCATCTTCGGAGATTTTGTGAATCTCCTTGTCCTCTGTACTGCGCAAGCGCTGCGCCTTTACAGTATGGGCCGGACACAATCCGATGGCCAGACAGTTTTTGTCACAACACCGGTATACATGTCTATTCTGCAGAAGGTACGGACAAGTCCTGTGGGATCCATGCCTGGTTCATTTTAATGAACGTGAGCTTGTCCACATTGACTCTGGACAGGCGGCTGCGCTTGTCTGTGATAACGCCCCCTGCCGTGCTAAATACACGTTCAGATAATACACTGGCTGCAGGGCAGGCCAGCACCTCCAAGGCATAAAGGGCAAGCTCAGGCCATGTGCCCAATTTGGAGACCCAGAAGTTAAAGGGGGCAGACCCGTCATCCAGTACGTGTAGGCCTGTGGACACATACTGCTCAACCATGTTGGTGAAATGCTGCCTCCTGCTAAGACGTTCCATCTCAGCTGGTGGTGCTGGTTGTTGTGGCGTGCTGACAAAGCTTTTCCACATTTCAGCCATGCTAATGCTGCCTTCTGAGGTGCTGCCGGTGCCCCGGCTGCGTTGGCGACCTCTTCCTCCTCCTCTGCCTTCGCCTTGTGCTTCCACCGTACGCCCGCTGTCAGGTGGGAATGCAACCAGCAGCGCGTCTACCAGCGTGCGCTTGTACTCGCGCATCTTACGATCCCGCTCCAGTGAGGGAATTAAGGACGGTATGTTGTCCTTGTAACGGGGATCCAACAGGGTGGCCACCCAGTAATCAGCACCAGTTAAAATGTAGGCAACTCGGCGGTCATTGCGGAAACACTGCAGCATGTAATCGCTCATGTGTGCCAGGCTGTCCAGAGGCAAAGAAAAGCTGTCCTCTGTGGGAGGTGTATCGTCTGTGTCCTCTGTATCCCCCCAGCCATGCACCAGTGATGGCCACGAGCTGGTCTGGGTGCCACCCTGCTGTGAAAATGGCTCCTCCTCCTCCTCCTCCTCCATCTCCTCCTCCACCTCGTCATCCTCCAGAACTGTGCCCTTTCTGCCGGACAATTGTGTACCTGGCGTTTGTTGGTGCAGGAACCCACCCTCGTAGCCACTTGTGAAAGACTGCCCTGAAAGCCTTTGAAATGATCCCGCTTCCTCCTCCTCCTCCTCATCCTCCTGTGCCACATCCTCTTCCATCATCGCCCGAAGCGTTTTTTCAAGGAGGCATAGTAACGCTGAGAACGGCGTCATTGGCACTGGACATGTTGGTGGAGTACTCGAAACAGCGCAACAAGGCACACAGGTCTCGCATGGAGGCCCAGTTATTGGTGGTGAAGTGGTGCTGTTCCGCAGAGCGACTCACGCGTGATTGCTGCAGCTGAAACTCCACTATCGCCTGCTGCTGCTCGCACAGTCTGGCCAGCATGTGCAAGGTGGAGTTCCACCTTGTGGGCACGTCACATATGAGGCGGTGAGCGGGAAGGCCGAAGTTACGCTGCAGCGCTGACAGGTGAGCAGCAGCAGGGTGAGAACGCCGAAAGTGCGCACACACAGCCCGCACTTTCTGCAGCAGCTCTGGCATATTGGGGTAATTTTTAAGGAACCTCTGGACCACCAAGTTCAGCACATGCGCCAGGCAAGGGATGTGCGTCAAACCGGCTAGGCCCAGAGCTGCTACGAGATTTCGCCCATTATCGCACACCACCAGGCTGGGCTTGAGGTTCACTGACAGCAACCACTCATTGGTCTGTTGTTCCATGTCCCTCCACAACTCCTGCGCGGTGTGGGGTTTTTCCCCCAAACAGGAAAGTTTTAAAACTGCCTGCTGTCGTTTACCACTGGCTGTGCTGAAGTTGGTGGTGAAGGTGTTACGCTGACCGGATGAGGAGGCGGTAGAGGATGAGGAAGCGGAGTAGGAGGAGTTAGCAACAGGAGGCAAACTGAAGCGCCCTGCAATCCTCGGTGGTGGAAGGACATGCGCCAAACTGCTATCTGCCTCAGGCCCAGCCACCACTGCATTTACCCAGTGTGCTGTTAGGGAGATATAACGTCCCTGACCATGCTTACTGGTCCACGCATCTGTAGTTAGGTGGACCTTGCCACAGATGGCGTTGCGCAGTGCACACCTGATTTTGTCCCCCACTTGGTTGTGCAGGGAAGGGATGGCTCGCCTGGAAAAGTAGTGGCGGCTGGGCACGACGTACTGTGAGACAGGCAATGCCATCAGGCTTTTAAAACTCTGCGTCTCCACCAGACGGAATGACAGCATTTCAAAGGCCAGGAGTTTTGAAATTCTGGCATTCAGGGCCAGGGATCGCGGGTGGCTAGGGGGGTACTTCCTCTTCCGCTCCAATGTTTGGGAGATAGAGAGCTGAACGCTTCCATGGGACATTGTGGAGATGGTTGGTGACCCAGGTGGTAGTGTTGCTGGCAGATCCTCTGTTTGCGGGGTGGCAGGTGCCACTGTCACTACAGAGGTGGATGAAGAGGCCGAGACTGCAGCAGAAAAGGAAGCAGGAGGAGCCAGAGACCTTTCTTGGTTTTTGAGGTGTCTACTCCACTGCAGCTCGTGCTTTGCACTTAGATGCCTGGTCATGCAGGTTGTGCTCAGGTTGAGAACGTTTATGCCTCGCTTCAGGCTCTGATTGCACAGCGTGCAAACCACTCGTGTCTTGTCATCAGCACATTGTGTGAAGAACTGCCACGCTAGGGAACTCCTTGGACCTGGCTTTGGTGTGCTCGGTCCCTTGCTGCGTTGGGCAGTAGCAGACATACTGTCTAGGGGACGGACGCTCTGCTTTTGCACCCTGCTCCCTCTTCTGCTGTGCTGGTGGCTCTGTGCGACCACCGCCTCTTCCTCCAAACTACACTGGTCACCTGCATAACGTTGATTCCATGTGGGGTCGAGGACCTCATCGTCCTCCACATCATCTTCCACCCAGTCTTCACCCCTGCCCTCCTTGTCTGTCTGCACAATTGCGAAAGCAGCAGCAGTTGGCACCTGTGTTTCGTCATCATCCGAGACGTGCTGCGATGGTCCTCCCATGTACTCATCATGAAACATAAGTGGTTGGGCATCGGTGCACTCAATCTCTTCCACTTCTGGGGCAGGGCTAGGTGGATGGCCCTGGGAAACCCTGCTAACAGAGTCATCGAAAAGCAGAAGAGACTGCTGCATGATTTGGGGCTCAGACTGCTTGGCTGATTTGCAAGGGGGTGAGGTGAAAGACTGATGGACATGGGTTTCAGGTGCCAACTCTGATCTTTCATCAGAAGAGTGGGTGGGAGACAATGTGAAGGAACCCGAGGCACTGTCAGCAACCCAATCTACTATCGCCTGTACTTGTCCTGGCTTAAACATTCGTACAGCCTCATTAGGCGTGACAAAATACCGCCGCAGGCTCGGTCGCCTACTCGCATCTGAGGAAGGTGTTTCACTTGTGCGTGTATCTGGCACAGATCCACCACGTCCTCTCCCTGCAACAGGAGCTCCACCAGCAGCACCACGACCGGGGCCACCACGTCCCTTTGACCTTCTCCTCATATTTTCCAAATTTAGGATCTTGCCCTAAATGGGTGTTTTTGGAAGAGCAGAACACACCCACAGTACGTAACCGCTGAATCGCACAGCTACAGAACTGCAGAAAATGCTATTCAAAAAAAATGTTGTTTTTTTAGTATAGCACAGTAGAAGAAAACTATATAGAAATTGTTTATTTCACACACCTCCACATATGTATAACACACTGCAAAATATTTTTTGTGGCCCTAAATGGCGTTTTTTGGAAGACCACAACACACCCACAGTACGTAACCGCTGAATCGCACAGCTACAGAACTGCAGAAAATGCTATTAAAAAAAAAATGTTGTTTTTTTAGTATAGCACAGTAGAAGACAAATATATAGAAATGGTTTATTTCACACGCCTCCACATATGTATAACACACTGCAAAATATTTTTTGTGGCCCTAAATGGGTCTTTTTGCAAGCGTACATTAAAGTGCACATTCTTTATTTATTTTTTTGCCCTAAACGGGTCTTTTTTTGCACGAGCAAAATAAAATGCAAATTTTTTTTTTTTGCCCTTAATGGGTCTTTTGGAAAAGAGCACAATAAAGTGCCTTTTTTTTTGCCCTAAATGGATCTTTTTCCAAGAGCAGAATACACCCACAGTATGGTGCACAGTATGGTGCACTGGTGCACTGAGCTTGCAGATAAAAGGTAGATTTTCTCTGACACTGGGCTCATGGCAGTGTAAAAAGACTGCACTGCAACACAAACAGGTAAACCTATGCAGATCGCTGAGTTATATCTCTGAATCTGGACTCCTATTCCTATATAATAAATCTCTCTCCCTGAAAGCACCAACAGGAACCTGGCCCTACACTACACTGTCTCTCTATCTTTTCCCTCAGATTCCAGAATCAGGACTAATGCCGCGTACACACGACCGCTTATCTCGACGAGAAAAACTGCATTTTTTTATTTCGCCGAGAAAAACGATCGTCTGTGGGCTTTATGTCGTTTTTCTCGTCGAGAAAAACGGCATAAAAAACGACGAGAAAATTTAGAACATGTTCTAAATTTTCTCATCGTTTTTTCTAGCACTTTTTTTCCGCGGCAGTTTTCCCATAGGGAAACACTGCCGCGGAGCCCACAGACGGTCGTTTTTCTCGTCAAGAGAAAAAATGACGGGAAAAACGACCGTGTGTAGGGAACCAAGCGGATCCCTCGTTTTTCCTGTCATTATTCACGGCGGTTTTTTAACCGCCGTGAATAATGATCGTGTGTACGCGGCATAACTCATGTATTTTTCAATCTCTCCCTAAAAGCAACAGCAGCAGACAAGATCCTCTCCCTATCTATTCTGAAGCAGAGTGACGTGTGTGCTGTGTGCCTCTAGCTTATATAGAAGCTGGGTCACATGTTGCACTGACCAATCACAGCCATGCCATTAGTAGGCATGGCTATGATGGCTTCTAAGGGCACACCAGCTAATCAAAAGGTGATTGGCTGGCCCCTGAAGCATTTCTAACTGCGCCATTAGATTGCCGAACCCGAACCCAGACTTTCGCGCAAAGTCCGGGTTCGGGTTCGGGAAAAAGCTAAAGTTCAGTACGGACCCGAACTTTACAGTTCGGGTTCGCTCAACCCTATTCGTGAGGACTGGTGAGCAGAACTTCTCTGAAGAGTCCGGCGCAGCATTGCTGGTGACAGAGAGGCCTCCGGTACCTCCCTTGGACGGATATCCTTCCCCAGACAGGGGCCGTGCTAGCGAAGGTAATTCATGTTCTATTTCACATAGTCAGTGGCAGTGACTACTCGCCACTGGTGACACCACAGTGGTTAGCTTTATCTAGAAGGATTGTGCCTCGGCCTACTCCCATTAATACTGAACTGTTGCAAAGGTCCTAACTTGAATGTGCTGTATGTTTATTCGCTAAAAGAATAAAACTGTGTTGGACCTATTCAGTGTGTGGAACTCTGGTTACTAGGAGCAAAGGAGTCAAGGACGGAGGAAAGGATTTGACTCTAGGACACCTACACAAAGCCCGATCTTTCTGGCCTTCACCTCGTCACTATGGAGGACATGGGCCATGGTGTATCTCATCCCTCCCCCCCGGTACTAACACCCCTAGACAAAGACAGACAAGCCGAGAATGAGAAGGGGTGAGAGGGGTGAGGTCGCTACACTAGCAAAAAAGTAGTTTTATTATATTTATTTATTTTTAAACAGTATTTTGTATTTAAAGATTCTATTTTTTATTCATCTCTTTTATTTTAAGGCCTTCTCTACATGTCAAACTCTCAACCCTCTGTTAAAGGATGTCAGTGCAGCATGTGTACCTTTAGAAAGAAAAAAAAAGCCCACCCATAGAAACATTTAAAATTATTTCCTTACAAGATAAAGCCACCAGCTCAGACACTGAAGTTCTCTTGGCGTTATCTGCACATGTTCCTCTGTTGTAAAACAGCTTTTTGATTTGGCCTTAACTACATCCCTGGACAGTTCATACAATGTGGAGGGTATTAATAGCATAATGGAAAAGGTATACACTGACATTTCTAATGCCGCGTACACACGGCCGTTTTTCCCGTTGAAAAAAACGACATTTTTCCCATTCGACGAGAAAAATGATAGTCTGTGGGCTTTCTGTCGTTTTTTTCGACGAGAAAAACGGCATTAAAAACGACGTGTTTTCCGCGGCAGTGTTTCCCATAGGGAAACACTGCCGCGGAGCCCACACACGGTCGTTTTTTTCGACCAAGAAAAAAATTACATTTAAAACGGCCGTGTGTGAGGGGAACAAGCTGTTCCTCGTTTTTAACGTCGATTTTTTCGACGGTGTTTTCACCGTCGAAAAAATCGATCGTGTGTATGCGGCATAAGGTGCTGGAAATCTCACTCAAAAAAACTGATGAAAAGAGAAGAGGAAATAATAAACACATACATCAGATTTGTAGCAGATCAATGAAGAGATGTGTCTTTATTGAAGCTGTCAAATCAAAGTATTTATGCAATTGTTAATTCTGAAAGAATATTGTACAAGTGGATCAATAAAAAGAAAAATGTGGATTATTTAATGGAAACCAATTAAGAAAACAATTAAAGGACTAAAAGGTCAGGTGTGGTGGAAACTTTTCAGAGTCGGATAAATACAATGAAACTGTGCATAGCCCATTGCCTCGCTGCAAAAAAAAACACAACTGGCAGAGGCACAACTACATACCTCCCAACTTTATGAGATGGGAATGAGGGACACCTATTGTCAAAAGTATGTAGGCATAGAACACGCCCCCTTAACAGAGAATTATACAAAAAAAAATTGTTAAACCAACAAGTGCTTTTTTTACCAATACTATTCCTTTATATTGGCTTTACAAATGCAGCAATTTCCAAATTGGATGAAAGGTTTAGCACAGTAAAGCACTATTTGAAAGATAAGCATTTTATATACAACTATATAGATCATACCAAAATGAGGATAAAAGAGGGACAGAGGGACATTAACCTGAATGATGGACAGTCCCTCAAAATAAGGGACAGTTGGGAGCTATGCAATATGCTACAAGGCATGCCACATTTTAGGTGAGAGTAGAGAGAGATATGTCTCTAAGGCCTCGTACACACGGCCGAGATTCTCGTCGAAAAAAACATGTTGTTTTTTTCGACGAGATTCTTGGACAAGAAAATTGTCCCGGCCGAGTGTACACACGCTCGATTCAAAGAACCCGCGGTTCTTTGAATAGAGCGTACGCGGTGACGTCATCGACTACGACGAGCATGCGCTCGTCACATTCGATGCCGTCGCCGCCATCTTGGTATACCCTACGTATGCCTAGGAAGCTACCGCGCATGCGTCAAATTCATTTTGAACATGCGCGGGCTTCCGGGAGGACAGGTAAGTGTACACACACTCACTTTTCTCGTCGAGAAACATGCCGACGAGAATCTCGACGAGAAAATAGAGAGCAGGTTCTCTATTTTCTCGTTGAGGTTACTTGTCGGTTTTCTCGACGAGAAACCATACACACGAACAAATTTCTCGGCAAGACATCTCTGCCAGCAAGTTTCTTGCTGGTTCTTGCCGAGAAACTCGGTCGTGTGTACGAGGCCTGAGAGGTTAAAAAGGCAGTTCCTGAAGGGCAGAAAGAACCATATTGCCACAGAAGAATAGAAAGTGGACCCTATGTGGTATCTGCACATTGGAGAAGGTGTGACAGCAGGAAGGTAAAGTCACCTGGTTGCATCCAGGGGGGTAGATATATTTCGCCCAGATTCAGGCTTTACGCCGATTTATACAACTAGGTGGAGAGTTGTATAAGGCTAGTGGGCTCATGGATGACTCATACCTCTAGGGAGAGGGCTGGGCGTCGTGCAGACAGGGAGTTGATGAGACCAGCTGAACCTTGTCAGCTCATTTAGGCCTCTATAAGAAATCCCAGCTTCATTAGATGTTAGCTCATGCCTGGAACCAGACCTGTGTGGACTGTCTAGGGAGAGTGAACCCCTGTGCGGTGAGAAAAAGCCTGTGTGGCTATTTGCTTGGACATTTAAAACCAGGGACTTAGGGACTAGGACAGCACTAGGCTGATCCCAATTGTTAGTTAGGAAACCTGTATGTTTAGTCAGAGGTCAACTTGACCAGGATTTATTTTGGTTATGTTTCTTTTGCTTTGCTGTGTTTTGTCACTGTAAATAGAAAATAAACCGCACCTTTTTGATTTTGAAAACCACAACCTCCGTTTGCTGGGCCTGTTTTGTGTGGGGAGCCCATCCCGGGGGTCACACACACCCGCTGTCGAGCTAACCCCCTCACAGTTGGTGAAGAACCAGTGGCAGTTTTTTTTTAAGCCAGCATGGAGGAGATACTGAAACAGCTGGCTCTAGCAAATGCCAATCAACAGCAGACAAATGCAGGTTTGCAAAGGAGCCTTGCAGCCCAGCAGCAAGCTCATCAACAGAGCCTTGCAACTTTACAACAGAGTCTGGAGGCTCAGCAACAAGCCCAACAGCAATCTGAGGCCCGCTTCATAGACCTGTTGCAGAAGCAAGAGCAGAGACTACAACAACAGATGGAAGCAGTAATGCAGCAACGTCCGCAGACCAGTGAGGAAAGCCGTCCCACTAATACCGCGTCCTTTGGGGTGAGTCGTTTATTGACAAAAATGACTGGAGAGGATGATCCAGAGGTATTTTTGACCACATTTGAAAGGACCGCTGAAAGAGAAAAGTGGCCTGAGGAGCAGTGGGCTGGACTAGTGGCTCCTCTGTTAACTGGTGAATCGCAGAAAGCTTACTATGACCTAGAGCCTAACCAAGCAAAAGACTATGTGATGCTAAAAGCTGAAATATTGGCAAGGCTGGGTGTCACCCTGGCTGTCCGGGCTCAGCGTGTGCATAACTGGACTTTCCAGCTTGGAAAACCCCCCAGGTCTCAAATGTATGATCTCATTCACCTGAGCAGAAAGTGGCTACAGCCAGAGACTTTGTCCGCACCAAAGATTGTGGAACGTGTTGTAATGGATCGGTTTTTGAGAGCTCTTCCTACGGCCATCCAAAAGTGGGTAAGCCATGGAGACCCAGAGACGGCCGATGGTCTTGTGGATCGTGTGGAGAAATACTTGGCTACAGAGAACCTGACGGCCTCTTCCAGAGACACTCGGACTTTCCACCCTAAGACCAGACCATCCCCAGGGGCGGATAAGAGGATTCCAAGGGGTGAGGGTGGAGAGAGTGAGAGGGTGGGAGCTCTACCCCAAGTTTGGCGAGAACAGCCTGGGAAATCAGCGGCTCAAGAGGCGGCAAGAAGGATCGTTTGCTACCGCTGCCGGCAAGCGGGACATATTGCAGCCAATTGCCCGGTTGTGGAGGAACCCATGCAGTGTGACTTTCTGACGGGCAGACGTCAGTCGCTGTGTGCGACAGTCGCATGCACTGCCATTCGGGGAACGGAGAAACATTTATGCAAAATGTGTATTAATGGTAGAAATGTTGTGGTATTGCTGGATTCAGGTAGCCTTGTGACCCTGATAAAGGCTGAGTTAGTTAAAACAGAGGTCTCTGGGAATAGCAAGGTAGCCGTTATTTGTGTGCATGGGGACACCCGAGAGTATCCAGTGACTACAGTGTGTTTCGAGACCCCCAAAGGTACCCTCTCTCATCCAGTGGGCTTAGTATCTCAGTTACCGCATGACGCCATTGTGGGAAGGGATTTTCCGAAGTTCTGGGAACTGTGGGATGATCCTGAGCCCCCCACTGGTGCCCCTAGGTACCAGGAATGTGATAGCCAGAACTCCCCTGAGAGTGGTGAGGACTCTCCGGAATTTCCCTTATCAGTATTGGCAGGGGAGACTCAAGAAACTGGAGAGGAGCCCACCTCCTCAGACGAAAACCTACCGTCTGTGGAGTTTTCTGATCTTGAGGTTCACAGGGAAAACTTTGCCACAGAACAGTTGAAAGACCCCGCCCTAATAAAGGCACGGGAAAACGTAGTGAAAATAGATGGCGAGTTAGTGAACCCAGATAATACCGGCACTTACCCATACTTCAGCGTAGAGAAGGACCTACTGTATCGGGTGGCAAAAAGGGCAGAAGAAACCGTTGAGCAGCTTGTGGTGCCCAAACCTTACAGGAAGTTGGTGTTGGAGTTGGCCCATGGGCACATTCTTGGAGGTCATCTGGGGACAGAGAAAACCCGAGAGAGGGTATTACAGAGATTCTATTGGCCTGGGGTGATGAAGGACATAGAAAATTATTGTTCCTCCTGCCCTGTGTGTCAGAGGTCGGCCCCGATGCCACATTTCCGTAGCCCGCTGGTCCCTCTACCCATCATTGAGGTCCCGTTTGAGAGAATCGCAATGGATTTGGTAGGTCCTATAATCAAGTCCGCTAGGGGGCACCAGTACATATTGGTTATAATGGACTATGCCACCCGTTATCCAGAAGCGATCCCTCTCAGAAATACCTCGGCCAAAACCATAGCCAAAGAGCTATCTCTTGTTTTTAGCCGGGTGGGTATTTGTAAAGAACTGCTTACGGACCAAGGTACACCCTTTATGTCCCGGGTTATGAAAGAGCTGTGTAAATTGTTCAAAGTGACGCAATTGCGTACATCTGTGTATCACCCCCAAACCGATGGGCTGGTTGAAAGATTCAACAAAACCCTAAAACAAATGTTGAAGAAAGTGGTGGATAGAGATGGAAAGGATTGGGACTGTCTACTTCCTTATCTGATGTTTGCTATTAGGGAGGTGCCCCAATCCTCTACGGGATTCTCCCCCTTTGAGTTACTGTATGGGAGACACCCAAGAGGGCTGTTGGATATTGCCAAGGAAACTTGGGAAAGTGAGAGTTCTCCCCACAGGAGTGTGATTGAGCATGTCGCCCTGATGCAAGATCGAATTGCACAGGTAATGCCCATCGTGAAGGAACATTTGGCCCAAGCGCAGTTGGCACAGCAGAGAGTGTACAACCGTGGAGCCAAGACCCGTACCTTTTCCCCGGGGGATAGGATATTGGTACTTGTCCCTACGGTTGAAAGTAAATTCCTTGCCAAATGGCAAGGCCCCTACGAGATAATGGAAAAAGTGAGCGAAGTGAATTACAAGGTCAGACAACCAGGAAGGCGAAAGCCCGAACAGATCTATCACGTTAATCTGTTGAAAGCCTGGAGGGATAGAGAGTCCCTAGTCGCAGACACTTGGTCACCAGCTCAAACTGGTTGCGTGATTCCTGAGGTTGGAATCGCAGCCACCTTGTCACAACCCCAACAACAGGAGGTTAAGGAGTTTGTGCTTCGCAACAAGGAGGTATTCTCTGAGCTGCCGGGACAAACATCTGGGGTAGAGCATGACATTATTACCCCGCCCGGTGAAAGGGTGAAGTTAAAACCCTATCGGATCCCAGAGGCCCGACGGGAGGCAATACGGGAGGAAGTACAGAAAATGCTGAACTTAGGGGTGATAGAGGAGTCCCAAAGTGATTGGTCTAGTCCCATTGTGTTGGTGCCTAAACCGGATGGGAGCTGGCGATTTTGTAACGATTTTCGTCAGTTGAACAAAGTTACAAAATTTGACACCTACCCCATGCCACGTATAGATGAGTTGATCGACCGGCTGGGAACAGCCCGATACATGACGACTCTTGACCTCACAAAAGGGTATTGGCAAATCCCCCTGGCCAAGTCGGCCAAAGAGAAAACCGCATTTGTAACCCCAGACGGGGCGTTCCAATATAAAAGAATGCCGTTCGGGTTACAGAATGCGCCGGCCACATTCCAGCGGAAAATGGACCAGATGCTGAGGCCCCATCGGAAGTATGCTGCGGCTTACCTGGATGACATAATTGTCCATAGCACAGATTGGGCCTCACATCTGCCAAAAGTGCAAGCAGTCCTGGACTCTGTTCGGGAAGCAGGGTTTACGGCTAACCCCAAGAAGTGTACCATTGGGCAGGAGGAGGCCAAATATCTTGGGTACACCATTGGGAGGGGAGTAATAAAACCCCAACTCAACAAAGTCGAGGCCATCCAGAGTTGGCCACGTCCCAACAGCAAGAAGCAGGTACGAGCCTTTCTGGGAATCGCTGGGTATTATCGGCGATTCATTCCCCACTTTGCTTCTAAGGCTGTGCCCCTAACCAACCTGACGAAGGGGAAAGGGTCGGTCATGATTAAATGGACCCCCGAGGCTGAGGCAGCATTCCAATTCTTGAAACAAGCCTTATGTAGCCAGCCAGTGTTGTACTCACCCGACTTCTCTAGAGACTTTGTCGTACAAAGTGATGCGTCAGATGTGGGGTTAGGAGCAGTATTGTCCCAGGTCTGGAACGGGGAAGAGCACCCAGTCATTTACCTCAGCAGGAAGTTGAAGTCCCATGAGGTAAATTACGCCACCGTTGAAAAGGAGTGTTTAGCGGTGAAGTGGGCTCTAGATTCCCTTCGGTACTACCTGCTAGGTAGGCACTTTGACATGGTTACGGATCACGCTCCGTTAAAGTGGATGGCTCAAAACAAGGAAACAAATAGAAGAGTGAATAGGTGGTTCCTGGCCCTCCAGGAATTCAACTTCACAGTAAAGCATCGCCCTGGCGTTCAAATGGGGAATGTGGATGCTTTGTCTCGAGTACATGAATGCCTGATTGCTGGTGTTCCAACCCCGAGGTTAAAACAAGAGGGGGGGGTATGTGACAGCAGGAAGGTAAAGTCACCTGGTTGCATCCAGGGGGGTAGATATATTTCGCCCAGATTCAGGCTTTACGCCGATTTATACAACTAGGTGGAGAGTTGTATAAGGCTAGTGGGCTCATGGATGACTCATACCTCTAGGGAGAGGGCTGGGCGTCGTGCAGACAGGGAGTTGATGAGACCAGCTGAACCTTGTCAGCTCATTTAGGCCTCTATAAGAAATCCCAGCTTCATTAGATGTTAGCTCATGCCTGGAACCAGACCTGTGTGGACTGTCTAGGGAGAGTGAACCCCTGTGCGGTGAGAAAAAGCCTGTGTGGCTATTTGCTTGGACATTTAAAACCAGGGACTTAGGGACTAGGACAGCACTAGGCTGATCCCAATTGTTAGTTAGGAAACCTGTATGTTTAGTCAGAGGTCAACTTGACCAGGATTTATTTTGGTTATGTTTCTTTTGCTTTGCTGTGTTTTGTCACTGTAAATAGAAAATAAACCGCACCTTTTTGATTTTGAAAACCACAACCTCCGTTTGCTGGGCCTGTTTTGTGTGGGGAGCCCATCCCGGGGGTCACACACACCCGCTGTCGAGCTAACCCCCTCACAAAGGTTTAAGCCATTAATTGGCTGTGGCACAGATCTTCACCAGAGTACCCTGCATGCAGGGCCGGCCCTACCGTGGGACCCGATGGTACCTCGGTCCCAGGCGGCACTTTCAGGGGGGAGGCAAAATCAATGTTCAAACTGCAGGGCTGCCTAAAATTCAGTGCGTTCTGTGTTTGAGCCGAGCTCAGCAATGGACAGCGGCGGGTGTCCTGTGATTGGCCGAGCGAGCTGGTCATGTGCGGGACGGACAGCGGACATGAGGCTTGTGATTCGCCTGGAGGAGCTGGACTGTGGGTAATCGCAAGTCCTAACTTGCGCTGTGTGTCACTGTCTCCTGAGGTCCGTCTCTCTCATCTGCTCTGTCACCCGCCCGGGGCCCCCCTCTCTCTATCAGCCGCCCCCCTCCTCTTTATCAGCCGCCCCCTCCTCTTTATCAGCCGTCCCCCTCCTCTCTATCAGCCGCCCCCCCTCCTCTTTGTCAGCCGCCCCCCTCCTCTCTGTCAGCCACCCCCCTCCTCTTTATCAGCCACCCCCCTACTCTCTATCAGCCACCCCCCTCCTCTTTATCAGCCGCCCCCCTCCTCTCTGTCAGCCGCCCCCTCCTCTCTGTCAGCTGCCCCCTCCTCTCTATCAGCCGCCCCCTCCTCCCTATCAGCCGCCCCCCTCCTCTCGATCAGCCACCCCCCTCCTCTCGATCAGCCAACCCCCTCCTCTCTGTCAGCCGCCCCTCCTCTCTGTCAGCCGCCCCCTCCTCTGTCAGCCGCCCCCCTCCTCTCTATCATCCCCCCTCCTCTTTATCAGCCGCCCCCTCCTCTCTGTCAGCCACCCCCCTCCTCTTTATCAGCCGCCCCCCTCCTCTCTATCAGCCGCCCCCTCCTCTCTGTCAGCCACCCCCCTCCTCTCTGTCAGCCACCCCCCCTCCTCTTTATCAGCCACCCCCCTACTCTCTATCAGCCGCCCCCTCCTCTTTATCAGTCGCCCCCCTCCTCTCTGTCAGCCGCCCCCCTCCTCTTTATCAGCCACCCCCTCCTCTCTGTCAGCTGCCCCCCTCCTCTCTATCAGCCGCCCCCTCCTCTCGATCAGCCGCCCCCCTCCTCTCTGTCAGCCGCCCCCCCCTCCTCTCTATCAGCCGCCCCCCCTCCTCTCTATCAGCCGCCCCCCCTCCTCTCTATCAGTCACCCCCCTCTCTATCAGCTTCCCCTCCTCTCTATCTGCCGCCCCCCTCCTCTCTGTCAGCCGCCCCCCCCTCTCTGTCAGCCGCCCCCCTCCTCTCTGTCAGCCGCCCCCTTCCTCTGTCAGCCGCCACCCCCTCTTCCTCTGTCAGCCGCCCCCCTCCTCTCTATCAGCCGCCCCCCTCCTCTCTTTCAGCCGCCCCCTCCTCTCTATCAGCCACCCCCGTCCTCTCTGTCAGCCGGCACCCCCTCTTCCTCTCTGTCAGCCGCCCCCTCTTCTCTGTCAGCCGCCCCCCCTCCTCTCTGTCAGCCGCCCCACCTCCTCTCTGTCAGCTGGCTGCCCTCCCCCTCCTCTCTGTCAGCTGCCCCCTCCTCTCTGTCAGCCGCCCCCTCCTCTCTGTCAGCCGGCCACCCTCCCTCTTCGTCTCTGTCAGCAGCCCCCCCTCCTCTCTGTCAGCCACCTCCCTCCTCTCTGTCAGCCGTCCCCCATCTTCCTCTCTGTCAGCCGCCCCCCCTCACTGCAGTTCCGCCCTCACTGTGCAGCCGTTGGCAGCAGAGAGATTACATCATCTCTTTGCTGCCTGCCTTGACTCTGGGACACAGCAAGTGGCAATCCGCTACGTGTGGCAGGTGAAGTGGCAAGTGACAATCTGCAATGTGTGGCAGGTGACGTCATGGCAAGTGACAATCCGCTATGTGTGGCAGGTGACATTGTGGCAAGTGACAATCCGCAATGTGTGGTAGGTTGCGTCGTAGCAAGTGACAATCCACAATGTGTGGCAAGTGACAATCTGCAATGTGTGGCAGGTGACGTCCTGGCAAGTGACAATCCGCAATGTGTGGCATCGTGGCAAGTGACATTCCACAATGTGTGGCAGGTGGCGTCGTGGCAAGTGACAATCCGCAATGTGTGGCATTGTGGCAAGTGGCAATCGGCAATGTGTGGCAGGTGGCGTCCTGGCAAGTGACAATCCGCAATGTGTGGCATCGTGGCAAGTGACAATCCGCAATGTGTGGCAAGTGACAATCCGCAATGTGTGGCAGGTGGCGTCGTGGCAAGTGACAATCCGCATTGTGTGGCAGGTGGCGTTGTGGCAAATGACAATCCGCAACAAGTGACAATCTGCATCTGGTGGCAGGTGACGTGGCAAGTGACACACTCAGGGCTCCCACTGATTCTGCATTATGGTAAGTTGAACTATTTTATATAACAATGTAATAATAGAAATAATACACTTCAATCATTTTTTTGTGATTTGGCACTGCATCGATTTAACTGACAATTGCGCGGTCGTGTGATGTTGTACCTAAACAAATAGAGATTTCTTTTGGTGGTATTTGATCACTTCTGCGGTTTTTATTTTTTGTGCTATAAACAAAAATAGCGACAACTTTGTAAAAAAAATTTTTTTTACTTTTAATATATATTATATTATATTTGCTATAATAAACATCCAAAAAAATAAAAATAAAAATTTCTTCATCAGTTTAGGTCGATATGTATTCTTTTACATATGTTTGGTAAAAAAAAAACCGCAATAAGTGTATATTGATTGGTTTGCGCAAAAGTTATTGCATCTACCAAATAGAGGAAAGATTTATGGCATTTTTACTAGTAATGGCGGTGATCTGCGATTTTTAGCGAGACTGTGACATTATGGTGGACAGATTGGACACTTTTGACACTTTTTTGGGACCAGTGACATTTATACAGCGATCTGTGCTATAAAAATGCATACTGTGTAAATGTCACTGGCAGGAAAGGGGTTAAATGTGTTCCCTGGGAGGTGTTTCTAAGTGGGGGGATGGGACTGACTGGAGGAGGAGAGAGATCTCTGTTCCTAATCACTAGGAACAGCAGATCTGTCTCTCCTCCCCTGTCAGAATGGGAATCTGTCTGTTTACATTGACAGATCCCCATTCTGGCTCTCTGGAGCGATCGCGGGTGGCCGGCTGACATTGCGGCCAACGGCCACGCACAGGTCCTTTCATACTCCTATATACATGTATAGAGCCATGACAGGTCCTCTTTATACTCCTACATACATGTATAGTGCCATGACAGGTCCTCTTTATACTCCTATGCATGTATAGAGCCATGACAGGTCCTATTTATACTCCTACATACATGTATAGTGCCATGACATGTCCTCTTTATACTCCTATGCTGGAAAAGAGCCATGACAGTTCCGCTTTATACTCCTACATACATGTATAGAGCCATGACAGGTCCTCTTTATACTCCTACATGCATGTATAGTGCCATGACAGGTCCTCTTTATACTCCTATGCATATATAGAGCCATGACAGGTCCTCTATATACATGTATAGAGCCGTGACAAGTCCTCTTTATACTCCTATATACATGTATAGAGCGATGACAGGTCCAATTTATACTGCTACATACATGTATAGAGCGATGACAGGTCCTCTTTATACTCCTTCATACATGTAAACAACCATGACAGGTCCTCTTTATACTCCTTCATACATGTAAACAACCATGACAGGTCCTCTTTATACTCCTATATACATGTATAGAGCCATGACAGGTCCTCTTTATACTCCTATGCATGTATAGAGCCATGACAGGTCCTATTTATACTCCTACATACATGTATAGTGCCATGACAGGTCCTCTTTATACTCCTATGCTGGAAAAGAGCCATGACAGTTCCGCTTTATACTCCTACATACATGTATAGAGCCATGACAGGTCCTCTTTATACTCCTACATGCATGTATAGTGCCATGACAGGTCCTCTTTATACTCCTATGCATATATAGAGCCATGACAGGTCCTCTATATACATGTATAGAGCCGTGACAAGTCCTCTTTATACTCCTATATACATGTATAGAGCGATGACAGGTCCAATTTATACTGCTACATACATGTATAGAGCGATGACAGGTCCTCTTTATACTCCTTCATACATGTAAACAACCATGACAGGTCCTCTTTATACTCCTTCATACATGTAAACAACCATGACAGGTCCTCTTTATACTCCTATATACATGTATAAAGCCATGACAGGTCCTTTTTATACTCCTACATACATGTATAGAGCCATGACAGGTCCTCTTTATACTCCTATATACATGTATAGAGCGATGAAAGGTCCTCTTTATACTCCTTCATACATGTAAACAACCATGACAGGTCATCTTTATACTCATATATACATGTATAGAGCCATGCCAGGTCCTTTTTATACTCCTATATACATGTATAGATCCATGACAGGTCCTCTTTATACATGTATAGAGCCATGACAGATCCTCTTTATACTCCTTTACATGTATAGAGCCATGACAGGTCCACTTTAGTTATCATGATATAAAATAATGAATGTGGGGGAATCTTGGTGTGTGTGATTTTTTTTTTGGGGGGGGGGGCAGCATTTCGTTCTTGGTACCAGGCAGCACAATGTCTTGGGCCGGCACTGCCTGCATGCATAACTCAAGTGTGGCCATCTTGTTATTGTTTCTTCTCACTTACAATCACATTTCTTGAATTAACAGTAGGTCTTCTGCATCAGTAACAAAAATATTTCCCTCAAAACAAATAGAACTCTAAATCTAAAGTGAATTGATGTGGATAATAGTGGAAAAGGTATACTGCGCTGTCCTAGAAATATCTGAAGTGGGTAAATAAATACCTGTGCTGCAACTAAAAAATGTGAGACACCCACAAAACGAATAATATAAAGAACTATAAGCTGCGCAACAATGTGTCTAAAATATATAAATTATTGAAGAACTATATCGATGATCAAAGTATCTAGTCTCAGTGTATTATCGCATACAGCATAAAAACATGAAATGTTATAAGACCATAAACTTCCAATCTCAGTGCATTAGTGTATACAACATGAAAACATGAAATGTAGTGAAAATTGACAAAAATCATATGCTCTCAACACTGACTTTAAATAATATCTCCCATTGTCCTGATCAGTGTATAAAAAACTCAAATGACAGTTTTCAAAGAAACACCAAAAACGATCCTCAGAAAAAAAGTGAAGTGAAGAGGTTAAATTTCTCCAAATGATCGTGACTTTAGGCATAAACCATCATAGAAGGGTGCCAGTGTACTAGAAAGGGAATCCACCACCGCAGTATTCACAAGCCGCTTACCAGAAAAACTGATCCCTGAGAGAGATCAGACAAAGCAGTTAGCTGTTATCCCTGCTAGGGTCTCTGATTAGCTTCCTATGTCGTCCTGGTTTCGTCCACATCCGAATCAGTGTTTCCCCAAAGTCTCAGCAAACCATATTAGGGTGAGAAAGAAAGCCCCATAGCGTAATCCAATTTAAAACGTTTATTTGAAAGTAAAAAATTGCACTTACAGCATATGAAGAAAAAATTGGCAGTGGTTATATGTAAAGCCGGCCGGCTCTCGCTACCCGTTGCTTCCGGGATACGTATGTGGTGACGTCAGCACGCCGCTCCTCCTTACGTCGTTTCGACACAAGCTGTCGTCTTCCAGGGGCACAGGCGGCGTGCTGACTCACCACCAATTTATATTGAATGTACACAAACGAGGTCCGCCCAGATCTGAGCTCTCAGCATCCACGCTGCGTGTGTCGCCATCTTGGATATGGGCAAACTGCCCTCTTTCCAAGAACGAACATTTATCTGGTCAGAGAACGAATGTTATTTCGATGTGTAGACACAGAGTAATAGCTTAAAAAATCATTCAGCTGTGAGTAGAACTGACTTCATAAGAGACAGTCCCAACCTGCATGTATGCCGCTAACCTATACAAGCATGCATACTGCTAGTTCGTTAATTTTTTTCTCGTTTATACAATAAAAGAGCTTAACATGATAAAATACTAAAAAAATTAATTAAACGCTTCCACACATATACTGCATGTAAGGCACACAATACAATGTCTAAATTATTTTATGACTATACAATTTAAAAAATTACCATCACTTTATCTTGTGATTGAAAAGCAGTGGCCACCTGTGGACAACTTCAGTATTGCAATCACAGACCCTATGTGAGCATCACAGGATGTGGAAAATTGCAGCAGCTGACATATAATAAAATATATTTTTGTAAGAGAAGGAACTATGAGAAAACATTGTGGAGAAAATTACCTCCAGAGAATCACAATGCCTATCTGGGCAGATTATTAAACAAATATGTGTATACCATACTGTTATGCGGAAAAAATAAAAAATATATAAAAAATATATAAAAAAGACGCTTAATAGAAAAAACCAAAAAGGCGAAAATTGTATATTACCGTTTTTTTATGTATATATTTTTATCTGTAGCTGTTTCAAAAGACAACAGCTATAAGAAGCCCTAAAGTTCAAAAACTAATTTTTATGTGTGTTATTAAAGAAAACATCATGATTAAACACCTATGAAAATAGCATCTAAACTTACTCCAAATTGATTTGGAATAAATGAAAAAAAGAAAAAAAGGGCTAAAGATGTCCCGAGAACTCAGATCTAGTTTACATTAAGATCATACCATGCAGAAATATGCCTCCCTAGCTTTCTCAATAAATGCGTTGACATCGATGTCAACGTTAAGGCCATATGGTGTGTAACAACGGACCCGATGGATCCAGCCCATTTCCATATGCGATATTTCCCTAACAAGAGAACCCCCCCTCCAGTGTGGGCTATATCTATCTATTCCAATAAAGGAGGTACCAGCTGGGTTACGCTGGTGGTATAGATCATAGTGCTTGGAAACCGAATGATATTGAAAACCACTTTTGATATTGGCTATATGCTCTCCAAGTCTTATTTGCATGGTACGCTTGGTTCTCCCTATATACTGCATCCCACAGGGACATTGTAGGAGGTAAACAACGCCCGTGGAGCTGCATGTAACGAAAGTATCAATCTTGTGATTTATTAGAGTGCTACTAGATATGAAAGACTCCGTTTTTTTCGACCTGATTTTATTTAAGGAGCATACCTGACATCGTCGGCATTGATGATATCCAGATAATTTTTGAAAGAAGGAAACTTTCTTAGGTGGTGGGTCAACCACATTAGGTGCTACTCTATCTCTAAGAGAAGGTGCACCCCTAAAAACAATTTGTGGAACCTTTGGAAGGAACTTACTGATAATACGGTCACTCTCCAACAGGTGCCAGTGTTTCCGTATGATTTTCCTTATCATGTAATGCTGAGTAGAGTATGTTGTGATGAATAGTATACATGGTTGTTCCTGTTTCTTTTTAAGACCATTCTTCAACAGAGATGATCTTTCCATATTTCCCACTTCCTTCAGTGTATCCTCCAAGGAATTGTCATCATAGCCCTTTTCAATCAGCCTATCCTTTAAAATATTGGCTTGAAGCCAGTAATCAGATAAATCAGAACAATTCCTCCGCATTCTGATGAATTGGCTCTTTGGCACAGAATTAAGCCAAGAATCTTTATGACACCTATCATTGGGAATGTAGGCATTGCGATCTGTTTGTTTGAAATAAGATATAGTTTTGAAACCGGTTTCTCCCTTAGTGATTGTGAGGTCCAAAAAATTTATTTGAGTCTGGCTTGCCTCATGGACAAAACGTATACCTCTTTCGTTGTTGTTGATGTCCAGAAAGAAATCGTCCAACTGAGATGCTGTGCCATCCCATAGGAGGAGGACGTCATCAATGTACCTAGCCCAAAATTTGAGGTGTGGGTGTCGGTCCTTATAGATGACGTCCTCCTCCCATTTGGCCATAAAAAGATTAGCCAAACTGGGGGCATATTTCGCACCCATGGCTACGCCGCGTTCCTGCTTATAAAAATTATGACTAAACCAAAAATAATTGTGTTTTGCCGCATAATCTAAAAGTTCCATGATGAAATTTTGATGTTCCTCGGAGGTTGTTGAAAGGAGATTTAAATAGTACCTGACAGCTGATAATCCCAAGGAATGTGGGATTATAGTATAAAGAGATGTCACGTCAGCTGTAACCATCCACATATGCTCACTTGTTTCTTGATCAGCTAGCAGATTAATAATGTGTCTGGTGTCTTTCAAATAGGATGGCATTTTCATTACAAGCGGTTGTAGAAAAAAATCTATATTCTTGCCCACCCGGGACGTGATGGAATCAATTCCACTGATGATAGGACGTCCCGGGGGGCAAGTTAGACTTTTATGGATCTTGGGCAAACAGTACAAAATGGGAACCCTTGGTGCCTTTGGAACCAAAAAGAGCTGTTCCTTCTCACTCAAGATTCCCAGTTCAGCACCCCTCGACACAAGATCTTCCAAGGTCTTTTTGTATTTTATGATTGGGTTTCCCATTAAGAGGGTGTTGGTTTCCTGATCTCCCACAATCCTAGATAATTCACGGAGATAGTCATCTCTATCTAGGACAACTATCCCTCCACCCTTGTCAGCAGGGCATATAACTAGTTGTTTGTTGTTGCACAAAGTATCCAAGCCCTGTTCCAGATCCTTTTCCATCTTCCTATTGATGGTTTTCACAGATTCCAAATCTCGCAGAACAACATCGCGAAAAACCCTCAATGGTGGTGCCAAACTTCCCGGAGGATTAAAAGTGGAGGCATTGGATAATCCCGTATATTGATGTTTGGATAACACTAAGCCACCTTGACGTATTGGAATGCTCGCGAAATGTCTCTTGATGTTAATTTTTCTTACGTACTTATGTACGTCCATATATGTTTCAAACTTATTGAGTTTTCGGGGGGGGGGGGGGGGGCAAATTTTAAACCCTTATTTAGAAGCGATGTTTCAGATTTCGTCAGGGTTTGGGAACTTAGGTTGAAAATCCCGTCCCCTGTCACGCTCTTGATTTTTTTTGATTGTGCTCTCCTCCCCCCTCCTTGTTCCTCTTTGTTTTCGATGGGCCTCTTTATGCCCTGATTGGCTTTGGGAAAACCCCAATGATGTTGATCCTGTGTTTTTCCACTCGGTCTTCTTGATCTATCCCTCGTGGACCATGTGAATTCTTGTTCCTCAGGGTCATAATCCATCTGGTTCTGATATGCTGGACCATCCCTATCCCTCAGGGGAAAAAAAACGGTTCTGGGATTCTCCTCTATTGTTGAACTCCCACTCTTCCCTACTTCTGTCACGATAGGTCCACTCTTCCTGTCGAGGACCTTGATAGGGTGGCCTATCATAACCATAGTTGTCGTATGGGCCTTTATCCATCACTCTCCTGGGCCCCGGAGCATCTCTATAAGTTTGATATTGGATATTATTGTACTGTTGTGGGCCATAGTCACGATCATCCTTCCTCCCGGATCCATACTGATGGTTCCAACCCATATTTTTTGAAGGTTGTCCCCCTTTTGGAGGAACCTGTGTTCGTTTGGGAGATTGGTATGACACTCATCTGCCTTTTTTGCCCAATTTATTGGTATTTGTTTTTTTAGGAGTTTTATGTGCAACCTCCCTAGTGGGTAAATGTTGTATTTCCACTATGGGTATACTGGAAGCATTATCTCCTTGAGTGATGGCCTCCATTCTGGTTTCTTGTTTACTCAGCTCTTCATTGGCCAATTTTTTTTGCCATTCAAAGACATAATTGGCTTGGTAGTCCCCATAATCTCTATTATATTTCTTTCTTTTTTTGATTTTTTGTTCCTTCTCTTCCTTATCCAATAGTTTTAAAAGGTTAATTGTTCGCTCTTTATATTCTTCCCCTTCTTTATAGGGAAGGAGACTATCTTTAAGGGTTTTTATCTCCCCATCCAATCTCGTTAATTTGCTGTTTTTTCTACCTACTAAAAAGCGTAAAAAGTTGACCCCAGCATCATTAAAATATCGAAACCAACTTTCCAGCTCTATTTCACCTTTTTGGGGACACACCTCCCATCTTAGGCTCCTTGGGACCATACTTAATTTAATGTACGTCTCCAAGAAGGCTATATCCCATTGAGTGTGTACTTCGGAGATAGTCAGATTCTTTAACCTGACAAAAAGGCCCCCCAAGTCACCATCTTTGGTGCTAAAAGTCTCAAAAACACCGTCGGTGTTGACCACCTTCCATGCCCTTTACTCAAAAATATCCATGATTGACCGAAATGTGATAATACTATTAATGTTATAAACAATGAAAATATGAAATTTAAAGTTTAAAACAAAAATAGAGAACACCCTCTATACGGATAAAGTGACCCAAAATTCCATATGTGATTGGGTATTTGACCCAAAAGTGTGTCTGTATCACCCCAATGGGTGTTTGAATTACAAAAAGTGTCTGTGATGACACAAAAGTGTCAGACTGCTGCAATATATGTGTATCTAAATAACAAATAATAGTGGAAAAGGTATACTGCGCTGTCCTAGAAATATCTGAAGTGGGTAAATAAATACCTGTGCTGCAACTAAAAAATGTGAGACACCCACAAAACGAATAATATAAAGAACTATAAGCTGCGCAACAATGTGTCTAAAATATATAAATTATTGAAGAACTATATCGATGATCAAAGTATCTAGTCTCAGTGTATTATCGCATACAGCATAAAAACATGAAATGTTATAAGACCATAAACTTCCAATCTCAGTGCATTAGTGTATACAACATGAAAACATGAAATGTAGTGAAAATTGACAAAAATCATATGCTCTCAACACTGACTTTAAATAATATCACCCATTGTCCTGATCAGTGTATAAAAAACTCAAATGACAGTTTTCAAAGAAACACCAAAAACGATCCTCAGAAAAAAAGTGAAGTGAAGAGGTTAAATTTCTCCAAATGATCGTGACTTTAGGCATAAACCATCATAGAAGGGTGCCAGTTTACTAGAAAGGGAATCCACCACCGCAGTATTCACAAGCCGCTTACCAGAAAAACTGATCCCTGAGAGAGATCAGACAAAGCTCTTAGCTGTTATCCCTGCTAGGGTCTCTGATTAGCTTCCTATGTAGTCCTGGTTTCGCCCACATCCGATTCAGTGTTTCCCCAAAGTCTCAGCAAACAATATTAGGGTGAGAAAGAAAGCCCCATAGCGTAATCCAATTTAAAACGTTTATTTGAAAGTAAAAAATTGCACTTACAGCATATGAAGAAAAAATTGGCAGTGGTTATATGTAAAGCCGGCCGGCTCTCGCTACCCGTTGCTTCCGGGATACGTATGTGGTGACGTCGGCACGCTGCTCCTCCCTACGTCGTTTCAACACAAGCTGTCGTCTTCCAGGGGCACAGGCGGCGTGCTGACTCACCACCAATTTATATTGAATGTACACAAACGAGGTCCGCCCAGATCTGAGCTCTCAGCATCCACGCTGCGTGTGTCGCCATCTTGGATATGGGCAAACTGCCCTCTTTCCAAGAACGAACATTTCTCTGGTCAGAGAACGAATGTTATTTCGATGTGTAGACACAGAGTAATAGATTAAAAAATCATTCAGCTGTGAGTAGAACTGACTTCATAAGAGACAGTCCCAACCTGCATGTATGCCGCTAACCTATACAAGCATGCATACTGCCAGTTCGTTAAGCTCTTTTATTGTATAAACGAGAAAAAAATTAACATGATAAAATACAAAAAAAATTAATTAAACGCTTCCACACATATACTGCATGTAACGCACACAATACAAAGTCTAAATTATTTTATGACTATACAATTTAAAAAATGACCATCACTGGACATCAACAACAACGAAAGAGGTATACGTTTTGTCCATGAGGCAAGCCAGACTCAAATTAATTTTTTGGACCTCACAATCACTAAGGGAGAAACCGGTTTCAAAACTATATCTTATTTCAAACAAACAGATCGCAATGCCTACATTCCCAATGATAGTTGTCATAAAGATTCTTGGCTTAATTCTGTGCCAAAGAGCCAATTCATCAGAATGCGGAGGAATTGTTCTGATTTATCTGATTACTGGCTTCAAGCCAATATTTTAAAGGATAGGCTGATTGAAAAGGGCTATGATGACAATTCCTTGGAGGATACACTGAAGGAAGTGGGAAATATGGAAAGATCATCTCTGTTGAAGAATGGTCTTAAAAAGAAACAGGAACAACCATGTATACCACTCATCACAACATACTCTACTCAGCATTACATGATAAGGAAAATCATACGGAAACACTGGCACCTGTTGGAGAGTGACCGTATTATCAGTAAGTTCCTTCCAAAGGTTCCACAAATTGTTTTTAGGGGTGCACCTTCTCTTAGAGATAGAGTAGCACCTAATGTGGTTGACCCACCACCTAAGAAAGTTTCCTTCTTTCAAAAATGATCTGGATATCATCAATGCCGACGATGTCAGGTATGCTCCTTAACCACTTGACCACTGGGCACTTAAACCCCCTTAATAACCAGACCAATTTTCAGCTTTCGGTGCTCTCACATTTTGAATGACAATTACTCAGTCATACAACACTGTACCCATATGAAATTTTTGTCCTTTTTTTCACACAAATAGAGCTTTCTTTTGGTGGTATTTAATCACTGTTGGGTTTTTTATTTTTTGCGCTATAAGAGAAAAAAGACTGAAAATTTTGTAAAAAAATGATTTTTTTTTCGTTTCTGTTATAAAATTTTGCAAATTACTATTTTTTCTTCATAAATTTTGGCCAAAATTTATACTGCTACATATCTTTGGTAAAAATAAGTACAAATTGGTGCATATTATTTGGTCTTTGTGAAAGTTATAGAGTCCACAAGCTATGGTGCCAATATCTGAAAATTGATCACACCTGAAGTACTGACGGCCTATCTCAATTCTTGAGACCCTAACATGCCAGAAAAGTACAAATACCCCCCAAATGACCCCTTTTTGGAAAGAAGACATTCCAAGGTATTCAGAAAGAGGTATTGTGAGTTTTTTGAAGTTGTCATTTTTTCCCACAATTCTTTGCAAAATCAAGATTTTTTTTTTCTCTTTTTTTTTTTCACAAAATTGTCATATTAGCAGGTTATTTCTCACACACAGCATATGCATTCCACAAATTACACCCCAAAACACATTCTGCTATTACTCCCGAGTATGGCGATACCACATGTGTGAGACTTTTACACGGCGTGGCCACATACAGAGGCCCAACATGCAGGGAGCACCTTCAGGCGTTCTGGAGCACCCAGGCCAATTCTGACATTTCTCTCCTACATGTAAAAATCATCATTTATTTGCTAGAAAATTACATAGAACCCCAAAACATTATATATGTTTTTTTAGCAAAGACCTTAGAGAATATAATGGTGGTTGTTGCAACTTTTTATCTCGCACGATATTTGCGCAGCAATTTTTTTAACGCGTTTTTTACGGAAAAAAAATGTTTTGTGCTTAAAAAAAAAAAAAAACGTAAAGTTAGCCCAATGTTTTTGCATAATGTGAAAGATGAAGTTACGCCGCGTAAATAGATACCTAACATGTCGCCCTTAAAAATTGCACACACTCGTGGAATGGCGCCAAACTTCGCTACTTAAAAAATCCCCATAGGCGACGCTTTAAATATTTTTACTGGTTACATGTTTTGAGTTACAGAGGAGGTCTAGGGCCAAAATGATTGCTCTCGCTCTAACGTTCGCAGAGATACCTCACATGTGTGGTTTGAAAACCGTTTTCATATGTGGGCGGGACTTACGTATGCGTTCGCTTCTGTATGCGAGCTCACGGGGACAGGGGCGCTTTAAAAAAAAAAAAAATATTTATTCTTCATTTTACTTTATTTATTTTAGTTTGACATGTTTTTCCGCCCTAAACATTTTTTTGATCACTTTTATACCTATTACAAGGAACGTAAACATCCCTTGTAATAGGAATATGGCATGACAGGTCCTCTTTACAGTGAGATATGGGGGGGGGGGTGTCAATAAGACCCCACATCTCACCTCTAGGCTGGGAAGCCTGAAAAAAAAAAAAAAAAAAAAAAACAACAATCCTGGCTTTGATCGTAGCGGTGAGTCGGTAGAAGCACCGGAGGGCGGCGGGGGGGGGGGGGGGGGGGGACATCCCCTCTCGCCTCCCGTAAGAATGATCAAGCGGCGGAACAGCTGCTATGATTGTTCTTATGGTGTAGGGAATCGCCGGCTGAAAAAGCCGATATCTGAATGATGCCTGTAGCTGCAGGCATCATTCAGATATCCCCGCACAAAGTCAAGGACGTCATATGACGGCCGGAGGGCGGGAAGTGGTTATTGCAGAGTATTGCCGGGCATTGCGGAGTATTGCCGGGCATTGCGGAGTATTGCCGGGCATTGCGGAGTATTGCGGTGTATGGCAGGGTATTGCGGTGTATGGCAGGGTATTGCACGGGTATTGCACAGGGTATTGTGGAGGGTATTGCACAGGGTATTGTGGAGGGTATTGCAGAGTATTGTGGAGGGTATTGCAGAGTATTGTGGAGGGTATTGCAGAGTATTGTGCAGGGTATTGCAGAGTATTGTGCAGGGTATTGCAGAGTATTGTGCAGGGTATTGCAGAGTATTGTGCAGGGTATTGCAGAGTATTGTGCAGGGTATTGCAGAGTATTTTGCAGAGTATTGCGCAGGGTATTGCAGAGTATTTTGCAGGGTATTGCAGAGTATTTTGCAGGGTATTGCAGAGTATTGTGCAGGGTATTGCAGGGTATTGCAGAGTATTGTGCAGGGTATTGCAGAGTATTGCACCAGGGTATTGCAGAGTATTGCACCAGGGTATTGCAGAGTATTGCACCAGGGTATTGCAGAGTATTTCGCAGGGTATTGCAGAGTATTTCGCAGGGTATTGCAGAGTATTTCGCAGGGTATTGCAGAGTATTTCGCAGGGTATTGCAGAGTATTGCACCAGGGTATTGCAGAGTATTGCACCAGGGTATTGCAGAGTATTGCACCAGGGTATTTTGCAGAGTATTGGCAGGGTATAGCACAGGGATGGCTGAGCAGGGATGGATGGATGGATGGATCTGTGACTGCAATTGTCACAGATCCAGCCCACAGTGCTGCTGCTGCCATCCGCTCCCTCCCCCTCCCCTCTCACACTGTACCGATCGGTACAGAGAGGGGAGGGAGGAACCGGCGTCATCAAATGACGCCGGTCTGTTTACAAGTGATTGCTCCGTCATTTGACGGAGCGATCACGTGGTAAACGGCCGCTATCAGCGGCGATTTACCGCGATTCGTGATCCGCCGGGTCCTCTGGACCCGGCGGTCACGGAGTTTCCCGTGTGCGCGCCCCAGGGGGCGCGCGGGAGCGCGATTCTGGGAGGACGTTATATAACGTCCTCCCAGAGTTAAGCAACCACCTTGTCGACGTTATTTGTCGGCAGGTGGTTGTTAAGTGGTTAAATAAAATCAGGTCGAAAAAAACTGAGTCTTTCATATCTAGTAGCACTCTAATAAATCACAAGATTGATACTTTCGTTACATGCAGCTCCACGGGCGTTGTTTACCTCCTACAATGTCCCTGTGGGATGCAGTATATAGGGAGAACCAAGCGTACCATGCAAATAAGACTTGGAGAGCATATAGCCAATATCAAAAGTGGTTTTCAATATCATTCGGTTTCCAAGCACTATGATCTATACCACCAGCGTAACCCAGCTGGTACCTCCTTTATTGGAATAGATAGATATAGCCCACACTGGAGGGGGGGTTCTCTTGTTAGGGAAATATCGCGTATGGAAATGGGCTGGATCCATCGGGTCCGTTGTTACACCCCATATGGCCTTAACGTTGACATCAATGTCAACGCATTTATTGATAACAGCTAGGGAGGCATATTTCTGCATGGTATGATCTTAATGTAAACTAGATCTGAGTTCTCGGGACATCTTTAGCCCTTTTTTTCTTTTTTTCATTTATTCCAAATCAATTTTTCTGATCAGATCTATACTAGCGTCCCCAGCAGTTTAGGGTTCCCAAAAACACAGTGTTAGCGGGATCAGCCCAGATACCTGCTAGCACCTGCGTTTTGCCCCTCCGTCCAGCCCAGGCCACCCAAGTGCAGTATCGATCGATCACTGTCACTTACAAAACACAACACACATAACTGCAGCAGTCGCAGAGACAGGCCTGATCCCTGCGACTCCAGTGCTGTAGGAGGTGATTTCGCCACCACAGTTAAAAAAAAAAAGCATATATGCCGAAGCATTGGGGCAGCAGGGGCGGAGGAGCGATTTTTCTCCTAATGCCGCGTACATACGGTCGAAATTCCGACGGAGGCTTGCCCGTGGAAAAGTCTGACCATGTGTACGCGGCATAACTTTTGCAGGAAGATGCCCCCATGCTTCGGCATATATAAATGGTGCATGTATGCCCATCATTAGAAGTGGGTGGATGAAGGGCGGTATTCTAATGGTGGACATACCCATCGATCAATCTTTTTTTTTCGTTCAGCCAACAGGCTGCATGAAAAAAAAATTACAATACATGTCCAACAAGGACCAGCAATGTACTGGTATGTTGCTGGACTTTGAATGTTTATACCAGAATGATGCCTGCGGGTTTAGGTATCATCTTGGTATCATTCTTTTCAGCCAGCGGCCGGCTTTCATGTAAATGCAATCCTAGTGGCTAATTAGCCTCTGGACTGCTTTTACAAGCAGTGGGAGGGAATGTCCCCCCCCCGGATATAAAAAGCGCCATTGGGAAAGCATTTTATCACACCGATCTTGGTGTGGTCAGATGCTTTGAGGGCAGAGGAAAGATCTAGGGTCCAATAGACCCCAGTTTTTTCAAAAAAGAGTACCTGTCATTACCTATAGCTATCATAGGGGATATTTACATTCCCTGAGATAACAATAAAAATGATAAAAAATAAATAAATATGGAAGCAACAGTTTAAAAATAAAATAAAAAAGCAAAATTAATTATAAAAAATAAAAAAAATAAAAAAAAAGCACCCCTGTCCTGCCCTGCTCTTGCCCAATGGCGAACGCAAGCGTCGGTCTGGCGTCATATGTAAACAGCAATTGCACCATGCATGTGAGGTATCACCGCGAAGGTCAGATTGAGGGCAGTAATTTTAGCAGTAGACCTCCTCTGTAAATCTAACGGGGTAACCTGTAAAGGCTTTTAAAGGCTTTTAAAAATGTATGTAGTTTGTCGCCAATGCGCATTTGTGCGAAATTTTAAAGCATGTCGTGTTTGGTATCTATGTACTCGGCCTAAGATCATATTTTTTATGTCATCAAACATTTGGGCAATATAGTGTGTTTTAGTGCATTAAAATTAAAAAAAGTGTATTTTTTCCCCAAAAAATGCGTTTGAAAAATCGCTGCGCAAATACTGTGTAGAAAAAAAAAATGCAACACCCACCATTTTATTCTGTAGGGCCTTTGCTTTAAAAATATATATAATGTTTGGGGGTTCAACATAATTTTCTTGCAAAAAAAATATGTTTTCATGTAAACAAAAAGTGTCAAAAAGGGCTTTGTCTTCAAGTGGTTAGAAGAGTGGATGTAAGCTTCCTAATGTTGTGTATAAAATGCCAGAACAGTTCAAAACCCCCCCAAATGACCCCATTTTGGAAAGTAGACACCCCAAGCTATATACTGAGAGGCATGTCGAGTCCATGGAATATTTTATATGTTGACACAAGTTGCGGAAAAAAGAAAAATTTTTTTTTTGTTTGCACAAAGTTGTCACTAAATGATATATTGCTCAAACATGCCATGGGCATATGTGGAATTACACCCCAAAATACATTCTGTTGCTTCTTCTGAGTACGGGGATACCACATGTGTGAGACTTTTTGGGAGCCTAGCCGCGTACGGGACCCCAAAAACCAATCACCGCCTTCAGGCTTTCTAAGGGTGTAAATTTTTGATTTCACTTCTCACTGCCTATCACAGTTTCGGAGGCCATGGAATGCCCAGATGGCACAAACCCCCCCAAATGACCCCATTTTGGAAAGTAGACACCCCAAGCTATTTGCTGAGAGGTATTGTGAGTATTTTGCAGATCTCGCTTTTTGTCACAAAGTTTTGAAAATTGAAAAAAAAAAAGAAAAAAAAAATGTTCTTTCTTCATTTTCAAAAACAAATGAGAGCTGTAAAATACTCACCATGCCTCTCAGCAAACAGCTTGGGGTGTCTACTTTCCAAAATGGGGTCATTTGGGGGGGTTTTGTGCTATTTTGGCATTTTATGGCCTTTGAAACTGTGATAGGTAGTGAGGTGTCAAATCAAAAATTTGTGCCTAGAAATCCTGGAGGCGGTGATTGGTTTTTGGGGTCCCGTACGCGGCTAGGCTCCTAAAAAGTCTCACACATGTGGTATCCCCGTACTCAGGAGAAGCAGCAAAATTTATTTTGGGGTGCAATTCCACATATAACCATGGCATGTGTGAGCAATATATCATTTAGTGACAACTTTTTGTAATTTTTTATTTTTTTGGTCATTATTCAATCACTTGGGACAAAAAAAAAATATTCAATGGGCTCAACAGGCCTCTCAGCAATTTCCTTGGGGTGTCTACTTTCTAAAATGGGGTCATTTGGGGGGGTTTTGTGCTATTTTGGCATTTTATGGCCTTCAAAACTGTGATAGGTAGTGAGGAGTGAAATCAAAAATTTACACCCTTAGAAATCCTGAAGGCGGTGCTTGGGTTCCGGGGTCTCGTACGTGGCTAGGCTCCTAAAAAGTCCCACACATGTGGTATCCCCGTACTCAGGAGAAGCAGCAGAATGTATTTTGGGGTGCAATTCCACATATAACCATGGCATATGTGAGCAATATATCATTTAGTGACAACTTTTTGTAATTTTTTTTTTGTCATTATTCAATCACTTGGGACAAAAAAAAAAATATTCAATGGGCTCAATATGCCTCTCAGCAATTTCCTTGGGGTGTCTACTTTCTAAAATGGGGTCATTTGGGGGGGTTTTGTACTGCCCTGCCATTTTAGCACCTCAAGAAATGAGATAGGCAGTCATAAATTTAAAGCTGTGTAAATTCCAGAAAATGTACCCTAGTTTGTAAACGCTATAACTTTTGCGCAAACCAATAAATATACGCTTATTGACATTTTTTTTACTAAAGACATGTGGCTGAATACATTTTGGCCTAAATGTATGACTAAAATTGAGTTTATTCGATTTTTCTTATAACAAAAAGTAGAAAATATCATTTTTTTTCAAAATCTTCGGTCTTTTTCCGTTTATATCGCAAAAAATAAAAATCGCAGAGGCAATCAAATACCATTAAAAGAAAGCTCTATTTGTGGGAAGAAAAGGACGCAAATTTCGTTTGGGTACAACATTGCATGTCCGCACAATTTACAGTTAAAGCAGCGCAGTGCAAAATTCTGAATTCACCTCTGGTCCTTTAGCTACCAAATGGTCCGGGGCTTAAGTGGTTAAATTGGATTACGCTCTGGGGCTTTCTTTCTCACCCTAATATGGTTTGCTCAGACTTTGGGGAAACACTGATTCGGATGTGGACGAAACCAGGATGACATAGGAAGCTAATCAGAGACCCTAGCAGGGATAACAGCTAAGAGCTTTGTCTGATCTCTCTCAGGGATCAGTTTTTCTGGTAAGCGGCTTGTGAATACTGCGGTGGTGGATTCCCTTTCTAGTACACTGGCACCCTTCTATGATGGTTTATGCCTAAAGTCACGATCATTTGGAGAAATTTAACCTCTTCACTTCACTTTTTTTCTGAGGATCGTTTTTGGTGTTTCTTTGAAAACTGTCATTTGAGTTTTTTATACACTGATCAGGACAATGGGTGATATTATTTAACCACTTAACAACCACCTGCCGACAAATAACGTCGACAAGGTGGTTGCTTAACTCTGGGAGGACGTTATATAACGTCCTCCCAGAATCGCGCTCCCGCGCGCCCCCTGGGGCGCGCACACGGGAAACTCCGTGACCGCCGGGTCCAGAGGACCCGGCGGATCACGAATCACGGTAAATCGCCGCTGATAGAGGCCGTTTACCATGTGATCGCTCCGTCAAATGAAGGAGCAATCACTTGTAAACAGACCGGCGTCATTTGATGACGCCGGTTCCTCCCTCCCCTCTCTGTACCGATCGGTACAGTGTGAGAGGGGAGGGGGAGGGAGCGGATGGCAGCAGCAGCACTGTGGGCTGGATCTGTGACAATTGCAGTCACAGATCCAGCCATCCATCCATCCCTGCTCAGCCATCCCTGTGCTATACCCTGCCAATACTCTGCAATACACCCTGCCAATACTCTGCAAAATACCCTGCCAATACCCTGGTGCAATACTCTGCAATATCCTGGTGCAATACTCTGCAATACCCTGGTGCAATACTCTGCAATACCCTGGTGCAATACTCTGCAATACCCTGCGAAATACTCTGCAATACCCTGCGAAATACTCTGCAATACCCTGGTGCAATACTCTGCAATACCCTGGTGCAATACTCTGCAATACCCTGGTGCAATACTCTGCAATACCCTGGTGCAATACTCTGCAATACCCTGCACAATACTCTGCAATACCCTGCACAATACTCTGCAATACCCTGCACAATACTCTGCAATACCCTGCAAAATACTCTGCAATACCCTGCACAATACTCTGCAATACCCTGCACAATACTCTGCAATACCCTGCACAATACTCTGCAATACCCTGTGCAATACCCTGTGCAATACCCTGTGCAATACCCGTGCAATACCCTGCCATACACCGCAATACCCTGCCATACACCGCAATACCCTGCCATAGTCCGCAATACTCCGCAATGCCCTGCAATACTCCGCAATGCCCGGCAATACTCCGCAATGCCCGGCAATACTCCGCAATGCCCGGAAATACTCCGCAATGCCCGGCAATACTCCGCAATGCCCGGCAATACTCTGCAATAACCACTTCCCGCCCTCCGGCCGTCATATGACGTCCTTGACTTTGTGCGGGGATATCTGAATGATGGGAGCAGCTACAGGCATCATTCAGATATTAGCTTTTTCAGCCGGCGATTCCCTACACCATAAGAACAATCATAGCGGCTGTTCCGCCGCTTGATCATTCTTACGGGAGGCGAGAGGGGATGTCCCCCCCCCCGCCGCCCTCCGGTGCTTCTACCGACTCACCGCTACGATCAAAGCCAGGATTGTTGTTTTTTTTTTGTATTTTTTTCAGGCTTCCCAGCCTAGAGGTGAGATGTGGGGTCTTATTGACACCCCCCCCCATATCTCACTGTAAAGAGGACCTGTCATGCCATATTCCTATTACAAGGGATGTTTACGTTCCTTGTAATAGGTATAAAAGTGATCAAAAAAATGTTTAGGGCGGAAAAACATGTCAAACTAAAATAAATAAAGTAAAATGAAGAATAATTTTTTTTTTTTTTTAAAGCGCCCCTGTCCCCGTGAGCTCGCATACAGAAGCGAACGCATACGTAAGTCCCGCCCACATATGAAAACGGTTTTCAAACCACACATGTGAGGTATCTCTGCGAACGTTAGAGCGAGAGCAATCATTTTGGCCCTAGACCTCCTCTGTAACTCAAAACATGTAACCAGTAAAAATATTTAAAGCGTCGCCTATGGGGATTTTTTAAGTAGCGAAGTTTGGCGCCATTCCACGAGTGTGTGCAATTTTTAAGGGCGACATGTTAGGTATCTATTTACTCGGCGTAACTTCATCTTTCACATTATGCAAAAACATTGGGCTAACTTTACTGTTTTTTTTTTTTTAAGCACAAAACATTTTTTTTCCGTAAAAAACGCGTTAAAAAAATTGCTGCGCAAATATCGTGCGAGATAAAAAGTTGCAACAACCACCATTATATTCTCTAAGGTCTTTGCTAAAAAAACATATATATATAATGTTTTGGGGTTCTATGTAATTTTCTAGCAAACAAATGATGATTTTTACATGTAGGAGAGAAATGTCAGAATTGGCCTGGGTGCTCCAGAACGCCTGAAGGTGCTCCCTGCATGTTGGGCCTCTCTATGTGGCCACGCTGTGTAAAAGTCTCACACATGTGGTATCGCCATACTCGGGAGTAATAGCAGAATGTGTTTTGGGGTGTAATTTGTGGAATGCATATGCTGTGTGTGAGAAATAACCTGCTAATATGACAATTTTGTGAAAAAAAAAAAGAGAAAAAAAAAATCTTGATTTTGCAAAGAATTGTGGGAAAAAATGACAACTTCAAAAAACTCACAATGCCTCTTTCTGAATACCTTGGAATGTCTTCTTTCCAAAAAGGGGTCATTTGGGGGGTATTTGTACTTTTCTGGCATGTTAGGGTCTCAAGAATTGAAATAGGCCGTCAGTACTTCAGGTGTGATCAATTTTCAGATATTGGCACCATAGCTTGTGGACTCTATAGCTTTCACAAAGACCAAATAATATACACCAATTTGTACTTATTTTTACCAAAGATATGTAGCAGTATAAATTTTGGCCAAAATTTATGAAGAAAAAATAGTAATTTGCAAACTTTTATAACAGAAACGAAAAAAAAATCATTTTTTTACAAAATTTTCAGTCTTTTTTCTCTTATAGCGCAAAAAATAAAAAACCCAACAGTGATTAAATACCACCAAAAGAAAGCTCTATTTGTGTGAAAAAAAGGACACAAATTTCATATGGGTACAGTGTTGTATGACTGAGTAATTGTCATTCAAAATGTGAGAGCACCGAAAGCTGAAAATTGGTCTGGTTATTAAGGGGGTTTAAGTGCCCAGTGGTCAAGTGGTTAAAGTCAGTGTTGAGAGCATATGATTTTTGTCAATTTTCACTACATTTCATGTTTTCATGTTGTATACACTAATGCACTGAGATTGGAAGTTTATGGTCTTATAACATTTCATGTTTTTATGCTGTATGCGATGATACACTGAGACTAGATACTTTGATCATCGATATAGTTCTTCAATAATTTATATATTTTAGATACATTGTTGCACAGCTTATAGTTCTTTATATTATTCGTTTTGTGGGTGTCTCACATTTTTTAGTTGCAGCACAGGTATTTATTTACCCACTTCAGATATTTCTAGGACAGCGCAGTATACCTTTTCCACTATTATTTGTTATTTAGATACACATATATTGCAGCAGTCTGACACTTTTGTGTCACCACAGACACTTTTTGTAATTCAAACACCCATTGGGGTGATACAGATACACTTTTGGGTCAAATACACAATCACATATGGAATTTTGGGTCACTTTATCCGTATAGAGGGTGTTCTCTATTTTTGTTTTAAACTTGAAATTTCATATTTTCATTGTTTATAACATTAACAGTATTATCACATTTCGGTCAATCATGGATATTTTTGAGTAGAGGGCATCGAAGGTGGTCAACACCGACGGTGTTTTTGAGACTTTTAGCACCAAAGATGGTGACTTGGGGGGCCTTTTTGTCAGGTTAAAGAATCTGACTATCTCCGAAGTACACACTCAATGGGATATAGCCTTCTTGGAGACGTACATTAAATTAAGTATGGTCCCAAGGAGCCTAAGATGGGAGGTGTGTCCCCAAAAAAGGTGAAATAGAGCTGGAAAGTTGGTTTCGATATTTTAATGATGCTGGGGTCAACTTTTTACGCTTTTTAGTAGGTAGAAAAAACAGCAAATTAACGAGATTGGATGGGGAGATAAAAACCCTTAAAGATAGTCTCCTTCCCTATAAAGAAGGGGAAGAATATAAAGAGCGAACAATTAACCTTTTAAAACTATTGGATAAGGAAGAGAAGGAACAAAAAATCAAAAATAGAAAGAAATATAATAGAGATTATGGGGACTACCAAGCCAATTATGTCTTTGAATGGCAAAAAAAATTGGCCAATGAAGAGCTGAGTAAACAAGAAACCAGAATGGAGGCCATCACTCAAGGAGATAATGCTTCCAGTATACCCATAGTGGAAATACAACATTTACCCACTAGGGAGGTTGCACATAAAACTCCTAAAAAAACAAATACCAATAAATTGGGCAAAAAAGGCAGACGAGTGTCATACCAATCTCCCAAACGAACACAGGTTCCTCCAAAAGGGGGACAACCTTCAAAAAATATGGGTTGGAACCATCAGTATGGATCCGGGAGGAAGGATGATCGTGACTATGGCCCACAACAGTACAATAATATCCAATATCAAACTTATAGAGATGCTCCGGGGCCCAGGAGAGTGATGGATAAAGGCCCATACGACAACTATGGTTATGATAGTCCACCCTATCAAGGTCCTCGACAGGAAGAGTGGACCTATCGTGACAGAAGTAGGGAAGAGTGGGAGTTCAACAATAGAGGAGAATCCCAGAACCGTTTTTTTCCCCTGAGGGATAGGGATGGTCCAGCATATCAGAACCAGATGGATTATGACCCTGAGGAACAAGAATTCACATGGTCCACGAGGGATCGATCAAGAAGACCGAGTGGAAAAACACAGGATCAACATCATTGGGGTTTTCCCAAAGCCAATCAGGGTATAAAGAGGCCCATAGAAAACAAAGAGGAACAAGAGGGGGGAGGAGAGCACAATCAAAAAAAATCAAGAGCGTGACAGGGGACGGGATTTTCAACCTAAGTTCCCAAACCCTGACGAAATCTGAAACATCGCTTCTAAATAAGGGTTTAAAATTGCCCCCCCCCCCGAAAACTCAATAAGTTTGAAACGTATATGGACGTACATAAGTACGTAAGAAAAATTAACATCAAGAGACATTTCGCGAGCATTCCAATACGTCAAGGTGGCTTAGTGTTATCCAAACATCAATATACGGGATTATCCAATGCCTCCACTTTTAATCCTCCGGGAAGTTTGGCACCACCATTGAGGGTTTTTCGCGATGTTGTTCTGCGAGATTTGGAATCTGTGAAAACCATCAATAGGAAGATGGAAAAGGATCTGGAACAGGGCTTGGATACTTTGTGCAACAACAAACAACTAGTTATACGCCCTGCTGACAAGGGTGGAGGGATAGTTGTCCTAGATAGAGATGACTATCTCCGTGAATTATCTAGGATTGTGGGAGATCAGGAAACCTACACCCTCTTAATGGGAAACCCAATCATAAAATACAAAAATACAAAAATACAAATACAAAAATACAAAAAGACCTTGGAAGATCTTGTGTCGAGGGGTGCTGAACTGGGAATCTTGAGTGAGAAGGAACAGCTCTTTTTGGTTCCAAAGGCACCAAGGGTTCCCATTTTGTACTGTTTGCCCAAGATCCATAAAAGTCTAACTTGCCCCCCGGGACGTCCTATCATCAGTGGAATTGATTCCATCACGTCCCGGGTGGGCAAGTATATAGATTTTTTTCTACAACCGCTTGTAATGAAAATGCCATCCTATTTGAAAGACACCAGACACATTATTAATCTGCTAGCTGATCAAGAAACAAGTGAGCATATGTGGATGGTTACAGCTGACGTGACATCTCTTTATACTATAATCCCACATTCCTTGGGATTATCAGCTGTCAGGTACTATTTAAATCTCCTTTCAACAACCTCCGAGGAACATCAAAATTTCATCATGGAACTTTTAGATTATGCGGCAAAATACAATTTGGTTTAGTCATAATTTTTACAGCAGGAACGCGGCGTAGCCATGGGGGCGAAATACGCCCCCAGTTTGGCTAATCTTTTTATGGCCAAATGGGAGGAGGACGTCATTTATAAGGACCTACATCCACACCTCAAATTTTGGGCTAGGTACATTGATGACGTCCTCCTCCTATGGGATGGCACAGCATCTCAGTTGGACGATTTCTTTCTGGACATCAACAAAAACGAAAGAGGTATACGTTTTGTCCATGAGGCAAGCCAGACTCAAATGAATTTTTTGGACCTCACAATCACTAAGGGAGAAACCGGTTTCAAAACTATATCTTATTTCAAACAAACAGATCGCAATGCCTACATTCCCAATGATAGTTGTCATAAAGATTCTTGGCTTAATTCTGTGCCAAAGAGCCAATTCATCAGAATGCGGAGGAATTGTTCTGATTTATCTGATCACTGGCTTCAAGCCAATATTTTAAAGGATAGGCTGATTGAAAAGGGCTATGATGACAATTCCTTGGAGGATACACTGAAGGAACTGGGAAATATGGAAAGATCATCTCTGTTGAAGAATGGTCTTAAAAAGAAACAGGAACAACCATGTATACCATTCATCACAACATACTCTACTCAGCATTACATGATAAGGAAAATCATACGGAAACACTGGCACCTGTTGGAGAGTGACCGTATTATCAGTAAGTTCCTTCCAAAGGTTCCACAAATTGTTTTTAGGGGTGCACCTTCTCTTAGAGATAGAGTAGCACCTAATGTGGTTGACCCACCACCTAAGAAAGTTTCCTTCTTTCAAAAATTATCTGGATATCATCAATGCCGACGATGTCAGGTATGCTCCTTAAATAAAATCAGGTCGAAAAAAACTGAGTCTTTCATATCTAGTAGCACTCTAATAAATCACAAGATTGATACTTTCGTTACATGCAGCTCCACGGGCGTTGTTTACCTCCTACAATGTCCCTGTGGGATGCAGTATATAGGGAGAACCAAGCGTACCATGCAAATAAGACTTGGAGAGCATATAGCCAATATCAAAAGTGGTTTTCAATATCATTCGGTTTCCAAGCACTATGATCTATACCACCAGCGTAACCCAGCTGGTACCTCCTTTATTGGAATAGATAGATATAGCCCACACTGGAGGGGGGGTTCTCTTGTTAGGGAAATATCGCGTATGGAAATGGGCTGGATCCATCGGGTCCGTTGTTACACCCCATATGGCCTTAACGTTGACATCGATGTCAACGCATTTATTGATAACAGCTAGGGAGGCATATTTCTGCATGGTATGATCTTAATGTAAACTAGATCTGAGTTCTCGGGACATCTTTAGCCCTTTTTTTCTTTTTTTCATTTATTCCAAATCAATTTGGAGTAAGTTTAGATGCTATTTTCATTGGTGTTTAATCATGATGTTTTCTTTAATAACACACATAAAAATGAGTTTTTGAACTTTAGGGCTTCTTATAGCTGTTGTCTTTTGAAACAGCTACAGATAAAAATATATACATAAAAAAACGGTAAAATACAATTTTCGCCTTTTTGTTTTTTTCTATTAAGCGTCTTTTTTATATATTTTTTATATATTTTTTATTTTTATTTTTTCCGCATAACAGTATGGTATACACATATTTGTTTAATAATCTGCCCAGATAGGCATTGTGATTCTCTGGAGGTAATTTTCTCCACAATGTTTCTCATAGTTCCTTCTCTTACAAAAATATATTTTATTATATGTCAGCTGCTGCAATTTTCCACATCCTGTGATGCTCACATAGGGTCTGTGATTGCAATACTGAAGTTGTCCACAGGTGGCCACTGCTTTTCAATCACAAGATAAAGTGATGGTCATTTTTTAACCACTTAACGACCGCCCACTGTAAATATACGTCAGCAGAATGGCACCGACAGGCAGAATCACGTATATGTACGTGATTGCCTTTGTATAGTTGGGGGGTCCGATCGGACCCCCCTTCTTTACAGTGAGCGGTCGTTTTACCTTCGGGAGCGATCCGACATGAGGGGACGGCCGTTAGATTCCGGCCACCCCCTCTCGATCGCTCCCGACGAATGAGAGAGCTTCTCCTGCCTGCCAGGAAGGAGGAAGTGATGTCATCTCTCCTGGGGCGCTCACATATACCGAGCGCCGTACAGGAGAAGATGCCAGGTTAGTACACAGAACAGCACACTGACACCAGGACACATAGGCACATAAATCGCCCCCCAGGCCCCCCCAGACACCCCCAGATCACCCCCCAGCCCCCAGTCACAGTGTCACTGATTGCAGTGACCATTTATTTAGTGATCACTGCAATCAGTGACATTTGTGACTGTAAAAGTGTCAGTACATTTAGTTTTAGGTCCAGTGTAGCCCCCTAACCCCCCTAATAAAGGTTTTACCCCCTGATCGCCCCCCAGGTAACCCTTTCACCCCCTATCACCACTGTCACTAAGCGATCATTTTTCTGATCGATGTCTTAGCGTCGGTGATGCTGATCGGTAGCCAGTAATTTTTTTTAGGTTCGCCGCAGGTTTTTATAGCGTCGGGTACCCCCATATATTACCTAATGAAGGTTTAACCCCCTTGATCGCCCCCCAGGTAACCCTTTCACCCCCTATCACCACTGTCACTAAGTTATAATTTTTCTGATCGATGTCTTAGCGTCGGCGATGCTGATCGGTAGCCAGTAATTTTTTTTAGGTTCGCCGCAGGTTTTTATAGCGTCGGGTACCCCCATATATTACCTAATAAAGGTTTAACCCCCTTGATCACCCCCCAGGTAACCCTTTCACCCCCTAGCACCGCCGTGGCTATGCGATCATTTTTCTGATCGATGTCTTAGCGTCAGTGATGCTGATCGGTAGCCAGTAATTTGTTTTTAGGTTCGCCGCAGGTTTTTATAGCGTCGGGTACCCCCATATATTACCTAATAAAGGTTTAACCCCCTTGATCGCCCCCCCAGGTAACCCTTTCACCCCCTATCACCACTGTCACTAAGCGATAATTTTTCTGATCGATGTCTTAGCGTCGGCGATGCTGATCGGTAGCCAGTAATTTTTTTTAGGTTCGCCGCAGGTTTTTATAGCGTCGGGTACCCCCATATATTACCTAATAAAGGTGTAACCCCCTTGATCACCCCCCAGGTAACCCTTTCACCCCCTAGCACCGCCGTCACTATGCGATCATTTTTCTGATCGATGTCTTAGCGTCTGTGATGCTGATCGGTAGCCAGTAATTTTTTTTAGGTTCGCCGCAGGTTTTTATAGCGTCAGGTACCCCCATATATTATCTAATAAAGGTTTAACCCCCTGATCGCCCCCCAGGTAACCCTTTCACCCCCTATCACCACTGTCGCTAAGCAATCGTTTTTATGATCGTTGTCTTAGTGTCGGTGATGCCGATAGGTAGCCAGTAAATTTTTTTTAGGTTCGCCGTCAGGTTTTTATATAGCGTCAGGTACCCCCATATATTACCTAATAAAGGTTTTAACCCCCTAATTGCCCCTAGTTAACCCTTTCACCAGTGATCATCATATAAGTGTTACGGGTGACGCTGGTTAGTTAGTTTGCTTTTTATAGTGTCAGGGCACCCGCCGTATATAACCCAATAAAGGTTTAACCCCCTGATCGCCCGGCGGGTGATATCAGTTAGGTTTTAGCGTCAGAGAGGGTCTGCGTCACACCCCAGGCAGCGTCAGGTTAGTGCCAGTAGCGCTAACACCCACACGTGAAGCATACACCCCCCTTAGTGGTATAGTATCTGATCAGCTCAATATCTGATCTGATCAGATCTATACTAGCGTCCCCAGCAGTTTAGGGTTCCCAAAAACGCAGTGTTAGCGGGATCAGCCCAGATACCTGCTAGCACCTGCGTTTTGCCCCTCCGTCCAGCCCAGGCCACCGAAGTGCAGTATCGATCGATCACTGTCACTTGCAAAACACAACACACATAACTGTAGCGTTCGCAGAGACAGGCCTGATCCCTGCGACTCCAGTGCTGTAGGAGGTAATTTCACCACCACAGTTAAAAAAAAAAGCATATATGCCGAAGCATTGGGGCAGCAGGAGCGGAGGAGCGATTTTGCTCCTAATGCCGCGTATATACGGTCGAAATTCCGACGGAGGCTTGCCCGTGGAAAAGTCTGACCATATGTACGCGGCATAACTTTTGCGAGAAGATGCCCCCATGCTTCGGCATATATAAATGGTGCATGTATGCCCATCATTAGAAGTGGGTGGATGAAGGGCGGTATTCTAATGGTGGGCATACCCACCGATCAATCTTTTTTTTTCGTTCAGCCAACAGGCTGCATGAAAAAAAAGATTACAATACATGTCCAACAAGGACCAGCAACGTACTGGTATGTTGCTGGACTTTGAATGTTTATACCAGAATGATGCCTGCGGGTTTAGGTATCATTTTGGTATCATTCTTTTCAGCCAGCGGCCGGCTTTCATGTAAAAGCAATCCTAGTGGCTAATTAGCCTCTGGACTGCTTTTACAAGCAGTGGGAGGGAATGTCCCCCCCCCGGATATAAAAAGCGCCATTGGGAAATTGGGAAAGCATTTTATCACACCGATCTTGGTGTGGTCAGATGCTTTGAGGGCAGAGGAAAGATCTAGGGTCCAATAGACCCCAGTTTTTTCAAAAAAGAGTACCTGTCATTACCTATTGCTATCATAAGGGATATTTACATTCCCTGAGATAACAATAAAAGTGATAAAAATAAATAAATATGGAAGCAACAGTTTAAAAATAAAATAAAAAAGCAAAATTAATAATAAAAAAAAAAAAAAAAAAAAAAAGCACCCCTGTCCTGCCCTGCTCTTGCCCAATGGCGAACGCAAGCGTCGGTCTGGCGTCATATGTAAACAGCAATTGCACCATGCATGTGAGGTATCACCGCGAAGGTCAGATCGAGGGCAGTAATTTTAGCAGTAGACCTCCTCTGTAAATCTAACGGGGTAACCTGTAAATGCTTTTAAAGGCTTTTAAAAATGTATGTAGTTTGTCACCAATGCGCGTTTGTGCGAAATTTTAAAGCATGTCGTGTTTGGTATCTATGTACTCGGCCTAAGATCATCTTTTTTATTTCATCAAACATTTGGGCAATATAGTGTGTTTTAGTGCATTAAAATTAAAAAAAGTGTATTTTTTCCCAAAAAAATGCGTTTGAAAAATCGCTGCGCAAATACTGTGTAGAAAAAAAAAATGCAACACCCACCATTTTATTCTGTAGGGCCTTTGCTTTAAAAATATATATAATGTTTGGGGGTTCAACATAATTTTCTTGCAAAACAAAATATGTTTTCATGTAAACAAAAAGTGTCAAAAAGGGCTTTGTCTTCAAGTGGTTAGAAGAGTGGATGTAAGCTTCCTAATGTTGTGTATAAAATGCCAGAACAGTTCAAAACCCCCCCAAATGACCCCATTTTGGAAAGTAGACACCCCAAGCTATATACTGAGAGGCATGTCGAGTCCATGGAATATTTTATATGTTGACACAAGTTGCGGAAAAAAATTTTTTTTTTTTTTTTTTTTTTGCACAAAGTTGTCACTAAATGATATATTGCTCAAACATGCCATGGGCATATGTGGAATTACACCCCAAAATACATTCTGTTGCTTCTCCTGAGTACGGGGATACCACATGTGTGAGACTTTTTGGGAGCCTAGCCGCGTACGGGACCCCAAAAACCAAGCACCGCCTTCAGGCTTTCTAAGGGTGTCAATTTTTGATTTCACTTCTCACTGCCTATCACAGTTTCGGAGGCCATGGAATGCCCAGATGGCACAAAACCCCCCCAAATGACCCCATTTTGGAAAGTAGACACCCCAAGCTATTTGCTGAGAGGTATTGTGAGTATTTTGCAGATCTCGCTTTTTGTCACAAAGTTTTGAAAATTGAAAAAAAAAATAAAAAAAAATAAAAAATGTTCTTTCTTCATTTTCAAAAACAAATGAGAGCTGTAAAATACTCACCATGCCTCTCAGCAAACAGCTTGGGGTGTCTACTTTCCAAAATGGGGTCATTTGGGGGGGTTTGTGCTATTTTGGCATTTTATGGCCTTCAAAACTGTGATAGGTAGTGAGGAGTGAAATCAAAAATTTGCACCCTTAGAAATCCTGGAGGCGGTGCTTGGTTTCCGGGGTCCCGTACGTGGCTAGGCTCCTAAAAAGTCCCACACATGTGGTATCCCCGTACTCAGGAGAAGCAGCAGAATGTATTTTGGGGTGCAATTCCACATATAACCATGGCATGTGTGAGCAATATATCATTTAGTGACAACTTTTTGTAATTTTTTTTTTTTTTTTTGTCATTATTCAATCACTTGGGACAAAAAAAAAATATTCAATGGGCTCAACATGCCTCTCAGCAATTTCCTTGGGGTGTCTACTTTCTAAAATGGGGTCTTTTGGGGGGGTTTTGTACTGCCCTGTCATTTTAGCACCTCAAGAAATGAGATAGGCAGTCATAAATTAAAAGCTGTGTAAATTCCAGAAAATGTACCCTAGTTTGTAAACGCTATAACTTTTGCGCAAACCGATAAATATACGCTTATTGACATTTTTTTTACTAAAGACATGTGGCTGAATACATTTTGGCCTAAATGTATGACTAAAATTGAGTTTATTCGATTTTTCTTATAACAAAAAGTAGAAAATATCATTTTTTTTCAAAATTTTCGGTCTTTTTCCGTTTATATCGCAAAAAATAAAAATCGCATAGGCAATCAAATACCATTAAAAGAAAGCTCTATTTGTGGGAAGAAAAGGACGCAAATTTCGTTTGGGTACAACATTGCATGTCCGCACAATTTACAGTTAAAGCAGCGCAGTGCAAAATTCTGAATTCACCTCTGGTCCTCTAGCTACCAAATGGTCCGGGGCTTAAGTGGTTAAATTGTATAGTCATAAAATAATTTAGACATTGTATTGTGTGCCTTACATGCAGTATATGTGTGGAGGCGTTTAATTAATTTTTTTAGTATTTTATCATGTTAATTTTTTTCTCGTTTATACAATAAAAGAGCTTAACGAACTGGCAGTATGCATGCTTGTATAGGTTAGCGGCATGCATGCAGGTTGGGACTGTCTCTTATGAAGTCAGTTCTACTCACAGCTGAATGATTTTTTAATCTATTACTCTGTGTCTACACATCGAAATAACATTCGTTCTCTGACCAGAGAAATGTTCGTTCTTGGAAAGAGGGCAGTTTGCCCATATCCAAGATGGCGACACACGCAGCGTGGATGCTGAGAGCTCAGATCTGGGCGGACCTCGTTTGTGTACATTCAATATAAATTGGTGGTGAGTCAGCACGCTGCCTGTGCCCCTGGAAGACGACAGCTTGTGTCGGGTACGACGTAGGGAGGAGCGGCGTGCTGACGTCACCACATACGTATCCCGGAAGCAACGGGTAGCGAGAGCCGGCCGGCTTTACATATAACCACTGCCAATTTTTTCTTCATATGCTGTAAGTGCAATTTTTTACTTTCAAATAAACGTTTTAAATTGGATTACGCTATGGGGCTTTCTTTCTCACCCTAATATGGTTTGCTGAGACTTTGGGGAAACACTGATTCGGATGTGGACGAAACCAGGACGACATAGGAAGCTAATCCGAGACCCTAGCAGGGATAACAGCTAAGAGCTTTGTCTGATCTCTCTCAGGGATCAGTTTTTCTGGTAAGCGGCTTGTGAATACTGCGGTGGTGGATTCCCTTTCTAGTACACTGGCACCCTTCTATGATGGTTTATGCCTAAAGTCACGATCATTTGGAGAAATTTAACCTCTTCACTTCACTTTTTTTCTGAGGATCGTTTTTGGTGTTTCTTTGAAAACTGTCATTTGAGTTTTTTATACACTGATCAGGACAATGGGAGATATTATTTAAAGTCAGTGTTGAGAGCATATGATTTTTGTCAATTTTCACTACATTTCATGTTTTCATGTTGTATACACTAATGCACTGAGATTGGAAGTTTATGGTCTTATAACATTTCATGTTTTTATGCTGTATGCGATAATACACTGAGACTAGATACTTTGATCATCGATATAGTTCTTCAATAATTTATATATTTTAGACACATTTTTGCGCAGCTTATAGTTCTTTATTTTATAATTGATGTGGATGCCTAAACATAAGTTCTTCTATCCAGCTTTGTTGTGGGGATTGCATTTTGGCCAAGTAGATCAAAGCTCATGAATACTTTCTGATCGCCAGAGCAGACATGACTCATTTGCCTGGCAAGAATTATAAATATTGCAATGCATCCAGCACTTTTAAATATTATAATAAGTGCTGTATGCATTGCAATATACACATGTATAATGCGTTTTACATTAAACTTTGGAATATATTTTTTTATTTTATACATAATAAAAGGATTATATCTTCATATTTTTTAGTGAGTCCTTAATGTTGCAAAAAAAAAAGTCCCTCCTCTATTTTGCATTTTTGGTCTAGATGTATACAGGGTGGGGGCTTGGGGTATCCCAGTAAGAATAGCATGTATCCCCTTACTTAACCACTTAAGCCCCGGACCATTTTGTTGCTAAAGGAACAGGCCCCTTTTTGCGATTCAGCACTGTGTCACTTTAACTGACAATTGCATGGTCGTGCAACGTGGTTCCCAAACAAAATTGTCCTTTTTTTCCCCACAAATAGAGCTTTCTTTTTGTGCTATTTGATCACCACCACGGTTTTTATTTTTTGCGCAATAAATAAAAATAGAGTGACAATTTTGAAAAAAAAAATGCAATATTTCTTACTTTTTGCTATAACAAATATCCCCAAAAAATATATAAAAACATTTTTTTTCCTCAGTTTAGGCCGATACGTATTCTTCTACATATTTTTGGTAAAAAAAATCGCAATAAGCATTTATTGATTGGGTTGCGCAAAAGTTATAGCGTCTACAAAATAGGGGATTGTTTTAGGGGGTTTTTATTCATATATTTTTTTTACTAGTTATGGCAGCGATCAGCGGTTTTTATCATGACTGCAACATTATGGCGGACACATCGGACACTTTTGACACTATTTTGGGACCATTGTCATTTTTACAGCGATCAGTGCTATAAAAATGCACTGATTACTGTAAAAATGACACTGGCGGTTTAGGGGTTAACCTGTAGGGGGCGCTAAAGGGGTTAAGTGTGACCTAATGTGTGATTCTTACTGTAGGGGGGCGTGGCTTGGCGTGTGACATCACTGATCGTCGTTACATGACAGGGAACAGATGATCAGTGACAGGCTCACTAGGAAGCACGGGGAGAGGTTTGTTTACACTTACCTCTCCCCGTTCTTCAACTCTGTAACCCGATCGCGGGACACCGGCGGCGATCGGGTCCACGGGCACGGTCACAGAGTACCCGACCGGGTCGCGAGCGGGCCGGCGGCAGCATGCGCGCCACCCACGACTGTGCATATTAAAGGGGATGTACCTGTACGCCAATATGCCCAGCCATGCCATTCTGCCGACGTACATCGGCGTGTGATGGTCGGCAAGCGGTTAAAGTGGTTGTAAAGGTTCGATTTTTTTTTTTTTTTAAATAACAAACATATCATAAAAAAACAAAAGGAAAATATATTATGTAATGACGCAACTGATACCTAATTTTTCTTATCTCAGCGCTATGGTGTTCAAGTCTTATTTAAAGCAGAAAACTAGAAAATGTTATAAATTGCAATGATAAACAACGTCTATCAAAGCATGATATGCAACAGCAGCCACATTCATAAACAAAAGCATATATTTAAAATGACAAAGAAAATGACACATATAAGTGTTTTAAAATTATCATATGCGGCGCTCCTGTCAATATTAAAATTGATTCAGCTACCAGATGTCCATAAGACAAAATTGTTAGGGTGCACACAATAGGTGAAAATTATCCTTAGAATAGAGTCCAAATTAACACATGCAAGGTGATCGCAATGTTGTCTGTGGAATGTGCACCTTCCTCCAGATCACTTCAAAGTAGTGTTTCAAAACTCCCCTGTAGGGATTGCACTCACCAGAAATCAGAAGATAATGAGCCTCTAACGAAATCCGGACGGATAATATAACCTGCAGGTGTCCTTTAGTCGAGATCCTTCCAGCGTAATTTTCGAGGGATTACCACATGGGGAGAGAGAAAGACTCCACATAGTATAGTCCCGTTTAAAAAAAGGCTTTATTCTAAAAGAATCTCTTTAAAACTTGTTCCCATAAAAAGACTGTTTCATACGTCTTTATCACACAAGAGCCTGGTTCCTTTTCTGATCAAATAACCTGATGTTAAGGTCAGTATCTTACTGGGGAATAGATGGTCTGTCCCGTAATGTGTTTGAAGAGCGCGCTGCTCATCAGCTCACCGAGCTACACTTCCGGATTCTCCTCACAGTAGCTTGGAACGCAAGGCGTCGGTGTGTCACTTCCAGTTGCCGTAAGATCACTCACTGACGCGTTTCGTCATCACGACTTTGTCAAAGGGCAATCCCTACAGGGGAGTTTTGAAACACTACTTGGAAGTGATCTGGAGGAAGGTGCACATTCCACAGACAACATTGCGATCATCTTGCATGTGTTAATTTGGACTCTATTCTAAAGACAATTTTCACCTATTGTGTGCACCCTAACACTTTTGTCTTATGGACATCTGGTAGCTGAATCAATTTTAATATTGACAGGAGCGTCGCATATGATAATTTTAAAACGCTTATATGTGTAATTTTCTTTGTCATTTTGAATATAACAAACATATCATACTTACCTCCACTGTGCAGCTCGTTTTGCACAGAGTGGCTCTGATTCTCCTGTTCTGGGGTCCCTCGGCGGCTCTCTTGGCTCCTCCCCACTTCAGATAACCCCCTCTGGGAAGCGCTCTCCCAAGGGGGTTACCTTGCGGGCGCGCTCCAGAGTCCTGCATTCGGTGTCCATAGCCGCCAATTGCAGGACTCTGCCCTGGTGCACGCGTCATTGGATTTCATTGACAGCAGCATGAGCCAATGGATGCATTAAGGTGAAAAAACATGAACCTTTACAACCCCTTTAAATTTATCAACCATCAGTTATGAGTTCTCAGCGATTCAGGGCAAAGTGCCAGGTTCTCTTAAAAAATAACCCCTCACCACCACCCACTAATAATTTTCTTTTCTGTGTTCCTGCTGCTCTGTTTAACTGTCGGAGCTATGGTTCTTAAACTCTGTTTTGGTCAGTGTTGGAGTTTACACAGGGTTAATTATATGCTCTCCTCCTTCAAGTAACAGTGGTTGGGCTTGGGGATTGGCCATTCAGAGTGGAGCATTGCATCCTGGGAGGAAGGGGAGAATGTCACATCCTCTTGCATTTTTAGAAGTGTCATGTTTTTTTCCACACCTCTAACTGATGAGTGGTGAAGGTGAATATTGAACATTGGGGCTTTCAAGAGAACCTGTTACTTTGCCCTACAGACTCTCTTTATTGAAACATATAAAAAAATGTAATAACTGAATACCTGAACCAGCTTGGGTCAGGCTAGGTGACCTATTTAGAGGAATTGATCATGTAATATCAATATAAAAAGTCCATTGGGTGATGTTAGACTCTTTAGGCAGAGCCACAGTTTGGGTAGCTGTGCCACAGGTATGGAGCAAGCCCCATCTGGTCCATGACTCAAATGATAACAAAAGGTAATTTTTTCATTGTTTCTCTAACTCTTATTAATAGTGTGCAAGTGGAATATTGACATTTAGTTCAGTCTTCAGAATAGGTAAATTTTAACGGTCGTTCATTTGTATTTGTACCAAAATGATCTATACATTTGTGCCACACAATGAGTTGTTTAACCACTTGCCAACCGGCTAACCCCGATATACATCGGCAGAATGGCACGGCTGCGCAAAGCAAAGTACCTGTACGTTGCTTTGAATTTGCCACCGTGTGGGCGCGCGCACGCCCGCCGCATGCTCCGTGACCGTGCCCGCGGGACCCGCGGACTCGATGTCCGCCGATGTCCCGTGATCATGTTACGGAGCTGCAGAACAGGGAGATGCCTATGTAAACAAGGCATTTCCCTGTTCTGCCTAGTGACAGGACAGTGATCTACTGCTCCCTGTCATCGGGAGCAGTGATCTCTGTCATGTCACTTGTAGCCCAGCCCCCCGACAGTTAGAATCACTTCCTAGGACACACTTAACCCCTTCATCGCCCCCTAGTGTTAAACCCCTTCCCTGCCAGTGTAATTTACACAGTAATCAGTGCATTTTTATAGCTGTATAAATGACAATGGTCCCAAAATAGTGTCAAAAGTGTCCGATGTGTCTGCCATAATGTCGCAATCATGATAAAAATTGCAGATCGCCGACATTACTAATAAAAAAATAATAATAAAAATGCCATAAAACTATCCCCTATGTTGTAGACGCTATAACTTTTGCGCAAACCAATCAATATACACTTATTGCGATTTTTTTTTTTTTTACCAAAAATATGTAGAAGAATACATATTGGCCTAAACTGAGAAAGAAATTCGTTTTTTTATACTTTTTGGGGGGATATTTATTATAGCAAAAAGTAAAAAATATTGCTATTTTTTCCAAATTGTCGCTCTTTTTTTGTTTATAACGCAAAAAAAATAAAAAAATGCAGAGGTGATCAGACACCATCAAAAGAAAGCTCTATTTGTGGGAAAAAAAGGACGTAAATTTTGTTTGGGTGCAACGTCGCACGACCGCGCAATTGTCAGTTAAAGCGAGGCAGTGCCGAATCGCAAAAAGTACTCTGGTCAGGAAGGGGGTAAATTCTTCCGGGGCTGAAGTGGTTAAATAAATATGCAATTCATCATGCTGATCATGGCTTGTAAACATTTTCTTATTGCCTGGTATCAAAGACAAGCCCTGGAAATTCCACAAAAAGCTTTCCTTTGCCATTACAAGCAAATAGCACCTTTCATAGGCCACTCCTACCTTGGATCATTAGACGTCCCTGCATATGTCAATTGACCCTAGAGCAAGTGTTATGTGATCACAGCGTCAGATTTCTTCAAGCCAATATTAGGATGTCGCTGTATCATAACTGCCTATATCCTAGCAACCGAATGAAAAATGAGACACAACCAGCACGCTTACACAAGCATTTAGGAAAATTGCAGGAAACAATGGAAAAAGCATTAAAGGATATCATTTGTTAAATTAGTTACAGGAATATGTGCTCAATCGCAGCAACAATGTGTTTGAAAATGAAATTAGTGCAAGAGATTAAGAAGCCAAGGGGCCTTCTATTCTTATGTAAGAAGTAAATATGAGGGTGGATGCACAATGGGTCCATTATGCAGAATAATAGTGGAGAGGAGGGAGGCTAAAGGCAATATTCTGTACAACTACTTTGCATCTGTTGTAGATGAAATGACATAAGGCAAGTGGGAAGAACACAATGTCAAAATAACATTGGTGTACTGTATGTGTCTACCTTTTGCTGATCTTCCCTTTATTAGAATGCAGCACGCTTTCATAATAAATGTCTATTAAAATATATCTGTGGAAGAGAATTTATTGCCTTACTTTGTTATTCTGACCATTGTTTCTTTCCTTAAAGTAAAACTCCAGTCAAAACATTTTTTTTTTGCTTTGAATGGAGTAAGCAGAGCTTTATGCCGTGTACACACGATCGATTTTCTCGATGGTGAAAACACCGTCGAGAAAATCGACGGGAAAAACGAGGACCGGCTTGGTCCCCTACACGCGGCCGGTTTTCCTGAAATTTTTTCTCTTGGTCGAGAAAAACGACTGTGTGTAGGCTCCCTGGCAGTGTTTCCCTATGGGAAAACTGGCGCGGAAAAAAATGCCGTGAATCACGACGAGAAAAATTAGAGCATGTTCTAATTTTTCTCGTCGTGATTCATGCCGTTTTTCTCGTCTGGAAAAATGATGAAAAGCCCACACACGGTCGTTTTTCTCGTCAAACAGAAAAAATGAAATTTTTCCCGACGAGAAAAATGGTCGTGTGTATGCGGCATAAAAACTCTGTAAGGTTTTTATTGCTGTCTGTGTTTGAGGCTGGGAATTTTTTCTTTAATTTCCTGTGTGAGTAAGGGGAAATCTAAAATTTTAAAGTCCCCATTAAACAGGAGTAGAGGGGACATCCTTTGATGGCAACATCCATTCTAGCGACAATTGTCAAATGTGGAATACTCTATCATTTTTGGTTTATGTATCTGGAATAGGAAGTGAGGACAATTCTCTCCTTTTGGGATTGAGACATCAATACAAAGAAAGAACAATTACCATAATCCCTGAAGTAACAGATGGTGTCACAAACCAGTACCCATAGAATGATTTTATGTTTCCATTTTTTGTACTACATCATTGTGACCATGTCACAACAGCACAAGGAATGCTAGCTAATCACGGGGCTGTACTTTTTAGGTTAGGACATGCAACAGTTAATTAGTAGTAGCCATTCAAAACAAAACAAAAAAGCACTATAAATCAGTTCAAAATAAATATCCCACACCCCCCACATGTGAAATTAAAAAAATCAAGCTACTACAATGGTGTATTTATATGTATTTTTGAATTTCACATGGAGAATATTTATTTTTAACTGAATTAATTATAGTACTGTTATTACCGTAGTTTTTTTGATTTATTGAATATCTATAACATATTTTTACAGCTGCTCTTGGGTGGGACTTAAGTGGAGTACATACTATAAGAAAATCAGGTAAACGATCGTCTGATTTTCCTTGTTGTTTCACAGCAAGTTGGAACCGCTGAATGAAAATTTGTACGAAAATTCTCGTATGATAAAGGCTTTTTTTTTGTTGTTTATTGTTTCTGATCATGCGCATTCTTTCTTTTCTGATTTTTCTTGTACGAAAATCGTATAAAAACGGTACACAATAAACAAAAATTGTTCATTCTGTTCCCATACAAGCAAAATTTTGGAGTTTTGTCCCTTTCGTACGAAAATTCAGAATCGGCTGTCGAAAGTGGTGTACACACTATACGAAAATCGTATGAAAATTCTTTGAACGAAAATGTTCGTCCGATTTTCTTAGTGTGTACGAGCCTTTAGTTGTATTTTCTAGTGCAGATTTCTTTGGTTTCATAAATAGTAGCCATGGGAGAATGACAATCCACACACAGTATGCGTACATAACTGAGAGGCATAGGGCTTCATTAAAATAATAATTCATGATATTCACAATGTAGTTAAGGAAATTTGGGGGGCCCCATACCATTTTTTTTCATCCTACCAGACCTAAAGGAAAGAATTTTAAGAGCTCCTCATGCTGTTTTTTTTCCTTTTTTACACTTTTATGCCGCGTACACACGACCGTTTTTAATGTCATTGAAAAAAACAACGTTTTTCTCTACGTGATTCTTCTCAAGCCTGCCTTGCCTACACACTATCGTGAAAAAAAATGCTTGAGCAAAGCGTGGTGACGTACGAAACGTACAACGACACTATAAAGGGGAAGTTCCATTCGGATGGCGCCACACTTTGGGCTGCTTTTGCTGATCCTCGTGTTAATAAAGTTTGGTGAGAGACGATTCACGCTTTTCAGCCTCGTGCTCTTCAGTCCGTTACAGCGTGACGAATGTGCTATCTCCTGTCTGAATGCTAGTTTTACCAGAACGAGCGCTCCCGTCTCATAACTTCCTTCTGAGCATGTGCGGTTTTTTCACGTCGTTAAAGCCTACACGACTAGAAAAATGATGATATGAAAAATGACGATATGAAAAACGACGAGAAAAAATAGAGCATGTTCCAAATTTTTAATGCCCATTTTTCACGTCGCGAAAAATGCTCTGGAGCCTACACACGATCGTTTTTAATGACCAAATAAAAAAATTGCATTTTTCTCGTCATGAAAAACGGTCGTGTGTGGGTGACATTACACTGACATCCACCTGTCAGTCAGGAATCCCAGACTGACAGCTGAAAGTTCTGGACTGGGATGTCACCGGTTGTTAGGATGCTGGCAGGTGCCAACTCCCTAGCAACCAGGAGGAAGCTGTCACGTTTGGCAGTGGTAATTTGACCACTGCTAAGGCCTCATGCCCACGGACGTTTTTACAGCCACTTTTATGAGCATTTTTTGCAGCTTAAAAATGGCTCTCCATGTTAGCCTATGGCCTCATGCCCACCATGACGTTTTTGAGCTGTAAATGGCATAGCCGTTTTTAAGCTGCAAAAAAAAACCAGGACCAGTGCGTTTTGAAGCTCCAGTGTTAGAGCTGTAAAGATGTCAGACGCCGGACAAAGGGTGTTAAACGAGATTTAACGAGGCTTAACGCTGTGTTAAGTCTCGTCCGGCGTTTATTTCTCTATTCAAAGTCAATGGTTCCCTATGGGAGCCCATGGATTTGAATAGAGGTCGCACCAGAAGTCAGATCAAGATGATCCGACTTGCGGGGCGACTCGTGTGCGGAGAATCTTGAAAAGGAACCCCGCCCCAAAGCACCTTGTCCCCATGTTAATGAGGACAAGGGCCTCTTCCCGACAACCCTGGCCATTGGTTGTCGGGGTCTGCGGGAGAGGGGCTTATCGGAATCTGGGAGCCCCCTTTATTAAGGCCCCCAGATCCTGGCCCCCCACCCTATGTGAATGAGTATGGGGTACATCGTACCCCTACCCATTCACCTGGGGAAAAAAAGTGTGAAAAAGTGTCAAAAAAAAAAACACACTAGACAGGTTTTTAAAGTTATTTATTAGGCAGCTCTGGGGGTATTCTTCCGACTTCGCTGGGTCTTCTTCCGACTTCGGGGGTCTCGAATATAAATTACTTTTGAAAACCTGTCTAGTGTGTTTTTTATTGACACTTTTTCCCCCCAGGTGAATGGGTAGGGGCACGATGTACCCCATACTTATTCACATAGGGTGGGGGGCCGGGATCTGGGGGCCCCCTTATTAGGTGGGGGCCCCCTTATTAGATTCCGATAAGCCCCTCTCCCGCAGACCCCGACAACCAACAGACAGGGTTGTCAGGAAGAGGCCCTTGTCCTCATCAACATGGGAACAAGGTGCTTTGGGGTGGGGGCGCAGTGCCCCCCTGCCCCAAAGCACCAACCCCCCCATGTTGAGGGCATTTGGCTTGGTATGGTCTAGGAGGGGGGGCACTCGCTCGCCCCCTTTCCTGACCTGTCGGGCTGCATGCTCGGATAAGGGTCTGCTTTTGTGGGTTCCTCTCAAGATCCATACCACACCGAAAGGTCTGGTATCGTCCTGGGGGGGAACCTCACGCAAAATTATTTTTAATTTTCGCGGGTTCCCCTTCAAGATTCTCCGCACACGAGTCGCCCGCAAGTCGGATCATCTTGATCCGACTTCTGGTGCGACTTCTATTCAAATCAATGGGCTCCCATAGGGAACCATTGATTTTGAATAGAGAAAGAAAAACGCGGCTGAAAGCTAGCGTGGGGAAATGTGCATTGAATTCAACGCAAAACGTCTGTACTAGCTTTACAGCCCGTTTTTAAAAAGGCCGTGGGCATGAGGCCTAATGGTTGAATGTTTTTATAGCTATTTTGCTCTTAGGACCGAATTTTAGGGAATGTTGCATTCGCCAGTGAGGGCAACAAAAAAACTATTACAAATATAATGCCTCGTACACACGGCCGAGATTCTCGTCGAAAAAAACATGTAGTTTTTTTCGACGAGATTCTTGGACAAGAAACTTGTCCCGGCCGAGTGTACACACGCTCCTTTCAAAGAACCCGCGGTTCTTTGAATGGAGCGAACGCGGTGACGTCATCGAATACGACGAGCATGCGCTCGTCACATTCGATGCCGTCGCCGCCATCTTGGTTCACCCTACCTATGCCTAGGAAGCTACCGCGCATGCGTCGAAGTCATTTCGAGCATGCGCGGGCTTCCCGGCGAAAAGGTAAGTGTACACACACACAATTTTCTCGTCGAGAAACAGGCTGACGAGAATCTCGACGAGAAAATAGAGAGCAGGTTCTCTATTTTCTCGTCGAGATTCTTGTCGCTTTTCTTGACGAGAAACCATACACACGAACGAATTTCTCGGCGAAAAATCTCTGCCAGCAAGTTTCTTGCTGGTTTTTGCAGAGAAACTCGTTCGTGTGTACGAGGCTTCACAGGTATTATTTGTTACAATTATGGAAAAGAAGGATTTGCGCCAATGAAGGGGTGGGGAGGGGAGGGTTTTTTTTTCCGATGTTAAATATATCAGTCCTCAAAACGACATAATATAGTGACCACTAATACCAGTAGGTCACACGGAATAACCCATATAGCAGCAAACCAGTAAAAACAGTCCACAAATAGAATTGGTCCAAGGTAAAAACAGTCCAAAAGCTTGTATTATCATCAACAGTGCTTGGCATGATGACACCACCATGCTTGACAACAGTATTTGAGTGCCCACCACTGCAAAACAAATGGCTGCTTACCAGAAAGCAAGCAAGGATGTGCAGTCGGCTGTGACCCAGCCGCGGCCTTTAGCATGCAGGTAGATAGATACCAGGACACAGATCAGGCATAGGTGTATTCAGCATACATTCACTCCCTGGCTTAACCTCTCCACTCCTTAATGATGGACCCAAAAAGGTCAGATAAAGCCTTGATCAATCTCCAGCACTAAAGATGATGCTCTCCAACTCTTGTATATATTTAGTAAGCAGGGATCGCTGCAGCCTTTCCACCACTTCCAACCGTATCTTCCTGGAGTTTTTCCTCTTACTCCATGGTTCCATCCATGGCTGTAGTTTGCAGATCACTTCAGAAACTTCCTGATAGACAGAGGACAGAGACACAGGACGGACGTTACAATTGTATGTATGGAAGAGCCCTGGGGCCATGATAAAAAAAAAAAAAAAAAATTCTCCCCTCCCCCTCTTGTACTCTTGCACTCCTTGCTTACTTTTCTCTTACTTTCCCTGCTTTTTCTGTATTACCAACACTAGAGTGTTGGCCTGTGCAAGCCTGTTTCTAAGGGGATTGACGTTTCTATTTCTAAATCGGCTTTTGCCGCAAAAATACGGCCATGCGGGGGGCGGAGAGCTCCTGTAAGCCTGACACTTGTTGTGATCCCCCCTCTGACAACGGGCTCTATATCTTTACTGTAAGATCTACTCCTGAGGTGGTGGGGAATGTTTGCTGTTTTTCGATACGCATCAGTGTGCTCTCTGTATATCCGCATGTCCTTTTCTCTTAAATAAAGTATTTACAAAAAAATAAATAAAAAAAATCCAAAATTTTTTTTTTTACAGAGTTCTGAGTTTGAAAGTCAGAATTCTGAGTTTCAAACACAGAATTCTGATATTGAAAGTCATAATTGTGAGTTTAATTTTTTTTGTTTTTTACAAAATTCTGAGTTTCAAAGTCAGATTTCTGAGATTCAAGGTCAGAATTCTGAGATTCAAGGTCAGAATTCTGAGATTGTACGTGGCCCTTTAACTGCCGATGTCGGGGTCGCGCGCGCCCCGTCGGCGGCGAACTCACGACCCCCCTGCCTTCCCCGTAAGTCGGACCGTGGGTCTCGCGGACTCGATCGCCGCGGGAATCCCCGCGATCGTCTCACGGAGGCATGCAGCAGGGAGATGTTAGTGTAAACACAACATCTCCCCGCTCCTCTACTGACACTGTCAGTGATCTCCGCTCTGTGTAATCAGAGCGGAGTTTGGCGACGTGTCACTCGTAGCCACGCCCCCCCTCAGTTAGAAACACGCCCCTAGGCACACTTAACCCCACCAGCGCCCCTAGTGGTTAACCCCTTCACTGCCAGTGTAATTTTTACAGTAATCAGTGCATTTTTATTGCACTGTTCACTGTAAAAATGACAATGGTCCCAAAAATGTGTCAAAAGTGTCCGATGTGTCTGCCATAATGTCGCAGTCACGAAAAAAATCGCTGATCGCCGCCATTACTAGTAAAAAAAAATAATTATAAAAATGCCTTAAAACCACCCCCTATTTTGTAAACGCTATAATTTTTGCGCAAACCAATCAATAAATGCCGATTGCGATTTTTTTTTCACCAAAAATATGTAGAAGAATACGTATCGGCCTAAACTGAGGAAAAAAAATGTTTTTTTATATATTTTTTGGGGATATTTATTATAGAAAAAAGTAAAAAATATGTTATTTTTTTCAAAACTGTTGCTCTATTTTTGTTTATAGTGCAAAAAATAAAAACCGCAGAGGTGATCAAATACCACCAGAAAGCTCTATTTGTGGGAAAAAAAGGACGCCAATTTTGTTTGGGAGCCACGTCGCACGACCGCACAATTGTCAGTTAAAGCGACGCAGTGCATCGCAAAAAGGGGCCTGGTCATTATGCTGCGTATTGGTCCGGGGCTTAAATGGTTAATCTCAGAATTCTGACTTTAAATCTCAGAATTCTGACTTTCAAACTCAGAATTCTGACATTCAAACTCAGAATTTAGTAAACAAAAATATATATATATTTTTTTAAACGCAGAATAAAAACAAAATTCCATCTCAGAACTCTGTAAAAAAAAATTTTTGGGATTTTTTTTTTTTTCTTTCATGGCCCCAGGGCTCTTCCATATTGTATGAATGTTGAGACATTCACAAAGCAATTTTTTATTAAATAGACCCGCTAGTGTGTCGCAAAGATAACAGTACAGAGGAAGCTAAACTCTTATGTTGTACTATATCGGGGACACAAAAGTATTTGTCCCCATTTGGTAATTTTTTGAATATTAGGGTTTAGGTAGGAAAAACTTTAGATAAGGCTCCTCACGTCTGTCTTTTGCCTTTTACATGAAAGTATTGGAGCAATTAGGCATGGCAAGTTTTGGTCTCAAAGTACTAAGAACTACATGATTATGAATACCTATTAACCTAGATGGAATAACAAGCTTTGGGCAAACAAACATTTTATATAAAGGATGCAGAGGCTGCATTTAAGAATAGATTTTTCAGTTAAATAGAAGGAACAAAAGCCAAAAGCATTAAAATGTTCCTGGTTTCTCAGGCATAGTAGAAGTATTTTTTATGCATTTTGATTAGAATCTTTATCTCCAATATATGATCACTTTAAAATACCAAAAGCATATCAAATTATTTGTAGCCAACAGGAGTTTGTATTAAAGGTGACTTTTTTTTTATAAATATTGCAGCTTACCCGTCCCTAAAGTGGTGTCTGCAATAGTTTCCTTTTTTTCAAATTAAGAACAACTTTGACATGTACATAAAAAAACCTGTTTATCTTTCTCGAAATATAGTCTCTTTCACTTTCTGTAAGCTGAAAGACAACAGAAACAAAGTTATTTCTACTTTGTTCTTCCTATAAAATCACTGTGTAATGGAGATGAACAAAGGCAGACATGTTTGAAGTCCAACCTATGTGACAACCATGATTTCTTCTATAGATAGCACAGGGAAGTGAGTGGAGACATGAGATTGTACATGCACACATTTACCCCACCCCAAAACAACAAGTAAAAATAATAAAACACCAGTGCCTTGCAAAAGTATTCACCCCCCTTGGCATTTTTTGTGTTTTGTTGCTGCAAAACCTGGAATTAACATGGATTGTTTGAGGATTTGCATCATTTAATTTACAGACCATGCTCACAACTTTGAAGATTTTTTTTTGTTTTTATTGTGAAGCAAACAACAAATAGGACAAAATACAGAAAAAGTCAATGTGCATATCTATTCACCCCCCCTAAAATCAATACTTTGTAGAGCCACCTTTTTCAGCTATCACAGCTCCAAGTCGCTTTGGATAAGTCTCTATGAGCTTGCCACATCTTACCACTGGGATTTTTGCCCATTCCTCCTTGCAAAACTGCTCCAGCTCCTTCAAGTTGGATGGTTTGCGCTTGTGAACAGCAATCTTTAAGACTGACCACAGATTTTCTATTGGATTGAGGTCTGGGCTTTGACAAGGCCATTCCAACACATTTACATGTTTCCCCTTGCTTTAGCAGTGTGTTTGGGGTCATTGTCCTGCTGGAAGGTGAACCTCTGTCCTAGCCTCAAATCACACACAGAGTGGTACAGGTTTTGCTCAAGAATATCCCTGTATTTAGAACCATCCATCTTTCCCTCAACTCTGACCAGTTTCCCAGTTCCGAATGCTGAAAAACATCCCCACAGCATGATGCTGCACAACCATGTTTCACAGTGGGGATGATGTTCTTTGGGTGATGTGATGTGTTGGGTTTGCGCCAGACATATCGTTTTCTTTGATGGTCAAAAAAGTTAAATTTTAGTCTCATCAGACCAGAGCACCTTCCTCCATACATTTTGGGAGTCTCCCACATGCTTTTTCGCAAACTCAAAACGTGCCATTTTGTTTTTTGCTGAAAGTAATGCATTTCTTCTGGCCACTCTGCCATAAAGCCCAACTCTATGGAGCGTACAACTTATTGTCGTCCTATGTACAGGTACTCCAGTCTCTGCTGTGGAACTCTGCAGCTCCTCCAGGGTTACCTTAGGTCTCTGTGCTGCCTCTGATTAATGCCCTCCTTGCCCGGTCCATGAGTTTCAGTGTGCAGCCGTCTCTTGGCATGTTTGCTGTTGTGCCATGTTCTTTCCATTTGGTTATGATAGATTTGATGGTGCTCCTAGGGATCATCAAAGATTTGGATATTTTTTTATAACCTAACCCTGACTTGTACTTCTCAACAACATTGTCCCTTACTTGTTTGGAGACTTCCTTGGTCTTCATGGCAGTGTTTGGTTAGTAGTGCCTCTTGCTTAAGTGTTGCAGCCTCTGGGGCCTTTAAAAAAGGTGCGAATATGTAATGACAGATCATGTGACACTTATGTAGCGGCCCCCTCTCTCCCCTCTTTTCTATCAGCTCGTCTTTCTCTTGTCTAGGGGTACTTTAGAGGAGAGAGAGCGGGGTCACCACGCCAAGCCCTCACCGCAGATGTTTGTGTGGTGGAAGCAAAGTTATTGTTTTACCTTCGGGTCAGTGTTCTGCACCTGGAACCTCCAAAGAGAGAGTTACCTTGAACAATATCTGCCAGAAAATGAGCCCCACACCATTAAAGTCCAACACTCCTTTATTCTTCTTCATGCAAAGTGAACACAGACAGTTGGACTCCCTTAGAGAACAGAACAGACAAGGAGGTGTGGATGCGAGTAGGCCCAGACACAATGAACTCTCCACTTTCCTTCCTGAAAGTGGGTTGCGGTCTCCGAGCGAGAGGGAATTTCCTTCCAGGCGGTCTCTGATGGGAGGCTCACCTGTCACTGGCAATATGCTGCACCGTGTCTTCAAGCAAGTATCTCCCACCGGTCCATTACGCCTTCCGGATTCGGGTACCCACTCCCGGGGTTCCCTAGGACCTCCTTCCCTTGCGGAACTCAGTGGTGGGCACTGAGCTCCAGACCTCCTCCCGAGTACCTCACCCCAGGCTAAAGGTGCCTGGGATGGAACACGACCTCCGAACGTCCTCTAGGCCTAGGCCGCCTAGGGGACCGACACGAACCACCGCCCTCAGGCTGAAGGTGCCCGGGACTCGACTCCCGCCATCGAAAATGGCCGGCCCCTTTATACCCCCTCCCAGCAAGCACGGCGGGTTCCCCGCCCCACCATACAACCGCTGAGAGAGGCCAAAAGAGGTACGCCACCGCAACGATGGCTCAACCCCGGGCCCAAAGCGACAGCGCCACCTGGTGGGCCCCAGGGAACCATACATCACAGTTTCCCCACCAAATTCAAAAAATAGAAAGCATATACCCGCTACACTCTCCCCCTGGTGATTTGACACTAGTCCCCAGTGTCTGGAGCAAAATATGCCCTCAACGACTGACATAGTCCAGTCCAGAAACCAACTATAAATTGTACAAAATATACTTTTGAAAAACTTGGTCAACTGAAGCAATTGTGTCTGAGCCTTACATAAAAGGGAAGGGAAACAACAACATTTTAACCATAACTGTTAGAATCACATATTCACATTATGCTTTTCCCCCACCCATCCTGACTAAGACCCACCCCATACTCAGTGGTCTTGATGGGATGCTCTCCTGCAGAGGGAAAAAAAAGAAAATTATCACACATAAACCCTGACACATATATTCGTGTAAGAGGAAAGAAACTTCTTCGTAAAGAAATCCCTTTTCTCTATAGAGTGAGTGTGTGAAAAGTGTTAACGATGCGCAACACTGCCACCTGGTGACAGGGTCGCGGTAACTGCACTCGTGGAAATTTTCTTCTTTTCCTGAGCCCTATCTACCCCAGAATCCATGATCTCTTGCTGGAAAAGTGAAGAACAAACAGGAACAGTCCTTCATTCCTCTGGGTAACAAGGACAACAGGCCCCAGAAAGTTCAGCAGCATACAAAACAAGAACGGAGTCTTTTCTCTCCTACAAATAGAAGCGGGGATGCGGCAGAAGAAGTGGTTTCAAGTGCTGATCCATGGTCTCCAGATGATACTCAACATCTTCCCCTTCCTTGCGCCGGATCAGCACCTTGTCCGCATGGATGTGCCGTCCCAACATCCACTCTGCCTTGCAGTCTTTAAAATGCTGAGAGGCCTTGGGAGAACACGCCAGGTACCTGCGGGCGTGTGGAATCTGAAGGTGAGTCCACACAAAGTCATTGTACCAGCGCTCCCGGCAAACTTCCATCTCGTACAACAACTCCTTGGACAAGTATGGGTACTCCCATCCATACTCTGCAGCAACCTTCTGGCCAAATAGGCGTTGTAGTCTCGCCAGAGGAGGCATAGTGGCTCTGTCCCCATCGCCAGGCAAAACTACCGAGTCCGGGTGGTGAGGGACCTTGATCACATCTGATCTGGGCATAGGTGCCCGCAACAACAGTCTCTTTTCCCCGGTCCTGGGTGTAGGTGACACCGGGAATGTAAGGGCAGGTTGGGAACAGGACCCCTCCTCAGGCGCTGGTGCCTCCACCCGGGGTGTACTATCCCCTGTAGACCTGGGTGGGTCCCTGGTTCTGTGGGATGAGGCAAGAGGTACTTGGTCCCAGCCCTTTTCTGCAAACAGTTCATCAATAGCAACATCGTCTCCCATATCCAAGAGCGACTCCAGGTCAGAGGTGTCACACTCCTCCGCGGGCAGGTAGCCTGTAGTGGAGACTGAATTTTCACCTCTTCCCACACACCAAATCTCTCCGCCTGGCTTACCTCGGCCTTTACTTGAAGCAGGACGTCCGGAACTCTTATCGACGGATCCATCCGGGCCGGGCGTAAGCGGGCGAGATGGTCCACCACAACCGCTGGTCGGGGCTACCATACCGGTCTTTCTCTCGTTGAGTACTCACTACCTCCTCCGCGGTCGTTGCAGTGTGCGCAGGGATGGCTGTCAAAGCAGTGATTCCTCCTCTCTGAGTCGTGTTGCCTGCAGCACGGCCGGGGTAAATGGTTCTCTGCTTCTCAACCGCTGGATCCACTTCAAAAAGGAACTCCCCACAGGCCTTGCATCGCCCGAACGGCTTCAGTTGGCACACCAGTCCCGAACAACCGGGACAAATCACACCCAGGGCCTCAACGTCCATGCACGAATACAGGGCGAATCGACCCCTTGGCTTTAGCCGGATCCCCGTATCTGTAACCGGAGCAGCAGCAGTCAGTGTCGTGGTAGAAGGGTGAACCGGAATCCACAATGTATGTCCGAACATGGTGACCTGTTGCTGATCCATCGCACACTGCAAGGTTTTTGCGCCAACGTCCCACGTGTAGTCCTTCACACGTATTGGACTCCTCCCCTTTTCTCCAGTTCGTGGGCTTTTCTATCTTTTCTCTTTCTGAGTCACGCCCACGAACTAAGCGTTGGGGGTGTGCCTGGTGGCGCAGTGCAATAGAAGCCCCCACGTGTACTACTTCACATGGCTGAGCTTCCCCCTTTTCTCACTCTTCTGCGCGGGCCTTTCCCTTCACTGGGTCATGTCCACGACTTCGAGCAGGGATGCACTTCGGCCAATGAAGGCCTGCCTACTCGTAACTCCTCCGGGCAGACACGTTCAATTCCGTAGTAACACAGACACTATACCGGACCCGAGCCCCCACGTGTAGTGGCCTCCTCTCTCCCCTCTTTTCTATCAGCTCATCTTTCTCTTGTCTAGGGGTACTTTAGAGGAGAGAAAGCGGGGCCACCACGCCAAGCCCTCACCACAGATGTTTGTGTGGTGGAAGCAAAGTTATTGTTTTACCTTCGGGTCAGTGTTCTGCACCTGGAACCTCCAAAGAGAGAGTTACCTTGAACAATATCTGCCAGAAAATGAGCCCCACACCATTAAAGTCCAACACTCCTTTATTCTTCTTCATGCAAAGTGAACACAGTCAGTTGGACTTCCTTTAGAGAACAGAACAGACAGGGAGGTGTGGATGTGAGTAGGCCCAGACACAATGAACTCTCCACTTTCCTTCCTGAAAGTGGGTTGCGGTCTCAGAGCGAGGGGGAATTTCCTTCCAGGCGGTCTCCGATGGGAGGCTCACCTGTCACTGGCAATATGCTGCACCGGGTCTTCAATTAAGTATCTCCCACCGGTCCATTACGCCTTCCGGATTCGGGTACCCAATCCCGGGGTTCCCTAGGACCTCCTTCCCTCGCGGAACTCAGTGGTGGGCACTGAGCTCCAGACCTCCTCCCGAGTACCTCACCCCAGGCTAAAGGTGCCTGGGATGGAACACGACCTCCGAACGTCCTCTAGGCCTAGGCCACCTAGGGGACCGACACGAACCACCGCCCTCAGGCTGGAGGTGCCCGGGACTCGACTACCGCCACCGAAAATGGCCGCCCCCCTTTATACCCCCTCCTAGCAAGCACGGCGGGTTCCCTGCCCCACCATACAACCGTTACCCCAACCACAGTTTCCCCACCAGATTCAAAAAATAGAAAGCATATACCCGCTACACTTAGATTGCACACAGGTGGACATCATTTCACTAATTATGTGACTTCTGAGGGTAATTGGTTGCACCAGAGCTTTTTGTGGGCTTCATAACAAAGGGTGTGAATACATACGCACATGCCAATTATCCATTTTTTATTTCTGAAAAATAGTTTTATGTATATATTTTTCTAATTTTACTTCCCCAACTTAGACTATTGTGTTCTGATCCATCACATATAATTTTGATTAAAAAAAACATTGAACTAAAGGCTGTAATGTAACAAAATAGGTAAAAAGCCAAGGGGGGTGAATACTTTTGCAAGGCACTGTATGAATGTGGAGAAGTTTTGGCCTCAGCCCTTTATCAGGGTTTAAATTAAACTTTAACTTGAACCTTTATTAACTTAAAAACCCTACCCATAGACACTAAACAACCAACAGTCTTATGCTGCGTACACACGATCAGAATTTCCAACAACAAATGTTTGATGTGAGCTTGTTGTCGGATATTCCGACCGTGTGTAGACTCCATCGGACATTTGCTGTCGGAATTTCCGACAACAAATGTTTGAGAGCTGGTTCTCAATTTTTCCGACAACAAAAGTTGTCGTGTATCCAATTCCGACGCACAAAATTCCATGCATGCTCGGAATCAAGCAGAAGAGTCGCACTGGCTATTGAACGTCATTTTTCTTGGCTCATCGTACGTGTTGTACGTCACCGCGTTCTTGACGTTCGGAATTTCTGACAACATTTGTGTGACCGTGTGTATGCAAGACAAGTTTGAGCCAACATCCGTCTGAATTTTTTGGGGGAATTTCCGATTGTGTGTACGCGGCATAAGTCTTCAAGACTCGAGCACCATAAATCAAAGAGAATTGACCATCTTAAATCATGTGTCCAACTAAATGGGTGACGTAACCCCACCACCAGTCTGGAAATCAAGCCTGGAAATCAAACAGAAGTGATCATTATAAATCTCATCAAACACTGTATACCCACAAAGCAGGCAATATTTCTGCAATGAAAATAAACCATAACAGGGCAGGCGGGTAGGATGCACCAGCTTACTGTTGTAGATAAAACTGCTACAGCCCCTTACTGATAGCTCTGTGTAAAGGTAAAGGTGTCAGTCACTATTCCAATGATTAGCTGTGTCTCACCCTGGTTAGCACAGCCACATCCCCTGTCATCTTCTCCCTAGCAACTCTAGACACCCTAAAAGAATAATAAAGAGCAAGCAGACCAACTCAAAATTCTACCATTCATATATTCAATATACTATACTGTAAATTGAATTCAAATAAAGTTATTAAAGAAAGAAATAGGATGACAAGGGGACCTCTTTATTTTGTGGCCCTGTCCGTAAGGGGTGTATTTTAAAAAAAAATGTGTAGCTATTCTTCAAGTAAACTGTGTGCAGGGTTTCTCTATGTGAATGGCAGCAAAATTGAATGTTGCTAAGCTTTTTTTTCTACAGGCCACATTTTTCTAATTGAAAAGATCAGCAAGAATTGGGAAAATATCTTGTTATGGCCACTAAATGAAGCTGATTATCATAAGAAATAAATACTTGTAATTGTGATTGTCATCTCCATCTAGTGGCCAAAATGCAGTATTTTCCTGATTCATGCTATTCTGAAAGAAAAACATCCACCCTAGAGAGAAAATAGGATTTTTTACTCACCGTAAAATCCTTTTCTCTGAGTCCATGGACCGACACAGCTTCTCTATTGACAAAGTGGGTATTATCCGTTAATTAGGAGTGACTAGGCAGAAAAACTTGTAAAAAGTGTTGCATCACACCTTCTACAGTACCGCCCAGGGGGCGGACCCTCCGGGTATAACCTCTCAGTCTGCATCTTCGCAGATCAGTTTGTCAAAAAGCAGTACAAACTTAAAAGGAGGGGTGGGTGCTGTGTCGGTCCATGGACTCAGAGAAAAGGATTTTACAGTGAGTAAAAAATCCTATTTAGTCTTTCGTCCATGGACCGACACAGCTTCTCTATTGACAAAGTGGGACGTCCCAAAGCAGTGTCAGAGAAAAAACGAGGGGTGGTAACAGCATAAAAATAAACTTCACCCCAAACACAAAACAGCACTCCTCCAACGGAGGAGCTGCAACTCTAAACAGCCGCTTGTAAAACCTTGTGGCCGAAAGAGGCATCCGAAGATGCACCTACATCAATTTTGTAGAATTTTGTGAAAGTGTGAGCGGACGACCAAGTCGCCGCTTTACATAATCGGGAAACAGACGCTTGATGTCGGAAAGCCTAAGAGGCACCTATTGCCCTGGTCGAATGCGCCGTGACCGGGAAGGGGGGCGCTTGACCCTTTAAGGCGTAAGCCTGGATTACTATCTGTCGGATCCACCTAGAGATGGTGGCTGATGAGTCTGCTTGGCCCTTCTTGGGACCAGCCACCGAAACAAACAGTGAGTCTGACTTCCGGAACCGGGAAGTAGCAGATAGGTATACTCTCAAAGCTCGGACAACGTCCAAGGAATGCAACGCCGACTCCTTAGGATTCGACGGCTGAGGACACAAGGATGGAAGTACAATGTCTTCATTGAGATAAAAAGCCGAAACGACTTTTGAAAGGAAGGCTGCGGCCGCAGCACCACCTTATCCTTGTGGAAAATCAAATAGGGAGACTTGCAGGACAAGGCTGCCAGCTCAGAGACTCGTCTAACTGACGTAACAGCCACCAAAAAGACCACTTTCTGAGAAAGTGTCAACAGGGGAATATCTCTAATATTCTCAAACGGTGCCTTCTGAAGCACCGAGAGGACCAGGTTCAAGTCCCACGGAAGTAACGGGGGACGGACCACATGTCGAACCCCCTGCACAAATGTACTCACGAGAGAGTGAGTCGCCAGGGGTCGCTGAAAAAAGACAGCCAGGGCAGATATCTGACCCTTAATCGTACTTAGGGCAAGCCTTTGGTCCACCCCATGCTGTAAAAACAGCAGGATTCTGGAAACCAAATAGGTACGCGGATGCCATTTCATTTCCTCACACATGGAGATGTAGGCCCTCCAAGTGCGGTGATAAACCTTCCTAGAGGACGGTTTTCGAGCACTTCTCATAGTAGAGATTACTGAGTCTGACAGGCCCCGGTCTCTCAGTACCTGGTTCTCAACAGCCATGCCGTTAAAGCCAATGACTGTAAAGCAGGATGGAATATGGGACCTTGCGATAGCAGGTCCTTCCGTAGTGGTAGGCGCCAGAGGACGTCTGCTACCAGACGTACTAGACCGGCGTACCAAGGACGCTGAGGCCAATCTGGAGCGATTAGGATCATTGGAATTCCCTCTGCCTCCACTCTGCGGAGCAGAAGAGGAAGAAGCCTTAAGGGAGGGAAGGCATAGATTAGCCGATACTGACCCCACGATGCTACCAACACGTCCGTTGCATCTGCCCATGGGTCTCTTGACCAGGCCACAAATCTCAATACCTTCTGATTGAGTCGGGAAGCCAGAAGATCTACGTCTGGTGTGCCCCATCTTTGGCAGATGAGTTGGAACACCTCCGGGTGTAAGGACCATTCTCCCTGGTCCAGCATCTGGCGGCTCAGGTAGTCTGCCTGCCAGTTTTCCACACCCGGATTGTACACGGCCTATAGTGCCGGTACGCTCTTCTCTGCCCACTTCAGGATGCGAGCAACCTCCGATGCTGCAGCTGAGCTTCTTGTTCCTCCTTAATGATTGACATATGCCACCGCTGTGGTGTTGTCTGACTGGATCCTGACTGGACGCCCTTGCAGCCTCTGAGACCATTTGAAGAGGCACAGCTTGATCGCCCGGCTCTCCAGGACATTGATCGGCAGGAGGGCTTCCTCTGGGGTCCAGCGACCTTGCGCCGACTGGACACCCCAGACTCCCCCCCAACCTGTAAGGCTGGCATCCGTCGTGATCACTATCCAGTAAACCGGAAGAAATGACTTCCCGGCCATTAGAGCCGTTGCTGTCAGCCACCATACCAGGGATCTCCTGACTAGGTGGCTCACTCGGATTTGATAATCCAGAGATGAAGGGCATCTGTTCCATCTGGACAGAACTTCCTTCTGTAACACTCGAGTGTGGTATTGAACATATGGGACCGCCTTGAAGGAGGCTACCATGAGGCCCAACACTCGCATGCAAAAACGGAGTGACGACCAATTCCTGGAAGTCAGCTGCCGTACTGCAGCCCGGAGGGTCTGCAACTTCTCCACAGGGAGGAATACCTTTGCCTCTGAGGAATCCAGAATCAACCCCAGGTACACTAGGCGTTAAGTGGGCACCAATACTGACTTTTGCGTGTTTAGTATCCAATCACAGTCTTGAAGAGTCTGACAGGTAATGGACACGCTTACCTCTAATTCTGAGCTTGAAGGGGCCTTCAGCAGAAGGTCGTATAAGTAGCCTGTGATAGCGATACCCCGCTGTCTTAGAAGTGCCAGAATCGGAGCGAGCACCTTGGTGAACAACCTGAGTGCTGAGGCAAGGCCAAACGGGAGGGCCACAAACTGGTAGTGGTCCTTCCCGATAGCAAATCGCAGAAACCTCTGGTGTCTGGAGTATATGGGGACATGCAGGTATGCGTCCTTGATGTCCAAGGAGGCCAGAAAGTCCCCCGGATGGAGAGCCGTGACTACAGATCGAACCGACTCCATCCGAAATCTTTGTACCTTCACAAAGCAATTGAGGGCTCTGAGATCCAAGCTTGGACGAACCCCCTCCTTCTTCGGCACAAAGAACAGATTTGAGTAAAAACCCCGTTCCAGTTCTGGAACTGGAATAACTACCCCGCGTTCCAGTAGACCCTGGACCGCCCTATACAGGGCCTCCCGACGGGTCGGTAGTAGCTGGAGATTGGAGGTGTTGAATCTGTCCGGTGGACAAGAGAGAAACTATCTTGTAGCCTGAGGAGATTACTTCGCAAACCCACCTGTCGGAGATTAGAGCTGTCCACTGAGTCGCGAATTTGTGAAGACGTCCCCCCACCCGAGAGCTGGGTGGGGGTGGACCTTCATGTGGACGCAAATTTGTCCGCAGGCTTCTTGGGTATGTGGGACCAAGGACGCTTTTGTCCTTGGGCAGGCGCTTTATCGGCCTGGGGTCTTTTCCCTGTCACCCTAGGGGGACGAAAAAAACGCTTGCGTGCAGTAAAGGAGGGCCCTTGCCCCTTGGCGTGGCCCCTTACCCTTGCTAATTTGGGGAAGCAAAGTGCTTTTACTTCCTGTGGCATCCTTGATGATGTCATCCAGAGAAGCCCCAAAAAGTCTGTCGCCCTTAAAAGGCAGATCCAACAGGGCTTTCTTGGAAGTCTGGTCCGCAGACCAGCCTTTTAGCCAGATCAGGCGGCGTATTGCTACTGCATAAACCAAAGTTTTAGACAGCAGGGGAATAGTATTTATGTCTGACTCGCAGACAAACCTAAGGCCCTGGACCAACTGGTCGGCCAATGTTATCTCATCAGGAGGAGCATCTCGCTCCTTAACCCCTGGAGTAGCAATCTTGCCCATTCAGTAAGTGTGTGAGACACTAGGGCCCCCCGCCAATGTCGGGCGTACTGCCGAGCCTACCACTGAGTATAGGTAGCAAGCGAGTGCTTCAGCCTTCTTATCCACAGGGTCCTTGAAAACAGGAGCCCCTTCTACAGGAATTGTGGTGGCTCTATTAAGTCTGGACACCGGAGGGTCCACTATAGGGGGAGAGGTCCATTTCTTCAGAAAACTCTCCTCAAAGGGGTACCGTACCGCAAACCTCTTTGGGGCTGTAAAGACCCTCACTGGGTTCTCCCATTCCTTGTATAAGAGTTTATCAAAAGACACACAAGGGAACACCTTAGCAGTGCGGGCAGGTCTATGAAACCCAAGTGGACCGGAGTCTCTTCTGCTTCTGCAGTATTTTCCAACTTTAGCATATCCCGCACTGCAGTAATAAGGCCAGATACCAAAGCCGTCTTGCGTACTGACCTGGACTTGGAGTCATCCTCACTGTCGGTCATGGTCTGCAGTCTGATGCGTCAGAATCTGGGCCCCAAGCCGTAGCTGGACCTGGTTCTGCATCAGAATTATCCCCAGAAGCTTGCAGGGGACGGGGCGTTTACTACCCCCTGTATTCCCGTGTGCTGCTTCCACCCTGTCAGCAAACGCCTCTAGGATTGCCGTCATAGCGTTTATAGACACCTCAGGGACACCAGCTGCTAAATCTGGTGTTTCAGGGGAGAAGACATCTGGCTCAGATGCCATGCTGACCACACGCTGACACTCACAGGGCTCCAGGCAAGATATCAATAGGCCACCCTCCTGTGCTGCAGAGAGGCTGGGTCACCCAGAGGACTCACCACCCTGGATAGGTACTGCTATGCTGCCGTGTGCTGCGCCTGTGATGCTGTCCTCTGCTGCTGTGTCAGTCTGCTTCTTTTATCAGCATTTCCTGTGTGAATTTTCGCACCAGTGTAATGCACCCTAGAGGCCGGAGGCTCTCGCAAAATGGTTGCCAAAAACGTCTGTATGGAAGATAATGTGGGCTCTAAGAAAATGGCCGCCGACCGAAGATAGAGGTCAAACAGCCATAGCCCACAAAAAGATGGCCGCCGAACGGCAATATCTGCATACAGGGTGGACAAACATGGCCGCCGATCAGCTGATAGGGGCCAGTGGGTGTGGCCGAACCACAGGAAGATGGCCGCCGGGCAGTCACAAGAGGCAGAACTCGGCATGGACCACCTCAAAATGGCCGCCGACAGCATGGAGAAGGAAGCACACAAACACAGGTAAGCAGAAATGACATTTCTTTTAAATGTTAGTTACAGCCAGCCCCGCTCCAGTGGAACCCCCTAGGTGACCCCCAGCACCCAGAAACCTTTAGCTAGAAGCCCAGGGAGGAGGGAAAGGCAGGGAGAGAGGGAAGAAAGGGGCCACAACCACTTACTTGATCTCTCCAGGAATGTCCAGCTAAATCACCCAGCCGAGGCAGGGGAGTTTTACTTACCTATCCTGCATGTATTATGCTGGAAGACATTCCAAACAGGTCATCGTCCGCGCACGGAAGGTGACTGTTGGCCAGGCATGCTGTGATTGGACCCAAAAGGGACGATCATATGTATGCCCTGGAGCGTGACGCTCACCGGACAGGCTGCTGCGACTCGGCCGTAAGGTCAGCCGAAGTTGAGCGGTCCGATGCAAGCCTTGGAGCGTAAGCTCACCGGCCAGGCTGCTGCGACTCGGCCGTAAGGTCAGCCGAAGCTGAGCGGTCCGATGCAGGCCCTGGAGCGTAGGCTCACCGGCCACCCGTGGAGCGACGGGCATGTCGTGGAAAACCCAGCGCGTAGCTAGGGTCGGCACACGCTCGATGGCCGAAACTGGGAAGACTACAAGGATCGAGGATCCAGCCTGTCACCCAGTCGGCAGTTGATCGAAGATCGCAGGAAACAAAAATGTAGCAAAAAAAATTATATCTTTTTCCCCCGGACCAATGGGCCCGAAGGGAGCCATGTCCTACTCCTTGCTAGACAGAAAAAAACTGATCTGCGAAGATGCAGACTGAGAGGTTATACCCGGAGGGTCCGCCCCCTGGGCGGTACTGTAGAAGGTGTGATGCAACACTTTTTACAAGTTTTTCTGCCTAGTCACTCCTAATTAACGGATAATACCCACTTTGTCAATAGAGAAGCTGTGTCGGTCCATGGACGAAAGAGTAAACAGCCTGGTAACATTTGATTTTGCCATTATTCCACAGAATGAACGTAAATGCAGTTTCATAAGAGGAATAGTAATGCAATTTATTTTTTTTTTTTTTTATAAATACACCCCTAAGTGTGTTATTTGCAGCATTGTCAGGTAAAAAAAAAAAAAAAAAGTGGGAAAACATCTGAAAAAGGAATGCAGACATCACATCTAAGGGCTTCCAAGCTGCAATATATTAAATTTTTATCTTTGAGTTTAGATATGCTTTAAGTGTAAGATATATTGCTGCACATAATATCTTATCTTCATGTTGTTAAACTGATGAAAACATTAGATTTAGGTTCAATTATGATACCTACGTAGACATAGGGGTTTATTTACTAAAGGCAAATCCACTTTGCACTACGAGTGCACTGCAAGTGCACTTGTAGTGCAAAGTGGATTTGCCTTTAGTAAATTAAGCCCATAAGACCTATTACGCTACATTTGCACTGGCGTTTTGCCCCTGGTGTAAATAGCAAATTCCTGCTGCTGCCATTTGCACCAGGGCAAAACACCTGTGCAAATGTAGCCTTAATCATCATATTAGTTTTTATAGCCCAGTTCCTTCTTATTATAAAATTTGTATGGCAAGATAGTACAAAACTGAGTTTGATGGCAGTGGTTACAGAATGCAGCGGTGTCTTTAGAAGGCTGCTTTGTTTATGTGCATCTAGAAAAGGTAGTAAATCATTCTATTGACTCAGTTGCATTATGTAGAAAGTAGGCACAATTGTATTTAAAGTACCCCCAATACAATGGATAGTACAAGGCCTGTAGGCATAAGAGAACAGGATAGGGAACAAAGATGTACAAAATTGCTGACCTGCTCTGGCAGTATCAAATTTTTCCAAAAGTTGGAGTTTTTTTTAAAGTTGTTTTAGGACAATGTATTCTAAATTCAAGATTATGCAGTAGAAACAAGGGAAAAAGGAAAGTGCGAGCAGTAGAATCTGTAACCAGTACCAGTATGGGTACATCACCAGGATGGCGATTATTCCATTTCTAGACAAACATTTTTTTTAAAATAAGTTGAATATTGTATTCTGAACTGCAACTCTGTTGTAAATACTAGACATTTCTATTGTGTATGAAGGGGGAATTGCTATAAGTTCGATGGGACAAATGACTGGCATTTGGTACTTAGCAGGGTTGAACATTACTGTCAGAATTGATTGTTAATTTATTTTTTTTGTCACAAAGTGCATTCCCCGGTAAAGATTGCTGCCTGCTTAACATTGACACTAGCGACACCAAAGTCAGTCTGCTTTGTCTGTCATCTTTTTTTTTTGTTCTTCCATATCAAGCAGAAAAACAGAACTGTCTAATTGAGCAATTACCTCTGGTCTAGGTCAACAAAGCTGTTTCATCTTTTCCAGCACTAGATGCTGATGTCATAGACAGACAGACCTTCTCTATGTAGTATAGTTCGACTTTTAAATCCCCTTCAGTGGTAGGGTTTTTTTTTTTTTTTTTTAAAGAGAATCCATGTTTAAAATAGAATGCCATTATCCAACTTCTAAAGTCAAATTTATTAAGATACATGATTTAACACAATTTATTCTTACCAGCATAATGCTATGCAAAATTAAAAAAAATTCTAAATTTGGATATCATTTGCACTAATAAATGTCTGTTTGCACAAACTTTGATTATCCAATGGTTCTTGCTGATACTATGACACCTAACTAATAGGGATGAGCTTCGAGTTTGAGTCGAACTCATGTTTGACTCGAACATCGTCTGTTCGGCCGTTCACCGAATTTTGAACATTATGGGCCGTTCGCGCCAAACTTGAGTGGCGCGTCACGACCCATAATTCACTGCTGGCTGATGATTGGCCAAGCATGCACTATGACCCGCATGCTTTGGCCAATCACAGCGCGGTAAGAACGGAGAGCCATAATTGGCCAAAGCCAGGGTGGCTTTGGCCAATTATGTCTCAGGGGGTTTAGTACACGCCCCACACTATATAAGGCCGTCTTCGTGGCGGCCTTGTGTAGTGTGTTGCGGCGGCGGAGAAAGATAGACAGAGAGAGACAGTGTCATTAGATTTGAGTTAGGTAGAGCAGGCAGGCGAGTCAGTTAGCTGCAGTTACAGTGTGTGGAGGATATATATGCATCATATGTGTTGTGTGTGTGTGTGTGTATATATATATATATATATATATATGTATATATATATATATATATATACACACTGTATTCAGTTTAGCTAGATCCGTTCCTGTTATTCTCTTCCTAATATACTGACAGGCAGGCAGGTGATTGTGGTAGCTGCAGTATTTTCAGTTAGTGTACTGTGTCCTTTGCACAGTGTGCACCTAAAGCTACCTGAAGACAATTGCTGGTGTTCTCATACTAATAATACCACAGGCAGGGAGCTGCATTATTTTCAGTCAGTGTACTGTCTCCTTTGCACAGTGTGCACCTAAAGCTACCTGAAGACAATTGCTGGTGTTCTCATACTAATAATACCACAGGCAGGGAGCTGCAGTATTTTCAGTTAGTGTACTGTGTCCTTTGCACAGTGTGCACCTAAAGCTACCTGAAGACAATTGCTGGTGTTCTCATACTAATAATACCACAGGCAGGGAGCTGCAGTATTTTCAGTTAGTGTACTGTGTCCTTTGCACAGTGTGCACCTAAAGCTACCTGAAGACAATTGCTGGTGTTCTCATAATAATAATACCACAGGCAAGGAGCTGCAGTATTTTCAGTTAGTATACTGTGTCCTTTGCACAGCATGCACCTAAAGCTACCTGAAGACAATTGCTGGTGTTCTCATACTAATAATACCACAGGCAGGGAGCTGCAGTATTTTCAGTTATTGTACTGTGTCCTCTGCACAGTGTGCACCTAAAGCTACCTGAAGACAATTGCTGGTGTTCTCATACTAATAATGCCACAGGCAGGGAGCTGCAGTATTTTCAGTAAGTTTACTGTGTCCTTTGCACCTAAAGCTACCTGAACACAATTGCTGGTGTTCTCATAATAATAATAACACAGGCAGGGAGCTTCAGTATTTTCAGTTAGTGTACTGTGTCCTCTGCACACTGTGCACCTAAAGCTACCTGAAGACAATTGCTGGTGTTCTCATACTAATAATACCACAGGCAGAGAGCTGCAGTATTTTCAGTTAGTGTACTGTGTCCTCTGCACAGTGTGCACCTAAAGCTACCTGAAGACAATTGCCGGTGTTCTCATACTAATAATACCACAGGCAGGGCGCGGCAGTATTTTCAGTTAGTGTACTGTGTCCTTTGCACAGTGTGCACCTAAAGCTACCTGAAGACAATTGCTGGTGTTCTCATAATAATAATACCACAGGCAAGGAGCTGCAGTATTTTCAGTTAGTATACTGTGCCCTTTGCACAGCATGCACCTAAAGCTACCTGAAGACAATTGCTGGTGTTCTCATACTAATAATATCACAGGCAGGGAGCTGCAGTATTTTCAGTTAGTGTACTGTGTCCTCTGCACAGTGTGCACCTAAAGCTACCTGAAGACAATTGCTGGTAATCTCATACTAATAATGCCACAGGCAGGGAGCTGCAGTATTTTCAGTTAGTTTACTGTGTCCTTTGCACAGTGTGCACCTAAAGCTACCTGAACACAATTGCTGGTGTTCTCATAATAATAATAACACAGGCAGGGAGCTTCAGTATTTTCAGTTAGTGTACTGTGCCCTCTGCACAGTGTGCACCTAAAACTACCTGAAGACAATTGCTGGTGTTCTCATACTAATAATACCACAGGCAGGGAGCTGTAGTATTTTCAGTTAGTGTACTGTGTCCTCTGCACAGTGTGCACCTAAGGCTACCAGAAGACAATTGCTGGTGTTCTCATACTAATAATACTACAGGCAGGCATTTGATTCTGCTAGCTGCAGTATAATCGGTATATATATACATCCCAGCTTTGTGCAGCTACATCTGACTGCAGGCCATTAGTATGCCTGGAAGGACAACAAGGAGAGGCAATAAAAGAGGGCAAGCAGGCTTTGTGTCTAGAGGCAACAGTGCTGGTCATGGACACGGTGCATCCTCATCAGCACGTGGCCGTGGGACACGCTTGTCCTTTTTTTCGGCAGCTGGACCTGTTGAGCCGCAACATGCCGAAGACTTGGTAGAGTGGATGACCAAGCCGTCCTCATCCTCCTCATCCTCTCTCACCCAGGCTCAGGGTACTTTGTCTGGCAAAGCGGCCTCTTCCCTTGGCTCATTAGCATCAGTCACTCCTTCCCTAGCCCCACCATGTCCCCCTGGGGAGTCCCCCAAACTGTTTGACCACAGTGTTGGGTACATGCTGCAGGAGGATGCGCAGCGTTTTGAAGGCTCTGATGATGGTACCCAGCTAGAGGAAGGCAGTAACGTGAGCCCAGAGAGAGGGGGTGCCCAAGAAGGACAGCAATCTGGCAGTCATGTTCCCCCAGCTGCAGCATACTGCCAGGTTTACTACAGTGATGAGGAAGGAGGGGATGATGAGGTCATGGACTCTACGTGGGTGCCTGATAGTAGAGAGGAGGAGGAGGAGGCACATCTCCAATGAGGCAGGATGCCCTCCAGGGGCCAGCTTAAGGGCAGCACACCGACTGCATCACACCGCAGAGCTCCGCATGTGCAGGGCGCTGCTCTCTTATTTCAAAAGTTCTGTGGTGTGGGCCTTTTTTGAGATGAGTGCATCAGATCGCACTGCTGCTATTTGCAACATATGCCTCAAGTGTATCTCACGTGGCCAAAACATCACCCGCTTTGGTACCACATGCTTGACCAGACATATGTCGACCTGCCATGCAGTTCGTTGGCAAGCATACCTAAAAGACCCACACCAAAGAACAAAGTGGACCTCTCCTTGCTCCTCATCAGCTGGGATCTCCAACCCCACTATACCTTCAGTCCTTTCTGAAACCTGCACTGAGAGGAATTAAGGTGTAGAATTAGGTGTGTCACAGCCAAGTACATGCGGGCAATCTGCTATCGGTACACCAACGTCAGATTGTACCAGGCAAATTTCCCTGCCCCAGCTGCTGCACCGCCGAAAGAAGTTCGCTCCCAGCCATCCACATGCCCAGTGGTTGAATGCTAGCTTGGCTAAATTGCTAGCACTTCAACTGCTGCCTTTTCAGTTGGTAGACTCTGCCCCCTTCTGTGAGTTTGTGGAATGTGCGGTTCCTTAGTGGCAGGTTCCCAAACGCCACTTTTTCTCACGGAAGGCGATTCCGGCTCTCTACTGGCATGTGGAAGGCAATGTCTTGGCCTCGCTGGACAGGGCGGTCAGCGGTAAGGTGCATATTACCACTGACTTATGGTCCAGGAGGCATGGACAGGGACGTTGCTTATCTTTCATGGCACATTGGGTGACTCTGCTGGCAGCTGGGAAGGATGCAGGACAAGGTGCAGTAGTGTTGGAGGTTGTTCCGCCACCATGCCTCCAAAATGCTACTACTGGTGATTCTGACACACCTCTCTCCCCCATCCCCTCCTCTTCTTCCTCCATGGCCTCTTCCTGTTCTTTGTCCTCGGAACCAGCGGTGCTCTGTAGGCGTTCAAGGGGCTACGCAAATACGCAGGCAAAAAGATGCCATGCGGTACTTGAGCTGGTATGCTTGGGGGACAGGAGCCACACTGGGGCAGAGATTCTGTCAGCTCTGCAGGGGCAGGCTCAGAGGTGGTTGATGCCACGCCAGCTTAAGCCAGGAATGGTGGTTTGCGACAATGGCACCAACCTCCTCTCCGCCCTCCGACAGGGAAAACTGACTCATGTAACCTGTTTGGCTCACGTCCTTAACTTGGTGGTGCAGTGGTTCTTGGGCAGGTACCCGGGCTTACAGGAGGTCCTGAGGCAGGCCAGGAAACTCTATGTGCATTTCCGCTGGTCATATAATGCCAGTGCTCTGCTGGCTGACCTCCAAAAGGAATACAACCTGCCCAAGAACCGCCTAATCTGTGACATGCCCACCAGGTGGAACTCAACGTTGGCCATGCTGCAGTGGCTTCACATGCAGCAGAGGGCCATCATTGAGTATCTGTGCCAATATGGCACCAGGACGGGTTCAGGGGAGCTTGTTTTTTTTTTGCCACGCCATTGGGTCAGGATCAGAGATGTATGCACTGTCCTGTCACCATTTGAGGAGGCCACGAGGATGGTGAGCAGTGACAGTGCATGCATCAGTGACACTGTCCCTCTTGTCCACCTGTTGGAGCACACACTGCTTGGAATAATGGATAGGGCACTTGAGGCAGAACAGAGGCAGGAAGAGGAGGACTTCCTTACCTCTCAAGGCCCCCTTTATCCAGACAGTGTTCCTGCTGGCCCGCCCATCACACAGGAAGAGGAGGAGGAGGAGGATTGTGTCAGCATGGAGGTGGAGCCTTACACTCAGCATCAGCAGCAGACTTCAAGGGATCAATTACAGTCCCAAGAAACCCATGGACTTGTACGTGGCTGCGGATCATGTCGTCCTGAGTGACACAGAGGACTCCGGACTGAATGCCTCAGAAAACCTACGCTGCATTGCCTCCCTGATCCTGCAAAGCCTGTGGTGGGATCCTCGTATTCGTGCGATCAAGGAAATTCCTGGTCATGGACAACGTGTTGCTGAGGCTTCGGACAGTCAAAGAAGGAGCGGTGGAGAAGGTGGCCGTCTGACCGATGCGTTCAGACAATTTTTTAGTCCGGAGCCCCAAGGTATGATCGGTTCCAGCAATCATCGCCAGCGTCTGTTTTACATGGTGCAGGAATACCTAGGGGCAAGTTTAGACTTGGAAACCTTTCCCACTGAAAATCCTCTGGGTTACTGGGTCTTGAGGATGGATCACTGGCCAGAGCTTGCACAGTATGCAATTGAGCTACTGGCCTGTCCTGCATCCAGCGTTCTTTCGGAACGCACATTCAGTGCTGCTGGAGGCTTTGTAACCGATCACAGGGTGCGCCTGTCCACCGAATCGGTCGATCGGCTGGCCTTCATAAAAATGAATCAGTCTTGGATCACCAGCTACCAAGCACCTGATGCTGATGTAACTGAATAATTTTTTTTTTGAATGGGAGATCCCTTTAAGACTGCCTATGCTGATGCTGAGTGACTATCCTGATATGCTGCGTGACTATCCTCTTCCCCCTCAATGTTTATGCTGATAGCTTGTGTAGCGGGTGTTAAATTTAGTGGGGTGTATCTGGGCAGTAGATGGCCCAGATACATTGATTTTAGGGATTTATGGACATTTTGGAGTGTGGGAGGTATGAATGGTGTCATGTTCCCTGCGGTCCCTGGGTGGCGCTGTCACCTGGGACCAGGGTTGAACTACCATTCTAGAGCCGTGCCCTTTTTGTCTTCTTTCGGCAGTAGTACGGCGTGGCGGGGAACCCGCTGTGCTTGCTGGGAGAGGATATAAAAGGGGGCGGACATCTTGCGCACGAGGTCCATTCCCCAAGCACCTTCGGCCTGGGGGCTGCTGTGGTTCGTTTGTGCCCAGGCGCCCTTGGCTTGGGCGCGTGGAGTTGAGTTCCATCCCAGGCACCTTCAGCCTGGGGTGAGGTACTACATCAGGAGGCCTGGGGCCCAGTACCTTCGACTGTGTCCCGCGAGGGCGAAGCCTTCCTAAGGGTGCCCCCGGTATCGGGTGCCTGAATCCTGGGCGTAAGGGACCGGAGACGTGACCTCCCCGTAGAGCCAGCGCAGCATTTGCTGGTGCCGGTGGAGGCCTCTGGTGACCGTCCGGATGGATGTCTTCCTCTGACATGGGTCGTTTGTTCTAAAGGAGGTACTTCATGTTCTCATGGTCTGTGGCAGGGACCCATCTTTCTCAGGTCAGTGGCAGGCCTCATCCAAGGCCTGTGGCAGGGGCCTCAACGTTCACCCAGGTCAGTGGCAGTGACCAAACTCACGGTTGGTGGCAGCGACTGTGCGCCAAGCCTGTTTGCACTAAACGGAACAGGAGAAACTTTATTCATTAGTTGTGCCTGGACCTACTCTTCCCTACACCTTGTCTGTTCTTTTAAAAGTAAACCAGTTCAAGTCAATAAAACAGTGTTGGACTTTTCTTGGTGTGGAACTCGTGTTACTGGAAGCTAAGTGTCCCTGTCAGTGACAGTGACAATCATCCTCCATAGGAGAAGCTGAGGTTCCGGCCTAAAGCGCAGGCCCGATGGTAAACGGTTAGCTCATATCTCTGCATCCTACATCAGAGAGTCGAGCTGGTGGTGTGCTTCTTTCCCCCTTCTCCCATATACCCCTAGACAAGTATAACCAGCCGTGAAGAGAGGGAAGAAGCTGGGGAAGGACCGCTACACTTGTAAGAACATTTTTGGTTCTGGGCACCGCCACCAGTGGCTAAGGCCCAATTTTTCAGCCCCTGTTTAACAGGGGCGTGTAATTACAATTTTTGATGCAATACTTTGCAGCAGGGCTCATTCCTGCGCTCCAACTATAGTATCTGTGAGGGGTTGCAGTGTTGTGGCACCAGTGCCTAAGGCCCAATTTTTCTGCCCCTGTTCAACAGGGGCGTGTAATTACAATTTTTGATGCAATAATTTGCAGCAGGGCTCATTCATGCGCTCCAACTAGAGTTTCTGTGAGGGGTTGCAGTGTTGTGGCACCAGCACCTGTGCCTAAGGCCCAATTTTTGTGCCCCTGTTCAACAGGAGCATGTAATTACAATTCTTGATCTAATATTTCACAGCAGGGCCCGTTCCTGCGCCCACCAAGAGTAACTGTGAGGCCTTACAGTGTTGTGGCAACACCAGCACCTAAGGCCCAAATTTCTGAAGAGTATATACGGCAGGTCCCTACTTTCAAACATCCAACTTACAAACGACTCCTACTTGAAAACAGAGGGAGACAACAGGAAGTGAGAGGAAATCTACCCATAGGAAGGGAAATTCTCCCCTGTAAGAGTTAATATGGGAAAAATGTGTCTCCTCTCCATTTATGCTTTATCACCAACCCTTGTTTCATTAAAAACCCCAAATTTTCAAAAACCAATTGTCAGTGAGACAGAAAGTGAGGTGAAATCTTCTGAAGATAATACATTTTGTGGCTGGAGCTACACTTTAAAAATTTACCAGTTCTAAATTACACACAGATTCTACTTAAGAACAAACCTACAGTCCCTGTCTTGTTTGCACCGCCTGTAAACTTCTGTACAGTGTATATAGGGCCTGGGGGCCCCACGCCTTTCCTTTTTTTTATTTGGGTGCGGGGTTCCCCTTAATATCCATACAAGACCCAAATGGGCTGGCGGGGAGGGGTACCCATGCCGATTTTCTTAATGATTTTCATCCATATTGCCGGGACCACACATTACATTAAAGCCGCAAGCAGTTTTTAAATTACTTTTTTTCCTTTAGAAATGTCATTTTGTGCAGGGACAGTTCTAAACATGGGAAACACGTGCCCAGTGGTGTAGCGTGGGTTGTCAGCGCCCGGGGCAAGCAAGAAATTTGCGCCCCCTAACATATATGGACTTTTAGCACTCCCTGAGTCCCTTTCCTTTCTACAATAGTACTGACCAGCCAAATTCCTACAATGACCACTACACTGACCTACCTGACCACTACACTGACCTACCTGACCACTACACTGACCTACCTGACCACTACACTAACCTACCTGACCGCTACACTAACCTATCTGACCACTACACTAACCTCTACCCTGACCTACATGATTCCTAGACTGTTCACTACACTTACCTAACTGTCCACCGCACTGACCTACCCGATTCCTATACTGACCACTACACTGACCTACCTGTCCACTACATTGACCATTACACTACACTGTACACTACACTAAACTGTCCACTACAATAGACACTACACTGTCCACACTACACTAAACTGATCACTACACTGTCCACTGACCACTACAATACACACTACACCACACTACACTGACCACTGCAACACACACTACACTGCAACACACACTACACTGACCACTGCAACACACACTACGACCACTGCAACACACACTACACTACGCTGACCACTGCAACACACACTACACTGACCACTGCAACACACACTACACTACACTGACCACTGCAACACACACTACACTGACCACTGCAACACACACTACACTGACCACTGCAACACACTTCACTGACCACTGCAACACACTCTACACTACACTGACCACTGCAACACACTACACTGACCACTGCAACACACACTACACTGACCACTGCAACACACACTACACTACACTGACCACTGCAACACAGACTACACTACACTGACCACTACAACACACACTACACAACACCGACTACACTACACTGACCACTGCAACACACACTACACAACACAGACTACACTACACTGACCACTACAACACACTACACTGACCACTGCAACACACACACACACTACACTGACCACTGCAACACACACTACACAACACAGACTACACTACACTGACCACTACAACACACTACACTGACCACTTTAACACACACACACACTACACTGACCACTGCAACACACACTACACAACACTGACTACACTACACTGACCACTGCAACACACACTACACAACACAGACTACACTACACTGACCACTACAACACACTACACTGACCACTGCAACACACACACACACACTACACTGACCACTGCAACACACACTACACAACACAGACTACACTGACCACTACAACACACTACACTGACCACTGCAACACACACACACACACACACACACACTACACTGACCACTGCAACACACACACACACACACACACTACACTGACCACTGCAACACACACTACACAACACTGACCACTGCAACACAGACTACACTACACTGACCACTGCAACACACACTACACAACACAGACTACACTAAACTGACAACTGGAAGCCTACAGGCATGGAGAGGTAACCAGCAAGGCAGCAACATCCAGAAGGTTCGCTGGTGTAGCATGGAAGTGCACCAGTGACCATGCTGGGGAGAAGGATCCGATGGCTGCAGCCAGGCTATGGGCAGAGACGCCGTGCGGCCGTGTCTAGTAGATGTGTGTGTGCGTGCGTGGTATTGGTACCTGCGGTGCGGGAGGATGTGGGGCCGGTGTTGTGAGAAGAAAAGCTGCGGCGGCCGGCCTAGGCCAAGCTGGTGTCCGAGCGGGCCCGGGGTGTCGCGGTCAACCATCAGGGGAGCCGAGCTGAAGGCGTCCGGTGCACTAAAGAGACGTCAGCGCGCGCCGAGCGGTACGTGAAAGAGGAAGGACGCACAGGCACATGACCCCATTCGCCCAATCACAGGGGCAGCCGGAGACCAAACATGGCGGCTGGATGTTATTGTAAAAAAAAACATGGCGGCTGGAGCGCAGGCCGCGGGGACACAGGAAATAAAGTTTGGGGGACAGAGCCAGGATTGCGCCCCCTAAAATGTTGCGCCCGGGGCATCGGCCCCCCTCGCACCCCCCACGCTACGCCACTGCACGTGCCACTTCACAGGCATACTATGGACACCCCCCAGGTACAATATTTAAAGGAATATTTCACTTTTTTTTTCACTTTAAGCATCATTAAAATCACTGCTCCCGAAAAAACTGCCGTTTTTAAAACTTCTTTTTGCACTGATACATGTCCCCTGGGGCAGGACTCGGGTCCCCAAACCATTTTTAGGACAATAACTTGCATATTACGTGCATCACAACAGTGTATAGTTAATAATATAAAGTCCATTCAGGTAAAATATATACTAAACTAAAACCAAGTCCATGTGAGAAAGTGCTATAATTTGTGCATCCACAGAAAAATCTCTGATCATCCAGGGAGCAACTCAGTCCTTGTCACAACAGGATAATTTCATGGATGAGCAAAATAACAGAGCGGAGGAAAGGGACGGGCAAGGGAGTCCAAGTCCATGGACTTGGTTTTAGTTTAGTATATATTTTACCTGAATGGACTTTATATTATTAACTATACACTGTTGTGATGCACGTTATCATTATTATTAATATAAGATTCATTTGCACTAACTTTATTCACATAGCACTTTGTTAAATAGTAATTAGCGCTACTTCATTATTTTTAAAACATTTTCTGGGTGCTGGATACACTACAGAAGTTAGCTGCTGTTTACGCCCTCATTATAGGACTTTATTATTAGTATTATATATTTTGTTTGAACACTTTTGGTAGCGCATTAGTACTTTTGTTTACACAAACTTGCATATTAGCCTTTAAAATTAGCACTTTTGATTCCGAACGTTCGAGTCCCATAGACTTTAACGGGGTTTGATAGTTCGCGCAAACTTTCGGTCCGTTCGCAGGTTCTGGTGTGAACCGAACAGGGGGGGTGTTCGACTCATCCCTACTAACTAATCATAGATTCACTTTTAAATACCAGGTCACAATTACACACACACAGATTATTAGGGGGTCATAGCATACAATTTCAAACCATAGAAATACAGATAAAAGTGCTAGACCAAAACAAGATAAAAGAGTACAGGATCGTTGACAAAAGTCATAAAAACAGCCAACACATTGTGTGACAACATCGCTTCCCCTTCATCAGGGCTACATAAAAAAAAATTGTCATGATTTCTATATGTTCGTCATTAGACTATGTTTTATGTTTATTCTTGTAGCCCGGATGAAGGGAGAGTGGTGTTGCCACTGAAATGCTTTGGCTGTTTCTATGACTTTTTTTATCAATTAAAATAAAAAATAAAAAATCCAGATATAGGGGCATATTTATAGAGCAGTAAATGAGACTTTCACTAACGTTCACTGCGAGTGAATCTTCCTGGTGAATGCGCTTTAAACTATAGCGATTATTTCCCCTGCAGTGAATGTCAAAATCACAGCTTTATAATTATGTTATTGTCTAAAATATTAAAATGTATGTAAGTAACTGTCCAGGGGAGGATTGTTTCTGTCTGAGTCAAAGTGGTGCACTTTAATGGATACATAGTTGGATAACAATGTGGTCTTTTTCATTTGCCTGGAGTTCCTTTGACTGATGGTTCGTATATTGGTTTGGACAGCTTGTGTATTATTGGATCTAAGTGCTTATTAAAATGGGTATATATTAGGTACTCAACATGTATATTTATGAATGTATTAATTGCTATTTTATATAAGGAGTCTCACTGTTTAAAGTAATGTATTTGTTGGCAGTCTGTTTAGGAGGCAATGATTTGACTTGTGGTGTTGCCAACCGTGTATGCAGGGCCAGCGCCAGCTCAGGGCAGCCTGCACACTTTTCCATTTGCTCTCCTGGCTCCTCCTCTAACAGTCAGTTGCAGAGCAGATGATGGCTCTTAATATCTCCCCTCCAGCCCTCGCCTAAAACAATCCCCCGCCTTGGACTTCCACCTCCAGTCCAGCACAAACACACAATCGCAGCTGAACTGGAGGTGATTCAGATTAGAAGGAGCCCGGGAGACCAGGGGGAGGGGCCACGTGAGAGCTGGGGGCGAGGCCAGCAGACACAGGCACTGGAATGGCAGAGATGAAGATCCTCTGTGGAGGGTAGGGCAAGGATTAAATGCCTTTTTATATGTGACTGTGTGTGCTGCTTATTATACTGCCTGCTGCATTTACATGGGGACCCTCTAGAGGGGAACACATGGGGAAAAGAGGACAGAGAAGGAGAGATAGAGCAAGAGGAAAAGAGAGAAGGGGACATGGGGGGGGGGCAGTTGGAGAAGCTACACAGAGACAGTGCCCACTCTGCTGTATGGATGCTCAGATGTCAGACTTGTAAAGTAGTGAGTGTACAGCTTGTATAACAGTGTAAATTTGCTGTCCCCTCAAAATAACTCAACACAGCCACTAATGTCTAAACCGCTGGCAACAAAAGTGAGTACACCCCAAGTGAAAATGTCCAAGTTGGGCCCAAAGTGTCAATATTTTGTGTGGCCACCATTATTTTCCAGAACTCTCTCAACCCTCTTGGGCATGGAGTTCACCAGAGCTTCACAGGTTGCCACTGGAGTCACCTTCCACTCCTCCATGACATCACGGAGTTTGTTGATGTTAGAGACCTTGCGCTCCTTCACCTTCCATTTGAGGATGCCCCACAGATGCTTAATAGGGTTTAGGTCTGGAGACATGCTTGGCCAGTCAATCACCTTTACCTTCAGCTTCTTTAGCAAGGCAGTGGTCATCTTGAAGGTGTGTTTGGGGTCCTTATCATGTTGGAATACTGCCCTGCGGCACAGTCTCCGAAGTGAGTGGATCATGCTCTGCTTCAGTATGTCATGTACATGTTGGCATTCATGGTTCCCTCAATGAACTGTAGCTCCCCAGTGTTGGCAGCACTCATGCAGCCCCAGACCATGACACTCCCACCAGCATGTTTGACTGTAAGCAAGACACACTTGTCTTTGTACTCCTCACCTGGTTGCCGCCACACACGCTTGACATCATCTGAACCAAAAAAGTTTATCTTGGTCTCATCAGACCACAGGACATGGTTCCAGTAATCCATGTGCTTAGTCTGCTTGTCTTCAGGAAACTGTTTGTGTGCTTTCTTGTGCATCATCTTTAGAAGAGGCTTCCTTCTGGGACGACAGCCATGCAGACCAATTTGATGCAGTGTGCGGCATATGGTCTGAGCACTGACAGGCTGACCCCCCACCCCTTCAACCTCTGCAGCAATGCTGGCAACACTCATAAATCTATTTCCCATAGACAACCTCTGCATATGATGCTGAGCACGTGCACTCAACTTCTTTGGTGGACCATGGCGAGACCTGTTCTGAGTGGGACCTGTCCTGTTAAACTGCTGTAAAGTCTTGACCACCATGCTGCAGCTCAGTTTCAGGGTCGTAGCAATCTTCTTGTAGCCTATGCCATCTTTATGTAGAGCAACAATTCTTTTTTTCAGATCCTCAGAGAGTTCTTTGCCATGAGGTGCCATGTTGAACTTCCAGTGACCAGTATGAGAGAGTGAGAGCGATAATACCAAATTTAACACACCTGCTGCCCATTCACACCTGAGACCTTGTAACACTAACAAGTCACATGACAACGGGGAGGGAAAATGGCTAATTGGGCCCAATTTGGACATTTTCACTTTGGGGTGTACTCACTTTTGTTGCCAGCGGTTTAGACATTAATGTGTGCTGAGTTATTTTGAGGGGACAGCAAATTTACACTGTCATACAAGCTGTACACTCACTACTTTACACTGTAGAAAAGTGTAATTTCTTTAGTGTTGTCACATGAAAAGATATAATAAAATATTTACAACAAATGTGAGGGGTGTACTCACTTTTGTGAGATACTGCATATGTCCAAAGTGCTAGTGCAGTAAATACATTTCATACAAAAAGTCCAATAAAATTGCGTCATGATAAACTTGTGCAGATCCACTGAAAGCAGTTTGCACCGACTTCAGTGTAACATCACCAAGACAGGGCACATACCATCTGCTTACCAAAAAATGCGTCCTCTTAAAATTTTGAGGTCATGTGTGCTTGTCATCTAGGTTATATTTGCAGCCACTTCACTCAAAAAGCAACAATGCAGGTATGATGCCTTTCTCCCAAAAGCGGCCTTTCACCACTCCGTCCAGTCCAGTACCGACCACAGGAAACCCTATATATGCAAAGAATAAAGCAGGCTACAGTGCATTACCAGGCCAATTAAACAATTTGTCTCTTTATCCTAGTAAAGTTTGCTATAAGTACATTACTTTATTAAAACAGCACAGTATGTCCTGCTAATGCACTATTTTTTGCATATATGGGGTTTCCTGTGGTTGGCACCAGTGGCGGCCCGTCCATAGAGGGTGCATGGGCGCCGCCTCCCCTATCCATGCGTCTGGCCCCCTGATCTACAAATCAATGGTGCCGAACCATGGATTCCAATGCGGGGCGGGTGTTTTTTGAAGCACCTGATTAGAGCCAGAGGCTCTAATAGGCTTAAAAAAAGGGTGGCCTCGGAGCGCAGAGCATTGCGCTCCAAGGCCACCTAGTTGTGTGGCCATAGCAAATTAATGTTTGCTATTTTCACACTAAAGTTCCTCCCTGCCAATCAGGAGGCAGGTCTGTAGGACCTGTTTCCCAATTGGCCAAAGTGGCAGGCAATCCTATTGGATGCCTAGTGCTTTGGTGGAAGAGGAGACACACGGAGGAGGAAGCTGCTAGAGGAGCGGACACTGGAGTCGCCGTGGCCCCTGCCCACACTCCAGGAAAGGAGGAGAGGACACCACAGTCCCACGCGTAAGTGCCGGACCGCCCGGGGGGGCTGTTTCAGTGCAGTGCCACGATGCCGGGGGGGGGAGGGGCGGAGGGGGTGTTCTTTGTTTGCCGCCCCCCAAAAGAAAAACCCACCAGCTGCCACTGGTTGCACTGGACTGGACAGAGTGGTGAAAGGCCACTTTTGGGAGAAAGTCATCATACCTGCATTGTTACTTTTTGATTGAAGTGGCTGCACATATCCGGCAGATGACAAGCACACATGAGCTCAAAATTTTATAAAGTCACATTTTTTGGTAAGCAGATGGTATGTGCTCTGTTTTGGTGATGTTACACTGAAGTCGGGCAAAACAGCTTGCAGTGGATCTGCACAAGTTTATAATGGCACAATTGTATTGGACATTTTCTTGTCAAAATATTTTATTAAAGTTTAATGTTGCAGTGTACAAATAGTCTTATATACTTATATTTTAACAAGTGACACTATACAGATGAGCTTATTTGAGAACATGTTGTTATTCATCAGAAAGTTATTATTCACTTATCTGAATATGTGATATAGTGATGATAATACTACATTTATAACATACTAGAACTTTATATGTTCCATATAAACATTCAACTTGTTTGTGATATTATACAACCTGTTAGAGTAATGCTTAAATAATAAAAAATATGGATGTGTAACTCAGGAAGTATATTTTTATAAAACAATTGAAGCAAAATAAAGGAATGTGTGAGGCAAAATTTAATTTCGTTCTTAAAAAATAAGGAAAATAGGAAATGGAAATGAGAGAGAAATGAGGGAAGAAGAGGAGAAAAGAGAAGAGAAGTCCGCGTGGTCAGGTCCGGATCCACCGCTGCAACTGAAAAAAATTATGTTTTGGGTTGTCTGTCACATCTACCATGGTAAAAGAACTGTGTTGTCAAAGGTTGATAGCATGGTATAGTCAATCTAGGGCTGCCAAAGTTTTTCAAATTTGGGTATCGTGTCCGTTTCTATGGCAGTCATCTTAGCATGAGTCATAGCACTATTCATTCTTGCTAATATTTCGGTTATGCTTAGTTTAGGGGATTTCCAGGCCTTTGCTAAAGCTTGTTTTGCTGCCGTAAAGAATTGTACTAATAGTTTAAATTGCATGTGCGTTACATTTTCCGGTTTCAAGTTAAGTATTGCTGTTGCCGGGTCTAGAGGAATTGTCTTACCCAATATTTCAGAGGCAATTTTAAAGATTTTATTCCAAAATTTTAGAGCAACTGGACACGACCACCAAATATGAAATTGTGTTCCTATCTCTGTGCATCCTCTAAAACAATGTCCTGAATAATTTGTAACATACTTTGCTATCCTAGCTGGTACAAGGTACCAGCGTGTTAGTACTTTGTAATTGGCTTCGACCGCCAGTATGTTAGGGGAGGCAGATTTTGCAGTTAACCATATCTGGTTCCATTCTATGTCATCTAAGTTTCTTTGTAAGTCTTCCTCCCATTTCAGAACATAATGTGGCTTACCTGCATCTGCTTGAGTCAATAGCTGAGAATACAGAGTGGATATTGCTCCCTTGATGTGCGGATCTTTTTTGAAAATTGTTTCAAAGTTTGTCAGTTGAGTTAATGGGGTTGAAGTGTTTTGTATTGGAGAGAAAAAGTATTTTATTTGGAGGTATCTAAATAGTTCTGATTGCGGCAAACCATAAGTTTCGCAAAGGGTCGGGAAGGGGATAAATGATGTTGAGCTTATAAATTTGTACTTATATATGACACCCCGAGAAGTCCATTCTCTAAAGGAATTAGGAAGGACCCATGCCAGGTAAAATGCAGGGTTTTTATAAAAGGAGAGTAGAGGGTTGTGTATGGATTGTAGTTGGTGTTTATTTTTATATCTATCCCATAAGGAGATAAAATGCTTCGTAATTGAGTTTTGTAAATTTTTGCGATATTTTGGAGGGATCCAAAGTAAATTTGAGACTGAAATTGGATCACACTCAGCCGCTTCTATGGATACCCATAGTGGGATTTCATCTTGAGCATGTAGTTTACTGAGACTGGCTATATGCGCTGCCCTATAGTAACATGCAAAGTTTGGACATCCTAGGCCCCCCTTTACTTTTGGCAGATAAAGTGTGCGTTGTTGTATTCTTGGTTTAGCTGAACCCCAAATAAATGATGATGATTTCTTTTGTAAAATTCTTAGGTAGTATGCCGGTATCGGGATAGGCAGGACTCTAAACAAGTATAATATTTTAGGCAATATCGTCATTTTTACAGCATTGATTCTTCCTAACCATGATATCGGCATGTGGTCCCAAGAATTCATCAATTTTGTTATTTGTTTCAGAATCGGTGGGTAATTATAAGAGAATAAATCTGAGAGAGATGCTGTAAGTTTAATACCTAGATATGGAAGTGCCCCTTCTGCCCATGTGTAGGGGAGGCCCACTTTAGCGGCTGACAATTCAATGTTTGAGAGAGATATGTTTAGGGCGGAACTTTTTTTGGGATTAATATATAAACCTGAGAATGTGGCAAAGTTGTTGAGAATTGGGATAAGATTAGGGCCCGATATTTGGGGGGATGATAGAAATAGGAGGATATCATCTGCAAATAAGCAGATCTTATGTTGATAACCTCCTATTTCTATTCCTGTTATAGTGGGTTCTGATCTGATTTTATGAGCAAGCGGTTCTATAAGAAGGGCGAATAATAAGGGTGAAAGTGGACAACCTTGTCTTGTACCTCTCTCTATATCAAAAGATTCAAACCTGTATCCCGCATATCTTACATACGCTCTCGGTTTATCATAAAGTGCCTTGATCCAGCTCATGAAGTTTGGGCCAAAGCCCCATTTTTGTAAAGTATATGTCATGTAAGGCCAGGATACTGAGTCAAAAGCCCTTCTAACATCGAGAGAGAGAAAACTGGCTGGTATGCCTCTTTTTTTCGCAATTTGTGCCAAGAGAACTGCTCTGCGAACATTATCTCCTGCTTGACGAGAGTGCATGAATCCTACTTGGTCACGATGCACGAGTGTACCTATTACTGTGTTTAAACGGGTTGCTATGATTTTCGCTAATAATTTTATGTCTATATTTAGCATGGAAATGGGACGGTAGTTACTGCTAAGCGTATCATCTGTTTGTGGTTTTGGGATCATACATATGATAGCCATCAGGGATTCTTGCCTAAATGTTTTATTGTTTAATAGATCATTGAATGCTTCTGCGAGTGCGGGAGAAAGAGTGTCCTTATATGTACGATAATACAGTGCTGAGTAGCCATCTGGGCCAGGCCTTTTGTTTATTTTTAATTCTTTAATAGCTGCATCTACCTCAGTACTTGTAACTGGTTTTTCTAGTATTGTTTTTTGGGTATCCGTCATTTGGGGAAGGTTGAGTTTTGAGAAAAATGCATCAGCTGCAGTAGTGTTAAATATATTTGTCTCTTTGTATTGAGTTTTCAAGTAGGTACTGAATTTTTGTACTATTTTTTGTGGATTGCTGGTGTAGATATTGCTAGCCAATTTGAGTTTGATAGGTTTGAAGGATTTGTTAAACGATTTTAATGCTTTTGCTAGATATGTGCCGGGCTTATTAGATTTCATGTAGAATGCATGTTTGGTTTTGCGTAATAATTTATCTGCCGAATCAGTGAGAAAAAGGTCATATTCTATACGTGCTTTCTCTAGACGTGATTTGGTTGTGGAGGTAGGATTATTTTGAAAGCTCATAAATGCTGTGTTAAATTCTTTTTCTAATTTTTGTGAGAGTGTTTTACGCTCTCGTTTCAGAATCCCTATTTGTTGTTGAAAAACCGCCCTTAGTACTGGTTTATGCGCTTCCCATAACGTGAGTGAGGAGATTTCAGGGCTAGTATTACTCTTTAGATAATTTTTTAATTCTTGTTCTATTAATATGCGGTAGGATGGATGCTTGAGTAGTATGTCTGGTAGGTACCAGGTTGGGTCATGTGCTTTGGGCAGAATGGAGGCAATAGTGGTACATACCGCATCATGGTCTGACCAGGGGATGGGGATTATGGTTGAAGACATAATTTCTGGGACCATACCTATTGTTGTAAATATGTGATCTATTCGACTAAATGTTTGATGAGGATTAGAAAAGTATGTGTAGTGTTTTTTAGTAGGATTGGATTCTCTCCAAGAGTCTACCATATTGTGTTTGGAAAGAAGCTGAGAGAGAGACCATTTGGATTGATGTTTCGCCGGGGTGTAAGGGGATCTATCCAAAAATGGGAGGAGGACCTGATTAGAGTCTCCGCATACGAGAAGAGTTCCTTTCTTATGTGAGTTTATTACTTGAAAAAGATGAGATAGGAAAGGAAGGGGTTGTGTGTTTGGTGCATAATATGAGACTACCGTTACAGCTGTGTCCATGATGCATCCTGTTAGAATTATGTAGCGGCCTTCAGGATCTTTTATTTCTGAATGCAATGTGAACGGAGCTGTACGGTGGAATGCGATAAGCGTACCTCTTTTTTGTGGTGGCTGAAGCCGTATATACTTGAGGGTAGGATTTATTAAAGAATTTGGGGGTTTGATTTGGTGTAAAGTGTGTTTCTTGTAAGCATACAATATGTGCTTTCTTAGTTTGGAATGACCGGAAGGCTTTTGTGCGTTTTTGTGGCACATTAATACCTTGGACATTTAATGAGAGTATGTTTAGAGGGGCCATGGTAGATGAAACAAAAAGCCATTCTTACCCGTTACTTTAGTGCAGTGGATTCCCGGGCCCTTCCATGCGGACAAGAAAGAAGATAAGGAAGAATAGGATCCAGTGCGATCAGTCTTAAGGAAGAAGTAAAAAACAAATGAGACTATACAACACACAATTATTGTAAAGATATAGTGATATTTGAAGTTTACCCGTGATGGGGGGCAAAACCCCCCATCAGGGGTCAGGGGACTTTCGTCGAACTCCCATTTATTACTGTGGGAGTCCGAGGAAAGTCTGGTGGGGCGCATGGGGTTTCCGCGCAATGGGGTGCCGCTCTGAAAGATGGGATGTACATCCTGTGGATGTATGCGTATTAGCCCTAATTGTGTTTATAAATGTTACTTACAAATTAATAATTTGGCTTTCAGAGAGAGTGGGGAAAGAATAGTCACTAGGCGATGAGCCTAGGGGATTAACTTAAATGTATCAAATCTTGTCAACTCGAAAGGATACTATAGGATATTAATGAGAAACAAAGTCATGAGAACCAAACTGCTTAAGAACTGCATATATGATACTCATCTTTAAGTCATCTACTATTGTTAAAAGTAAGTTGCTATGTTATTTAATGCACCGCAGAGACTAAAAGGTACAATGTAGATGGCTCGTCCTTTATAGATGAAAGGGTCTGCTGCAAAAAAAAAAAAAAAAAAAATAACCATTAATTAACATATGTAGAGGTAAAAAAGAGCAAACATCGGTAACAAAACCGTTGCATCCCTGTATTTCAGTATGAGTTTTAGTGGTTTAATAATAATATACGTCAGCTGAAAGAATGAAAATATAAAAATGAAAAAAAATAAAAATGAAAAAATGGCCTTTCGAATTGGGGTAGGAGAGAAACCACTATTTTGTGCTTTGTGAGGGTTTTTCAAAGATCTCCTATGTTGCAAATTACTTAGTGCAGATTGAAACAGGGATATTAAAGTCCAATATACAAAACCTTGTCACCCGTAGGTGACAAAATCACCTATTTCGGGAAAGTACAAAAAAAAAATTAAATGAGTGAATAATATAAGAATAAATAAATAACTAAAAACAAAGAAATAATTTTGTTATCCTGACAGTTATGTCACTGTGTTTCTATGTAAAATATCAGAGACAAAATAATATGCTTCTAATGAAAAGTAAAATAAATAAATAAAAAAATAAAAAAATAAAAAATAATAAAAAATAATAATAGATAAAGCTGAAATAGAAAAAAATAAGAATTTTAAAATAAGAAATACAAAAATATTAAAAAATAATAATAGTAAGAACCATAGGACCAAATATAAATATAAAAAGGAAAGAAAAAATTTCAGATAGGGATAGGAGAAGAAGCCACTGTAGTTTGTTTGGCGTGTATTTTGGATGTCTCCTAAGTTATGTGTCACTAAGACTGACTTGAAGCTGGGGTAAAGATTCCCTAAGTGCTTCTACTGAAGTATATTCAGCAGTAAATTCGTCCCATAAAATGTCTATCATTTCTTCAGTCCATAGAATCTTCTTGGCCTTGGGGTGAGGATGTGAATCGTCCTCTTTTATGTGCCTGGATATCACCATTACTGTTCTCAGAATGGGTTGCTTTTTGTTTGAAAGAGGCTGGGGATGATCTTCTTCGTGAAGTACTTGGTGCAGAGCTCCCTTCTGTCAGATTGAGATCCTGGAGGGCTTGTTGTAGTTCTTCTGATGTTCTACATGAAATTTTGGTACCCTGGTAGGTGAAACGTAGAGCGAAAGGGAAACCCCATTGGTATTTGATATTATGGCGTTGGAGTTCCAATAATTGCGGTTTCATTGCCCTTCTTTTGGAGATTGTTGATTGTGATAAATCTGCAAAGATCTGATATTCATGCCCTTGAAAAATTAGGTTATTTTGTTCTCTTGCTGCATTTAAAAGTTGTTCTTTTGTCCGATAGAAGTGGAACTTTGCTATGATATCGCAAGGTGGTCCTTCTGTTTTTTTGGGCATTAGAGCCCTGTGTACTCTGTCCATCTCCATTCTTTCTACCGGTATACCTGGTGCTAGTTCTTGGCCCAGTGCTAATATTGTTGCTTGCAGGTCTATTATAGATTCTGGTATACCTCTGAAGCGTAGGTTAGCACGTCTTGCCCGAGTCTCAAAATCTTCAAGTCTATTTTGAAGTATTATATTTTCCTCTTTCATGTTTTCTAATTCTGACAGGTGCTCTTGTGTGGTATTTTCTATTTCCTCCACTTTAATTTCTAGTGCAGATGTGCGGTGTCCCAGTTCTCTGATTTCCTTTGTTAAATTAGTGGTGATTTGTTCTGAGGTATGTTTCAGCGCTTTGTGAAGCATTTTTTCAAATTGTTTTAAAATATTTGAGGGAGTAGTTGTTTCTTGTGACAATAGTTGTGGTAAAAAAGCCTCAGCTTCTGAATCTGAATCTCCTGAGGAGAAAGTTTGTGTTTTTTTAGGTTTGCTTTTCTGCTTTGTGGTGAGTGTGTCTGAGGTGACTGGCGCTTTTTTCTGTGAGGTATTCTGCGCTTGTGAGCTGCTATTGGGGTTCATTTTCGTTTTGCTGCGGGCTCCTCCAAATACCATTTTGTATTTAGTTTATCCCCCTCACCTCTCTGATAGTTGCTACAGCTTTTCTGTAAATTTCGTGATGGTAGGCGGTAGTTATCCAGCGGTTTTCCCCCTCACGGAGCGGAGCTCTAGTCAGGCATAACCGTCCCGCTAGCCTCCGCGCATGCGTCCCCCGTATTGGACTTTTTATATGAAATGTATGTTTTATGCATATTATTTTTTTTGCATTAGCAGTTTGGAACGTACATGTATTAATTATTCTTGATATCTGTCACATTGCACTTTATTGTGGTTCACACTTATATGATGGATGTTTTTTCTTTGTTTCTTTGAGTCCCATCCTCCCGGCAGGGCTGCTGTTTGGGGTCAGGGTGGTGAAAGGATGGTGGGGGGCACAAAAATGCACCTATGCCTATGTACACGAAAATCCTGGCACCGACCCTGCGTGCATGTTGCAGATGCTTTTTAAATTCTACCTTATCCTATGTGTCCTTGGAAACTTAAGCCTCTTTCCACTTGTTTGGTACAATAAATGATAAAGACTCCTCTTTAGAGCTGGGACTCTATAATTATGCATTGTATTACACTGTGTACTAGGCAGGCTTCTAAAAATAATATCTGTAAATTATCATAACTAAGTAGATAGTGCCAAAGATCATGGAGTGAACTTGAGAATGTGTTGTAGTTATGCCAGCTTTCAGAATTTACATTATAATGATCAGAGTCATGTCTGTGAATGAGACTGGCCTCAATTAACTAGTTAGCCCGGTGACAGACACATAATTTCAAGATGCATTTCAATTCCTGATCTATGACTTGTCTTGAAATGTTTTCGTTATCCATAAAGCTGGTGTTTAAAAGCGTTAATCTTAAAGCAAGCCTGTACTTTGCAGGCACAGAGCAAAGCAAGAAGTTTGCTTTAACTTCCCTATCCCAGCTGCATATTTTCACCTACACTTAGCCACCCCTTCAACTGCTGATCTGTTGGCCACTGGGAGAAAAAAAAGGATGCTCTGTATAAGTACCGAGTCTTTCTAATCAGAGCTTACACAGGGCTGGGGTCACTGTCCTTGCCCCCATTGTGCAGGGCCAATCACAATGCCCGAAGGTTGTCACATGAGAAGAAAAAAGGGAGCGAGTCACATGCTCCTTGGGGTACCAGTGGACTTTGACATATGCCATGGTTTGCCCCTTCAAGTAAGCTTCTCCCTTTAAAGACCCCCAGCCTGGCCTGAGCAGTATTTTTCAGCTGCGATTCCACATACCCACCACAGATCTTACAGCAGTGTGTGCCACAGAAGTTCACATTAGTTACCGGGAGACATTCCCAATAGAGGTTAGGAGGAGGAAGAGTTCAGAAGTAGAAAGCCTTTTCAGTGCTTTACTTGAGCAATCAGTGAATTCCACATTTACATGCTTCAGTCAACTTGGTCCCAGGTGACGCCAAATCATAAACTATAGTTGGTGATATTAATTCATTTTTGTACTAGAATTGAGCTCTGAAAGATGTGCCCATGAAGGCAGGCAGAGGGAAAAGGACTGGTTACCAGTATTGATCAAATTGTATAAAAACAATGACAGGGCCTTAAATCAATCAAAAGTCTAATAATATAGATTCGTCCAATGGGACGGGGTACCTCCGCAAGTGTGGACACTCTGCTAAACAAAAACAAAAGATCGCGGGAAAGCTATAGTGGCACAGAAAAGACGTTGCCTGAAGAGGACCAACCATGGTTTGATTATATCAAAATGAAAATGGATATAAATGACTTTATTGAAACATTTTATAAATATCAAAACATGACAGGCACATACGGCCAACACCAAATAAAAAGGTTAAAAAGAATGGACAACGTTGTCACAAGCCACAAGCCAGATTGAGGAATAAACTTTTATGTAGTGACATTATCAACTTGGGGCCTCCTCCTGGCGTATTGTTGTGTATGCACAGCGGGGACGCACACTCAGGCTATGCACTTGATCCACCTGTAAACCAGAGAGAGAAAAGATAACAAAGTTGTTTCGGTAGCAGGAAACAAAGCCTATAATTGTATCTGAGACAACCTGGAGACAGATGGTCTGTGTCCACGAGAGATCCTTCCTTTAAATAGCCAGGTCCTATTGGAGAGGAGCAGTGTTTGGAGGAATCTGAGGAGAGGATTACCTGTGTTGGCTTGGTTGTCCCTTGTTGTACTCTGCGAAGTGCAATCCAATGGGATTTTCCTCCTTCAAATTGATGCTCTTTATGTACTCATCGACTCTGATGCGTAATTGACATTTGGTTTTACCCACATATAGTTTCTTACAAGGGCACTCCAAGATGTACAGTACCAGCATAGTAGCACAGTTAATAAACTGCTTTATGTAGTATTTATTCACGCCATCAGAGCCGGTGAACACCCCAGAACGATCAAAATACCTACACATTGCACAGTGACCACATCGATACATCCCCTTTAATTCTGGAAGATCTGTTATCCAGTTTCTATACGGTGTCCTCACGAACTCAGATTGGACTAGTGTATCATTTAAATTACTTGCTCGTTTAGCCACAAGAAAAGGCCTTGGGCCCACTGTGGTTTTCAAATCACTGGACTGCGTAAGTATGTGCCAATTGTTTTGTAGGATTTTTACCACTTCTTCCCACTAAGCTCCAAACTTAGTGATGATCCTCCCCAGACTGTCTGGGACTTCTGTTGAAGTTCCTCTGGTTTTGAGAAGGTCACCTCTCGTTTTTTTCCCCAGAAAATTTTTTTTTTGGTTACCAGTGTAGCGCCCACCCCAATTTTGGGGCGCTATATGTGTAAATTTAGGGGCAGTCTGAGCCAGTAGTTGGGCTCAGACCTATTATAATTTAAATTGTTTGCTCTGCTCTGGGTGTAATACTGCCCGGCAGTGTTATTCTCCTTTGCCTGCAGGTGGCACTGTCACCGCCGGCACAGGTTGGATCACGGGGGTATCACAGCACCTTGGGTGTCTTCTCTTGGCAGCCGTGCAGTGGGCGTGGTCTACCCGTTGTGCATGCTGGGAGAGGGTACAAAATGGGCAGACGCCATTTGGTGTGGGGCGATTCCAGGGGGACCCCCAGGCGTTCGGTCCAGTGACCGTGTCTCATGGCCCTCATGGCACGGGATGCTTGTGTTTGGTCTCAGGCACCTTTAGCCCAAGGCTGTGCTGCTGCATAGTAGGTCCAGCTCTCCTATCGAGGGCCTACGCTTCAGAGAAGGATCCCAGGCTGCCCAGTTGAAGGGGGCCCATCTTTAGGGAAGGAGTTTCAGGGGAAGATCAGTCTCGGCGGAGATAGCGACTGTACTGCTGTCTCGGGGAGAGGCCTGGAGGGCTACCTAAAGGTGGATCCATCATCTCTGACATCCGTGCTCCACTCCGGTTGCTAGGACCACTCTCAAAGGGACTATCCGGGTGAGCAATACCCACTCAGGCTTGAGTGGCGACAAAAGCGTTCTCTAAGTGTTGCGTGCCTGAACCTTTCCCTACTCTGTCGTTTCTACTCTCTCTCTCTTCCAAGTTTTACCTCAAGAAAAGAATAAAACCTTGCTGTTTAGGTTTTACACCTGTGTGGACATTGGCTTTATTACAAAGGGACTTCCGCCTAGACAACGGAGACCAGGGATCCACTCTGGAGAGGTAACTCGCTGCAAGACCCAAAAACATTAACGCCGCTCGCTCCTCTCTCTACACAAAAAGGAGGGGGGAATACCGGGCAAGTAGCAGGTGTGTCCTGACTGCAGGAATGGCAGAAAAGCAGAAACAGGGTGGTGAGTGCTACACGTGGGGGCTCGAGTCCCGGATTTGTGGCTATCTCTCACATGAGTGGACTATTTTGTATGTGATTGGAAAGTCGGCCATGGAAGAAATTGAACTGTGTTACTGTACTCTGAGAGAGAAAATGGGGTTAAGGGGCACAGAACTGTGGTTTTTCCAACTGCGTAGTTCGTGGGCGTGTCCAGAAAAAGAAAATCCTGCGAGCTACATGCAGGAAGAAGAAAAGGGGAGGAGTTCCCGCCACCTGTGTGTTGCACATGGGTACATTGGCACCAAGAGACAGAGAGAGTTGGATCGAGTGAGCAGCAACAGGTCCGTTTTTCCAGGTACCTCAGCTTTGTCGGGACCCCGGATGTTCCTGATGTCTTCCACTATGGACATTGCCCCACTCAAAGTCCCACTCACGGATACGGGGATCCGGCTCAAGCCCCGGGGCTGCTTCGCTCTGTACACCTGCCGAGATGCGGAGGCCCTGGGTGTGCTCTGTCCCAAATGCCACGGACTGGCCGCGCAACTGCGCCTGTTCGGAAGATGTGCATCATGTGGAGAGTTCCTGTTTGAGGTGGAGAGTTCCAGCCCACCGAAAAGCCCCGGGTCTACCGGGTCAACTGCATCACAGGCATCGTTACTTCAGAGGAAGATTCCTGCACTCCCACAGCCAGGCCCACGCGCACTGCATCGACTGCCACGGATGTGGCCATCGAGGATGTCTCAGCAGCTGCAAAGCCATCAAGCGAAAGGTGGAATATGTTAAGGCCTCCCACGGCCGCGGTCGAAGCCTGCCCCAGCGCCTACCAGAACCGGACTTCAAGAGCGGGAGGATGCCCAAGAAGTCCACGCCAGGTGACGGTAAGGAGGCTGGAAAAAATGTGTCTGTGTCTACCTGTAACTACTTGCCCGCTGAAGAGTATGACACCTCAGACTTGGACTTATCGTCCGATGTTGGAGACAATGTCGAAATCAATGAGATTTTCATAAAGAAGGGATGGGACAATTTGAAGACTGTTGCCCTGGCCCGCAGTGTGAAAGAGGGATCGCCCATGAGTTCGGGGAGTACTACACCCCATGTGGAAGTCCCTACTAAAGTCCTTGCCATAACAGAGGGAGTTGTACCAGGCCCAAGTGAGAGACTCTTACCGGGGACTGATACGGCTTTAGTCCGAAGATCTCCGGATGCTATTGTATTGCCAGGAGCAGGAGACCATGCAACTATCCCCAAACTTGCTCGCTTGCAGCAGGTCCTCAATAAAAGAGTGGCTGAGGAATATGGCTGGGAATACCCCTATGTACCCAGGGAACTATTGTACGAGATTGAGGCACATCGTGAACGATGGTACGGGGAGGCCATCTGGAATTACCTCGAAGTGCCCAGGCCCTACAGGTATCTTGCTTGCTCAGCTGCCACTACCGAGCGTTTTAAGTGTTGCCACCGGGACTGGAACTATGGTCGGCACATTGGGCACAGAACAGAAATGGGAATTCTTCAAAAAGACTGTTTGTGAACTCACTGCAAAGTATATTCCCATGTGTAATAAGTTTAAAAGGCTAAAAATAAATCCTATGTGGCTCACTGCCAAAGTTAAAAAAAGCTATAAACTTTAAGAAAAGAGCTTTTAAAAAATATAAAAATGAGGGAACACTAGTGTCATTTAAATGTTACAAAGAATATAACAGGATATGTAAAAAGGAAATCAAGGATGCAAAAATTCAAAATGAACGACAGATTGCAAAAGATAGTAGGACAAACCCCAAAAAATTCTTCAAATATATTAATAGTAAAAAGGTCAAGTCTGAGCATGTAGGCCCTTTACAAAATAATCTAGAGTGGGTGACTGGGGACAAAGAGAAGGCTAATTTATTAAATACTTTCTTCAGTTCTGTGTATACAAAGGAGCATGGGGGAGCTCATGTCCAAAATGGGGGTGGTAGTGACACAGCCCCAAATCCACAATGGCTCAAAAGTGATATGGTCCATAAATATTTAGATGGAATAAAGGTGGATAAAGCACCTGGACCAGATCGCATACACCCACGGATCCAAAAGAATTGAGCTCTGTAATTTCAAAGCCATTGTATTTAATTTTTAGGGACTCATTAATGACAGGAATAGTACCACTGGATTGGCGCAGGGCCAATGTGGTGCCTATATTTAAAAAGGGAATTAAGTCTTTACCAAGTAACTATAGACCTGTTAGTTTAACTTCTATAGTTGGGAAGATACTGGAGAGAGTAATAAAAGACCACATAGATGAGTTCTTGCTGGAAAAAAACTATTTAAGCAACAGACAGCATGGATTAATGAAAGACAGAAGTTGTCAGACAAACCTGATTTATTTTTATGAAGAGGTAAGTAGAACCTTGGACAGAGGTGTGGCTGTGGACGTGGTATACTTGGATTTTGCAAAAGCGTTTGATACAGTTCCCCACACACGGCTCATGTGCAAGGTAAAGTCTACAGGATTGGAAATATCAGTTTGTAAATGGATAGAAAACTGGCTAAAAGACAGAATTCAGAGAGTAGTGGTTAATGATTCTTACTCTGAATGGTCCAAGGTTATCAGTGGTTTACCCCAAGGTTCAGTGCTGGGACCCTTACTTTTTAATATCTTCATAAATGATATTGGGTCTGAGATCAAAAGTAACATTTCTGTCTTTGCAGATGACACCAAGCTATGCAGTGGAATAACGTCCTTACAGGATGTCGCCAATTTACAAGCCGACCTCTAATTGGGCGACTATATGGCAGATGAGGTTTAATGTTGATAAATGTAAAGTTATGCACTGGGGGGTAAGAATATGAATGCATCATACATACTAGGGGGAGTACAACTGGGGGGATCTGTAGTGGAGAAGGATCTGGGGTTTTTGGTAGATCATAAGCTCAATAATGGCATGCAATGCCAAGCTGCGGTTTCCAAAGCGAGCAAAGTCCTTTCTTGTATTAAGAGAGGTATGGTCTCCAGAGAGAGAGATATCATTTTGCCCCTGTTCAAATCATTAGTAAGACCTCATCTGGAATATGCAGTTCAGTTTTGGACCCCGGTTCTCAAAAAGGATATTGGGGAACTGGAGAAAGTGCAGAGAAGGGCAACCAAACTGATAAGAGGCATGGAGGAGCTCAGCTATGAGGAAAGATTAGAGGAACTGAATTTATTCACTCTTGAGAAGAGGAGATTAAGGGGGGATATGATCAACATGTACAAATATATAAGAGGTCCATATAGTGAACTTGGTGTTGAGTTATTCACTTTACGGTCAACACAAAGGACAAGGGGGCACTCTTTGCGTCTAGAGGAAAAGAGATTTCACCTCCAAATACGGAAAGGTTTCTTCACAGTAAGAGCTGTGAAAATGTGGAATAGACTCCCTGCAGAGGTGGTTCTGGCCAGCTCAGTAGATTGCTTTAAGAAGGGCCTGGATTCTTTCTTAAATGTACATAATATAACTGGGTACTGACATTTATAGGTAAAGTTGATCCGGGGAATATCCGATTGCCTCTCGGGGGATCAGGAAGGAATTTTTTCCCCTGCTGTAGCAAATTGGATCATGCTCTGCTGGGGGTTTTTTTTGCCTTCCTCTGGATCAACTGTGGGTATAGAATTGGGTATATGGGATTGTACTATATTTATTTTTATTTTTTTTATTAATTTTTTATGGTTGAACTGGATGGACTTGTGTCTTTTTTCAACCTGACTAACTATGTAACTATGTAACTATATATGGTCGGCACATTCATGCCGATTGTGTTGTGATCTGTTGTCCAGGGCGGGATGATGTTACTTATTCTGTGGAGACTCTGGATAAGGAATGGAAGTCACTTACTCTCCCGGATCCAAAGTTTTACTTGTGAGACTTCTTGAGACAGGAACTTGTTTGCTACTGTTATTAATCCTGTCCGCTCATGGGTAAACCATGCCCAGATCTAGGTGACTTTGCCCCGCTGCTACGGGGGACGTCTACTCTAAGGAGAACAACCGGAGAGCTTGTTGTTTTTTTTTCTCTCTCTCCAAAGGAAAGAGGCTGTTTTCGTCTAAATTGAACTTGGGGCAGACAGATAGGAGTTCATGGTGAAAAGACTCCGTGGTCAAGAGTGAAGTGTTCAGAGTGATGTTGCAGTCCCATGCGCAACTTGTACAGAATGTTGGGGCCCTGTCAACACTAGGTGGCGGTGGTCTGCTAGATAAATGATTTATATTGGAACTAAACGTACTTATGCGGCGTACACACGATCGTTTTTCATGCCATTTTTTTTACCAACGTTTTTCACGTCGTTTTTTTCATGTTTCCTCTCAAGCCTGTCTTGCGTACACACGATCATTTAAAAAAACGTTCAAGCAAAGCGCAGTGACGTACAACACGTACGACGGCACTATAAAGGGGAAGTTCCGTTCGGATGGCGCCACCCTTCATGTTAGTAAAGTTTGTTGAGCGACGATTCGCGCTTTTCAGCCTCGTGCTTTTCAGTCCGTTACAGCGTGACGAATGTGCTATCTCCACGAGCGCTCCCGTCTCATACTTGATTCTGAGCATGCGCGTTTTTTTTCACCTCGTAAAAGCATACACACTATCGTTTTTCACGTCGTTAAAAAAAACGACATGAAAAACGACGTAAAAAAATAGAGCATGTTCGAAATTTTTAATGCCCATTAAAATGCTCTGGAGCATACACACAATCGGTTTTAATGGCCATTTTAAAAAATGGCATTTTTAACGGCATGAAAAACGATCGTGTGTATGGGGCATTCGAATTTCTTCTTATATATTTTTTTTATTATGCTAGGCTTAGCGTAATTAACTTTTTGGAAGGAAATTATTCCCTCCCGGGGGAGTTGTCATCTTCTCCTGTAGAATAGAGTGTGAGTAGTGGATAGGATGTTTATTTTTCCCATGTATGTTGTTTGTGATTACTTTTTTTTTGCAGGTATGAGAACGGCTATCAACACCACCGGAGAATGGGGTGGGATAGATAGTTAGTGATGGGTGGTATGTGAATTTAAAATGTGACATTTGAGATTGTAATGTCAGTTGTTTGTTTTCTCCCTTCTTTCCTTTTCCCTCCTCCCTTCCCAAATTGTTGGTTCAGGCACTTATTCAAAATGTCATTATTATTATTGTACATAGTTGTTTGGAGAATCAACAGCCTTCAGGATTGAAGGGTTTGATTCCCCTAGCCACTGGGGACAGTGTCTTTTTCAGGAGGGGGTGTGTGTAGCGCCCACCCCAATTCTTTTTTAAATACTTTATTTGTGTCATCTTTTTAGAAGCATTTAAGTTGACGGTCCAATAGAGGACATTCCAGGAGGTTCAGTGCCAGTCTGACACTGGATACTTGCCCAGTATGGTCACTTTCAACTGAAACGATCCCCATGCCGTATCCAATTATTATTATTTTTTTAATTATTGAATCACAACATTTTCACTTGGCTGAGAAAGAGAGAGCATATACGACTGGCTATAAACAAGTTACATACTTTGTTCAATTATAAATGGTAAAATTTGTCAGAAATGGGAAAAAATTCAATAAATGAGAATTTATACTAATTTAGTAATGGAATACACATTAAGAATACATAATGCCTAAACCACTGTAAAGGAGTCTCATCATCAATGAATTTCAAGTAAACAATTTTATTCGGTGTCCGAACCTAGGTTTACATTGCTGATACAGTGACATATCATTAAATTATTAGATAATAGCAGCTGCAGAGTTTTTATAGTGAGATATTACACATCTAAAGCTCTGTACACTAAAACATTTTAATCAATGTCATCTTTCATCATGACAATGGGAAGCATCATTTCTTCTTGTTCCAGTGACCAAAAATTGTTGCTGCATGAGCCAGGGGAAAACTAACACAGCTTTCCCTTCTGCCCCATGTCTTTAATTAAGAGGTACAGAAATGTAAAAAAAGAATATCAAGCTTACAAAAGGGCTTTAAACTGGCCAAGAGACTTAGTGCCAACTAGCATTATATTATGACACTGAAAATTCTTCTTAAAGCTGAACTCCAACCTTCCCTACAGTCTTGCACAGTTTTACAAGCTCCTCTCCTGCACTGGAAATGCTTACTCTGATTTCAGTGCACACTGTAAGCTTCTCACAGTGTGCATTAGAAGCTACAGCTATTCAGGTACAGCCTACATCATTCCCTGGTTGGAGGATATCCAGAATCATCCAGTCCCTTCCTTCTTATGCCTTGTACACACGATCGGATTTTCCATCGGGATAAACTCAGACGGATTTTTCAGATGGAATTCCGTTCAAGCTGTCTTGCATACACACTGTCATACCAAATTCCGACCGTCCAAAACGCGGTGACGTACAACACTACGACGAGCCGAGAAAAATGTAGTTCAATTCTTCCGAGCATACGTCGATTGATTCTGAGCATACGTGTTTTGTTTCTCCGTCGGAATTCCACACAGACAAATGGAATTTCCGATAGGAATTTTTTCCATCGAAAAAAAAGAGAACATGTTTTCTTTCTAAATTCCAACGGAAAAAAGTCCGATGGGGACCACACACGGTCGGAATATCCGATGAAAAAATTCCGCCTGACTTTTTCCATCGGAAATTCCGATCGTGTGTACAAGGCATAAGACTTACCTGGCCCAAACAAAAGTGGGTATCACCTAGGGTGGTATGCATGCATTTACAGCCTCCCTAAGAATGCCCACTCCTGTAGACTGACATCTAGCTATCAAGGAATTTTAAAAATTGCATAAATTCTCCTACCAGCAATGATCTGCCAGCATTGCATAGAGAAGCAAATGGACCCAATGATGACATCACTGGGTCTTAAAGGGACACTAAAGGTTAATTTTTTTCATCTTAATGCATTAAGGTGAAAAAAACATCCGACAATACCGCCCCCCCCAGCCCCCCCGTTTTACTTACCTGAGCCCGTTCACCTGCTGCGCTCGCCCCCGACATCGTCTTCACCGCTCAGCCTGGCCGTTGATTGGCTAGAGTGGATGGATTGAAAGCCGCGCAGCCATTGACTCGAGCAGCTGTCAATCACGTCCAATGACGCTTTTTTTTGCCAGAACTAAGTAAACGCAGATCGGAGTTCACATCAATTAAACGTAGCCTTCTAAAGAATAAAATCACATACGCACTACTGTACCTAGCACGCCTCCGTATAATGACTCTGGAGGGTCCCCAGTTCTTTGAATCACCGGAAAAAGCAGCACAGTGGCTGGAAGAGAACAAAACAAAATAAAAGTAATTCATTAGCAGATCAAGGGCAAAGATGGGGTAGAATAGGTAGAAGGCAAAGGGTTAATTTGTTTTTCTTCATCTTCTTTTTTTTGGTATTAATGACTTCTTTCCCTTTTTTTGTTATCTACTTTTTCTTTTTTGTTATGATAGGAAGCAATGCTCTCTTTTTCAGATTTTTCTATTTTTTAATGCCCAAGCGGGTGTCTTCTTATTACGTGCTTATCTTTTCTTAATTTTTTTCTCTCTGGCATGCGGCTTAAATTACTCAATATAGGCTCCTGGAATGTCCGAGGGATGGGTGACCCGGTTAAAAGGACCGCAATTTTTTCCACGCTTGAGTGGTATGGGGTGGAATTATTCTGCATACAAGAGACTCATTTAACAAAGGAAACAAAGTCAAAATTATCTAATAGTAAATATCAATGTCAGTACCACTCGGTTTATTCCTCCTATTCTAGGAGGGTGAGCATAATGGTGAAAAGGGGGATATCTTTTGTATGCAGAGAGTCTAGAATAGATGAATTGGGTTGTTATATTTTTTTGGACTGTTTAATAGAAAATGAACCATTTGTATTGGCAAACATTTATATTCCTCCACCTTTTAAAATGGAGATTTTGTATAAATTAATGGAGTTTGTGTTAAATAAGGAAGGCATTCCAGTAATAGTGGTAGGGGATTTTAATGAAGTATTGGATAAAACAGTGGATAGATTTCCACCAGGAATACGGTCGGTTAAGATGGGAGAGGGACGCCTAACCCAGTTTTTGGAAGAGGTCGGATGGTATGACATTTGGAGAATGGGGAACCCTGATGAGCGGCAGTACTCTTGTTTCTTGAGCTCATACTCCACATTGTCTAGAATAGACATGGCCTTGGGAAATTGGGAAACATTGCAGTTAGTTAGCAAAATTGATTATTATCCAAGAGGGGTGTCGGATCACTCCCCACTGATGCTGACAATAAATATAGTGAAAAAGTGTCCCTCAAGCAACTGGAAAATAAGCCCCTTCTGGTTGGAACTGATGGGAAAACCAGAGGAAATAGGGTAAAGATTGAAAGAGTTTGTTGATTTTAATTCAGGGACAGCGCCGGTGGGGGTGATATGGGATGCCCTGAAGGCCTTTCTTAGGGGAGTATTGATTAAACAGGTGGCCAAGATTAAGAGAAAGATTAAGAGAAACTCCAGGGAATGGGAAGAGAAGATCAGGAAAGAGGTGGTGGAGGCAGAAAAACAATGAGTGGGGGATCCAACCCTGATGAAACAAAGGAGATGGCTTGAGGAGCAGCAGGAGTATAAAATGGCGGTTATAAGGAAAACTGAGAATAAGCGCCTTTTTCAAAGACAGAGTACCTTTGCGGAAGGGGAAAGTGTAGGCCATACAATGGCTCTCTTGGTCAAAACGAATTCAGCTCCTTCTAATATTTCCGCAATTAGGACGTTGGGGGGTGGGATATCCTCCAAAACATCTGTAATATTAGATACATTCGTGTCATACTACCAGGACCTGTATAAGTCAAAACGGGAAGATGAGATGGCCCTAATGGTTGGGTTTCTGGGGGGAATAGAAACACCAGTTCTAACAGAGGAGGATAGACGCGCCATAGAAGCCCCAATAACTTTAGAAGAACTACAACAGGCAGTGGTGGGGATGTCCAACCAGAAGTCCCCCGGGCCAGATGGGTTACCAGTAGAGATTTATAAGCAGTATGGTGAGGTGCTTCTGCCAGAACTATTAAAGGTGCTGAACTGGGCGGCAGAAGGGGGGAGGTCACCTGCTTCGATGTCAGAAGCCACCATAATAGTGCTTCAGAAAGAGGGGAAAGATCAGTTAGACACATCGTCATACAGACCGATATCACTGTTATGCTCAGACGTTAAGATATTGGCTAGGGTCCTGGCGGCCAGGATAAATAAACATATTCAGAAACTCATACACCCGGACCAATCCAAATTCATTCCAAATAGATCCACTAGCGCTAACATCAGAATTGTGTACTTGAATCTACAGACGCCAACTGAGAACACAGGGGATAGAGTTATTTTATACCTAAATGCCACCAAGACTTTTGATAGCCTAGAGTGGGACTATCTATGGCATGTTTTGGAGAAATTTGGGTTCGGCCCTGCCTTCATTAAATGGGTAAAAACACTTTACAACTCCCCAAGTGCCAAAATAAAAATTAACAATGAACACTCAAAGATGTTCAGGCTAGAGAGGGGGACAAGGCAGGGTTGCCCCCTTTCTCCCCTTCTCTTTGCTTTGGCAATAGAGCCATTCGCAATTGCGATTAGAACCACACAGGGTATACAAGGGTTCCAGAGGAAGATAGGGGAGGAAAAAAACGCACTTTATGCGGATGATGTCCTGCTTTTTCTGGGGGATTCCACGACATCTCTTAAAGCGGCAGTGCAGACAGTAGAGGCATTTGGGCGGTTTTCGGGCCTGGTGATAAACTGGGAGAAGTCCGCACCCTTGCCAGTGGACCCGGTTAGCAAAGTCGTTCTTTCAGATATCCCCCAATTAAAAATAGTGGAGAAAATTGATTATCTGGGGATAGTGGTAACACGAGACCCAGAACAATACATTAGTAACAACTCCTAGCCAAGTTTAAGCGAAAAGCCGACATTTGGGAACGTCTCCCCTTATCGGTGGCCGGACGAAGCAACCTTATTAAGATAATCTGGATGCCACAGTTATTGTACGTGCTCCATAACTCTCCTGTATGGATGGAAAAAGAATGGTTTAGAAAAACAGAGACCCTTTTTAGGGAACTGATCTGGAAGAAGGGAAAAGCGAGGATCAGTCTTCAAACATTACAATTGCCAACAAACAAGGGAGGGCTGGCTGTCCCACACCCTCGCAGCAATTTTTTAGCGGCGCAGTTACAACACCTGGGGGGGTGCAGCATGGAGGGAGGAGGGAATGTCAGCGGGAAAATTATGCTAATGAGTGCCCCACATAACACCATAATAGAATCCCTGGAGGCCGATTCCTTCCCGGATAAGAACCCAACACTAAAGATGGTCACAAGGATATGGCAGGCATGCAAGCTAGTCTTGGGGTGCAAGGGAGTAACAGAATACTTTCCCCTTTGGGATAACAAACATTTGCAAGAAATTCTAGCCATGGGGAAGATTAGGGAATGGGAAAAGCTGGGTATAACTAGATTGATGAAATTATATAAGGGCACTACATTAAAATCCTTTTCAGAAATAAGTAGAGAGTATGCCATTCCAAACTCCCTATTCTACACATATCTGCAGATCATACATGCCCTCCAAACCCAATTTAAAACACATCCGGTGACATGGCAAAAAATCCCCCATCTTCAAAGGCTAATTAAGGTAGGAAGCTTTAAAGGCCTCATTTCAGAATTATACACGCGGATCAGTGGTTGTTCCATACTCGGGGAGAGCGTGGAAAAGAACAAAGGGAAATGGGAGAAAGATATAGGCCCTATAACTACTTAACAATGGGAACGGATACTGGAGATGGGGACATTTGTGTCACTCTCCCCGTCACAGCGACTATCCCATTTGTTCTTGGTGCATAGAGTCTATTACACACCAAAAAGACTGCATATGTTTGGAAGGAAACCAGATCATAAAGGCCCCAGGTGTCAAGATACAGGGGACCTTTTACACATGATGTGGAAATGCCCGAAACTTCATAGATATTGGGTCAAGGAACTGGACCTCATAAATACAACCTTCGAGACAAGATTGGAACTGGAGGCTAAAACATGTTTACTGGGTTATATGGAGGAGAGGAAAGAGCAAAGGGGCATTACGGTAGTGGTACTGAGGTGTCTGTTCCAGGCCAGAAAAGTGATAGTACAAAATTGGCAATCACAGAAAGCACCGACATCAGTAGAATGGGTTAATATGATAAACACGACAGTGTGGAAAGAAAAAGTAGTCTTGACTAGACGCGGCAACTTTAACAAATTTAAAATACTATGGGAGCCCTGGTTGAGAAGAATGGGATGCCCGCCCTAAAGAGAAGAGCGGAGATTAACTTAACAACTGGTAGTAAGCCTTATGTGTCGCAGTGAGGAAAAGAAAGCGAGAACGGTAGCAAACAATAAAGAATATAAATATGAAAGAAAAAAAAAACAGAGTGGAGACTTTGAGCCAGGCCTTCTCCGCCACATCAATGCCTGACCTCACAGATGCGCTTTTGGAAGAATGGTCAAACATTCCCATAGACACACTTCTAACCCTGGTGGACAGCCTTCCCAGAAGAGTTGAAGCTGCTATAGCTGCAAAGGATGGGATAACTCAATATTGAACCCTACAGACTGGGATGCCAATAAAGTTCATGTGTGTGTAAGGGCAGGCGCCCCAATACTTTTGACAATATAGTGTATGACTATTACTGGCCACTGGAAATCCACAAAAGCTTCCAAACTTCCAGAAGTGGTTAATAAAGTAAATATCCAGTATGAATATGAAAAACTCTTCGCCCTTAGAACCCAGTCTCTGGAGGCTTTTCAGGCTAAATGGTCAATCTGGTCACAAGTGTCAACTTCTCTGTCTCCGGGTTGTATTCTTAATATTCTTAGTATTCTTAAGGTAGTGGTTGATTTTAATTTGTGGTGGAAATATTTCAGTTTTTTTTTTTTATGTTCTTTTGTTGTTCCTTGTCTGTATGGTGTGCAAGCTTTTTTGTTTTTCTAATGTTCCTTGCACGCACCTGTACAGTCCAAAAGTTGGTAGTTTGCTATTGGAAGCGCTCTTTTTCTTTTTGAATGCCATATGATTGTCCTTTCTTGTTTTGTAAACTAGATTTATAGTCACCTCGGAAAGTAACATGAGGAACAATAACATACTAGATGCAATTTGTGAATTGTATTTAGATGTTACAATGTATATGTTTGATATTCTGATTCCTACTATTTGATAATTGTATGGTGAACAAACCCAATAAAAAATTTGAACGAAAACAAAAAAGGTTTACATTTTTTTTTTTAATATCATTAGCATGTTGATGAGGAGGGCAGGGGGGACCAGGAAAGGGGCAAAATATGGGCAGATTAAACTTCAGCTTTATTAGTCATAAATCATTTTAAAGTAAATGCAGATGCCTATTTATTCACACATGGATGTGGTCTGTTTATAAAATGTCATCATGTATATTTTACCATTTTTATGTGAAATATGAGCTCTGACATCTCCTATTTGTAAAGTTGCTTTGGGCAATTTCGCTGCTCATTTTCAACATATTTCAACAAGAGTGGAAATAATCCATTGAAAGTTATTTTGTGAGTAGATTTCTAAAACCCCAGGAGGAAAAATCTGGAGATAAAACTTTTCTCAGTGTGACCGATTTGCTATTGTTTTTTGCTGCATTGGACACTGCAGCTTCCCTGTAAAAGCAATCCAAAATGTGAAAACCAGTTGGTAGTCTTTATAATTATGGAACCATTTTGTGAATGTAAAAAGACATTCAATTTTTTAAAGTGTATTTTTGCATAGACTGAGGAGGGATTAGAATCGCTGGCAAGTTTTTAACTGCTATCTGGAGTTCTGTTAGAGATTTTTCCTTTTTTACTTACTACCCCGATTGCAACGATTTCATCAGACAGAAAGTGAAAAAAGAACCTGAAATGGGAACATAGAAATAAAAAGTGGTGGCAAACCTCAGACATGAAATATGAATAAAGCGCATCTGTTTATAGTGCTTACTTGTCTCAAGAAAACTAAGTGTCATTTCTGTCTGCTGCTTTGTTCCTCTGCTATCAGCATGAGTCACTTATTACAAGTTTTCCTGACACCTAGAGAAAAAAAGGTGACAGGGGCTGATTGACAGCCTCAGCTCTGTTCCTGTGTGCTGTGTGGAGGGGGGTGTGTCCCTTCCCTCCAATTAGCTGTCAGAGCTCTTCTCACTGTGCCCTGCAGAGTGTAGTTTCAGCTCTCCATCTCTTTTTTCTGACAGCTCAGACAAGCTGTATACATTCTCGACTTTGAGCGGATGTAGAGAAAAAAGACTGCAGATAAACCTACTGTACTTATGTATGAGGATTTGTTTCATCTTTGTGTATCACCTGAGGCCAGTCAATTTACTGGGTATATGTGAGGATTTACAACCACTTTAAGGGGCTTTATATTTCCCCTGCTACACTAAAAAACATTTACCCTCACTTCTGGTCTGATGAAACTGTTGTCACTGGTACAGAACATTGTGGGAAATCAAAATAGTTCAAAATAGTAGTAAAACCTGACTGAGGTTTTAATGTTTTCCCCATCTAAACTAAAAAAAAAAAGTTTTGGCTAAACAATGGGGTTTATTTACTAAAGCTGGAGAGTGCGAAATCAGGCTCACTTCTGCATAGAAACCAATCAGCTTCTAAACTCAGCTTGCTCAATTAAAGGAGTTGTAAAGTCTTGCATTAAGGTGAAAAACCTTCTGTGGTCCAGAACCCCCCTTTTTATTACCTGAACCCGATCGTTCCAGTGTTGAGGACGAGTCCAGCAGCTCCAGATGCAGTCTCGGGTTCTCATTGGATAGATTGATAGCAGCGGGAGCCATTGGCTGCTGTCAATGAAATCAAGTGACACTGGAGCCGGGGAGCGGGGCCGAGTCCTGCTGTCTGTGTCAATGGACACAGCAGCAGGACTCAGGAGCATGCCCGCTCGGGTGCCCACATGGAAAGCGGCTCTCCATGGGGGCACTCATTAAAAAGGGAGGAACCAAGAGCGCTGGTGGGGGACCCCAGAAACTAAGGGGTCTATAGCATGACAAAGAAAACTCATGTACGAGTGTAAATAAGGTGTAAATCACTACTAGCACCATTTCAAAGTGTTTACACCACAGGGCTTGGCTGAGGGGAAGTTAACATGTTACTTAACCCACAACAGTAAAATCAGTCATGCAGTAAAGCATGATTGTTATACTCACCGTGGAACCTAAGGGGTTTATCCTCTGCAATGTGTAAAAAGGCTGTTTGATCCTGTCTTCTCTGATCCTCCCCTCCTTCCACTGTCCCCTAATAATTTACTAATAACACAGAGTCTATGGAGTCAGGCTGCATATGCTCAGTTTGGTGTGTATGGCTAGAGAGGTTTTTTTTTTTCTTGGGAGGATGCGTGTGATCAGCACAGGGCCAATCAGCACTGTCCAGATAGAGGATTGTGGGCCCTGCAGTCTTATAGGACAATCCGAAAACTCCTCCAACAAGCTTTAACCAGTGCTTGGCTGGACACTGATAGAAGCCACAAGACTGCTTTAACTGTCTCCTTTTTCTTGTCTGGTAAAAAGCCTAAGCTTATGACATCATGCACAGCTCTCTCTTACTCTCGGGAGAGTTTGCCAGGAAGGGAGGGGGATGAGTCATAAGAGGGCCAATGAGTGCTGCAGAGCTTGTGGTGTGTCTGTGTAAATCCAGGAAGTGAACAGGCAGCAGCTTCAGCTGCCCACAGTTAAAATGGTTGCAGCCAGACTCAGTGGAGGGAGATTTCTGCAGCATATTTGGCAAGTACAGAATCACAGTATATATAAAATATGTAAAGTGGTTGGAAGAAGGGCAGAATGGCAAAGATAATTTTAATACAAATTACAGTCAGGTCCATAAATATTGGGACATCGACAAAATTCTAATCTTTTTGGCTCTATACATCACCACAATTGAATGGGACAATTGAATGCTCAGCTGTTCAATGGTCAGGTGTGTGTTATTCCCTCATTATCCCATTTACAAGGAGCAGATAAAAGGTCCAGAGTTCATTTCAAGTGTGCTATTTGCATTTGGAATCTGTTGCTGTCAACTCTCAATATGAGATCCAAAGAGCTGTCACTATCAGTGAAGCAAGCCATCATTAGGCTGAAAAAACAAAACAAACCCATCAGAGAGATAGCAAAAACATTAGGTATGGCCAAATCAACTGTTTGGAACATCCTTAAAAAGAATGAACGCACCGGTGAGCTCAGCAACACCAAAAGACCCAGAAGACCACGGAAAACAACTGTGGTGGATGACCGAAGAATTATTTCCCTGGTGAAGAAAACACCCTTCACAACAGTTGGCCAGATCAAGAACACTCTCCAGGAGGTAGGTGTATGTGTGTCAAAGTCAACAATCAAGAGAAGACTTCACCAGAGTGAATACAGAGGGTTCCCCACAAGATGTAAACCATTGGTGAGCCTCAAAAACAGGAAGGCCAGATTAGAGTTTGCGAAACAACATCTAAAAAAGCCTTCACAGTTCTGGAACAACATCCTATGGACAGATGAGACCAAGATCAACTTGTACCAGAGGGATGAGAAGAGAAGAGTATGGAGAAGGAAAGGAACTGCTCATGATCCAAAGCATACCACCTCATCAGTGAAGCATGGTGGTGGTAGTGTCATGGCGTGGGCATGTATGGCTGCCAATGGAACTGGTTCTTTTGTATTTATTGATGATGTGACTGCTGACAAAAGCAGCAGGATGAATTCTGAAGTGTTTCCGGGATATTATCTGCTCAGATTCAGCCAAATGCTTCAGAACTCATTGGACGGCGCTGCACAGTGCAGATGGACAATGACCCGAAGCATACTGCGAAAGCAACCAAAGAGTTTTTTAACCACTTCCCGCCCCGTCAATAGCAGATTGACGTCCGGGAAGTGGTTCAGTTATCCACACTGGACGTCATATGACGTCCTGCGGGATAACAGCCGCCGCGCGCCCGGGGGGGCGCGCATCGCGGCGATCGGTGGAGCAGTCTGACCCACCGCTACACTGATCTCGGTAAAAAGCCTCCGGCGGAGGCTTTTTACCACGTAATCAGCCGTGTCCAATCACGGCTGATCACAATGTAAACAGGAAGAGCCGTTGATCGGCTCTTCCTCACTCGCATCTGACAGACGCGAGTAGAGGAGAGCCGATCGGCGGCTCTCCTGACAGGGGGGGTTCGCGCTGATTGTTTATCAGCGCAGCCCCCCCTCGGATACCCACACTGGACCACCAGGGAAGCCCCCCAGGACCACCAGGGAACCCCAAGCATGTGGATGGCCAGGTAAGTCCCCCATGGCCATCCACATGCATAAAGAGAGAAAAAATATATGCCAATCAGTGCCCACAAATGGGCACTGATTGGCACCATCATGGCACAAAAAAAATGCATGATGCCCAGCAATGCCAGCCACCAGTCATCAGTGCCACCTACCAGTGTCCATTAGTGCCACCTATCAGTGCCCATCCGTGCCCATCTGTGCCCATAAGTGCCCGCCTATCAGTGCCCGTCCATGCCACCTATCAGTGCCACCCATAAGTATCCATCAGTGCTGCCTATAAGTGCCCATCAGTGCCGCCTATGAGTGCCCATCAGTGCTGCCTATGAGTGCCCCGCAGTGCCGCCTATGAGTGCCCATCAGTGCCGCATACCAGTGCCACATATCAGCGCCCATCAGTGCCGCCTATCAGTGCCCATCAGTGCCGCCTATCAGTGCCGCCTATCAGTGCCCATCAGTGCCCATCATCAGTGCCACCTCATCGGTGCCACCTCATTGGTGCCACCTCATTGGTGCCCATCAGTGTAGCCTTATCAGTGCCCGTTAGTGCCGCCTTATCAGTGCCCGTCATTGAAGTAGAAAAGGTACTTATTTACAAAAAAAATAAACAGAAACAAAGAAAAACTTAGTTTTTTTCAAAATTTTCACTCTTTTTTTATTTGTTATGTAAAAAATAAAAATCGCAGAGGCGATCAAATACCACCGAAAGAGAGCTCTATTTGTGGGAACAAAATGATAAAAAATTGTTTGGGTACAGTGTTGCATGACCGCGCAATTGTCATTCAAATTGCGACAGTGCTGAAAGCTGAAAATTGGCTTGGGCAGGAAGCTGTATAAGTGCATGGTATTGAAGTGGTTAAGGGAAAAAAGTGGAATTTTATGCAATGGCCAAGTCAATCACCTGACCTGAATCCGATTGAGCATGCATTTCACTTGCTGAATACAAAACTGAAGGGAAAATGCCCCAAGAACAAGCAGGGACTGAAGACAGTTGCAGTAGAGGCCTGGCAGAACATCACCAGGGATGAAACCCAGCGTCTGGTGATGTCTATGTGTTCCAGACTTCAGGCTGTAATTGACTGCAAAGGATTTGCAACCAAGTATTAAAAAGTGAAAGTTTGATTTATGATTGTTAATCTGTCCCATTACTTTTGGTCCCTTAAAAAGTGAAAGGCACGTATACAAACTATTGTAATTTCTACACCGTTCACCTGATTTGGATGTAAATACCCTAAAATTAAAGCTGAAAGTCTGCAGTTAAAGCACATCTTGTTCGTTTCATTTCAAATCCATTGTGGTGGTGTATAGAGCCCAAAAGATTAGATTTGTGTCGAAGTCCCAATATTTATGGACCTGACTGTATGTGAGCAGACTGCCGTTCCTCTTTAAGTTGCTGAAGTCCCTCTTCATAAGTTTTATCCTCCAGACCTTTCACCATTAGATTTACAAAAACTATGTACTGTAATATGAGGACCTACTTATACTATCCAATCAATTTATATCAAACAGTCAGGCCCTTGCACAAAGATTTTGGCAGTAGATCTAAAGGAGATTGTACTATCAGATTGTAATGTATGTGGTGAGCTTCAGGGTCAGGATAAATGGGGGGGGGGAGGGGGTTTTGAACGCTCCTTGCTGATAATATGAGTGCAAGACTTATTTGTCAGGTCTCGGAATCTTTGCATACCTAAAGTGATACTAAAGTCTAATTTTTTCGCCTTTAAAAATAACAAACATGCTCTGTTCTGATGATGTTTTGCACAAAGCATCCCAGATCCTCCTCTTCTCAGGTCCCTCTTTGGCACTCCTGGCCCCTCCCTCCTGTTGGCAGGTTGCTGTGGGGGCACCAGAGCCAAGCCGCATCTCCATGTGTCCATTCAGACACAGAGCCGCGGCCTGGCCAGGCCCCACCCCCTCTCTCTCCTCATTGGCTCGCTGACTTTGATTGACAGCAGGGGGAGCCAATGGCGCTTCGCTTCTGTCTCAGCCAATGAGGAGGGAGAGTCTGGACAGCCAAGTCTCTCGTGCAACATCGCTGGATCGAGATGGGGCTCAGGTAAGTATTAGGGGGCTGAGGGTGGAGCTGCACACAGAAGGTTTTTTATCTTAATGCATAGAATGTATTAAAGCGGAGTTCCACCCAAAAATGGAACTTCCACTTTTTGGAATCCTCCCCCCCTCCAATGTCACATTTAGCACCTTTCAGGGGGGAGGAGGGAGCTGCCTGTCTAATACAGGTATTTTCTCCCACTTCCGGGCATAGATCACTGCGGTGACCTACGCCATGTCCGGCGCCCACTCTGTCCCCTCTGCTGTCTTCTGGGAGACACACAGGTCCCAACAGAAAGCAGGGACCAGTGGGAACGTGCAGCGTGACTCGCGCAGCGCGACTCGCGCATGCGCAGTAGGGAACCAGGAAGTGAAGCCGCAAGGCTTCACTTCCTGATTCCCTTACTGAAGATGGCGGCGGCGGCGGCATCCGAGAGCCGCAAGGCTTCACGTCCTAAATTCCCTTACCAAAGATGGTGGTGGCGGCATCGGAGAGCCGACGGACAGATCGGCTTCGGATGCCGACATCATGGGCACCCTGGACAGGTAAGTGTCCATATATTAAAAGTCAGCAGCTGCAGTATTTGTAGCTGCTGACTTTTAATATTCTTTTTTTTGGCGGAACTCCGCTTTAAGATAAAAAACCTTCTGCCTTTACAACCACTTTAAGGAATATTTTGTACCCCAATTTCCACCTTGAAGATCATTGATTTATAGGTGTACAGAATGTGTCAGTTGTATGATTTACAGCTCATTACTCTACACATTACACTTTTACAGTTGGCAATATTTTCTTTTTCTTTCCCATATTTTTAAGCCATCTTGCCAAGGTTATTGCAGGCTTAATATAGTTTTCCTTTGGCAGGCTTTGATCATTTATCTCATCTGCAATATACAACCTATATAATTATCCAGCTGCATTCATTTCTGACACCTAAGGTTAACATAGCTAGTAACATGTTTATTTTTAAATGAATGTATATACTTTTTAAATTGGCTGTTGGGGTACTTTTTCCTCCCACTGACACCATTGATGGGGAATTATTTTATCCCTGTGACACAAATGATGGGGCACTAATCCTCCCTCTGACACCATTGATGGGGAATTATTTTATCCCTGTGACACAAATGATGAGGCACTATTCCTCCCTCTGACACCATTGATGGGGAATTATTTTATCCCTGTGACACAAATGATGGGGCACTATTCCTCCCTCTGACACCATTGATAGGGCACTATTCGACGAGGCACACTTGTACCCACTGACACCAATGATAAAGCACCATTCCTCCTACTGACACCAACAATGGCGTACTATTCCTTCTACTGAAACATACGATGGGGAAATACTCCGCTCCCACTGACCACAGACCTTCTTTACTCCCACTGCCCAGAAATTTGGGGAAAGTATTTACTCTGATGACTAAGCTTGGGGCATTGTTTAGGTCACTTTCTATTCCCACTGGCCACATCTTAACCTTCCTAAAATATTAAAGCCTTTAAACTGTCTCTTTCTTTAGAAGGTCTGGGGATCTCTGGTGTAACCCCATAATTCATAATTCACTCTGCCCTGGTGCCCTCTCAGTTGGGGATTCTCTGGGAAGCTGCCAAGTTCACCTGTGCCTGTAAATGGCTTTCATGGGAGTATCTCTGTGTTGAGGAGAGTTCTTTGGAGCCATGTAGACACTAAAGCCTCGTACACACGATCGGATATCCTATGGATTCTAATCCGATGATTTTGTCCATCGGAAATCCGATGAAGCTGACTTCCATCGGTCTTGCCTACACACCATCAATCAAAAAAACGACCGTTCCAAACGCGGTGACGTAAAACACTCTGATGAGCCGAGAAAAATTAAGTTTAATGCTTCTGAGCATGCGTCGACTTGATTCTGAGCATGCGTGGGTTTTTTATCCGATGGACTTGCCCATAGAAGATCGGAATTTGCTATTGGTTTTTGATCCATCGGAAAAATTTAAAACATGTTCTATTTTTTAAAACCGATGGAAAAAAGACCGATGGGTCCCATACACGATCAGTTTGTCCGATGAAAAAAGTCCATCGGACTGTTTTCATCGGTAAAACCAATCGTGTGTACAGGGCTTTATCATTGTCTTATTTGTAGAGATCAAAATTTCTTGTATTAGCTGTGATCTCTTTTGTAAAGAAAATATCCTGTTGAGGTAAATTTGTCTGAGTACCTGGGTTGTAAAAAATATTTAATGTTGAATAATTGCAAACAATTCTTTTAGGTTGCATGTTAAACGTACGGATATTCCATTGTACATACATGGATAAATACGCATTTATATTACAATAAACAGAGTCAGATGAGGTGAATTTCAGTTCTATTCAAGACCTCCAGAGTAAAAGCTTAGAAAAGATGACAGATGAAGCTCAGTGGTATTTAACACAATGTTATGATTGCACCACAAAGTCCAATCTATTCAGCTGAGTTGTCATTGGATTTTACAGTGACGATGACCTGCCATCGTTTCTGGAAATATCATTCAGCATCAGACTGCTGTGCACTTAATGAGAACCATGAACCAGAATAACCGCGATATTCATATAAACTTGTCTGAACACAGCCAGGTTAATCATCGTGTCAAGTAATTATTCAGGCAACCTTTACTTATTGTTGTTGTAATAACTAAGTGACAGTTTTTCAGGATACATTTTAGAATTTGCAGAAAAGTTCAAAACTTTAAAGGTGAAGTAAGACTACATAAAAAGAAAATCAGTATTGAAGCAAATTAGTGGCATTTTTAGTGAACAGAAAGTGATTAGTTGGCTGCTGATTTCCTGCTGCTTTACAATTGAATAACTATTAGATTGCTTTCCATATTAAAAGGCACATTTGGCCCTCCACACCATTGCCAGATTCAATCCCATTATACACCTTGTATTAGTATCTGGATTTTCATTGTTTAAAGAGACGTCCAGGTCTCAGTAATTTTTATAAATGAGTCGGTGAATGTTACAGCTGCCAGACCCAATCTGATTTAGTCATATAATATATTTTAAAGAATTTGCGCATCGGTTTCGTGTAGAAGACTTTGCTCCCACATGCTCACCAGCAAAAACATTTGCTATACATAACAATGAGGAGTTTAGCCTTTATCCTTTAACACCAGTCTAGGAGTCCCTTGAAAAAATTCTGAATGTCACATAAACACTGTGATTAGTTGTCACAGTGGTCACCTGATCAGTAGTCAGTCTCTCTGGCTACAATCATTGGCGGGTACCAAGAGCTGTCTTTTCACAGTTCGGTCTCTGTGCTGAGAGCGTGCAGTGAGTGTGCACTAAGCACACAAACATTGGCTGCCCAGCAATACATATGTGCGGAGTGTTGGGGTCATTGCCACTTTTTCTTGCCACCGCACATATGTGCTGGGTCAGTGGTCTCCAAACTGTGACCCTTTGCTTGCTTTTATCCGGCCTTACCCCCCCAACTGTCAGCAATATTAACCCCCCACTGACACCAACTCTGGCACACTATTCCTCCCATTGATATCAACGATGGTACACTATTTCTTCCACTGATACCGATGATTTGGCACTATTTCTCCCACTGACCCCAACGATGGGGCACTATTTCTCCCATTGATACCTATGATGGGGCACTATTCCTCCCACTGACACTGACAATGGGGCACTATTCCTCTCCCTTACACCAACTTTGGGACTTTGGCGCACTATTCCTCCCTTTGATACCAATGATGGGGCACTATTTCTTCCATTGATACCAACAATGGGGCAGTATTACTCCCCCTATTACCAATCATGGGGCATTGTTTAATCCCACTGACACCAGGACATTTCCTTCTCCCACTGGCCACAGTTTGACCCTCCTAAAGTTCGAAGGACAGTAAACTGGCCCTGTTTTTATAAAGTTTGAAGACCCCTGTGCTAGGTGATCATAAATCAGTTAAAGTAGATTTAGGCTGGGTTCACACTTGTGCGTTGCGTTTCTGCGCTCTGAGTCTTTGCCAAGTTCGCAATCAGTCATTCAGCGGTTCCTTTGCGTTTTTAGCTGCGGACTTGCCGACCTGGGAAGTCTCGCCGCTGTTATAGTGAGGGGGAACTCCACGCCAAATTTTAAATAAAAAACCGGCATGGATTCCCTTCCACATATGTGCGATGCATTCGCACTGCGCATGGCCGAAAAAACATGTGCGTTCTCTAGGCATTGCGGTGCGGCTCAGGTGCGAATTCAGGCCCATTATGTTCTATGGGCACGCATCTGATTCACACATGTGTTGCGTTCTGAACAGGGATCTTGAGGGGGAACTCCACGCCAAATTTTAAATAAAAAATCAGCATGGGTTCCTCTCCAGGAGCATACCAGGCCCTTAGGTCTGGTATGGACTTTAACGGGAACCCCAACGCCGAAAAAAACTGCGTGGGGGTCCCCCAAAATCCATAGCAGACCCTTATCCAAGCACGCAGCCCAGCCGGTCAGGAAAGGGGGTGGGGACGAGCGAGCGCCCCCCTCTCCTGAACCATACCAGGCCGCATGCCCTCAACATGGGGGGTGGGTGCTTTGGGGCAGGGGGCGCCCTGCGGCCCCCCCCACCCCAAAGCACCCTGCCCCCATGTTGATGAGGATAGGGCCTCTTCCCGACAACCCTGGCCGTTGGTTGTTGGAGTATTCGGGGGGGCTTATCGGAATCCAGGAGCCCCCTTTAATAAGGGGGCCCCCAGATCCCGGCCCCCCACCCTATGTGAATCAGTATGGGGTACATCGTACCCCTATCCATTCACCTGGTGGAAAAAAAAATTCAATAAAAACACTACACAGGTTTTTAAAGTAATTTATTAGGCAGCTCCAGGGGTCTTCCGACTTCGGGGGTCTTCTTCTGACTTTGGGTGTCTTCTTCCAACTTCGGGGTTATTGTCATGTTGAGGGCATGCGGCCTGGTACGGTTCAGGAGGGGGGGTTGCTCGCTCGTCCCCACCCCCTTTCCTGACTGGCCGGGCTGCGTGCTCGGATAAGGGTCTGCTATGGATTTTGGGGGGACCCCACGCCGTTTTTTCGGCGTAGGGGTTCCCGTTAAAGTCCATACCAGACCTAAGGGCCTGGTATGCTCCTGGAGAGGAACCCATGCTGGTTTTTTATTTAAAATTTGGCGTGGAGTTCCCCCTCAAGATCCCTGTTCAGAACGCAACACATGTGTGAATCAGATGCGTGCCCATAGAACATAATGGGCCTGAATTCGCACCTGAGCCGCACCGCAATGCCTAGAGAACGCACACGTTTTTTCGGCCATGCGCAGTGCGAATGCATCGCACATATGTGAACCAGCCTCATTGAAATCAATGTATTTTATAATGTTATGCGAATTGGATGCGGTGTAAGTCGCAACCAATTAGCATAGGTGTGAACCCGGCCTTAAAGTCAAACGTCCTTACTCAGTCTGCCTTCAGTTTGTGGCAGTGCTGGCAGACACACACATTAATGCTCTGCGCCACTCTACTCTGCCCACAGGCCAGAGCTGCATGTTTGTTTTTTTTAAATCTAGCAGCACTATCTGTAGGGAGCAGGAAGGATAAAGGATTAGGAATTATTATAGGAATGTAAAATTTGGCTTTAAGATTTGCCTTCATAGAAATTTTCTTTCTCTACCCACCCTTTTCTCTAAATGTGCAAGGCAAAGGGATGACTTTTGTAGGCAATCTAGGCAGACAAATGTTCCTAGATCCACCTACTTCTTTTTATCAAAGTCAGCTTGCCATTGACTTATATTCACTTTTCCAGCATATTTAAAAATGTGCACCCAATAATGAGTTATGAGTATTTTTACTGTGCTTAGTAGGGCCGCAAAAATATAGCTGACCTGCTTGGCACAAGTGTGGAGTGGTGGTGCCTAAAAGACTTTCCTTTTCCTTCCAGGCACCAAACCAGACACCTTGGCTTTTACACTTTTAGATGCTTTAGGCTTTTGTTCCTCTGTCCTTTTTGCACTTTTATGTTTGCGTAGCCAACCTGTGCTAAACAGGGGTTACTATATAAATTTAGTCTTGCTGAGTGATAGTCAACACAGACTGATTGGTTTTCCACTAAACTCAATGTAGATGTGGTTTCTCTCTGCTGCCAGCAGGTGTCACTGGTACCTCTGGCAAGAGCGGGAGGGAGTAAGAGGTTTATAGCCATTGGTGCATACTGGGGGAAAGGAAAAAACATTGGCCAGCAAAGTTGGGGCAGTAGAAGAAAGCACAACAGTTCCCAGCAGATAACAGAATAATTTATATGATATTAGTCTCTTGCCAGATCCAGAACGTCCTCTTCTGGGTCTCCAGACATGTGCTTTAAATCAGTAAAAGTCAAGTCAGAACAGGATATAAGTTGGTGTGATCTCTCTGCTCAGTCCTGCTGAGGCAGTCCCCCTTCCTTCCTTACAAGTATTGGGGGTGCTCTCTAGTACACTCTTTAACTATTTAATGGAACCAAGAAACAAGAAATGTCAGTGGCCTAGAGGTCTCTCACCACATTGGGTACTTTCTGAACTCCAGGTGTTTCCACGTAGGTTTGTGAAAGGGTCCTCTCTCTCAGGTTAATGCCCAGCAGTAGTAGCCAGTCTTCCTCTTCTAATGGTCAGGGGTCCGCTTATGGTCGCAGTCACTCACCATGTCCAAGTTAAACACTGATCCCCAGTGCATGCTCCCAGGATCAGGTTCCCTCACTTGTACAATTGCACAGAGTATGATGCAGCAGCAATCTTTGATCAGCATTCTTCTCCTGGGCAGCAAATCATCAGATAGCTCCAGCATATTCTGGACACACACCACTGTTCCCCTTTCACTGCAACCTTGTGGCATGCTCTCTCAGCGGCTCAGCACAGAAAAATGGTTGCAGCAACACATGATTCCCATAGTGGCTTCCTCCCTGCATTCTGCAAGCTGTTGGTACAAAAGAGCTCCCTTTTTCCAAAAGCCCAGTTCACTGTCCCCTTGCTTTTTTGCATCAGCCAATCACCATCCTCCTTCCTGCTCGATCTAGACCCAGCCAATATGGCTGTCCCCTGCACTAGAGACACTCCATTGACAAGCATTACAAACTGGTCTCCGTAAAGGATAAGTTCACTTGCTGCACTTCTGTATTAATGAATATTTAGTTTAACCCTGTCTACACTGCAGAAGGATATTACGTAGCAACAAAGGGAGCTGTTATCAGCTATAGTTATCAGTTACAATAGTTTAAATAAACATTTATTTGGTATGCATTACTGCCCAGTTGGAGCCATAAAAATAGTTGTGCAGTCAGAGAGACATTGTTCTAATAACAGCCCGTTTTTCATGATGTTACTTTTACTTTCCTGTTACAGCTGTTGAGCAGGGTGAGCGCCTGATTTTTAAAAGTCAGCAGCTACAGTATTAGTAGCTGCTGACTTAAAATTAATAATAAAAAAAAGCACACAAAGTTCCCTTTTTATTAAACACCACTATTAAAATCTCTGTCTCTTCCCCATAAAAATGACATAAAATTAATTTGGGCACCACTTTGTGTGATTGAGTAATTGTCAATCAAACTACCACAGCACTAAAAAATGGCCTGGAAAGGAAGGGGGTGTAACATACTGTTTCTCAAACAGTTAAAGCGTGCTTTACAGAACACTATAAATTGAGGTTGTAACTGTCACTTTCAGCTTTCTGTAGCAGAGATGGGTACCTTGAAATCTGTCAAATCCAGATTAATACATGTTATCTTAAAATGAAGACAGAACAAATAAAATGAAATGTTGTTGTCTAGGTAAATAGTCAGGTGTCTGTTTAAAAAAAAAATGCCAATCCAGCTTTTTTTTCACTCCTTATAGTCTGGAACATCCAGAGTCCCAAACCTTTTTTTTTTTTTTTTTTAAAGATAGTCATGCCTTAATGTTATCACTGTGTGTTAATGATGTGTGTTTTTTTTTTAAACCTAATTTCTGTGTATTATTTTTAATTGTATATGTACATGGAAGCAGCCATATTTGGTTATTACATATTCAGACTGTGTTTCTGACTTTGCAGTGCTACACAGTTGGGCCAATTTGCTAAAGGAGTTCAGAATCCTAACACGATACTATTGTGTGAAAATACACTTCAAATATCCTATCGTGTGCAGATGCAATAAGTAGGGATTTGCTTTTGACATCATGGAATAATTGAAGTGGATATTTATAGAATTTATTGTGTGACGATTCTCAACTTCGTCTTGTGTGAAGATTCTCAAGCAAATTTGCCTTGGCACTTGTGTTGTAGTATTCCTTCTTACAACTCAGGAACATGCATCAGCCGGCTCACTGAAAACTCTGCTCTTCCTGAGTGCCTGACAGCTTTTCTCAACAGTTGTAAAAAGAGAAGAAAGAATGATTGCATAGACCAATGCTGCATACACACGGTCGGAATTTCCGATGGAAAAAGTCAGATGGGAGCTTTTCATGGGATATTCCGACCTTGTGTATGCCCCATCGGACTTTTCCCATCGGAATTTCCGACAGACTTAGATAGAAAGCAGGTTCTCTATTTTTCCGTCGGAAAAAATTCTGATTAGAATTTCCCATCGTGTGTACAAATTCCGACGCGCTAAATTCCAACGCATGCTCTGAAACAAATCGACGCATGCTCGGAAACATAGAACTTTATTTTCTCAGCTTGTCATAGTCTTTTACGTCACCGCGTTCTTGGCAGTCAAAAGTTCACCGAAACTTTTGTGTGACCGTGTGTATGCAAGGCAGGCTTGAGCGAAATTCCCGTCGGAAAAAAATTTAATGGTTTTTCCGACGGGAATTCCGCTCGTGTGTACAGGGCATTACTGCTCTTTTTAGAGGTTATTTTGCAAATTTCTACGTTTAATACAAAAACAAAAACATGGAGAAGCCATCTTGTACAAAGTGTAAAATGTATATCATTTTTTTTTTTTTAAATGAAAGAGGCTCCCTTTAATGCCCTGCTACTCTACATGCTCTTCTTTCTCTCATGTCCTGCATGGTCAAATCACTGATTAAATTTGCTTTAAGTGAAGCACTGCCATAGTACTGCAAAATTCATAGTAGTTTTCCTATTAAAATAAATTATGTAAAAAGTAATTTCCCAAGCATGGAGTTTAAAGGATTGGTGTTTTTCCATATCGACCTTGAAGTCACAATTAAAGGAGAGTACTCTTCCTGCTGTACGCTATTTTTTATTTATTCCTTTGTTTGATATTCCTTTGCCTATCAGCCTTGAAAATGCTGCAGACTTGATTTTCCAAATCAGTCGTCCCATAGACTTAGTTGGAGATTTCAGATTAATGTTCACAATTTACTGACTTTACGATGGGTTCAATGAAAGGCCCGTGAACAAAACCCACAACGATTCCCTCATCCCTAGTTTTTATTACATACTTTATTTTAGAGCCTTTGATGGATCTCTGAGCTTCTCTAAGCAATGAAGACAAAACATTGCTGATTGGCTCCATGTGACTTGCTGCATCTCCTAATGCACATTGTAAAATGTTCATAGTATGCAAGGTTGAAGGGAAGGTTTGAGTTCAGCTTTAATCCTAAGAAGGTGCAACAGGAAAGGTGGAGACAGAGGCAATAGATGACAGCAATGATAAAGAAGATAGAAGAAGGGAAGACACACTAACATGATTCAGCCTCACCTACTTCTTATCATAGGGTCCTACAAAGCCTTAACATCTCACTCTAGGGGCCTGAGATGTCCCTGATCTTTTAGGTACAACCAGATCATGTATAGCAGGGATATGCAATTAGCGGACCTCCAGCTGTTGCAAAACTACAAGTCCCATCATGCCTCTGCCTCTGGGTGTCATGCTTGCTGCTGTCAGAGTCTCGCTATGCCTCATGGGACTTGTAGTTTGGCAACAGCTGGAGGTCCGCTAATTGCATATCCCTGATGTATAGGATATTCTATATTTCCCAAATAAAAAAATTTCCCTTTAGGAGATTATTTTTGAGCTCTGTACTAAAGGACTTCACTCAGAAACAGACATGGGTGGATGGCCATGACTTTATAATGACTGTGTAGGCAATAATGTAACACCTATGGATAAACAGTTTTCAAATGTGTATAAATTGGATCTGGAAAATGTATAGTTCATGAGTATCAGGAGAATAAAACCAAAATACAAAGGAGAGCATAATTATTAATAATCTATCACTGCTGCACATACTCATACTCACCTTCTCTATCCATTTATATACTAATTTTCTGAGCCTATAGACCTTAACCTACACATTAACAACATACACATACCCAATGACTTCTTTGACTGTTTCTGCTTACTTTTTCAATAGGGAAAGTATCTTGATTTGACAACTTTGGTCTTTCTTGAATCTATGCTAACACTTATAATTTTGTTTTCTAGCAGAAACTCTACTTTGTGGTCCTTTTATCAAGCCCTTTAAGTATCTTCTCTATTATAGAAGTGAAACTTGCAGACCTGTAGTTACTGGGCAAAGAATCTGATGCGCCAATCCATTGGTACTACACAAGTCTCTAAAAAAAAATGGCTAAAAAATAGCAGAGCTAAGTTCTTTCAGGACACATGGGTGGCCAAAATTAGTTAGGTTAAATCTATTTTCCTCCAGACATAAAGCGTGCCCCCTTGTCCTCTGTAATGACCCGAAAGTGAATAACTCTACACCAAGTTCATTATATCGACCACTTATGTATTTATACATTTTGATCATATCCTCCTTAATCTCCTCTTCTCAAGATAGAATACATTCAGTTCCTCTAACCCTTCCCCATAGCTGAGCTCCTCAATGTCTCTTATCAGGTTGGTTGCTCTTCTCTGTACTTTCTCCAGTTCTCCAATAGCCTATTTGTGAACTGGTGCCCAAAACTGAACTGCATGCATCTTCCAGATAAGGTCTTACTAATGATTTGTACAGGGAAATATGGGCAATGTCTCACTCTGCAGTATTCTTCCAGCTTTACAGTAGAAACTGCAGCCTGGCATTGCATGCTATTACTAAGTATGATCTACCAAAACACTCATATCCTCCACCATTGACTCTCCTAGCTGCTCTCCAACTAGAATGAATAATACATGCATGTTTTTAGCCCCTATGTGCATACGTTTACATCTATCAACATTAAACTTCATATGCCACATATGTTTTAAAAAAAAATAAAAAATATTCCATCCATTCCAGGTAGATTGGGGAATCCTCCCTGTTGGGCTATTGTATTCTAACAGTGGGAAGACTTCCCCGCTTGTGTAATGTCTGATACACACATGCAGCTTTTTTTCATTCAACCCAGCGGGCTGGATGAAAAAACGGTGGCGCTCGCTGTACTAACTATATAGTACAGTAAGCTCCCCACTGAGCTATTGTGTTCAGACACAATAGCCCCCCCCCCAGAACACACCGGTCAGCACTCAGCACTCGCGCTAATCAGATACAGATTGGCTGCTGGTTTCCTAGCATGCCCCTTTGACAGGAGTCGGATGTTAGGGCAGCTTCTGTCGGACAGGCTGCTGTACACACTGTCCGAATGTCAGCCAACTTCTGTTTAACTGGCCGATATTCAGCCAGTGTTTCCAGCCTTAAGTGCATGTCTTTTTTTCTCTTTATAATAAAGAGGAGATGGTTTAGAACTCCTGTTGGGTTTTATTGCAATATGGGGTTCTGTTAGAGAAACATTATGGGTAGACATTTGGACAACCCTCCCTTTCCAGGCCATTTTTCAGTTTTCTGTTTGTATGTTTTTTTTCTGTATCCAGAAAAAATGGGATATCATTCTTCAAGACAGATAGAGCTTAATTTTGGTGTTATTGAATAACCATTATTTTTTTATTTTACTGTATAAAATGCAGCCTGATTTGGTTCCTTTGAATAGGCCTTAGCTTATGTACAGGTCAGTGGTCACGGGGCTTGATGTTCCGTCAAATTTTGATATTTTAGGGCCACTGTACCACTTCGCCCCTTATTGTAACAACTGATGGGATGCCCCTTATGGTGATTTATTGCTATACCACTGCGACCACCTTTTTCCACTGCACAGTTCTAATGATATTGTCTATTTTTATTGTGCTGTATATTTGGGTTTGATTTCTTAAAGTGATACTAAACTCTGGATTTAAAAACATTCTATTCAAGTATGTATTCTAACCTCAAAAAAGTTCTTTCTGTTGCTCTCAGCCTTCTCCAAATTCCACAATTCCTCTTTATTTCTGCTGTGATCCAGCTTCCTGTTAGGAGGTGGCTACATTAGTTCTCCGTGGTTCTACTATATGTAGTAACATAGCCATCCTATCTTGCTTGCTCAGGGAAAACAGTGACCCAGAATTTATTCTATCCATTCAGTGATTTTAGGAACATTTGATTGTTTCCAAAATGTAAACAAACATATAAGATTTTGCAGCTTACCGGTCCTTGGAAGGCATTAGTTTGCCTTCTTTAGGCTTTTTTTACCTTTAATTTCACTTTTTGTTTTGGTTTATATCTAACATAAGTTTACAAATAAATGTTTGTTACATAAGAAAAGGTTCTCAGAACACTATTAGTTATCTGCAAATGCAAAGGATTCGCAGAGCACTATGAGCTATCTGCAGAGACAACACAGCACAAGGTTCCTCACTGAAATGATAAGGGAGAAACAGCAAAATGAAATTTTTTTTTTTTTTTTATAAATAACTTTTTCTTCCTTTTTTTTATAAGTGATCATATAATCTCTGTTCTCTGCTGCATAATGGGCTTTAAGAAGTTGGGTTGGAGAAATAGCAGTACAATGATCTTCCCAGTGAATGGCTGTGCAGGGGGCGTGTCAGCACAAGTCTGAATATTGGAGAACAAGCGGGCTGTTAGATAATGCCCTTGCTATATGTGTAGGCCTTTTACATACATATATAAAATACAGTATCAAAACAACTTCGCTAAAAAGTTCCGATTAAAACTGTAGCAGCGCTACGGACAAAAGTTCATATGTGCATCTTCTATACTGATTGCTCATATAGGTGATGAGGTAGTGGATGGTGGGTCTAGTTGTACTTAATCCAAATCTTAGTTCCAGTGCTCCTTTCACCAAAGTGTATTCACCACGTGGGGGGATTTTGAAAGTCCCCTTCAGGGGGCGCACTCACCAGATATTAGAAAAATGTAAGCATAGATAAACCATCCTCCTCCAACAATGATACAATATTCTTTTCTTCTTCTCCTCAATAATATCACAAAGGTGACACAGGTATATGTAAGGGGAAAGAATATATCCACATAGGGTAGTATTGTTTGAACAATTTATTTAATAAAAAACCCCAAGTGCCCCCTTTACAATTGTGCTTACCCCTACTGAGTGATAAGCAGGCAATTTAAATGAATGAATGAGCGCTTCTGCGCTTTGAACTTGCCCCTGATGAGCGCCGACCATAGATTCCTGTTGGCGTCTTCCTGTGAGGCAGGTCCTGGAACGCATGAGCGTCACTTCCGGTTTGCTCGATGTGTTGGTCACGCCCTGACGTTTCGTCACTTCCTGACTTCTTCTGACGCCCTCAGAAGAAGTCAGGAAGTGACAAAACGTCAGGGCGTGACCAACACATCGAGCAAACCGGAAGTGACGCTCATGCGTTCCAGGACCTGCCTCTCAGGAAGACGCCAACAGGAATCTATGGTCGGCGCTCATCAGGGGCAAGTTCAAAGCGCAGAAGCGCTCATTCATTCATTTAAATTGCCTGCTTATCACTCAGTAGGGGTACGCACAATTGTAAAGGGGGCACTTGGGGTTTTTTATTAAATAAATTGTTCAAACAATACTACCCTATGTGGATATATTCTTTCCCCTTACATATACCTGTGTCACCTTTGTGATATTATTGAGGAGAAGAAGAAAAGAATATTGTATCATTGTTGGAGGAGGATTGTTTATCTATGCTTACATTTTTCTAATATCTGGTGAGTGCGCCCCCTGAAGGGGACTTTCAAAATCCCCCCACGTGGTGAATACACTTTGGTGAAAGGAGCACTGGAACTAAGATTTGGATTAAGTACAACTAGACCCACCATCCACTACCTCATCACCTATATGAGCAATCAGTATAGAAGACACACATATGAACTCTTGTCCGTAGCGCTGCTACAGTTTTAATCTGAACTTTTTAGCGAAATTGTTTTGATACTGTATTTTATATATTGACATTGGATTTTAAGCAGCTGCTGTTTTACATACACATTTTATGCTATTGCTTTTATCTTTGATGGTTTTTTTATCCAAAAGCGCAGAGTGATACTAAGAAGGAGGGCCAAGCTATTTTAGTATTGTTTATTGCTTTTACATACATACATTGTACAATGTCAGAGTGATCTTTTTTCTCTCTGATCATTGATATGATATACACAATCTCGAGGTGATCTCCCTGTTTGGCTATTTGATAATCTCTGTGATAATATCAGGGATATTGCTCTTTAATAATTTAAATGACTTGTACAGTCTCAGGGCAATCTCCCCTCTCTCTGTTCATTTATATTATTTGTACAGTGTTGGTATTATTGCTCTTCTCTCTGATTGCATATGTGACTTGTACAATGTCAAGGTGATCTTTCTTCTATCTGATCATTTTTGTGGCTTCTGCAATATCTGTTTTAATGTTTTTCCCTCTGATCATTTATGTGACTTGTACAATGTTGGGGTGATTATTCTTCTATATGTTCAAATATATGACTTGTATTATGTCACAGTGATCTCTCTTCTATCTCATCATTTATGTCTTTTACATTGTCTGGTTGATCTATCTTCTCTATAATTATTTATGTGGCTTTTATAGTGTCAGGCTGATCTCTTTTCTGTCTAATCTTTTATATGCTTTGTCCAATGCCAGGGTGATTGTTCTTCTTTCTATTCATTTATGTGATTTGTGCAATGTTGGGCTGATCTCTAATCTCTGATCATTTATATGACTTGTACAACGTTCAGAGGTTGATCATTCTTCTCTCATCATTTCTGACTTGTACAGTATCAGGGTGATCTCTCTTCTCTATAATCTTTGATATGCAGGGCTGGTGCAAGGATTTTTTACACACTAGGCAAAACCTAATTTTGCCGCCCCCCAATGGCTCTACCCATGACTCCACCCCCTTTGCCCTGCCCATGTGACTGGAGGCGGCGCTATACAGGAAGCATCGGCTCTGCTTCCTCTAGCACTGGCTCCAGTGCTGCGCTTCTAATTAGACTACCGGCCAGACGGAGCAGCTGCTTGAGACTGAGTTAGTTACATGCTGCATCCTGCAGAGCATGCAGACATGGAGGGAAATCAGCGGCCGGGCACCCCTAGGCAGCATTGCGCCCTAGGCGGCTGCCTAGTTTGCCTAGTGGTAGCGCCGGCCCTGTTGATATGACCTGTACAATATCAAGGTAATCACTCTTGACAATACTGTGGACAATGCTGTCCCATTTTTAGTCTTCTTTCAGCTCAGTGTTAGTTAAAATGGTCATCTGTATTTACTACATGATAAGACTACACTTATAGATGCAAGCATAAACACACAGCGGACAACCGAATATGAAGCTTATATCACTTTTATTGGTATTGAATGATACATGCAGAGAGTTACTGTACGTAAACGATTTACACATGGAGTAAAAAAACACATAATATTTCTTATTACATTGTAACTGAAATAGCAGAACTGTCCAATAACACAGTATTGGACTCCCATTTTATATACAAACTGGAAATGTTGTAACAAGAGTAAACACAACAGCCCAAAAAAAGCTTAAAAATTTTCTCAGAGTGCTTGGTTTCCACTTTTGTGAAAAAAGGACAAAAGACCATTGCTACATTTGAAACAGGATTAGAAATATGATAATTCTGGTTTATTAACCCCAAGTTGTCAAGACAGAAAGATAAGTGCAGCATAAACATACAAATCTGTTAAACAGTTGAGGAGTTTAACTACGTTTCTCCTGATGTGATAAAAAAAAAAAGTTTGACTTGGGTACATATATTAAAGTAGAGTTTTACAATGAAATTGTAATCTACATCAAATGTTTCCATAAGCCCAAGAGGCATCTGACTTGAAATGAAAATAACTCAACTCTTTTCATGTATAAGTACAGGAATGTGTTTTATTATTGCGATCATTGCTAAATCTCTAATGTATTAAAAATGCTAAAATGTGTAAATGCTGCTTTTTTTTCTTTTATTGCAGCTGTTGGGCATTATGTATAAACAAGCACAACCTGATCACTGCTGAATATTTATTGTGCCCACACCTTGATCCCAACACAGACCTTTTTTTTTTGAAGGAAGCTTGAGAGAGGTCAGTAATAAATGTCAAATACCACTTTTTGGTGTCCGTGAGTGATTTAAAACATTTGTATGTTTTATGTGAAAACCATTTTGTGTTGCATTACTTATCATATTTGTACCCAGAAATTAATATCACTAGGCATAGACTTGAGAAGATGTTGGCTCTGGATGAAGGGCTACGCATTTGAAACTATGCAAGGCTTATTTTGTTTTTCTTAATTCTGCCTAACACTGTTGATCCTGTATTATAAATCCAAATTCCTACTTCCCAGACCTGGTAAGACTAGAATTAAAGTAAACTTTTATGCTCAGTTAGAGGCCCACTCCTTCCAAAATCACTAACTCATGAGTGGACACTGGTCAGCAGAATCAACCAGTAGATTTTGATATTATTAGGGCACTTCAGATGAGAGCTATTCCTGTTGGAAATATATATTTTTCCCCTTTCCTGGACTTAATCTAAAAATAAAATGTTTAAAGTGACCTATCGTAATATTAGGCATATCACACTGACCATATCAGAAGACTAATAAACTTAGAGACATCAACAGACTCTGTAAATCCTGACTTTTCCAGTTAGAGTCACATTTGACCCTGACCTTGCTGTATCCTAAGGGGTTGATTCACTAAGGGCAAATAGACAGTTCACTTTGCAAGGTGAATTGCACTTTGCAAGTAAATTTCAACAAAGCCTAGTGAATGCAGTGAAATTCTACATTGTAAAGAATACCCAATCACATGCAAAGAAACAAAACACATTTTTGCATTAACATGATTGAATTATGGACATCAGCAAAGCTTCATCTCATTCACTAAGCTCTGAGCTAAAATCCTCTTGCAAAAGAAACAGTCTGATTTTAGTAAATCAACTCTCATGTCCCCATATGGATCGGTGATGCTGCCCACCTGAAGAAAAGACTAATGCCGCGTACACACGATCGGAATTTCCGACAATAAAACCGTGGATTTTTTTCCGATGGATGTTCACTCAAACTTGTCTGGCATACACACGGTCACACAAATGTTGTCGGAAATTCCGATCGCCAAGAACGCGGTGACGTACAACACTACAGTGAGCCGAGAAAAAATAAGTTCAATGATTCCGAGCATACATCGAATTGATTCCGAGCATGCGTAGGATTTTTGTGCGTGGGAATTGGATACACACGATCAGAATTTCCGACAAGAACTTTTGTTGTCGGAAAAATTGAGAACCAAATCTCAAACATTTGTTGTCAGAAATTCCAACAGCAAATGTCTGATGGAACCTACACACGGTCAAAATATCCGACTAAAAGCTCACATCGAACATTTGTTGTCGGAAATTTGAATTAAGAGGAGAAGGCAAGCTTTATATATAACTGCACCTTCCTAGATCTCTGCATCATTTTGACATGCTACTACTGCTGAAAGCAAGCTTTGATTATCTATTTTTGCTGGTTTTCTAATCCAAAGTTTTTGACATATTTACTTAGAAAGTAAAGGAGAATCCAGCAGAGAGAATAACATAAGGCAATGATCACCACTAATTGGATGATCTGGGAATTCAGACACAGGATCTTCCCATTTCAGCTGTTTGGTACCAAACAGCTAAAAAAGATGATGGATGACTGAAAACACTCCATAGCTAAATACAATTTTGATGGCTCTTTTAACGTCCCACCTAAACAAATTTTATATAGATATACAATAGTGAAACCACCTTCACAGTGATAGAAACAAATAATATAATTAAATTCTTAACACCCTTTGCTATGGTGTTTGGCAGTTGACTGGAAACTCTATTAACATTAAATTCTGTATTTATCAAATACACTGTTTTTATGTAACTGTATTAATTAATGCATATTAAAAATACAAGTAATATTTAAATAAATATGATTAAATATAATTTAAAAGCAAGGGGTTGCTACAGTAAATCACTTAAAGCTACATATCAAACTCACGTGTAACAAGTTTTAGAGCTCCTGTCTTGTAATTCTGAGGCTATATTCTATTTCACTCATCCTTTTTTAATATGAGTCGACATCAAACAACATACAGAACTGGTACTAACTGAAGTGCATACAATGTTGCAAGCAGTCTTATGCAGAGGCACTGTAGGTTATGATAGGCTTAAGCCTGGTACACACTATTAAGCCTGGTACACACTATTTGTTTTGTTCCGTTCAACCCGCCGGGTTGAACAAAAAAAACCTGTCCGCTCCAGTCGGTGATCCAACACTAATGATCCAACATTACTACAGCGATCTCCCCTACTGAGCTGTTGTGTGTCCCCCCCCCCCCCCGCCAGAACACTCCGATCAGCTCTCTCTGTCATTGGCTGAGAGTGCTGATCGGGAGCCAGTCGCTGCTGGTTTTTCAGCATGCTCGTCCAACAGGAGCCGGCCAAGGCTTCTGTCTGACCGGCTGGCATACACACGGGCCGAATGTTTTTATTGAACCCGCCTATGTCGGCCGGCATTTGGCTTGTGTGTACGTGGCTTTACTTTCCTGCAGTATAGTGGATTGGAATCTTTTTAATTGATTACAATCATTTCCAAAAAGTAAAATGCCCTAACAGATTGCTACTTCTGTAAGGCTTAAAGTGATTGTAAACCCTCTACATATACCCAGGGAAGTGACTAGCCTCAGGTAATACACAGAGCTGACACTAATTCTCATACATAATTTGTTCCCGTTTATCTGCTGCGTTCTGTTCTCTACAGCTGTTCAAAGTGCAGGATTTATACAGCTTTTCTGAGCTTTCAGAAAGCAGGGGGCGGGTAGCTGAAGTTACACTCTGCAGAACTCTGTGAGAGCAGTTTGAAGGGAAGGGACACACCCTTCTTCACACAGCACACAAGAACAGAGCAAAGGTTGTCAATCATAGGCTGTGTGTTGGACCTCCCCTGTCACCTTTTTACCTTTTGGTGTTAGGAAAACTTGTCAGAAGGGACACATGAGAATAGCAGAAGAACGAGGTAGCAGACAAAAATGGCATGTAGTGCTCTTGGAAGTACACACTATAGAGGCATATGCTTCATTCATATTTCATGTCTGAGGTTTGCAACCACTTTAAGGACTCCAGAGGTTTATCGTCTATCAGTTTTGACATCATAGAAATATTTTGGAAAATAATTAGCTGGTTTGGATATTTTAAACAGACTTCTCTATGGTGTTCTGAGAAATAACAAAGCCTTATGCCCTTCATTATGAACAAACAATGCATGTGCTTGCTTGGTATATATTGTCATTAGCATAAAGCTGAAGTTTAGGTATGGCAATACATAGTTACATCCAGCTTGGGGATATATAGAAATATACCAAACCTGTGGGATCCACTTGAAGCTGAGAATCACTGTGTTACTACAGAGCCCTCCCCTGCTCTCTGAGTCCTGTAGAGAGCGGCTGCTCTGCTTCTTTGTGAACACAAGAGGTCGATTGCTTGACGTGCGTGACATTTAGGGATCACTTTGCATCATCTCATTGAATGCAAAGCGCTCTGTAATTATACAAGGTTGAGAGGAGTGGTGCCGAGTTCACAATCTCCACCTTATCCAAGCAATTTTTATGCTTGTTTTGTTCAATTGCACTATAATGTTGTCTTTTATCCTACATTTTATCACTTGCATAGTTCTACAGTCATGGACAATTTTTGCCTAGACAATTTAGTCTCTCTTCTAGGGTTGCCAGGGAAGGCACACAACCACCCCCCATCATGATGTTGACTGTCATTATGGCTCAATGCTCAAACAACTAAGCTGATAGCAGATTAGGACAACAGTTTGTCCTGCTCTTTCATTCATGGGTTCTATGTATACTGGTGCAAAGTAGGCTCATTGGGGTTGATTTACTAAAACTGGAGAGTGAAAAATTTGGTGTAGCTGTGCATGGTAGCCAATCAGCTTCTAACTTCAGCTTGTTCAATTAATCTTTGACAAAACAACCTGGAAGCTGATTGGTTTCTATGCAGAGCTGCACCAGATTTTGCACTTAGTAAACCAACCCCACTTTGATGACTGATCTTGGTAGTTTTAATGCTAAACCTAGCCAATTTAGAAGACGCATGGCACTAGACAGTTGGTCTGGATGGAGAGTCAGGTAGAAGAGAAAAAAAGCTCTGTCTATGAGATGAGGTCCACTGTGTGAGGTATTATTGCTCCCTAACTCCATTTACCACCTGACCAGGAAAATCAGGACCCTGGAAAGCATCCAGTTCCATTTATGCTCTACTTTATTTCAGTTATTTGTAAGTACTTGTATAAAAGAGAGACAGTAAACGGCCTACTTGTGGAAACAAATTTAAAATCTTGCTTTTGGGTTTTGTAATTTCTCATGTCTGAAGAAAATATTTGGATTCTAGATTTACAAAAATAGTTTATAAAAGTGGCGGCCGGTGGTCATTTTTTTTGAGGGGGCGGCAAACAGTAACCCCCCCCGCCTGTCGGTTGGTGGGCGAGTCTGGTGCACTTACCCCATCTATGCAGCGCTTCACCGACGGCTTCCCTTAGTCGGCGGCGGTGACAGCTTTCCCTTCCTCTGCTCTCCACGGGCAATGGCGGTTTCTGTTTCCTCCCTCTTCCTCGATGGCCAATCAGGAGTCTTCTCTTTTCGGACAATCAAAAAACGGGTCTCAGACCTGCTTCTGATTGGCCAGATTGAGAATCAGTCTTACAGTGTTCAGTGTTACAACAGCGAATATTGATTTGTTGTAACACCTGGGCGGGCTCATGGCGCAATGCTCTTTGCGCTCCAAGCCCACCCTATTTTGAAGCCTATTAGAGCCTATGGCTCTAATCAGGTGCTTCAAAAAAACATCCCTACCACTGTAATTCAGGCGCCCGACGCCTGAAAAGGGGATGGCCGTGGCTGCCATGGATGCATGAATCTATCCATTATTCATATAGGGGGCGTCGTGGATAGAGGGGGCAGCGCCCGGGCACCCCTAATGGACCGCCACTGGTATGGTTTAAAGGGCTTGTGCAGTGAACAAAGGTGTGGTGCATCACACTGACCAAGGGAAATTGTTCCATGCACCCTAGACCTTTGGCATGCTTTTCTTTGTATGGATTCAGCTTACATCCTGACTTATTGCCGTACAATTAATAAGGACCCATATGTTACAGAAGTTGCTTTGTGAGCTGTACTGTTGCATCCAGTGTAATTGTTCTTCATGCTAAATGGACTAATTAAAGTAAGATCAATGGTTATTATAAAATTAGGGATTCATAGAATGGACGCCATGTGCTTGAGGCTACAGTAATTAACCTATAAATCAAGGCCATCTATTTAGATAATGCATCAGGAGCAATACACCAAACTGTTGCTGTACATTTATGTTCATGGCAATTTAAAAAATGATCATCCTAATTTTTTACCCAATTTTAATAATATTAGGGACCTGTTTTATAGAATTCAGTTTACTCGGGCTTGTTACATTTGCCTTTTACTGCTATAACTATTGCACAAAGTAGTATAACAACAGATACATACATATGTAACCCTTCCATGCATCCAAGTAGTGTAAAGCCTTAGTAGAAGCTCTCTGTTAGCAGTCGCTGAGCCAGGATGCTCATTTAACTAATAAATGATGTGCTGAGCGCTGACCATTAGGCAATGAACATCCTAATTACCATGGTAACCAAATCTCCAACACATTTAACAAACCTTTGCTGGAAAAAGCTCATATGTATGACCCAGATGCAATCTCCAGTGTTCTGTATGCCATTTATTGTGTCAGGATGAGTGAATGAGTGAATTTAAGGTCATTAAAAAAAACCTTTGATAATATATTACATAGCTTTATTAGGCTATACTTTAATACAAAAATATCTTTAGTATAAATCTGTATAGCAGATATAAAGCTCTTTATAAAGCTGTTGATACAAACATACACAGTTAATAAAAAAACATTAATTTTCTTTTAGAATGCTGCAATTAATGACATAAATCAAAATGTCAAAGTGCTATATTTTACATTGTGAAGTCAATGCCATAACATGTAAGCACATGCTTAATATCTACATATTACACATTATAGAAATGTAATATTTGTAGCTTGGTGACTCAATGCTGCAAAACACAATGGCTAATGTCATAATGCTTTACCATTAATAATTATCAGCACCATTTCTTAAGTGCCAGCAATATATATCAAATCTCCCATGTTAAAGGGTACTCAGTTCTATATAGCTTATATTAAAGTTCTATGGTCCGCTTTGGCCACTTAATTCCTCAAACCCACAATACAATGCCAGTATTCCTTTATAGGACGAATAAGCCTAAAATACAAGTTTCCATAATGTAAACGTGTTTGCAGAGATTTATGGAGGCCACCATAGCTCTATCTGAACATGCTGGTCGCTTTGTTTATCACATTGGTCCTCTGATCTCAATACTTTGAGTCACTGCCCTGGAACAAGTATCTAAACAAGAAATTATTACTTTGGCTTTCTTAATCTGCAAACTTGTTCCATGACATTGATATACAAAGCATTATGGGTATACAAAATAGTCAGGCAACTAGCATTCCCAGAAGGGCGTAAGCAATGACACACTCTTATTTCTTTCATTTAGCCCAGGTTCACACTGAGCTGCGGGAATGAAGCCGTGCGAGTTCAGCTGAACTCGCACAATTTCACTCCCGCATGTCAGTCCCGAATTCGGCTGTGATTTCAGAGACATCTGTGCAGGTTTCTGCACAAATGTCAATGTAAATCGCAGCCCGAAATCGCAAAAAGTAGTACAGAGCAGTGCCATTGCTGTCAATTTGACATGCGATTTAACATGTCAAAACACATGTCAAATCACATGTCAAATCGTACCAATGTGAATCAATTCTGCTTTCAAACTGAGGAGTTTTTAAAGCAATTTTGCGTCAAAAGAAGCGCCAGATAAGCTCAATAAAAATGCTTCTCTGTGTATGTGTTCCCACTGGGGCGTTGCGCTTCCACTTCAGTGTAAAAAATCCTGCTAGCAGCATTTTTGGAGCATGTTTGGTCAGTTACAAAAACCGCATCTTCCCCATAGAAATCAATGAAAAACGCTGAAAAAATGCCTCTAAAAAGCCCAAAGAACGCACCCGCTAGGCGTTTTTGGTGCTGCTTTTGAGTCACAAACCGCAAACTCTGCAAAAGCGCAGAAAAAATGCTCCATTAACGCATAGGCATTTGTCCTTTCATCCGAAAACATAATTAGTAAACTTATTGCATTAGTAAACCCCTACCATTAGTAAACCCCCAAAGGTGCAGCATCTACAGAAAACAGTTATGTTTTAGGAGTTATTGAGTTTTAAGGCGATCGGGGGTGGGAAGTTAACGCAGCAGGGGAAAGGTATGTTAGTGAAAAACATCACATCCAAAGCCCTCATTCACCAAGCTGCACTAACACTTACCCTAAAATGTGCTTAAAGAGGTTGTAAACCTCCAAAAAACAAAAATAAAAAAACAAACAAAAAACCCTGCAAAAACGGCATAATGAGCTAGTATGGATCACATACTAGCTCATTCTGAAATACTTAACCTTATCATGATGCCCTGAATCGCCGCCGGCACACCGAGTACACAGCCGACATCTTTCACTGGAGTTACTTCCGGGTTCGCGGCCTTCTGGCGCTGTGATTGGCTGGAGTCGCGATGACGTAACTTCCACGCATGCGCACGGGAGCCACCGGTCAAGGCACGGGCCCTGAAAAAACTGCACCAGCGGGCCGGTGCGCATACGCCTATGACATCGGCAGCAGCGTATATAGTGAATATCTCCTAAACTCTGCAAGTTTAGGAGATATTTACAGTACCTACAGGTAAGCCTTATTACAGGCTTACCTGTAGGTACAAGTGGTGTAGCAGAGTTTACAACCACTTTAAGGCTTGCTAAAGTGACCTCTCAAATAATATTACTTTTTGAAGTGTGCTTAGCAAATTTAGATGCTACCACAGTTGATGAGTTGGACTTAAAGTATAATTAAAGGCAAAACTTTTTTTCAGTTTTGGACAGAATGGAAAGGGGTTATTTTATTTATTCCAGGTTACTTACATAGCGCTGTCAATTTACGCAGCGCTTTACATATATATATTGTACATTCACATCGGTCCCTGCCTTCAAGGAGCTTACAATCTAAGGTCTCTAACTCACATTCATATATACATATACAGGTCCTTCTCAAAAAATTAGCATATTGTGATAAAGTTCATTATTTTCTGTAATGTACTGATAAACATTAGACTTTCATATATTTTAGATTCATTACACACAACTGAAGTAGTTCAAGCCTTTTCTTGTTTTAATATTGATGATTTTGGCATACAGCTCATGACAACCCAAAATTCCTATCTCAAAAAATTAGCATATCATGAAAAGGTTCTCTAAACGAGCTATTAACCTAATCATCTGAATCAACTAATTAACTCTAAACACCTGCAAAAGATTCCTGAGGCTTTTAAAAACTCCCAGACTGGTTCATTACTCAAAACCGCAATCATGGGTAAGACTGCCGACCTGAAGGCCATCATTGACACCCTCAAGCAAGAGGGTAAGACACAGAAAGAAATTTCTGAACGAATAGGCTGTTCCCAGAGTTCTGTATCAAGGCACCTCAGTGGGAAGTCTGTGGGAAGGAAAAAGTGTGGCAGAAAACGCTGCACAACGAGAAGAGGTGACCGGACCCTGAAGAAGATTGTGGAGAAGGACCGATTCCAGACCTTGGAGGACCTGCGGAAGCAGTGGACTGAGTCTGGAGTAGAAACATCCAGAGCCACCGTGAACAGGCGTGTGCAGGAAATGGGCTACAGGTGCCGCATTCCCCAGGTCAAGCCACTTTTGAACCAGAAACAGCGGCAGAAGCGCCTGACCTGGGCTACAGAGAAGCAGCACTGGACTGTTGCTCAGTGGTCCAAAGTACTTTTTTCGGATGAAAGCAAATTTTGCATGTCATTCGGAAATCAAGGTGCCAGAGTCTGGAGGAAGATTGGGGAGAGGGAAATGCCAAAATGCCTGAAGTCCAGTGTCAAGTACCCACAGTCAGTGATGGTCTGGGGTGCCATGTCAGCTGCTGGTGTTGGTCCACTGTGTTTTATCAAGGGCAGGGTCAATGCAGCTAGCTATCAGGAGATTTTGGAGCACTTCATGCTTCCATCTGCTGAAAAGCTTTATGGAGATGAAGATTTCATTTTTCAGCACGACCTGGCACCTGCTCACAGTGCCAAAACCACTGGTAAATGGTTTACTGACCATGGTATTACTGTGCTCAATTGGCCTGCCAACTCTCCTGACCTGAACCCCATAGAGAATCTGTGGGATATTGGGAAGAGAAAGTTGAGAGACGCAAGACCCAACACTCTGGATGAGCTTAAGGCCGCTATCGAAGCATCCTGGGCCTCCATAACACCTCAGCAGTGCCACAGGCTGGTTGCCTCCATGCCACGCCGCATTGAAGCAGTCATTTCTGCAAAAGGATTCCCGACCAAGTATTGAGTGCATAACTGAACATAATTATTTAAAGGTTGACTTTTTTTGTATTAAAAACACTTTTCTTTTATTGGTCGGATGAAATATGCTAATTTTTTGAGATAGGATTTTGGGGTTTTCATGAGCTGTATGCCAAAATCATCAATATTAAAACAAGAAAAGGCTTGAACTACTTCAGTTGTGTGTAATGAATCTAAAATATATGAAAGTCTAATGTTTATCAGTACATTACAGAAAATAATGAACTTTATCACAATATGCTAATTTTTTGAGAAGGACCTGTACTAGGGCCAATTTAGACAGGAGCCAATTAACCTACCAGCATGTTTTTGAAGTGTGGGAGGAAACCCACGTAGGCACAGGGAGAAAATCCAAACTCCAAGCAGGTAGTGCTGTGGTTGCAGGTAGTGCTGTGGTTGGGTTTCAAACCCAAGACCCTAGTGCTGCTAGGCGGAAGTGCTAACCACTTAGCCACTGTGCTGCCCAGGATTTTAACACTACTCATTTTTTATTGCTGTCTGTGCCCCCGTTAAAGAGATTCACCCTCTCTATTTTTCCTGTTTACCATTACCAAAGTAATAGAAATTCCCAAATTTTGGGTTGTCCCAAGAAAAGTAATAGTGGAAAATCTTGCAATAGGGACACTAGTTCTGGTTACCTAGCGGTCCCCAAGAAATACCCTGCATTTGCAGAGATTTCCTCTTACTTCCTGTTGACTATGGGACAGGAAGTGAAGGGAAATCTTCACATTGGGACATAGATGGTGAAAAAAATCCAAAATAATAAAAAAAACGTTTTGCCTATAAGAGACTTAAAGCGGAGCTCCGCCGAAAAAAAAATATTAAAAGCCAGCAGCTACAAATACTGCAGCTGCTGACTTTTAATATTAGGACACTTACCTGTACTGGAGTCCAGCGACGTCGGCAGCAGAAGACGAGCGATTGCTCATCACTCTGCTGCCCCCACCGCCATCCTCAGTGAGGGAACCAGGGAGTGAACTGCCCGGTTCCCTACGTGTCCCATAGTCAACAGGTCGCGCTGCGCCGTTCTCACTGGTCCCCGTTGTGTTCTGGGAGCCGTGTGTTTCCCAGAACACAACGGGTATTCTGCGGGAAGTGACGCACTACACGCAGAATAACCGCAGAGAGGACTCCCGGAAGGTAGACCGGTTTCTGCATCCCCCTCCCCCCTGAAAGGTGACAAATGTGACACCGGAGGGGGGGAGGGTTCCGATGAGCGGAAGTTCCACTTTAGGGTGGAGCACCGCTTTAAACACTTTTTTTTTTAACACAATCCACATTTCGTTCCCACTACACCTTCCTGAGGTTATTATATTGCTTCACCTACTTGGCAGGTAGTTTTAACTGTAACTAGCTGTGCACGTTACAAATGCTATGCCCCAAATTTAGCAACCCCCAATGTGCATAAAAGCCATTCAGCTTAATGTTAAATGCCCAGTAAGCATTAATAATGCGTGGAATGGTATAAGTATTAAGGCAAGGCAGTGTTGTACATTTTTAAGTTTGATCAATCCTGTGTTTATCCACAAAACCCATTTTTCATTTAAATGGCAACACCTAAGTGCCATGGCATCATAATTCACCAGAATTTTTTTTTTTTTTTTATCATTTTAAAAATATTGTTTCTAGCCAAAGGCTGTTTGAAAGCAAATAAAGACATCTCTGGTAAGATGTGATTAAATAATATATACATTGCTGAGATGTCAGTGTTCAAATATTTCAGACACATTGACCCCATATAAAGCTTCATTCATTGCAATGACATATTTTTTATCCCTAACATCAGTTTTAACTGGAAAACAAAAACATTCTGTAGCAGTATTAGTTAAACTGTTTATAAACAAATACATATATTTACATATCTTATGAGGACGTAATGTACAGTTAAATTACATATACCTTACAAAATAGCCAAGCGAATAAATTACAGAAGACAGACAACATGGCTGGCGATACATAGTGCTCTAGAACATGTAGCTTGAGTCTGATTTTAACAGAGGACTTTGAGGGATTTAATGTCTTGCATATACATTCTCTGTAAGAAAAAACAATTTAGTGAATATCTAGAAGATTAAAAAAATATATATATATATATATATATAATTGTTATTTTCTTATTTGCAGTTGGAACACTCACCTCTGTGATATTCTGGATTCACATTCTCGTATATTGGGAACAAAGGGTTGTCCTGTTCATTGCGCAGCTTTCTGGCTCTCAATACATCTCGCATGCACTGATGTAGATACAAATACTGACACTGGAAAGAAGAATATAAGGCATACTATTTTAATAGAGACCTGAAATACTTTCAGTATATAATAATGTCACAAACGTTTGTGTATATAAATAGCTTTCAATATACCAATTCCTAACTAATAGTGTGTTGGCTTACACTGGTAAGCATCAGTTCGCCTCCCCCCTTTCCTTACAGATGTTCTGTTATTTTTCATATTCATATTTCATTATTGTATTACCCTTTATTGTTATTTTCATTTTTAGACTTCCTGTAAACCTATTCCTCCTGAAGAAGCGGTTGTTATCCGCAAAACATGTAGAGGAGTTGGTCTATGCTCATTAAGGACCTACTGTATCTCCCTTTCCATCTTGGAGGTCATTCCATCTTGGAGGTCAGTGCAACATATGTATAGACCATTTTAATGTCACTGTATGTTAATCAAAATTGCTGTCTTTTTGTATGTGAATATCTTGTCATTTAATATATATTTTTTTTTTGCATAAATAAAAAATGATATTTTACTTCATGCGTAATTGTGCTTAGGGTATTGAGATAGTCCATTTATCCTTTCCTTGGAGACTATTAGGGGTAATGCCTCCTATTTCTTGCTTTACATATTACTAGGATGAAGGTTCCCCCCCTATGGTATATGATTTCAATCCCCTTAGAGGCATTGCTCTTGTTTACTCATATAGACTAATAATGAAAAAAACTAACAGAATGTTAACACTGGGTTCTAAAAAAAAATCTCATAAAACTGTATGTTAGCATTGCTGACTTTTTCCTGAAAATGCTAGTTATTTGTCTGATATGCTGATCATGTAGCATCATTACCAGGAACAAATCTACCGAACAATGTGATGTTTCTCTGATTACATTTGCTACATACGTATTCCTGGTAAGTGACTCAAACTACTTAAAATGTATGTCAGGACAAAAAAATATATATATATTTATTACATCTATCCAGTATACACACATTGTCTCATGTTTTGTCTCTTTAAAATGCTGCAAGTGCCTAACAATATGGGTTGATCCCACCAAAAACCCAGTGAGATTATAACTTCCTGTGCGCTCTTCCTATGATGCACTGAAATGTCAAGCAGTGTAATTAGCCCTGTCTAGGTTCTCTCTTTAGTCTACAGAAGACCTCCCCCACATGTTAAGGAGATGTTCTAAAGTCCAAATCAGGAGTGAGAAGCCTAGGGTGAAAACATTGCTCCTCCATTGATACAGTACAGTAGGTGGAAGTTGTCACCTCATGATAAGAAGTGTGTTACTGGCAGGATCACCAAGTGAAAAAAGGGGAAAAAAGCATAAAAAAAGAACACTAATGGAGCCACCAGTTCGGACTAGTAAGCTGCAATATACTTCATTTTTTGCTATTCAGTTTAGATACAGTTTATCCCAGACACAGCCAGGCAAAATAACCCTCAAAAGGAGGTTAGTAATGGAAGCTGAAATTTTTTTGTCTTGAAAGGTTTAATTTAATTACACTGTGAGTAAGAATTCCCTAACAACTTTTTGTATGTTTTTTTTTTTTTTTAACCAGATAGTTTAAAAAAAAAAAAATAATTGGACAGTGCAAATCCTGGGATTAAAGAGACATAAAACCTTATGACATTGACATTGGGCAACAAGTTGATTTAGCTGATTTGCACTTGGCAATGCTTGGTTGATCCATTTCTGCTCCATACTAAGGGAAGAAACAAAAGCAAAGGTAGGCGGTGCTATGCCAGACTAGAAAACCCTCATCCTATTTGCAATACATATTGTAGGGTCTCCCAAACTTTTGATCACCTCCAGAAACAAGTCACATTTTCTACACTGTGTAACAAAGAGTTTAGCAACTTCAGTACTAGCCTGTAACACCCCTCCAAAATAATTTTGATATAATTTTTAAGACAGATAGAGCTTTCTTTTGGTAGTATTTAGTAACCACTGGACTTTGTGATTTTTTTTATTCAAAGAATAAAAATACAGAAAAATGTGAACAAAAAAACTGTTTCCCCTGCTCTCTGTTATTAAACGTATATAATAAAAATACCAGGGCAGTACAAAATCCCCCAAAATACCTCCCCTGTGCCAATTTTTTGGGGAAGTTAAAAAAAAGTGCTGCTATTGAGGTGGTTCAAATTAGAATTTTGGTAATCGTGCACTAGATATGTAAAATGCACATATACACAGTACAATGGGGGGGGGGGGAGTGTTGACGGAGTTAGTGTACAGATAACATACAGTGAGAGGTGGAGAAGAAGAGGATAGTGTACATATGTGCAGGATAAGAAGGATGAATAGGTCAATGCAGGGACAGCATGGGGATTAAAAAAACACAGAACTACTGCTTCTGAAAAAGAACTACTGAATGAATGCTTCATTCATTCATTCATTAGTACCTCCTTCCCCACCTTCCTCCTTGTAAGAGGAAGGGGAGGGCTTACTGATGTAAACACTATACTGTTTACATTGGTGGTTGCTGTGATTGGTCATAACCATGATCAGATGCTACAGAGCTCATAAGATCAGCTCTGTACACAGTGTTTATGAAATGCTATTTATAAACAAGGCTGCGTATATATATAAGCATCTACCACCTTGCCACTTAAGACATATGGCAGTGGGTAAGAGGTTAAAGAAAGATGGTTAATTACAGGATATCTCCTGATATTATGTTGAAACATAAGCATCAGAAACCACGACGTTAAAGAACAAGGCATTTCAGGGCATAAACTACAAGCTTTGCAGTTTGACAACATTTTCCATATGGCCACCTACCCTCCCACAGAAATGATGGGCATAAAAGATAAAATAATAGTTTTTTGATGGAGGAATTTTTTCACCCTTTTGTACATAAGGCCAGGTGCATAAATATAAACGTTCACTTTAAATTGTCATTTTTTTTAATGTGTCTTGCATGGTGAAGAAGTTATCAAATGTGCACCGACTTTATTTATATGTGCTCTTTCTGATTCTTAGATTTTCTTATTTGTAATAATGTACAGACTACAAGCTTTGCCGTGTTTCCTGTCTGACAGCTGATAAACTTCCGTCTACATTATACAAAGGAACAAATAGATTGAAGTGGTGGTTAGATTACAGCCAGAGTGGTGATATTCTTCCTGGTACGTAAGAATGACTATCATCTCTCAGCCGGTCCCAATTCATGTCAGCCATTGACAGCTACCATTTGTAACCTTGTACAGAAGAATTACTTGAAAAGGAAAAGTTGTATTGGGAAAGTTGTACTGTGTATCCCAGGTAGAAATAATAAAAAAGAAAACATATCCACAATGACGGAAGAAGATATTTTTTTTCTTATTGTTGAACTAAACTTGTAGCAGTCTATTTCTCTTGATTTATTACCCTCTAGCCAGCCCCATTAGTTTCCGTCTAGATTATACATTGGAAATTGTACAATCTATCTGGTAGGTTTCAGTTACTGTAGAGGGAAAATGTAATGGTACTATAAAGAAAGTCCCTACTATTACAAATGGAAAACAAATTTCTAATAAACCCCTTGATTCAAATAGAAAGCCTCATCTTTCATTCCCTGATATTGAATTTATGCTTAGATGTCCTTCATTTACATACAAAAGGATAAACTTTTTTTAAAAGGTTGGTAATATTAAAGCTTCATTTTAGAAGTGGCTAAAACTAGATGAGATAAGACAACTTATGGCTTCTGGAGTCTTGGGGTCCTTTCAGGCCAGTGGTGTCAGTTCCGATTAGCAGGGAATCTGTGAACACATTCCCTGCAGATTTGGAAGAGAATGGAATAAATGTCATATTTGTGACATCCGTGTCTGTTCAGTTTTTTCCTACATCTTGTTATGGACCCACGTTAGATCTATGGGCAAGCAGATGTAAACAGACGTGTGTCCATTTACATCCTTTTACTTCCGATTTGTCACATATAGGTTCGAAAATATAGGAAAGTATTCATTTTCTGGGTTTTTTTCAGACCTAAACGGACTCGAAGGCAGTTGGATTTAAATAGATACACCCCAGCCCATAGACTAACATTGAGCTTCTGTCCAGATCCACCTGAAAAACTCACAGAAGGATCTGATCAGAATGCTCTTCTGAAAAGATTTTAGGATTCTCCAACAGTGAGGCCTCCATGCCATAGTTACCATTTTTTTTCCTGTCAACCCTGGAGCTATAGAGGTTCCAAACCACATTTTGTGTTCTAGCACACCCTAAGGCATCCTTCTTAAGTTAAAACAAAGAAAATCCATACAGAGAAAGTGTGAACCCCTCTAAATGACCTCAGCAGGTGTGCAGACCTGAGAACTCAAGCATAGAGACCTTATCAAGAGAATCCCTGAGAGAAATAAGAAACTTATATTTTATCTCTCCAGTATTCTTTTTTGGAAGGACTGATTCTAAAGGTGCACTCGAGCCAAAAGCAAATACATAGCTTTGTAATAAATGCAAGAGACACAGCGATTGATTTACTAAAGGCAAATTGGCTGTTCACTCTACAAATAAATGAGGTGAAAATTCACTTTGCAACAAATACCCAATAACGTGCAGGTAAAATAAAGAGTATTTTTGCTTGCGCATGATTGGGTGTCAGTCAGAAAGTGAGCAGAGATTTGCCCCCTTTACTAAGCTAAGTGAAAATTCCCTTGCAAAGTGAACAGCCAATTTGCCTTTGGTAAATCAACTCCACAGTCCACTTAGGTCTTTTGGATACTAGGCTACTCAACTGTGTAAAATGTTCTGGTCACTGGAGACCTGGTGTCTTTGTTGTGCTAGAGGTAGCAGTCCTGTCCAGAGGTACTAAAAAAGCCCTGAACAATCAGTAGTCATCTGCAAGCCCTCATTCACACAAGCCTCTTATGTTTGTTAATTTTAAACACAGGAGAAATTGATCTGGGAAGTAGGGATGAGCTTCGAGTTTGAGTCAAACCCATGTTCGACTCGAACATTGTCTGTTCGGCCGTTCGCCGAATTTCAAACATTATGGACCGTTCGCGCCAAATTCGTGTGGCGCGTCACAGCCCATAATTCACTGCGGCATCGCAGTGCATTGCTGGCTGATGATTGGCCAAGCATGCACTATGACCCGCATGCTTTGGCCAAGCACAGCGCGGAAAAAACGGAGAGCCATAATTGGCCAAAGTCAGGGTGGCTTTGGCCAATTATGTCTCAGGGGGTTTAGTACACGCCCCACACTATATAAGGCCGCCTGCGTGGTGGCCTTGTGTAGTGTGTTGCGGCGGTGGTTAAAGACAGACAGAGAGAGAGAGATAGTGTCATTTAATTTGAGTTAGATAGAGCAGGCAGGCGAGTCAGTTAGCTTCAGTTAGAGTGTGTAGAGGATATATATGCATCCTAGGTGTTGTGTATATATATTTATACACTGTATTCAGATTAGCTAGATCCGTTCCTGTTATTCTCTTCATAATATACTGACTGGCAGGCAGTTGATTGTGCTAGCTGCAGTATTTTCACTTAGTGTACTGTGTCCTTTGCACAGTGTACACCTAAAACTTACCTGAATACAATTGCTGGTGTTCTCATACAAATACAGGCAGGGAGCTGCAGTATTTTGATTTAGTGTCTTTTGCACAGTGTGCACCTATAGCTTACCTGAATACAATTGCTGGTGTTCTCATACAAATACAGGCAGGGAGCTGCAGTATTTTGATTTAGTGTCTTTTGCACAGTGTGCACCTAAAGCTTACCTGAATACAATTGCTTGTATTCTCATACAAATACAGGCAGGGAGCTGCAGTATTTTGATTTAGTGTCCTTTGCACAGTGTGCACCTAAAGCTTACCTGAATACAATTGCTGGTGTTCTCATACAAATACAGGCAGGGAGCTGCAGTATTTTGATTTAGTGTCCTTAGCACTTTTGATTCCGAAAGTTCGAGTCCCATAGACTTTAATGGGGTTCGATAGTTTGCACGAACTTTAGGTCCGTTCGCAGGTTCTGGTGCGAACCGAATCGGGGGGTGTTCGGCTCATCCCTACTGGGAAACATCAATAAAATTTCGATTTCCCAGATCAATTTCTCTTGCATTTAGCCTAGGTTCACATTGGTACGATTTGGCATGCGATTTGACATGTCAAATCGCATGCCAAATCGGCGGCTATTGCTGCCAATGGCACCGTCTGAATCACTGCACCGATTCCCAAAAGTAGTTCCTGTACTATTTTTGGTGACTTCGGGGGCGATTTGTATAAAGAAACAAGGAATCCGCTGCTCCAGGTGTGTACAATGACCCAATTGGAACCCAATAGGAGTGCCAGCCCCGGCCCGCCTCTGTAGAATACTTGGAAAAAGAAGAAATGGCTGCACATCCAAACTTTTCAAAAACGTGCCTTTATTAAAAATCACCAGGATACACCAGGACACCAGATATTTAGTCACGTAGACGCATTTCACACATCCAAACTGTGCTTAATCATTACTATTTCTGGCGACCTCCTTTACAACTTTTAGTGACTTCGGGGGGCGATTTGTTTAGACATCTGTGCAGGCACCCGCACAGATGTCTGCCAAATCGCCGCTGAAGTTGGACTGCATTGCCGGGTTGAAATCGTGCAAGTTCAGCTGAACTTGCACGATTTCTAACCCGCTCCAATGTGAACCTACACTTAAGATTATGTGTGTTTACTACATACATTTAGACATGTTCAGAGTTTCTAACCTGGCCCTAGACGCGGCACAGATTTTCATTTTTTCTAAACGTACTTGAACACAAATGCACACACTGGGGTTGATTTACTAAAACTGGAGATTGCAATATCTGGTGCAGCTGTGCAAGGTAGCCAATCAGCTTTTACCTTTAGCTTGTTCAATTAAGCTTTGACAAAAACAATAACTGATTGGTTCACAGATACACCAGTTTTAGTAAATCAACCCCACTGTGCATTGTACCATTCAAAATAATTGCAAGCATTTAGAAACTTAGATATGAAGGATAGGGGGCGCTAGTAATCAACAATATGGTGAATAACTTTAAATGAACTAACAGTATTTAACCCAATGACACAAACACTAGTGACAGTGCAGCAAAGTGAAAAACTGATAATGTGTGACTAAAAAAATTTACATATATATTTAAAGTCCCAATGAGTGAAAAAAATGTTGAATGGATATCTCAGTCCAATTAAAAAAATTAATCACCAAACAAAAACGATCCAATCTTGCTGTGATGATAGATATAGATCTTCAAACCAGGTGCATTCCAAATCCTCCACCACAAGAAATAAGGAAGCTATGCAACACCCAAAGTGCTCATGTAAAGTAGTAGGCTTACCAGAATGTGTAGACTTCTTTAATTAAAAAGAAAGTCACACTGGGCTTTGACAGGTTGGTGCCTGTACACATAAATTGGCTGGATAGAAATGTAATCCCTCTCTCCTCCGATACTCAAGGACAGGACATGAAATATAAGCAAAGACTTCTCATAGTGCAACCCATTTAATAGAATAGCAAAATAAAAACAACATCGCCAAATGGCTTCTTACATTATTCTGTGCCTCTCCCGACACTGGGGCTGCATGCGTGTAATGGATACTCCAGGCTCAAACCACCTCCACAGCGGCGTGCGTTTCAATACAGCGTGTAGACAACCAGGAAGTCCGGGTAGGGCGTGGATAGATGGAAAACGTGACTAGGCTCGCCGCCGACGTACATTTCGTTTGGATTAAGGGCGTCCCCTGAGGATTTGGAATGCACCTGGTTTGAAGATCTATATCTATCATCACAGCAAGATTGGATCGTTTTTGTTTGGTGATTCATTTTTTGAATTGGACTGAGATATCCATTCAACATTTTTTTCACTCATTGGGACTTTAAATATATATCTAAAAAATTTTTGTCACACATTATCTGTTTTTCACTTTGCTGCACTGTCACTAGTGTTTGTGTCATTGGGTTAAATACTGTTAGTTCATTTAAAGTTATTCACCATATTGTTGATTACTAGCGCCCCTTATCCTTCATATCTATTACTATCCAATAGGAGTTATTCACTCCATTGTTTTTTATAGGGGAGCTGCATATTAATATTTATTTCACACTTAGGAACTATTGATTCGTTTTTTTTGTTGGCGCGGAAGTTTTTTTATTTTATATTTAGAAACTTAGATTAAAGTAATCTGAGTGGACACTTTATTTTGATAAGATTTAGAATGTAGCCATTACCAAAAGGTTAAAAGTTCTCCTTTATTATATTATTTTTTGTTTTTTGCTACATTGCCAAAGTTGAAAGCTACAGCTTCTGCATCTATACGCATCAATAAATAATATTGGGTTTTGATTCCTGTGTGGGATCAATGTTCCTGATAAAAGTATAAAATGCAGAGAAAAACATACATACTGCCGCTAATACCAGCCTTTGTTTATCCTTCTTCAATAATCAAACAAAAACGTCAGAATTTCCCTACCTATAATCAATTTAAAGTAGTTGTAAATCCTTACATATACCCAGTGAAGGGACTATCCTCTTGTGATATACAGAGATGAAACAAATCCTCCTACATAAGCTGTATCTGTATCTTCCACCCTCTCTTCTAAATCTGTTTAAAGTTCAGAATTTATAAGTTTGTCTGGGAATTCAGGTAAAAGTGGTCCGAGAGCTGAAATTACACTCTGCAGAGCTCAGTGAGAAGAGCTCTGAAAGCCGATTGGAGTGAAGGGACACACCCCCCTTCATACAGCACACAGGAACAGAGCTGAGGCTGTCGATCTGCTGGAGGTCCCTCCCCATCATCATTTTTCTCTTGGTGTCAGAAGTGGTTCATGCTGCTAGCTGAGGAACCAAGCAGCAGACAGAAATGGCACTTAGCACTTTTAATTAAGACAAGTACATACTATAGAGGGATATGCTGTCTTCATATTTCATGTCTGAGGTTTACAACCACTTCAAGGGAAAAAGAGGGACATTGACTCACTTCTATCAATCTCATTAATGCGGTGTCCTCTGAACTAAGTAGTAGCTACACCAAGAAAGGATGGAAAACCCCCTAATGAGAAGTTCTAAAGAAGTTCCATATGAAAACAGCTGTGGATTTTCCAACAAAAAAACTTTATAACAAAATAACACAATCAAATGAAAAATAATGGATACATAGCAAAATAAACTTCCACCATTCACCATAAAAAAAACGTTGTCAAATGTGGTACCAACGCCCAGACTTTGTTTATCTTCTGCAGGATGTGGAAGCCATCATTGTCCCAAATAGGTTAAATCACCACTGTCCTAGTAAAATACGCCGTGACACCTAGGACTTCTCTAAAGAAAAACTGGCACTCGTTCCTGTATTTTCTGTGGAATCTAGCCAAAATCCAGTGTGATTTATTACAATAAAAAATGATCTAAGTGTTACATGCATAATATTTGCTTCCATTTAACAGTTAAAAATGTAGTGAAATTGCTTGATTTGCATTGACGCCATTACAATGCATGGTAAATGAATACCTTCTTGATGCAATTATACTCAATTGTATAGTTAATGTACAAAAACATTCTCTAAAATTGACTTAGTTATACCATTACAACACAGAAAATAGAATTTTCTTCTAGACTTAAATATAAAGAGTGTATAATTCTCAGGAAGGAATGTTTTTGTGATGGTTCGAGTAAGATGTGTTATTATAGAAAAGTGCACTGTGCCTTCGAATACTGAATGACACTCCACTTTTCTAGATAGCTTTTTTTTGTGCTAAAGATGAATATTTATGTAGAGTGGAAGAAGACAAATTTAGAGTCTAATGTAAGCTGTTGTAAGAGAAGATGTTTGCATGATAAATCGGGGAAAATGGTTCATTAATCAGTTATGCAACAAAAGGGAGGTAGTGTATACTGATATTAGATGGTACTTTATTTATGTAATTGATAGAACAGCCTAACATTCTGGAAGTGTTAGCAGATGAAGAAAAGTACTAAGCTGTGATCAGACTTACAACGCTATAATGTGCGATAAGATGTAGCCATGGTGTTATCATTTCTCTTATCGTCCATGGACGGACACAGCTCCTTAAATCTTGACAAAGTGGGTTATGTTCCTATTCATAGGAGATGACTAGGCAGAACATGTTATTTATCTTAAAACATGTAACTTTAACAGAGTTGAACAGCCCCGCCCAGGGGGCGGTCCCTCCGTACATAGCCCTCCTACCTGCAACCAGCAGCCTCAGTTTTTTTCTGCCTAGCAGAGGAGAAGGACGTGGCTCCCTTTGGGTCCAGAGTCCTGAAGGATTTTTTTATTTTAGTTTTTATTTCGTGATATCTTCTATCAACTGCCGTCTGGGCGACAGGCTGGATATATAGATCCTTGTAGTCTTCCCAGTTCCGGCCATCGAGCGTGCCAGTCCCTTGCTTCGCGCTTGGTTCTGACATACGACATACCCAATGGCTCCAGGAGTGGCCGGTGAGCACATACTCCAGGGTCCACATATGACTGGGCTGCTTGTCTCACTCACAGTGGACCGGGCCGACAGCTACTCCGTACCATCGGTTGTGGGTCTGTCAGGGACGCGCCAGCATGTCCTCGCAAGGACGGGTAAGTACGGTTCCTCCCGTCCCGGCAGGATGGAACAGCTGGGCATTCCCGGGATTAAGGGGTTCTCCTTTCCTCCCTTTCCCTGCTCTCTGTCGCCCTTTCCTCTCCTGCCCTAAGGCCCGCTGCAACCGGGTGTACCTGTGGGGGGGGCTCCGAGTCCCTGTGGGGGACCGTGGGGCGCCAGGGTCCGCTTTCTGTGAGGGGGGTTTGTCTCCTGGGAGTCTCTGCAGGCCTTCTTGTCCACATCCCTGGCCTCGGGCGCCATTTTTTTGCGGCGCTGACGTCATTTTTAGTGTGTTAAAACTTCCATTGGCGCCCATTTTGTTGTAGCCGCGCTGTGGCGCAGGTCGGTATTGCGGGCAGCCATTTTCTTGTGGTTCACGCCCTTTTTTATCTGAGGCATCTGGCGGCCATTTTGGAGTGGGTTTGGCCTTTAGCACTGGCTTCTGAACAGCGCAGTTCTTTCTCCTCACAGCTTCTTTATCACACACGCTGTGTATACAAGGCGGGCAGCGGTGCTGAGCGGTCTCCTTCTGGGTGGTGAGTCCCCTGGGTTACCCCCCCTGGTCAGTGCAGCATGGAGGGTGGACTCTTATGTGTGTTTCACTTGGTCCCTGAGGGCTGTCAGTGGGCATTTATAGAGTCAGTATGTGACGTTTTTTCCCCATACATTGCCAGAGGCAGCAAATGGTGCCCCTGCACCTGTGGTTTCCTTGGACACGTTATAGATAGTCCTGGAACCTTTTGTTGCCAAGGTAGAAATGGATTGCGGGCCTAAGGGGGGTAAGAAAGCACCCCGTCCCCCCGCCATCTTCTGGGAAATGTTTGTCAGGGCACTTATGAGTGCACTTCTGATGCTGTGAGGGACACTCTCCAGCTGGGAATGCAGCTGGGACTTCCGCAGAGGAGTCTGTATCTCTTAGGTCTCACAAATCTGCCCGCTTTGAGAAGTTTTTTCCTTATGTTACTTTCTTTGATAGTTCATACATAAGGAATGGGAACGGACGCAGAGGTTCTTGTGGTCCCCCAGCGCATGGCGGTCCGTTATCATACAGGACCCTTCTGATAAGAGGTCCAAGGCGGTGATGCTGGGGTCAGTGTTGCGACCTATATATGGCTGCAACTTTCCATGTAGGGCAGCACAGTGGTGTAGTGGTTAACTCCCTCACCTGGCAGCAAGAGGGTCACTGGTTCGAACCCGGACCCAGGCACCACCTGCCTGGAGTTTGCATGTTCTCCCTGTGTCTGCGCGGGTTTCCTCCGGGTTCTCCGGTTTCCTCCCACACCCCAAAGACATGCACGCCACAGTAAAAACATATGCACTAATACATACACAGTGTGTGTATTTTAAATGGCCCCGTCGCAGTTTGCTTGGGGTTTGCATGTTTTCCCTGTGTCTGCGTGGCTTACCTCCGGGTGATCCGGTTTCCTTCCACACTCCAAGGACACGCGCGCCTTCCGCGCCACAGTAAAGACGTATACACTAATGCATACTCGGTGTTGGTATGTAAATGATTTCCAGAACCTCTGGCTAAGCTCCCAAGTGAGCTCTGGCAGATTGCCTTTCTGAGGCTTTTTGGTACCTCGCTGGATGACATTGTTAAGATGTCACTGGAGGTAAGAGCACTCTTCTCTCACAGTCCTCTGAGGGGAAGGAGCCGCGCCCTTGGCCGGGGCCCTCTGATTCCGCGCAGAAGCGGTATTTTTGTCAGTAGATCCTCCCGGGCTGATAAGGCTTTAGCTGGGGGACAGAAGCGTCCCTGGGTGCGTGCATGAATGTGCCAGCTAACATACCATGCAACGCATGGTATTTTGTCCCCATCCGACTCAAAGGTGAGGGGGGATGATTTTGCGATTTTGCAGCCTGGTGGACCTCTCTGCTCTCTGACCAATGGGTCTGTGAGGTTGTCACTTAGGGGTACAAGATAGAGTTTTCTTCTTGTCCACCAAACAGATCTTTTCCTCAAATTTTTTCCTCTCCTTACGGCTCGTCGGTCTGCTTTGATGGGAGCAGTACAAGACTTGCTCTGGTGCAGAATACTTTTACCTGTGCCCCTGGTGGAAGGGTTTCAGGGATTCTATTTGAATCTGTTGGAAATACGGTGTCCGTCCAATCTTGGACCTCAGGGTCCTCAATACCTTGTAGGGCAGGACAGTGGGGTAGTGATTAACTCCCTCACCTGTCAGCAAGAGGGTCACTGGTTCAAACCCGGACCCTGACACCATCTGCCTGGAATTTGCTTGTTCTCCCTGTGTCTTTGTGGGTTTCCTCCGGGTACTCCTGTTTCCTCCCACACTCCAAAGACATGCACGTCTTCGGCGCCACAGTATGAACATATGTATTGTTTTTGGGGATTTCTGGCGTCTCTGGACACCAGGGTCGCATACTTGCATGTCCCCATCTGCAACAGCCATTTGAGTTTTCTGTGCTTTGCGATTTGACTTAGCGTCGGCACCAAGAGTAGTGATGAGCCGAACACCCCCGGGTTCGGTTCGCACCAGAACCCGCGAACGGACCGAAAGTTCGTACGAACATTAGAACCCTATTAAATACAATGGATGCGAACGTTCGAATTCTAAAGTGCTAATTATAACGACTATTATGCATGTTATTGTCCTAAAAAGGGTTTGGGAACCCGGGTTCTGCACCAGGGGACATGTATCAATGCAAAAAGAAGTTTTAAAAACGGTCGTTTTTCGGGAGCAGTCATTTTAATGATGCATAAAGTGAAAAAAAAAAAGTCAAATATTCCTTTAAATATCGTACCTGGGGGGTGTCTAAAGTATGCCTGTGAAGTGCCACGTGTTTCCCGTGTTTAGAACTGTCCCTGCACAAAATGACACTTCTAAAGGAAAAAAAAGCCATTTAAAACTGCTTGCGGCTTTAATGTAATGTCTGGTCCCGGTAATATGGATGAAAATCTTTAAGAAAAATGGCATAGCTACCCCATGACCCCCCCCCACCCCAGCCCATTACCAGCCCCTTTGGGTCTTGTATGGATATTAAGGGGAACATAAAAATAAATAGTGCAGCGCTTTAAAAGTCCATATATCAAAGATAGAAAAACAGCACAGTAAATCAGTATATAATCCCCGTGATCTTCATAGATGACACATGGACTCTTGATTGCATGCAGGTGGTAACAGACACACACACAGTGAGAGACCTCCACCAACAGATAAATTGGCCGCTCACCTTCCAACATGGACCCTTTAATTATAGAGGGTCACTGAAAAACTTTCCCTTACGGGTTAATCCAAAGCAGATAAAGATGTAAACTTCCCCAAAAGGATTAGGGTCATCAATTCCATATAACATCAGGATCATTCAAAAACTTCCAGGTATTAAGTTCATAGGGCAGTGTTTACATGTGGAAAATATATAAGCAGACCATAGTGTTTCTCCGTAATAAAAAACAATTTAATGAAAAACGAAAGTAGTGCACTTACATTTAAAAGGCACTAAACCAGTGCCGAGGTACAACAGCGCGTCTGGTGAGACTGTGAATGAACTGCGGGTGACGTCACGAACTTCCCATCCGTACGCACGTTACGTCCCAGTAGGCGGGACTTCATCAGCGGATATGGGAAGAACGCCAGACACCCGCTCTTATAGCAACAAGGCGCCTGTGACTATGGAGACACGATGCAGCGTCACATGACGCCGATAGGGACGTCTGAATCACATGACATCAACCAGGAAGTGTCCCCGTGAGCCAGATATCCACACAAAGACTCCAAAGGCAACCAAAATACATGATAAAAACTTTGAAATAGAAAATATAAATATATATATATCTAAAATTCAACCAGTAAACCAGCCCAGTTGATTAATATAAAATATATGTATATTAATGCAGCGATCAACTCCTACAGTTACTACCGATATGGAGAAAGAAGCTGCTTATACATTGGATAAAAAATAAATAAACAAATCTGGACTGCAGACCTGAATATAGACGTGACATCAACCACAGCCCACAACAATCTCACCAAACCAAAATAAACATACTAAAACAATAATACATTAATAAATCACATATAATAAATGAAAAAAAAAAAATAAAAAATAAAAAAAACATCTACGATCTAATTAGCGGTCAGTTATAAAACAATTTATGTCAAATTCGACATTTAACCCGTCAGGGCAAAGAACTCGTGTTTCATGAATCCAATGGGATTCTCTTTTGCTCAGCTGACGGATAAAATTGCCACCTCGCCAATGTCTAGTGACTTTCTCTATGCCCCAGAATCTTAAACCCTTGGGATTTTGTTGGTGGAACTGTTTAAAATGCCTAGAGACATTGTGGGTTTTGACCCCCTTTTTAATATTATTAACATGTTCTGCCACACGAACATGTAGAGGTCTCGAGGTTCGGCCTATATATTGGAGTCCGCAATCGCACTCCAGCATATAGACGACCCCCACCGTGGCGCACGTAATCAATTGTTTAATATTGTATTCTTTATTGGTGGCAGATGCCAAAAAAGACTTCCTTTTCTTAAGATTAACTTTGGAGGTCCTGCACGGGACACAACGGCCACATGCGTAAAATCCACCCAGGAATCTAAACATGCTGTTATCTGACGGTACAGGGGGGTTTAGGACACTAGGTGCCAATCGATCTCGCAAGGACGGGGCTTTCTTATAAATGAATTGGGGTTTCTCCGGTAGAACGGGACCAAGAATCTTATCTTGTTTTAAGATGGACCAATTTTTAACAATAATTTTCTCGAACTTTTTATACTGGACATTGTAGTCCAATATCATTCGAAAATTGTGAGAATCCCCATCAGAAGTTTTACTTCGATCAGTCAATAATGTCTGTCTATCAATCATCTTAACTTGTTCTACCTCTCGGAGCAGAACCTGTTCATCATAACCCTTTTGCACAAATCTAGTGGTCAACACTCGTGATTGGTTTACAAAATCAGATACTTGTGTGCAATTCCGACGCAACCTAATATACTGTCCCCTGGGGATGTTGCACAACCAAGAACGGTGGTGACAACTCCCCAGGGGAATGTACGCATTGCGATCGGTGGGTTTAAAGTGATTGATCAACTTAAAATGATCACTTCCCTTGGTGATGGTAAGATCCAAATAATCAACCTTCTCATTATCTATGGTCCATGTGAGGATAATATTTTTGTTGTTGTCATTAAGATGACTAATGAAAAAATCCAAAGCGGATCTATCACCCTCCCACACCAGGATCAAATCATCAATATAACGAAAATAACAAACTAATTCAGGGGGACGACATGCGAACACTGCCCGTTCCTCCCAGTGGGCCATAAAAATATTGGCCACACTGGGAGCAAAACGGGCCCCCATCGCAACTCCCCTAGTTTGTAAGAAAAAATCCCCATCGTACCAAAAATAGTTCCGGGATAAACAAAAATCCAAACAACTCAAAAGGAACTCCTGATGTCTACCAGACAGCGTAGAGGTGGACAGAGCCCATTCCACAGCCGTCAGTGCATCCTGGTGTCCTATAATGGTGTACAGGGACCCCACGTCTGCTGTCACCAATATACTTTTTTCAGAACACCCCAGAGATTGGAGGATCTGGATAATATGTTTAGTGTCTTTAAGGAATGCTGGCGTTTTAACTACCAGGGGTTGTAAGAATGAATCAATGTATTGCCCTAATCGGGCTGACACTGAGTCAATCCCATTTACTATGGGCCTCCCTGGAGGGTTAACACTGTCTTTATGTAATTTCGGTAGAAAATAAATGATAGGAGTTCTGCAAAACAATGGATCCAGGTAAAGAGCCTCTTTTATGGTCAATATTCCCTGATCTTTACCATCCTCAATGATATGGTGTAACTCATCCTTAAAGGACAACATAGGGTCTGTATGAAGAACTCTATATGTATCCTCATCTGACAATAGGTTACTCATTTCCATTTTATAGTATTCTTTACTCAGGATGACTAACCCTCCTCCTTTGTCCGCTGGACGAATTACAATTTCTTTTCTTTTTTCCAAAGATCCCATACCCCGTTTAATATATTGTGGATCTAATACCTTTTTAATTTTCAATGACTCCAAATCCTTTACTACCATATTCTTGAAGACCTCCATATATTTGCTGTCAACATTAATGGGGTTGAATATTGATTTATTTCGTAAAGAAGAATGGTCACCCCTAACAAGTGGTGTAGCCCTACTAGTGTTGGATAAAAAATATTTTTTCATGTTCAAACTTCTAATGTATTTTTGCAAACTTACGTAAGTTTGGAATTTGTTCAAATTTTTGGTTGGGGCAAATTTAAGCCCTCTATCCAGGACTTTGATTTCATCATCATTTAATGTTACCCCACTTAGATTATAAATTCCTGCTCCCGTTATGGTTTCGACCTTTTGTAATCGCCTACCCCCTCTCCTTCCTCTCTGTCTTTTCTTTTTCTTGGGGTACCTACATTGGGCGGTGGATACTGTGGCAATTGTCTCCACCATTCCCCTAGGTTGGGTCTGTGTACAGGGGGTCCAGTTTGGTATCCCCCACGTGACCCTAAAAAATCCCCCCTATCGTGGTCAGAGTGGTTGGCTAACGGTGCAAAACTATTTTGCATAGGAAACCCCCTATTTTGGGGGTAATGGGGCCTCCCTCTATTGGATGGGTCAGCCCCATCTCCAAAATTACGAGAATCTCTCCATGGTTGGGATGCATTCTGATAATAAGATGATGTTGGATAATCATTTTCATAATGGGGGGTTGGTTGATAATTACCTTTACCTCTACCTCTTTTGTTCTTACCCCTTTTGGGGGGACCCCTATTAGGGTAATCATGAGGGGAAGAAAACCTCTCATGAGGGGGAGGTACATCATATTGATACACTGGTTGGTTTCTAGGTGTTGCCATTTTAGTGGCATTGAGAGTTTCGACTGGGGGATTGGCAGTGACATTACCACCACCTATGGGGGGAGCATTCTGCCATTTGAAAATGCTACCTCCAGTGAAATCATCCCAATCCCGTATAAACTTCTTCTTTTTCTTTGTTTGAATCTCAGCATCCCATTTCATAAGCTTATTTTTTAGCTCCCCTGAAAGTTTCAGAAATTCTTCACTTTCTTTATGGGGTTCTAAAAATGAAATGATCTCCCCAATCTGGGAGTCAAGGAGCTTTAATTTTCTTTGTTTCCGAGCCAAAAGAAATTCTATTAGCTCAAACCCTTTTTTGATGAAAAAGCCACTCCACTCAGACATAGAATCATCGTCAAGTAGACCATCATTAGGGGGCACATCCCACCTTAACCTTCTAGGAATAAGCTTGGCAGATAAATACTGTTCAAACGATGTAATATCCCACCAAGTTTTAGTCTTTTTTTCAAAAATATGCCCCAATTTACGAAATGCCTGGGAGATATCATTAATAGGTTCATTAGAAGAATTCCTAGAGAAAACTTCATTAATTTTAACTTCCCGTTTTTCTAAATATTGAAAAACATCCATTATTGCAGCGTGATTGTTGATAACTTGAGAAATCAGAGTATGTAAAAAGAAACAAATCCGCGCAATAAACTATAATGTACTACTAAGCAGCTGAACACTAAGGGTCAAATAATCAAAATCCCTGAGTATAACATAAAAATAAATAGTGCAGCGCTTTAAAAGTCCATATATCAAAGATAGAAAAACAGCACAGTAAATCAGTATATAATCCCCGTGATCTTCATAGATGACACATGGACTCTTGATTGCATGCAGGTGGTAACAGACACACACACAGTGAGAGACCTCCACCAACAGATAAATTGGCCGCTCACCTTCCAACATGGACCCTTTAATTATAGAGGGTCACTGAAAAACTTTCCCTTACGGGTTAATCCAAAGCAGATAAAGATGTAAACTTCCCCAAAAGGATTAGGGTCATCAATTCCATATAACATCAGGATCATTCAAAAACTTCCAGGTATTAAGTTCATAGGGCAGTGTTTACATGTGGAAAATATATAAGCAGACCATAGTGTTTCTCCGTAATAAAAAACAATTTAATGAAAAACGAAAGTAGTGCACTTACATTTAAAAGGCACTAAACCAGTGCCGAGGTACAACAGCGCGTCTGGTGAGACTGTGAATGAACTGCGGGTGACGTCACGAACTTCCCATCCGTACGCACGTTACGTCCCAGTAGGCGGGACTTCATCAGCGGATATGGGAAGAACGCCAGACACCCGCTCTTATAGCAACAAGGCGCCTGTGACTATGGAGACACGATGCAGCGTCACATGACGCCGATAGGGACGTCTGAATCACATGACATCAACCAGGAAGTGTCCCCGTGAGCCAGATATCCACACAAAGACTCCAAAGGCAACCAAAATACATGATAAAAACTTTGAAATAGAAAATATAAATATATATATATCTAAAATTCAACCAGTAAACCAGCCCAGTTGATTAATATAAAATATATGTATATTAATGCAGCGATCAACTCCTACAGTTACTACCGATATGGAGAAAGAAGCTGCTTATACATTGGATAAAAAATAAATAAACAAATCTGGACTGCAGACCTGAATATAGACGTGACATCAACCACAGCCCACAACAATCTCACCAAACCAAAATAAACATACTAAAACAATAATACATTAATAAATCACATATAATAAATGAAAAAAAAAAAAAAAAAAAAACATCTACGATCTAATTAGCGGTCAGTTATAAAACAATTTATGTCAAATTCGACATTTAACCCGTCAGGGCAAAGAACTCGTGTTTCATGAATCCAATGGGATTCTCTTTTGCTCAGCTGACGGATAAAATTGCCACCTCGCCAATGTCTAGTGACTTTCTCTATGCCCCAGAATCTTAAACCCTTGGGATTTTGTTGGTGGAACTGTTTAAAATGCCTAGAGACATTGTGGGTTTTGACCCCCTTTTTAATATTATTAACATGTTCTGCCACACGAACATGTAGAGGTCTCGAGGTTCGGCCTATATATTGGAGTCCGCAATCGCACTCCAGCATATAGACGACCCCCACCGTGGCGCACGTAATCAATTGTTTAATATTGTATTCTTTATTGGTGGCAGATGCCAAAAAAGACTTCCTTTTCTTAAGATTAACTTTGGAGGTCCTGCACGGGACACAACGGCCACATGCGTAAAATCCACCCAGGAATCTAAACATGCTGTTATCTGACGGTACAGGGGGGTTTAGGACACTAGGTGCCAATCGATCTCGCAAGGACGGGGCTTTCTTATAAATGAATTGGGGTTTCTCCGGTAGAACGGGACCAAGAATCTTATCTTGTTTTAAGATGGACCAATTTTTAACAATAATTTTCTCGAACTTTTTATACTGGACATTGTAGTCCAATATCATTCGAAAATTGTGAGAATCCCCATCAGAAGTTTTACTTCGATCAGTCAATAATGTCTGTCTATCAATCATCTTAACTTGTTCTACCTCTCGGAGCAGAACCTGTTCATCATAACCCTTTTGCACAAATCTAGTGGTCAACACTCGTGATTGGTTTACAAAATCAGATACTTGTGTGCAATTCCGACGCAACCTAATATACTGTCCCCTGGGGATGTTGCACAACCAAGAACGGTGGTGACAACTCCCCAGGGGAATGTACGCATTGCGATCGGTGGGTTTAAAGTGATTGATCAACTTAAAATGATCACTTCCCTTGGTGATGGTAAGATCCAAATAATCAACCTTCTCATTATCTATGGTCCATGTGAGGATAATATTTTTGTTGTTGTCATTAAGATGACTAATGAAAAAATCCAAAGCGGATCTATCACCCTCCCACACCAGGATCAAATCATCAATATAACGAAAATAACAAACTAATTCAGGGGGACGACATGCGAACACTGCCCGTTCCTCCCAGTGGGCCATAAAAATATTGGCCACACTGGGAGCAAAACGGGCCCCCATCGCAACTCCCCTAGTTTGTAAGAAAAAATCCCCATCGTACCAAAAATAGTTCCGGGATAAACAAAAATCCAAACAACTCAAAAGGAACTCCTGATGTCTACCAGACAGCGTAGAGGTGGACAGAGCCCATTCCACAGCCGTCAGTGCATCCTGGTGTCCTATAATGGTGTACAGGGACCCCACGTCTGCTGTCACCAATATACTTTTTTCAGAACACCCCAGAGATTGGAGGATCTGGATAATATGTTTAGTGTCTTTAAGGAATGCTGGCGTTTTAACTACCAGGGGTTGTAAGAATGAATCAATGTATTTAGGGTCACGTGGGGGATACCAAACTGGACCCCCTGTACACAGACCCAACCTAGGGGAATGGTGGAGACAATTGCCACAGTATCCACCGCCCAATGTAGGTACCCCAAGAAAAAGAAAAGACAGAGAGGAAGGAGAGGGGGTAGGCGATTACAAAAGGTCGAAACCATAACGGGAGCAGGAATTTATAATCTAAGTGGGGTAACATTAAATGATGATGAAATCAAAGTCCTGGATAGAGGGCTTAAATTTGCCCCAACCAAAAATTTGAACAAATTCCAAACTTACGTAAGTTTGCAAAAATACATTAGAAGTTTGAACATGAAAAAATATTTTTTATCCAACACTAGTAGGGCTACACCACTTGTTAGGGGTGACCATTCTTCTTTACGAAATAAATCAATATTCAACCCCATTAATGTTGACAGCAAATATATGGAGGTCTTCAAGAATATGGTAGTAAAGGATTTGGAGTCATTGAAAATTAAAAAGGTATTAGATCCACAATATATTAAACGGGGTATGGGATCTTTGGAAAAAAGAAAAGAAATTGTAATTCGTCCAGCGGACAAAGGAGGAGGGTTAGTCATCCTGAGTAAAGAATACTATAAAATGGAAATGAGTAACCTATTGTCAGATGAGGATACATATAGAGTTCTTCATACAGACCCTATGTTGTCCTTTAAGGATGAGTTACACCATATCATTGAGGATGGTAAAGATCAGGGAATATTGACCATAAAAGAGGCTCTTTACCTGGATCCATTGTTTTGCAGAACTCCTATCATTTATTTTCTACCGAAATTACATAAAGACAGTGTTAACCCTCCAGGGAGGCCCATAGTAAATGGGATTGACTCAGTGTCAGCCCGATTAGGGCAATACATTGATTCATTCTTACAACCCCTGGTAGTTAAAACGCCAGCATTCCTTAAAGACACTAAACATATTATCCAGATCCTCCAATCTCTGGGGTGTTCTGAAAAAAGTATATTGGTGACAGCAGACGTGGGGTCCCTGTACACCATTATAGGACACCAGGATGCACTGACGGCTGTGGAATGGGCTCTGTCCACCTCTACGCTGTCTGGTAGACATCAGGAGTTCCTTTTGAGTTGTTTGGATTTTTGTTTATCCCGGAACTATTTTTGGTACGATGGGGATTTTTTCTTACAAACTAGGGGAGTTGCGATGGGGGCCCGTTTTGCTCCCAGTGTGGCCAATATTTTTATGGCCCACTGGGAGGAACGGGCAGTGTTCGCATGTCGTCCCCCTGAATTAGTTTGTTATTTTCGTTATATTGATGATTTGATCCTGGTGTGGGAGGGTGATAGATCCGCTTTGGATTTTTTCATTAGTCATCTTAATGACAACAACAAAAATATTATCCTCACATGGACCATAGATAATGAGAAGGTTGATTATTTGGATCTTACCATCACCAAGGGAAGTGATCATTTTAAGTTGATCAATCACTTTAAACCCACCGATCGCAATGCGTACATTCCCCTGGGGAGTTGTCACCACCGTTCTTGGTTGTGCAACATCCCCAGGGGACAGTATATTAGGTTGCGTCGGAATTGCACACAAGTATCTGATTTTGTAAACCAATCACGAGTGTTGACCACTAGATTTGTGCAAAAGGGTTATGATGAACAGGTTCTGCTCCGAGAGGTAGAACAAGTTAAGATGATTGATAGACAGACATTATTGACTGATCGAAGTAAAACTTCTGATGGGGATTCTCACAATTTTCGAATGATATTGGACTACAATGTCCAGTATAAAAAGTTCGAGAAAATTATTGTTAAAAATTGGTCCATCTTAAAACAAGATAAGATTCTTGGTCCCGTTCTACCGGAGAAACCCCAATTCATTTATAAGAAAGCCCCGTCCTTGCGAGATCGATTGGCACCTAGTGTCCTAAACCCCCCTGTACCGTCAGATAACAGCATGTTTAGATTCCTGGGTGGATTTTACGCATGTGGCCGTTGTGTCCCGTGCAGGACCTCCAAAGTTAATCTTAAGAAAAGGAAGTCTTTTTTGGCATCTGCCACCAATAAAGAATACAATATTAAACAATTGATTACGTGCGCCACGGTGGGGGTCGTCTATATGCTGGAGTGCGATTGCGGACTCCAATATATAGGCCGAACCTCGAGACCTCTACATGTTCGTGTGGCAGAACATGTTAATAATATTAAAAAGGGGGTCAAAACCCACAATGTCTCTAGGCATTTTAAACAGTTCCACCAACAAAATCCCAAGGGTTTAAGATTCTGGGGCATAGAGAAAGTCACTAGACATTGGCGAGGTGGCAATTTTATCCGTCAGCTGAGCAAAAGAGAATCCCATTGGATTCATGAAACACGAGTTCTTTGCCCTGACGGGTTAAATGTCGAATTTGACATAAATTGTTTTATAACTGACCGCTAATTAGATCGTAGATGTTTTTTTTTTTTTTTTTTTTCATTTATTATATGTGATTTATTAATGTATTATTGTTTTAGTATGTTTATTTTGGTTTGGTGAGATTGTTGTGGGCTGTGGTTGATGTCACGTCTATATTCAGGTCTGCAGTCCAGATTTGTTTATTTATTTTTTATCCAATGTATAAGCAGCTTCTTTCTCCATATCGGTAGTAACTGTAGGAGTTGATCGCTGCATTAATATACATATATTTTATATTAATCAACTGGGCTGGTTTACTGGTTGAATTTTAGATATATATATATTTATATTTTCTATTTCAAAGTTTTTATCATGTATTTTGGTTGCCTTTGGAGTCTTTGTGTGGATATCTGGCTCACGGGGACACTTCCTGGTTGATGTCATGTGATTCAGACGTCCCTATCGGCGTCATGTGACGCTGCATCGTGTCTCCATAGTCACAGGCGCCTTGTTGCTATAAGAGCGGGTGTCTGGCGTTCTTCCCATATCCGCTGATGAAGTCCCGCCTACTGGGACGTAACGTGCGTACGGATGGGAAGTTCGTGACGTCACCCGCAGTTCATTCACAGTCTCACCAGACGCGCTGTTGTACCTCGGCACTGGTTTAGTGCCTTTTAAATGTAAGTGCACTACTTTCGTTTTTCATTAAATTGTTTTTTATTACGGAGAAACACTATGGTCTGCTTATATATTTTCCACATGTAAACACTGCCCTATGAACTTAATACCTGGAAGTTTTTGAATGATCCTGATGTTATATGGAATTGATGACCCTAATCCTTTTGGGGAAGTTTACATCTTTATCTGCTTTGGATTAACCCGTAAGGGAAAGTTTTTCAGTGACCCTCTATAATTAAAGGGTCCATGTTGGAAGGTGAGCGGCCAATTTATCTGTTGGTGGAGGTCTCTCACTGTGTGTGTGTCTGTTACCACCTGCATGCAATCAAGAGTCCATGTGTCATCTATGAAGATCACGGGGATTATATACTGATTTACTGTGCTGTTTTTCTATCTTTGATATATGGACTTTTAAAGCGCTGCACTATTTATTTTTATGTTATACTCAGGGATTTTGATTATTTGACCCTTAGTGTTCAGCTGCTTAGTAGTACATTATAGTTTATTGCGCGGATTTGTTTCTTTTTACATATTAAGGGGAACCCCACACATAAAATAAAAAAGGCCCTATATACTCTGAACAGCCGTATACAGGCGGTGCATACAAGACAGGGACTGTAGGTTTGTTCTTATGTAGAATCTGTTTGTAATTTTGAACAGGTACATTGTTTAAGTGTAGCTCCAGCCCAAAAATCTATTTTTAAACTTTTTGGAAAACATAGGTAAGAGTTATCACCCCTGTAACATTTGTTTTGCTGTCTGTGCCCCTGTTCAGAACATTTCACCTCACTTTCCGTCCCAATGACAACTGTTTTTGAAATGTGGTGTTTTTCTTGAAACAAGGATTGGTGATAAAGCATCAGTACAGAGGAGACACCTTTCTCCCATATTAATTCTTACAGGAGAGAATTTTCCTTCCTAGGGGTAGATTTCCTCTCACTTCCTGTTGTCTTCTTGCGTTTGCAAGTAGGAGTCGTTTGTAAGTTGGATGTTTGAAAGTAGGGACCTGCCGTATATACTCTGCAGAAATAGGCCCCTTAGTTGTTGGTGTTGGCACAACACTGTAAGCACTCACAGTTACTCTTGGTTGGTGCTGGAACGCCCTGCTGTCAACTATTATATCAGGAATTGTAATTACATATAATTGTTGAACAGTGGTAGTAAAAATTGGGCCTTTGATGGTGGTGCTGGTGCCACAACACTGTAAGCCCTGACAGTTACTCTTGGTGGGTGCAGCAATGGGCCCTGCTGTGAATTATTAGATCAAGAATTGTAATTGCATGCCCCTGTTGAACAGGGGCTGAAAAATTGGGCCTTTCGTGGTGGTGGTGGTGGTGGTGGTGTTGCCACAACACTGTAAGCCCTCAGAGTTACTCTTGGTGGGTGCAGGAATGGGCCCTGCTGTGAATTATTAGATCAAGAATTGTAATTACATGCCCCTTTTGAACAGGGGCTGAAAAATTGGGCCTTTCGTGGTGGTGGTGGTGGTGGCATTGCCACAACACTGTAAGCCCTCAGAGTTACTCTTGGTGGGTGCAGCAATGGGCCCTGCTGTGAATTATTAGATCAAGAATTGTAATTACATGCCCCTGTTGAACAGGGGCTGAAAAATTGGGCCTTAGGCACTGGTGGCACAACACTGCAACCCCTCACAGATACTGTACTTGGAGCACAGCAATGAGCCCTGTTGCAAAGTATTGCTTCAAAAATTGTAATTACACGCCCCTGTTAAACAGGGGCTGAAAAATTGGGCCTTAGGCACTGGTGGCACAACACTGCAACCCCTCACAGATACTGTACTTGGAGCACAGCAATGAGCCCTGTTGCAAAGTATTGCTTCAAAAATTGTAATTACACGCCCCTGTTAAACAGGGGCTGAAAAATTGGGCGTTAGGCACTGGTGGCGGCACCCATAAACAAAAATGATCTTCCAAGCTATCATCATCAATCGTATCATTGAGGACTCGGAGGAGGAGGATAGCCAGTCAACATAACAGCACAGGCACTCAGCATCAGCATCAGTCTTGAAGGGATGTGACATGTTAAAATCAATTAGTCTGTTATATCAGCATCAGGTGTGTGGTAGCTGGTGGTGATCCAAGACTGGTTCATCTTGATGAAAGTCAGTCGATCAACCGAGTCGGTGGAGAGGCGCACCCTGTGATCCGTGACAAATCCTCCAGCAGCACTGAATGTGCGTTCCGAAAGAACGCTGGATGCAGGACAGGCCAGTAGCTCAATTGCATACTGTGCAAGCTCTGGCCAGTGATCCATCCTCAAGACCCAGTAAGCCAGAGGATATTCGGTGGGGAAGGTGTCCAAGTCTGACCTTGCCCCTAGATATTCCTGCACCATGTTTATCAGACGCTGGCGATGGTTGCTGGAACCGATCATACTTTGGGGCTGCGGACTAAAGAATTGTCTGAACGCATCGGTCAGACGGCCACCTTCCCCACCGCTCCTTCTTTGACTGGCCGAAGCCTCAGCAACTCGTTGTCCAGGACCAGGAGTTTGTAACCTCCCAGTCTCTGGGAACGCGTTGCACAGACCTTTCTGCAAGGCCTCCCGGAGTTGTCTCATCCTCTGCTCCCTCTGCGACGGTAACATAAGGTCCGCAACCTTACCCTTGTACCGTGGATCAAGGAGAGTGGCCAGCCAGTAATGGTCCCTCTCCTTGATCCGAAGAATACGAGGATCCTTCCGCAGACTTTGCAGGATCAGGGAGGCCATGCAGCGTAGGTTTGCTGAGGCATTCGGTCCGGAGTCCTCTGGGTCACTAAGGACGACATGATCCGCAGCCACCTCCTCCCAGCCACGTACAAGTCCACGGGTTTCTTGGGACTGTAAATCATCCCTAAAAGACTGCTGCTGTTGATGCTGCTGAGTGCCAGGCTCCACCTCCATGCTGACACAATCCTCCTCCTCCTCCTCCTCCTCGTCCTCTTCCTGTGCGATGGGTGGGACAGAAGGAACACTGTCTGGGTAAAGGGGGCCTTGAGAGGCAAGGAAGTCCTCCTCTTCCTGCCTCTGTTCTGCCTCAAGTGCCCTGTTCATTATTCCACGCAGCGTGTGCTCCAACAGGTGGACAAGAGGTACAGTGTCACTGATGCATGCACTGTCACTGCTCACCATCCTTTTGGCCTCCTCAAATGGTGCCAGGACAGTGCATGCATCCCTGATCATGCCCCACTGGCGTGGAGAAAAAAAACCAAGCTCCCCTGACCCTGTCCTGGTGCCGTAGTCGCACAGGTACTCATTGATGGCCCTCTGCTGCATGTGCAGCCGCTGCAGCATGGCCAACGTTGAGTTCCACCTGGTGGGCATATCACATAGAAGGCGGTTCTTGGGCAGGTTCAACTCCTTTTGCAGCTCAGCCAGGCGAGCACTGGCATTATAAGATCTGCGGAAATGCACACAGACTTTCCTGGCCTGCCTCAGGACATCCTGTAAGCCCGGGTACCTGCCCAAGAACCGCTGCACCACCAGGTTAAGGACGTGAGCCACACAGGGCACATGGGTCAGTTGTCCCTGTCGGAGGGCGGAGAGGAGGTTGGTGCCATTGTCGCAAACCACCATTCCTGGCTTAAGCTGGCGTGGCGTCAACCACCTCTCGGCCTGGCCCTGCAGAGCAGACAGGACCTCTGCCCCAGTGTGGCTTCTGTCCCCCAAACACACCAGCGCAAGCACGGCATGGCATCTTTTTGCCTGCGTACTTGCGTAGCCCCTTGAACGCCTACGGAGCACCGCTGGTTCAGAGGACAAAGCACAGGAAGAGGCCATGGAGGAAGAAGAAGAGGAGGGGGTGGAGGAGAGAGGTGTGTCACAACCAGTAGTAGCATTTTGGAGGCATGGCGGTGGAACAACCTCCAACACTACTGCACCTTGTCCTGCATCCTTCCCAGCTGCCAAAAGAGTGACCCAATGGGCCGTGAAAGAAAGGTAACGTCCCTGTCCATGCCTGCTGGACCATGAGTCAGCGGTAATATGCACCTTACCGCTGACCGCCCTGTCCAGCGAGGCCAAGACATTGCCTTCCACATGCCGGTAGAGAGCCGGAATAGCCTTCCGTGAGAAAAAGTGGCGTTTGGGAACCTGCCACTGAGGAACCGCACATTGCACAAACTCACGGAAGGGGGCCGAGTCTACCAACTGAAAAGGCAGCAGTTGAAGCGCTAGCAATTTAGCCAAGCTAGCATTAAACCGCTGGGCATGTGGATGGCTGGGAGTGAACTTCTTTCGACGGTCCAGCAGCTGGGGCAGGGAAATTTGCCTGCTAGAATCGGACGTCGGTGTACTGCTAGCAGAGTGGCCGCAAGTACTTGGCTGTGACACACCTAATTCTACACCTTCATTCCTCTCAGTGCATGTTTCAGAGAGGACTGAAGTTATAGTGGGGTTGGAGATCCCAGCTGATGCGGTGCAAGGAGAGGTCCGCTTTGTTCTTTGGTGTGGGTCTTTGAGGTAGGCTTGCCAACGAGCTGCATGGCAGGTCAACATATGTCTGGTCAGGCATGTGGTACCCAAGCGGCTGATGTTTTGGCCACGCGATATACGCTTGAGACATATGTTGCAAACAGCAGCTGTGCGATCTGATGCACTAGCCTCAAAAAAGGCCCACACCAAAGAACTTTTTGAATGACGGGCAGAGGCAGCGCCCTGCACAGGCGGAGCTCTGCGGTGTGATTCCGTCGGTGTACTGCCCTTACGCTGGCCACCAAAGGGCATCCTGCCTCGTTGGAGATGTGCCTCCTCCTCATCCTCCTCCTCCTCTCTCCTATTAGGCACCCACGTGGAGTCAGTGACCTCATCATCCCCTCCCTCCTCATCACTGGAGCCAATCTGGCAGTATGCTGCAGCTGCTGGAACATGACTGCCAGATTGGTGTCCTTCTTGAGCATCCCCTCTGTCTGCTCTCACGCTACTGCCTTCCTCTAGCTGGGTTTCATCATCAGACCCTTCGAAACGCTGGGCATCCTCCTGGAGCATGTACCCAACACTGTGCTCAAACAGTTCGGGGGACTCCTCAGGAGGAGGACATGGTGGGTCTAGGGAAGGAGTGACTGATGATGAGTCTGACATTGATACCAGGGAAGAGGACGCTTTGGCAGCTGCTTTGCCAGTACCCTGAGCCTGGGTGAGAGAGGATGAGGAGGAGGAGGAGGGCTTGGTCATCCACTCTACCAAGTCTTCGGCATGATGTGGCTCAACATGTCCAGCTGCCGAAAAGAAGGACAAGCGTGTCCCATGGCCATGTGCTGATGACAATGCACCGCGTCCACGACCAGCACTGTTGCCCCCAGACACAGAGCCTGCTTGCCCTCTTTTATTGCCTCCTGACTGTCTGCCTCTCCTTGTTTGCCTTCCAGACATTCTAATGGATGGCCTGCAGGGAGATGGGAAAAAAAGCAATAAGGGCTACCTTCAGGTGTCCTTCGCTGTCCCTTTACTTAAGGATTTCTAAATATGGTTGAGGATGATTGCTTTCGCACAGAATAGCACAATGACAATTTCCCTGACTGTCCAAAAAACAAGGATTTCAAAGATGGTTGATGAGGAATGCTTTAGCACAGTATAGCACAATGAGAATTTCCCTCACTGTCCTTCCCTGTCCCTACAAACAAGGTTTAGCACAGTAAAACACACTGACACTCTCCCTACCTATAGTTTTCTGTCCCTATAAAATTTTTTTTTTTTAAAGATGGTTGATGAGGAATGCTTTAGCACAGTATAGCACAATGAGAATTTCCCTCACTGTCCTTCCCTGTCCCTACAAACAAGGTTTAGCACAGTAAAACACACTGACACTCTCCCTACCTATAGTTTTCTGTCCCTATAAAAAATGTTTTTCTTTTTTGTACATCACGGGACACAGAGCGACTTAGTCATTACTAATGGGTTATATAGATTACCTTCAGGTGCTGGCACTGGCCACTTCCAAACCGGAAGTACCCTCCCCTATATAAGCCCCTCCCATCCGGGAGCACCTCAGTTTTTTGCCAGTGTCTAAGGTGTTGGCCAAAGAGTAACATGTGTTTTCACTGGGCTTGCGTACAGGTTCTTTTGGGCCTTAGTAAGCTGTTCCGGATCCCACCAAAAAAGCTTCATAGCTAAACGGTCGGTACCCGGGCCTTGCAGCAGAAGAGCAAGGTTTTGCCTGTAATGCCTCTCTTAGGAGGGCTGGACCCTGGGATCCAGAGCTCTGGTCATACCCACGACCAAGATGTTGTCTGTGCAGGGTGCTATACAGGTCCAGGGGAGTGGAATCCTTGGGAACCCGGTCCCTGAAGGTTTAATTACAATGCCTGCCGTGATAGGTGAAGTTTGGGCTTCTGTGGACCAAACAAAGTCCTGCGGCGGGGATCAGGTAAGTGGGGGCCCCCAGGAACTTGGTTCTATTGGGGGACCCCCAAGCCTAATTTGTCTTTCTGTCTGTTACCTAACGGTATTCCCGCTAATATCTGTGTATGCCTGTAACTACTGAAAATGTAAAATTTTAATAGTAGTCAAGAAAAAAAAAAAAAAGGGACCGCGGTACCTGTGTTAAACCACTAGAGGCCGCTGTGGTACATTTTTCTTGTCATGTGGATCTTTGGTTTTCTCAAGTCAAAAGATCCAGGCAGTTGGTAAGTTTCTCTGTGGGAATCCACTTCCTCTGCCCTGTTGCTGCGCTCATCCACCGCACAGGCCCTCCGGCAAAAAGGGCCCTGGCTCCTAGTCCCTGTTTGATTTTCGAAAATGGCGCCAATGGCGCACGGGCGCGCGCGCGGGCGCGTGCACGCGCCTCCTATGAAAAAAAGGGGCGGGGCGGGTGGATGACGCTCGATGCGCGCCACAGCGCTTCTGCGCATGTGCAGGCGTCCCAGCTTGTATAAAGACACAGCACAAGTGTCAGCTGGATGCAAACAGAGCTAGCAACAAACAGTGGCACACAGAGGCGGTTGATGCAGGCATCCCCATAGAAAGGCACTTTAGTGGACACCAGCTGGTATATAGCAGCAACTGTGTTAGACTATTACCAGCAAAATTGGTGTATGACGACGGGAATACCTCAGCTTTGTGCTTATAGGATATGTCATCCAGACGCTCTGGAAATAGATCTTCCAAGAAGCGAAAGGGGTCTCCGTCGGGCTCTGAGGATTTTGGGCATGCTGTACTGCGCCAATCTTCCCTGAAATTTCAGAGGTCAGTAGCCGTAGGAACCCGGCAGGAGTACCTGGTACTGCGGCTGTCCCCAGTCCACCTGCTCCTATATATATAACAGAGGAGGTTTTATCCTCAACTCTGGGAGGATTGGAAGAGAGATTAACAGCATTGATCGCTGCTTCCCTGTCACAGGAAAAGCGCGTCCGATCTCCGTCTCCTCCTGCAGAGTGCCTGTTAGTGGAGGAACAGTCCCAGAGATCGACCTACCTGAAGGGGATCAGGTGAGGTTGATAAAGTTATAGAGGAATCAACAGTGGAAGAACCTTTCTCAGCATCTCAGGCTGAAAGATTATGGGTTCAGTCTCTGACTAACATGGTCCGAGCAGCATTTTAAATGCCTCTGGCGGAACCATCAACCACTACTGTCTCCTCGCTGGGGTCGCTGAAAGCTCCCCAGACTGTCTGTTCCTTCCCAATCCACCCTTTATTGGAAGGGTTTATTTACCAGGATTGGGAGCATCCTGTAAAATATTTACTCCCCCCAAGAGATTTCCAGTGATCTATCCCATGGAGGATAAGTTCATAAAAAAAAAAAAAAAAAAATGGAGGGTCCCTACAGTGGACACAGCCATCTCTTGTGTAAATAAATCACTGACATGTCCAGTAGATAATGTTCCAATGTTCAAGGACCCAATAGATAAAAAATTGGAGTCTTTACTAAAATCTGCTTTCTCTACAGCAAGCATGGTGACACAACCTGCAGTAGCAGCGATTGGAGTCTGCCAAGAAATGAAAGATCAGTTGAAACAAGTCTTAAGGGACTTACCAGATCAGCAGGCTCTTGCCCTAGCTGACCTACCTAGAGCCTTGTGTTGCGGTGGACGCCATAAAGGATACAATCCAACAGGCATCCCGCTTTACGCTGTCTGTAGACATATGCGTAGGCTTCTATGGCTCAAAAACTGGTCTGCTGAAGCTCCCTGTAAGAAATTGCTGATTAGCTTCCCATTTCATGGAGAACGCTTATCTGGAGATGATCTGGACAAATATATCCAGAAAACTTCTGCCGGTAAAAGTACACTCTTGCCGGTTAAGAACAAGGGTGGAAGTCCTTCTTTTAAGAGGCCTACTTCTCCAGTCCCTGGCACATCGGCTGTGAAACAGTTCCGACGGCCTCCGCGGTCAAATCCAGGGGGCAGAAATCAGGGACAATCACAGGGTAACAAGAAACCCTGGGTCAAGAGAGGTACAAAACCTCCCCCTAAGTCATGAAGGGTTGCCCCCACTCAGTCGGGTGAGGGGAAGACTTCAGTTGTTCACAGAGACCTGGCGGGACACCATCAGAGATGGGTGATCTCCGCAGTAAGTCTGGGATACAGGCTGGAGTTAAAAGACATTCCTCCTGCCCATTTTATAAGGTCAAACGTGCCAAGCGATCCCCAGAAGAGTGGATCCCTCCTTCTGGCACTAGAGCAACTATTGCCCCAAGGGTAATCATGAAGGTTCCCTTGGAAGAAAACAGGTTCGGGTTTTACTCAAACCTTGTCACAGTCCCCAAACCAAATGGGGACATGAGGCCCATATTAAATATAAAAGGGCTAAACAAGTTCCTACATATCAGGACTTTTTCGGATGGAGTCGATCCGATCGGTGGCCACCGCCCTACAAGGGCAGGAATGGTTAGCCTCGATCGACATAAGGGATGCTTATTTGCATATTCCCATCTGTCCGGCCCACCAGAAATTTCTACGCCTTGCAGTAGAAGGGCGCCATTTTCAGTTCAGAGCCTTACCTTTCGGTCTGGCCACGGCACCACGAGTGTTCACAAAAATTCTGGCCCTACGATTGGCCAAACTAGGAACACAAGGTGTAACGATAATGGCATATCTAGACGACTTGTTGCTGATAGACCACTCAGTGAAAAAAACTAGAAGTGGTCGTTCACAAGATAATCAAGTATCTGGAATCTCACGGTTGCATTATCAACCGAGACAAGTCAGCCCTAAAACCAGTCAAAAGCCTGGAATACTTGGGGGCTAAGACTGGATTCAAATCAGAGAAAGATTTTCTTACCTCCAGAGAAGGTGTCGTCTTTGAAAGATTTGACCCACTTAGTGGGTACAAAAAAGAAAAACCATCCATACGCCTGTGTATAAGGCTGCTGGGAAAAATGGTGGCTTCATTCGAAGCGGTACCCTACGGTCAATTCCATTCAAGGAACTTGCAGAGGGCCATACTGCCAGCCTGGAACAAAAAAGTTCAGGCTTTAGACTTGCCAATGTTCCTGTCCCCTTCCGTTCGCAAGAGCCTCCATTGGTGGTTGGTACCAGAATCTGGAAAAAGGGAAACCCTTCAGTCCGGTTTCTTGGAAGGTGGTCACTACAGTTGCCAGCCTCATAGGCTGGGGGGCAGTACTGGAGCAATGGTCTCTCCAGGGCAAGTGGTCAGAAGCAGAGAAGGCCCTGCCCACCAATCTCTTAGAGATACGAGCAGCCCGGTATGCCCTAGTAGCATGGACATCCAAACTCCAAGGGTCACCTGTCAGAATTCAATCAGACAATGCCACAGCAGTGGCATATATCAATCACCAGCGTGGCACCAGGAGTCGTGCAGCCCAGAGGGAAGCGAATTGCATCCTGGAATGGGCAGAAAGGTATGTCACAGCCATATCCGCGGTTTTCATCCCAGGAGTGGAAAATTGGAGAGCGGACTTTTTAAGTCGCCAGCAATTATGCCCGGGGAATGGTCTCTTCACCCCAAGGTTTTCCAGGCAATATGCCAGCGGTGGGGAACACCGGATGTAGATCTGCTAGCATCCAGATTCAACGCAAAGGTGGACAGATTTGTGTCTCGCACAAAGGATCCCCTAGCTTGCGGTTCGGATGCCCTAGTGTTCCCTTGGGATCAGTTCAAGCTGATATATGCATTCCCACCGCGATTAATCCGCAGAATCAGGGTAGAAAAGAAACCAGTGATTCTGGTGGCTCCAGCGTGGCCCCGAAGGGCATGGTACGCGGAGATTGTAAAAATGTCAGTGGGAAGTCCTTGGACCCTCCCACATCGTCCGGACCTGCTTTCGCAAGGACCGATATACTACCCTTCCTTACCAGCCCTAGGTTTGATGGCCTGGCTATTGAAGCCCACATTCTAAAAAAGAGAGGGCTCTCTAATCCTGTGGTATCTACCATGATCAATGCCAGGAAGCCGGTATCCAGGCAGATCTATTATAGGATCTAGAAGGCGTACATCACGTGGTGTGAGGCCAGGAAATGGCATCCACGTAAGTACGTAATAGGTAGGATTCTGGACTTCCTACAGTGGGCTGTACATAGGAAGCTTGCCTTGAGTACTATCAAGGGTCAGACGGCCTTGTCAATATTTTTTTCAAAGGCCCTTGGCTTTGCATTCATTAGTCAAAGCTTTCATACAAGGAGTGATGCGTATTAGCCCTCCGGTTAGTATTCCCATATGTCCATGGGACTTAAACCTGGTTCTGTCAGTTCTACAGAAACAACCATTTGAACCATTGCGGCACATTTCCTTGGTTCTTTTCACCAGGAAATTGATTTTCTTAGTAGCCATTTGTTCGGCTAAAAGAGTATCGGAATTAGCCGCCTTGTCCTGTAAGGAGTCATATCTGGTTATCCATAAGGACAGAGTAGTATTACGTCCTCATCCAGCCTTCTTCCTAAGGTGGTATCGAGGTGCCATTTGAACCAAGATGTGGTTCTTCCTTCCTTTTTCCCCAAACCTAGTTCGGTAGAGGAAAAGTTATTGCATTCTGTGGATGTAGTAAAAGCAGTTATCTTAAAGCCACTGCTCAGATTCGTAGAACGGATACTTTGTTTGTTCTGCCGGAAGGCCCCAGAAAGGGTCAGGCAGCATCAAAAATCTACTTTAGCCAAGTGGATTCGACAGGTCATAATACAAGCCTATGGCTTGAAAAGGAGACCGCCTCCGTTCAAAGTTAGGGCGCACTCCACAAGAGCAGTTGGAACTTCATGGGCAGTGCATCACCAAGCCTCCCTGGCTCAAGTCTGTAAGGCCACAACATGGTCCTTAGTACGCACGTTTACTAGATTCTACCAGGTAGACGTCAGAAGTCAGGAGGATGTCGCCTTTGGGCGCAGTGTGTTGCAGGCCGCAAAAGAGCCTCATGCCTGATGGCGCCCAGCTTATGTATCCCTCCCCTCATTTGGCATTGCTTTGGGACGTCCCATTAGTAATGACTAAGAAGCTCTGTGTCCCGTGATGTACGAAAAAGAAAAAGGGATTTTTATAACAGCTTACCTGTAAAATCCTTTTCTTGGAGTACATCACGGGACACAGAGCTCCCACCCCTCTTTTTGGGACACTTATTGCTTTGCTACAAAACTGAGGTGCTCCCGGATGGGAGGGGCTTATATAGGGGAGGGTACTTCCGGTTTGGAAGTGGCCAGTGCCAGCACCTGAAGGTAATCTATATAACCCATTAGTAATGACTAAGTCGCTCTGTGTCCCGTGATGTACTCCAAGAAAAGGATTTTACAGGTAAGCTGTTATAAAAATCCCTTTTTTTTAAAGATGGTTGATGAGGAATGCTTTAGCACAGTATAGCACAATGAGAATTTCCCTCACTGTCCTTCCCTGTCCCTACAAACAAGGTTTAGCACAGTAAAACACACTGACACTCTCCCTACCTATAGTTTTCTGTCCCTATAAAAATTTTTTTTTTTAAAGATGGTTGATGAGGAATGCTTTAGCACAGTATAGCACAATGAGAATTTCCCTCACTGTCCTTCCCTGTCCCTACAAACAAGGTTTAGCACAGTAAAACACACTGACACTCTCCCTACCTATAGTTTTCTGTCCCTATAATTTTTTTTTTTTTTAAAGATGGTTGATGAGGAATGCTTTAGCACAGTATAGCACAATGAGAATTTCCCTCACTGTCCTTCCCTGTCCCTACAAACAAGGTTTAGCACAGTAAAACACACTGACACTCTCCCTACCTATAGTTTTCTGTCCCTATAAAATTTTTTTTTTAAAGATGGTTGATGAGGAATGCTTTAGCACAGTATAGCACAATGAGAATTTCCCTCACTGTCCTTCCCTGTCCCTACAAACAAGGTTTAGCACAGTAAAACACACTGACACTCTCCCTACCTATAGTTTTCTGTCCCTATAAAAAATTTTTTTTTTAAAGATGGTTGATGAGGAATGCTTTAGCACAGTATAGCACAATGAGAATTTCCCTCACTGTCCTTCCCTGTCCCTACAAACAAGGTTTAGCACAGTAAAACACACTGACACTCTCCCTACCTATAGTTTTCTGTCCCTATAATTTTTTTTTTTTTAAAGATGGTTGATGAGGAATGCTTTAGCACAGTATAGCACAATGAGAATTTCCCTCACTGTCCTTCCCTGTCCCTACAAACAAGGTTTAGCACAGTAAAACACACTGACACTCTCCCTACCTATAGTTTTCTGTCCCTATAAATTTTTTTTTTTTTTAAAGATGGTTGATGAGGAATGCTTTAACACAGTATAGCACAATGAGAATTTCCCTCACTGTCCTTCCCTGTCCCTACAAACAAGGTTTAGCACAGTAAAACACACTGACACTCTCCCTACCTATAGTTTTCTGTCCCTATAATTTTTTTTTTTTAAAGATGGTTGATGAGGAATGCTTTAGCACAGTATAGCACAATGAGAATTTCCCTCACTGTCCTTCCCTGTCCCTACAAACAAGGTTTAGCACAGTAAAACACACTGACACTCTCCCTACCTATAGTTTTCTGTCCCTATAATTTTTTTTTTTTAAAGATGGTTGATGAGGAATGCTTTAGCACAGTATAGCACAATGAGAATTTCCCTCACTGTCCTTCCCTGTCCCTACAAACAAGGTTTAGCACAGTAAAACACACTGACACTCTCCCTACCTATAGTTTTCTGTCCCTATAATTTTTTTTTTTTTTAAAGATGGTTGATGAGGAATGCTTTAGCACAGTATAGCACAATGAGAATTTCCCTCACTGTCCTTCCCTGTCCCTACAAACAAGGTTTAGCACAGTAAAACACACTGACACTCTCCCTACCTATAGTTTTCTGTCCCTATAATTTTTTTTTTTTAAAGATGGTTGATGAGGAATGCTTTAGCACAGTATAGCACAATGAGAATTTCCCTCACTGTCCTTCCCTGTCCCTACAAACAAGGTTTAGCACAGTAAAACACACTGACACTCTCCCTACCTATAGTTTTCTGTCCCTATAATTTTTTTTTTTAAAGATGGTTGATGAGGAATGCTTTAGCACAGTATAGCACAATGAGAATTTCCCTCACTGTCCTTCCCTGTCCCTACAAACAAGGTTTAGCACAGTAAAACACACTGACACTCTCCCTACCTATAGTTTTCTGTCCCTATAAAAAAATTTTTTTTTAAAGATGGTTGATGAGGAATGCTTTAGCACAGTATAGCACAATGAGAATTTCCCTCACTGTCCTTCCCTGTCCCTACAAACAAGGTTTAGCACAGTAAAACACACTGACACTCTCCCTACCTATAGTTTTCTGTCCCTATAATTTTTTTTTTTTTAAAGATGGTTGATGAGGAATGCTTTAGCACAGTATAGCACAATGAGAATTTCCCTCACTGTCCTTCCCTGTCCCTACAAACAAGGTTTAGCACAGTAAAACACACTGACACTCTCCCTACCTATAGTTTTCTGTCCCTATAAAAAATTTTTTTTTTTAAAAGATGGTTGATGAGGAATGCTTTAACACAGTATAGCACAATGAGAATTTCCCTCACTGTCCTTCCCTGTCCCTACAAACAAGGTTTAGCACAGTAAAACACACTGACACTCTCCCTACCTATAGTTTTCTGTCCCTATAATTTTTTTTTTTTAAAGATGGTTGATGAGGAATGCTTTAGCACAGTATAGCGCAATGAGAATTTCCCTCACTGTCCTTCCCTGTCCCTACAAACAAGGTTTAGCACAGTAAAACACACTGACACTCTCCCTACCTATAGTTTTCTGTCCCTATAATTTTTTTTTTTTTAAAGATGGTTGATGAGGAATGCTTTAGCACAGTATAGCACAATGAGAATTTCCCTCACTGTCCTTCCCTGTCCCTACAAACAAGGTTTAGCACAGTAAAACACACTGACACTCTCCCTACCTATAGTTTTCTGTCCCTATAATTTTTTTTTTTTTTAAAGATGGTTGATGAGGAATGCTTTAGCACAGTATAGCACAATGAGAATTTCCCTCACTGTCCTTCCCTGTCCCTACAAACAAGGTTTAGCACAGTAAAACACACTGACACTCTCCCTACCTATAGTTTTCTGTCCCTATAAAAAATGTTTTTTTAAAGATGGTTGATGAGGAATGCTTTAGCACAGTATAGCACAATGAGAATTTCCCTCACTGTCCTTCCCTGTCCCTACAAACAAGGTTTAGCACAGTAAAACACACTGACACTCTCCCTACCTATAGTTTTCTGTCCCTATAATTTTTTTTTTTTAAAGATGGTTGATGAGGAATGCTTTAGCACAGTATAGCACAATGAGAATTTCCCTCACTGTCCTTCCCTGTCCCTACAAACAAGGTTTAGCACAGTAAAACACACTGACACTCTCCCTACCTATAGTTTTCTGTCCCTATAATTTTTTTTTTTTTAAAGATGGTTGATGAGGAATGCTTTAGCACAGTATAGCACAATGAGAATTTCCCTCACTGTCCTTCCCTGTCCCTACAAACAAGGTTTAGCACAGTAAAACACACTGACACTCTCCCTACCTATAGTTTTCTGTCCCTATAAAAAATGTTTTTTTAAAGATGGTTGATGAGGAATGCTTTAGCACAGTATAGCACAATGAGAATTTCCCTCACTGTCCTTCCCTGTCCCTACAAACAAGGTTTAGCACAGTAAAACACACTGACACTCTCCCTACCTATAGTTTTCTGTCCCTATAAAATTTTTTTTTTAAAGATGGTTGATGAGGAATGCTTTAGCACAGTATAGCACAATGAGAATTTCCCTCACTGTCCTTCCCTGTCCCTACAAACAAGGTTTAGCACAGTAAAACAGACTGACACTCTCCCTACCTATCCTTCTCTTTCCCTAAACTAAAGGAATCCAGGTTAAGCAAGAAAAAAAAATGGCACTGTCCCTGCCTATGCTTCTCTTTCCCTGCTCCGGAACACACTACACTAGGCCACCGTGCTGGCGGCCTTTTATAGTGTGGGGCGTGTACTAAACACCCTCAGCAATAATTGGCGACAGGCATCCTGCCTGTGGCCAATCATTGCTCTCCTCGCTGCCGGCGCTGTGATTGGCCAAGCATGCGGGGTCACAGTGCATGCTTGGCCAATCACAGCGCCTGGATGACACTGCGATGGCGTAGTGCATTGTGGGCCGCGAATTAGGCGCGAACGGCCCAAATCGTTCGTTGTTCGGCAAACGATCGAACAGCCGATGTTCGAGTCGAACGTATGTTCGACTCGAACACCGAGCTTATCCCTAACCAAGAGTTGTTCACAAGGTGCTTGCCCCGATCTGGGCTCTGCTGAGACAGCGAGACAGTGATATCGTGGGCTACTTGGACGTTCTTCTTCTGAGAGCTGCTTCTGGCTCAGAATTAGAGGAGGACATGTCTATGGCTAGTCAGACCCTCTGGGAGTTTGGTTGGGTACTGAACATACAGAAGTCGGTGTTGGTACCGACTCAGTGTCTGAAGTCCCTAGGCTTGATCCTGAATTCTTTGGAGGCGAAGGTCTTCCTTCCTTTGGAGCTGTTGCAGACGCTCCAGTCGGAGGTGAAATTGTTGGCGTCCTGCAAATAGTCGTCTCTCCCCTTTTTTGCACGTGTTCTGGGCCTCATGGTGGCCTCCTTCGAGGCAGTTCCGTCTGCCCTATTCCACACTCGAGTATTGCAGGAAGAGATCCTGTCCACTTGGCACAGATCTCCATTGTCTCTAGATTCAGGTAAGTCACCTGGTCAAGACTTCCCTGAGAGGGCGGCTGCATTTCCCGGCTCTTCAGTCGGGGAGGTCGTCCCTTCCTTTCCACAGGACTGTGATCACGACGAATGCCAGCCTCATGATCTGGAAGCTCGACCGCCGATCGATGTCCTCGACATTCGAGCGATCAGACTGTACCTATCCAAAGGGTCGTAGAGACTTTAGGGGCATCTGATCAGGTTTCAGTTGGATGGCCGCAGCGTCGGTAGTCGCTCGCATCCTAAGTTGGACCGAAAGGAGCGTGCCGGCTCTATCGGCTACTTACATCCGGTCGTAGAGACCTGGCAGGCGAACTATCTGAGTCGCCAGATGCTGGACCAAGGGGTATGGTCTTTTCACCCGGAGGTGTTTTCAATTACTTTGTCGGAAATGGGGCACACCAGTTGTGGATCTCCTGGTTTCTCGACTCAATCGCAGGTGTCGAGGTTTATGGCCAGGTCCAGGGCTCCCTGGGCAGACACGTCAGATGCGTTGGTGGCTAGATTTGGAATTTATGCCTTTCCCCTACTGGAATTGCTTCCTCGTCTGCTCCGCAGAGTGGAGGCCGCGGGGATTCTGGTGATTCAACTGCCCCAGATTGGTAACGGCGTCCCTGGTATGCCAACCTCGGGAGACTGGTAGCTGGCACTCCCCGGCAGCTGCCAATGCCGGAGGACCCTCTGTCTCAAGGTCACATGCTTCATCCTGTTTTACAGTCGCTGACTTTAACGCCTTGACTATTGAAAGCCAGGTGCTAGGGGACCGTGGTCTGGCAGATTGGATAATCCCCTTTATGTTGGGGGCCCGGGAACCTTCTACCCGAATGATCTACCATTGCACTTGGAAGGCCTACAGCTCTATGTGTGATGAGATGGCCGGGGGCCCACGGACATGGCCGGTTTCTCTGAACCTGCTGTTCTTACAGTGCGGAGTGGATCTGAACCTTGCCTTGAGCACCGTTAAGAGGGAAGATTTCAGCCTTGGCTGTCTTCTTCCAACGGCCTCTGATGGCTCACTTACTGGTAAGTACGTGTGTGCAGGGGGTTCGACACGTGGTTCCCCCATTTGGACCACCGCTTCCTCTGTGGACTTGACTCTAGTGTTCTCAGTACTTCAGGAACCTCCCTTTGAGAACATCAGGGAGTTTCCACTCTTTCTCAAAAAGTTGTTTTTCTAGTTGCCATTACTTTGGTCAGAAGGGTTTCTGAATTGGCGGCCTTGTCTTGCAAGTCACCTTACTTAGTCCTCCATACGGATAAGCGGTGCTTCGCCCGCAACCTTCATTCCTTCCTAAGGTGGTTTCGGCTTTTCACCTATACGAGGACATTGTGCTTCCATCCTTGTATCCTCGGCCATCGCATCCCAGGAGGCTGCGCTACTTACCTTGGACGTGGTACGTGCCCTACGGGTATACCTGTCTGCTACTGCTCCGTTTCGGAGTTCTGACTCACTGTTCGTGCCGGTATCTGGTCCACAGAAGGGCCTGACGGTCTCATTGGCCTTCTTTCTAGGTGGATCAGGCAGACCGTCATCCAGGCCTGTGCCCTTTAGGAGCGGGCGCCTACCTTTCCTGTCATGGCGCATTCAACCAGGGCAATTGGTGCTTCCTGGGCTTTCCGACATCTGGTTGTCTGTTCACACTTTCCCAATGTTTTACAAGGTTGATGTGTGTGTATCTTCGGATGCTTCCTTGGCCGCAAGTTTTTGCAGGCGGCTGTTTGAGGTTGCAACTCCTCCGTGAGGAGCTCTGTTTGTTTGGGGTGAAGTTAAGTCTTCTTTTGATTGCTGTTCCCACCCCTAGTTTTTTCTGACACTGCTTGGGGACGTCGCACTTTGTCAAGATTTAAGGAGCTGTGTCCATCCATGGACGACAGAGAAAAGGATTTTACGGTGAGTACAAAAAAAACTATTTTTTGTCTGCATAAAAAATATAATAGCATTTATTCAAAAAGCAATTTATTTTGTAATAGCATTCTCCAAATTAAAGCCCAACTCCAGTAAAAAACTTTTGAAAAGAGCGATGAAGGATTAGAACCCCTGTCAGGTTTCTATTGATCAAATGATTTGGATGTAAAGTGCTGGATCTTTCACTGTTAAAGTGGTTGTAAAGGCAGAAGGTTTTTTATCTTAACTTTTTTGATACAGGGCTTTTTTATCCCCTTCCTGCCCAGGCCATTTTTCAGCTTTCAGCGATGTCGCACTTTGGATGACAATTGGTAAACTGTACCCAAATTAATTTTGTAGCACTTTCTTCACATAAATAGAGATTTCTTTTGGTGGTATTTAATCACCACTGGGTTTGTTTGTTTTTTTGCCCAAAAAAAAACAAAAAAATACCAAATTTAAAAAAAAGTTTTTTGTAAATAAGTAATTTTTCTCCATCACTGATATGTGCTGATAAGGCTGCACTGATGAGGTGGCACTGATGAGGTGGCACTGATGGGGTGGCTCTTATGAGGAGGCACTAATATTCAGCACTGATGGGCACTGATAGGTGGCATTGATATGCAGCACTGATAGGCGGCACTGATGGGCACTTATAGCTGGCACTGATGGGTGGCACATATGGGAACTAAAGGGCGGCACTGATGGGCAGGGTACTGATGGGCACTAAAAGGCAGCACTGATTGGCATAACTGATTGGCATAACTGATGGGCACAGATTGGCCTCACTGATGGGCACAGACTGGTCTCACTAATGGGCACAGACTGGTGTCACTAATGGGCACAGACTGGTGTCACTGATGGGCACAGACTGGTGTCACTGATAGGCACAGATTGGCATCACTAATGGGCACTGCTGGGGCTGCATTGTAATCAGGGCACACATGATCCTTTACAAATCTTCCTTGTGAGGAGATGCCGCTAATGGGCTCTCCTCACCTCACACTCTGTCAGTGTGAGGCAAGGAGAGACGATAAATGACACTTCCTTGTTTACATGTGATCAGCTGTGATTGGACACAGCTGATCACACGGGCAAAGAGCCGTGGCTCTTTGCAGAAATCGGGGTCGCACTGTGTCCCAGGAACACGGCGTGCCCTCGATCACTGCGCACCTCCGCAGGCGGGCAATCATGGCTAAACTGGGAGCCATCATATGACGTCGTCCCAGAACGAGAGCTGCACTGCTCTGCTCTGCCGTCATTTGATGGTGGGTGGGCGGCAATTGGTTAATGCATTCTATGCACTAAGATAAACACCTTCTTTGTGCAGTAGCCCCCCTCAGTCCCCCTAATACTTACCTGAGCTCAGGGGCAGACAGACCATTAGGGATCAGTAGGGGGCCCCATGAGAGCCTCACTCTGTCCTGAGAGGTGCCCACAGCTTTACTACCAAGAAAGAGGAAGTTTGAGGTGGGAGGAGGCAGTGAAGCATGATGCTGCGGCCCATGCGGGTGGCTGCAGCAGTGCTTGGAGAGGTGCGACTTCTATTGGCTGGGATAAGATGGATGGCAGAGGCATGGGGATGAGGGCAGCTACTCCCAAGGGGGTCAGCGGAGGGGCGGGGCCATATCCTTAACACTGGGGACAGCAAGTCTGTGCTGAAGAGAGGCGACAGAGTCACCAAGTAGCAACCTACCTTGTATGCAGGTCAGTGATCACCAGGCTGCCAGCAGCTTAGTGTGTGTGCTCCGCTTTTTTCTATATCAGACAGTATGCAATAGTCGGTATGATAGTGTCTGTGCTCATACACTAGGTGCACTTACCTATATATACAGTAACACTGATATCTGTAGACCGAGCGACACACACTGTGTACAGATATCAGTGTTATATATAAATAATAGCACTCAGTGTACCAAGGGCAGACTGACCATTCAGGCACTCGAGCACTGCCCAAGGGTCTGGGGCCAGAAGGGGGCCCGGGCACACAGGGGGGCCCGGACGATAGGGAGAAAGGGCAAGAACAGAATGATGTCCTATGTCTATGTCTCTCCCTGCAGCAGCCGAAAGCTGGCTTCTCTCTCTCCTTCCCACCATCTTTCAGCTGCTGTAAGAAGAGACACAAACACAGGGCACCGTTTTGACGCACAGATTCCCCTTTCTGTCCTGCCTATATCTGATATATCTGTGTGCCCGGACCCCCCTCCTGCAGTTCGGCTGGCCTGCCTGTCTCACCACCTGCTGCAGATAAACAGGGGGATGTGTCAGGATGGAGAGCGGTGGAAGGGGCTGGTACATGTCATGTCATGGACCAGCCGCTTCCTTTAGTGAATAGACAAAGTAAGTGGTACTGATCACTCTTGTGTCCATTCATAACTGAGGCATGGTAAAATTTGGTCCAGATTTCTCTCTCTGACTTGACCTCCCAATGCTTCAGTTTAGGAATGAACCACTGTTTCCTGTTCATTCATCTGCAGTGCAGTTGAGGCTACAGAGAAAGGAATTGTGAAGAATGTGTACTCAGTCCCTATTTCTGTCTCACAAGTGAGACTTCATGGGTCTGTTTAGACCCCTGATATCTCACCAAAGCCCCCCCCAACAGCGTTGTGAAAGAACTGAGCTCGGTGCCCACCCACGCGGGCTTGCTGCATTAATGTTGCATCATGAAGATGGCTGGTGCATCGGCCATCTTTGAATTTTGCGCCCCCATGATCTTCTATTGACTGGGGGCCCCATGAGTTGTCAGTCTGCCCCTGCCTGAGCCCCATCTCGATCCAGCGATGTACACGAGTGCCTCGGTCATCGGGGACTCTCCCTCCTGATTGGCCGAGACACAGCAGCGGCGCCATTGGCTCTCACTGCTGTCAATCAAAGTCAGTTAGCCAATGAGACCAGAGAGGGGTGGGGCTGAACCGCAGCTCCGTGTCTGAATGGACACACAGAGCAGTGGCTCGGCTCCGTGCCCCCATAGCAAGCTGCTTGCTGTCGGGGCACTCAGCAGGAGGGAGGGGCCTGGAGTGCTGAAGAGGGGCCCAAGAAGAGGAGGATTTGGGCTGCTCTGTGCAAAACCACTGCACAGAGCAGATGAGTATAACATGTTTGTTATTTTTAGGGGAAAAAAATGAGACTTTAGTATCACTTTAAGGTCACTGGCTCTGGTTGGACTGTGCTCACAGGATGGGCGGCCTGAATAGAGTCCTAAAGTAAAGTGTATAATAAGAGCCCCACACCAATGGTCATCAGCCAAAACGTTTAATTTCCCCTATTGCAGTTTATCGCTAGCTTGTTATTGATGTCTGCTACCCCATTGAGGATATGTTTCCTCTCCTCTATTGAAGTTACCAGGAGAAGAAGTATTTCTCCAGAAGGGACACGGACAATGGAAAATAAATACTCTACACAGCTGAATTACAATCAGCCTTTTATAAGACTTTTTTAGATTAACCCCATTTAAATTAAATGCTAGTCTGGAGAAGAGTATAAAGCATTAAAAGCATTTCCTTAGTATGCTATCCATAAATTACATGTAGTCTAAATGGTTCAGACTGGAACGTCAACTGTGTTTAACCTCTTCAGGACCGCCCACGCATATATACTGCGGCAGGGCTGCCCTCCTGGCAGGGCTGGACTGGGACAAAAATTTGGCCCTGGACTTCATCCAAACCGGCCCACTTTAATTCAATAAAATGCTGCCCCACACCCCCCCAAAAAATCACGCCCACCAAAAGGCCCCTACATCCATTATTGTATATCATGAGAGGGTGAGAGAGAGGGGAATGAGAGAGAGAGAGAGGGAGGGTTGAGGGGGTGGGTGAGAGAGGGGGGTGAGTGTAAGAGAGAGGAAGTGAGTGTAAAAGAGAGGGGTTGAGTGTAGGACCCCTTTCACACTGAGGCATTTTTCAGGCGCTTTTGGGCTAAAAATAGCGCATGTAAAGCGACTCCGCTGCAGTCCCAGTGTGAAAGCCCGAGTGCTTTTACACTGGGGCGCTGCCAGGGTGTTAAAAAAGTCCTCCAAGCAGCATCTTTGAGGCGCTGGAGGAGTGGTGTACACACTGCTCCTGCCCATTGAAATAAATGGCCACCGCTGCTAAAGCACCTGCAAAGCACTTCGGCAGCATCGCTACACGGGCGCATTTAACCTTTAACTCTGCTGCTAGCGGGGGGGCTGAGAGGAGGGGAGGGGGCTGAGAGACAGAGGAGGGGGCTGAGAGACAGAGGAGGGGGCTGAGAGACAGAGGAGGGGGCTGAGAGACAGAGGAGGGGTCTGAGAGACAGAGGGGGGAGCTGAGAGACAGAGGGGGAGCTGAGAGACAGAGGGGGGAGCTAAGAGACAGAGGGGGAGCTGAGAGACAGAGGGGGGAGCTGAGAGACAGAGGGGGGGTGAGAGATAGGGGGCTGAGAGACAGGGGAGCTGAGAGACAGAAGGAGGGAGCTGAGAGACAGAGGGGGTAGCTGAGAGACAGAGGGGGGAGCTGAGAGACAGAGGAGGAGAGCTGAGAGATAGAGGAGGGGGCTGAGATACAGTGGGGGCTGAGAGACAGAGGAGGGGTCTAAGAGACAGAGGAGGGGGTCTGAGAGACAGAGTGCAGGGTTGAGAGACAGGGGGGCTGAGAGACAGAGGGGGGAGCTAAGAGACAGAGGGGGGAGCTGAGAGACAGAGGAGGAGAGCTGAGAGACAGAGGAGGGGTCTTAGAGACAGAGGAGGGGTCTAAGAGACAGAGTGGGGTCTGAGAGATAGAGGGGAGCTGAGAGACAGTGGAGGGGCTAAAAGAGGGGGGACTGAGAGACACGAGAACTGAGAGACAGAGAGGGGGACTGAGAGACAGAGGGGGGACTGAGAGACAGAGGGGGGTCTGAGAGACAGAGGGGGAGCTGAGAGACAGAGGGGGAGCTGAGAGACCGAGGGGGGCTGAGAGACAGGGGGTTGAGAGACAGGGGGGAGCTGAGAGACAGAGGGAGGGAGCAGAGAGACAGAGGGGGGTGCTGAGAGATAGAGGAGGAGAGCTGAGAGATAGAGGAGGGGTCTGAGAGCCAGAGGAGGGGTCTGAGAGCCAGAGGAGGGGTCAGAGAGACAGAGGGGGGGTCTGAGAGACAGAGGGGGGAGCTGAGAGACAGAGGAGGAGAGCTGAGAGACAGAGGAGGGGTCTGAGAGATAGAGGGGGGCTGAGAGACAGAGGAGGGGGCTAAAAGGGGGGACTGAGAGACACGGGGACTGAGAGACAGAGGGGGGACTGAGAGACAGAGTGGGGGACTGAGAGACAGAGGGGGGTTCTGAGAGACAGAGGGGGGTCTGAGAGACAGAGGGGGGTCTGAGAGACAGAGGGGGGGTCTGAGAGACAGAGGGGGGGTCTGAGATACAGAGGAGGGGTCTGAGATACAGAGGAGGGGTCTGAGAGACAGAGGGGGGTCTGAGAGATAGTGGGGGGCTGAGACAGAGGGGAGGGCTGAGACAGACCACATAGCACTGTCCCTTTCTGCTGTCCCTCCTCTGCTCACCCCTCCGCTGTCTCAGTGTTCTGGCATGTTTGTGTAGGATGCCGAGTACCTGATGGCCAGCAGCGGCAGCGCCGAGTCTCCCTCTTGATCCAGGGAGTGCTCTCGCTGCTCTGCTCCTTACAGCGGCGCATGTTCTCTTCCTCCGTGCTCCCTGTCACTCTGTTCTCTGGCCCAGGCCGCATGGTTCCTGGAGCAGAGAGAAGGTATAGGAATCGAGGTTCTGGGAGCGCCAGGGTGGCCGCGCTCGCTCCTGTTCGCCTCTTCGGTGGTCAGGGAGGGGGTGGAGCTCTTCTCCCTCCTCAGCTTTTACATCCAACTCCCCTCCTCGCTGGCCACCTTCCCCGAATCCCCGGCCCAGAATTTTTTATTTTTTTTAAACGGCCCACTGAGTGATCGGCCTAACGGGAAACTCCCGGTAGTGCCGATGGCCAGTCCATCCCTGCCTCCTGGGTAAAGTCACGTACCTGCCGGCAACCCGTTCCCGCTATGATTGAACATAGCTGGAACCAATCAGCGGGTCTGGCGGACACGATGTTCGTCTGCACCCAACAATCGTTCTAGAAACAGGCAGAACTGCAGTCTGCCTATGTAAACAAGGCAGATCGCTGTTCTGTGAGAGGGGAAGATTGAGATCTTGTGTTTCTGCTAGGCAGGAACACAGATCTATGTCTTCCCCCAGTCAAAGCACCCCACCCCCACAGTTAGAAAGCATTCCCAGGGAACACATTTAACATCACCTGTGAGCTCCCGAGGCCCCCTTCTGTTTGTTTGCAACAAGCAGTGCATGTTAAGCTGGCAACACACTATACAATTTTTATACATTTTCTTTGTACAACTTTCATTTAGATTTACCAAAAACATATAATATGAGCTCAAACCTTAACACTTTCAAATGGTAGGCACTCAGGCAAGCCCTTGTACTACATATGAAGAAGAAAAGAGTGGCGGCACAATCCAGGGATAAAATTGCAGCAATGGAGCCATGATTAAGCACAGGAGTGTGAAACGCAATTGCTGAACCATTTTGTCCCGTGTGGTTATGCTGCAAATTTTATGGACATGAACTAAAGTATTTGCTTTTATCACTGGATCGTGCCGCCACTCTTTTCTTCTTCATATGCTGATCTGGCCACGGACCAGGCAGGCACCCGGGTCTATACAGCAGCTAGGGGATCCCTGCAGGTTTCCTTGAAGCAGTGTGTACCCAGTACAATCTTCCCTTGCACTACATGGTTAAAGGTAAATCTAAAGGATATTGAACAACAAAAATTGTTTAATGTATGACCAGCTTTAGTTGTAGTCATGTGCATTGCTCTATACACTATACAAAACCCATAGTCCATTTTGGGAGCAAACAAGAGAGGATGGTTACGTTACTAAATACAATGGCACCATGGAGAACAAACATAACCACACTGTTAACAGGAAGCTGGATCACAGCATCAAAAAAAAAAAAAAAAAGATTTAGAGATTTGGTAGCGGCTGAGAGCAATAGAATGTGTTTTTGAGTTAGAAATTCATTCTTGAATAGAATTGAAGTTAACTCACTGTTTAAATACTATAGAATTGCTGAGAACACTAAAGGCTGGATTCAAGCCTCTGATCACAATATACTACAGTATAGAATTATTTCATTTTTTTCCCTTTCAATCAATTTTACCCACCAGGCCCTATGCATAGATAATTCATAATGTATACCTTGAATGAGAATGCTTTGCCAGGCTTACCTCGGTCTGGACCATGTGAACACGGTGAAGCCGGAGATCATACACTGCCCCATAAATGTCCACTGAGTCTTTTGTATCAATTTGCTGAAGAACCCTGTCCAGAGCAATGAAGGTCCCTGTTCTGCCAACACCAGCACTGCAAACAGATCAAGGAACATAAGACCTTGAATTCAATTATCAGGATATAATGTAATTCTAGATTCTATGATATTTGGGTTTCATCTGTCTCTTTACTATACAATACAGTACATGTTATGTCAAAGCAGAACTATACTCACCTGTTCTCCAGCACTGAGATCTCCCCAGCCACTGACATCTTCAGCCTGGTGGCCTCCAGGTATCAATCCCTGAACATTTTAATTGGCCAGCCTGAATTAGTGTCACTCCCATGCATGAGCAGGAGTTTAGTCATTTGGTATTGCTGAAATAAATTCTACATTGAGCTGCACTTTAATGCAGAAGAAACAATGTTTCTTCTGCATTAAAAATCCTGCTTCTCCACAATTTTTCATTTTTTTATTAAAGTTCCATTGTAAGGTAGCAAATTGTGGGTAATGTATCAAGCAAATTAGTAACAGTTTGGTAATCTGTTTTTTTGCTTAGTTGCAAGCAACCCCAGTACCTGTGATCCTAGGCAGAACGCTGAGACAGATTTGCACAGGTCTGTAACAGCATGATTATTAGAGATAAAGCTCACTTTACAAACAGATTGTACAATCTCCATAAGACCTACCAACAATTATGTAGTGCAAGGATCTGCCTGACTCTACAAATTGATAGTTTTGCAAAGAATCTACATTAAGATTGTTACATGTATGGTGAGGTTAGGTTTGGCATCAAGATGAGATTTTCATTTAAAAACAGATGCACAATTAAAAAATTATTAAAGTCCAATTTTATTCTGTCACAATGTTAGAGCAGCAGAGAGGGCGTGGGGTGAAGTGGGATGGGTGGTGGGGGGTGTTATGAATGAAGCTGACAACTTGTAATAGATCAGTCTTGTATCTGTCTCATGTGCATCAAATGTATACAGGTAACTAAAAATATTAAAGATCAATTTATAAACTTGCCAATATATTCAGTAAAAAAAATTGTTTAAAAAAACATATGTTTACCTTGAATTGCTCACCAATTATGGCACTAACTACATTTGTTGTCTCTGGTAATTTCTCCCTGACTACAGCATAGTGATCATTATCAAGTTTTATATCTAATTGGCATAAACAGAAGTTTATGAAATTTCATCAAGGCGGCTGAGCAAGCTACCAGATATTTCTCTTGAGGTCTTATTGTCAGTTCGGTAAGTCCTTGTACAATTCATTTCTATAGCAGTGCCTAACCTTAATGACAGATGTCAGTGATGATATACGTTGTCCAGGACACACTTTTCAGCCATAGATAAACTTATATGGCGGTGTGACACCTCCAGTAATTGACAGAGTTTGACATTTCTCTTCTTAGAGGGAGAAATAATATACTAACATGTTATAAAGTGAAATGCACCATTACAAGATTTTGTACACACCTTGTGTGCGGTAGAGCAATAACGTTTATATAATGGTACTGGTTAATTAATAATTAATTTAATTAAATTTAATAAATAATTAAGAAATACTGAGGATCAAGTACAGATGTGCTTAGTATAATTATGATTAGGGATGAGCTTCGAGTTCGAGTCGAACCCATGTTCGACTCGAACATCGCCTGTTCGGCTGATCGCCGAATTTCGAACATTATGGGCCGTTCACGCCAAATACGAGTGGCGCGTTACGGCCCATAATTCACTGCATCATCACAGTGCATTGCTGGCTGATGAATGGCCAAGCATGCACTATGACCCGCATGCTTTAGCCAATCACAGCGCGCAAAAAACGGAGAGCCATAATTGGCCAAAGCCACGGTGGCTTTGGCCAATTATGTTTCAGGGGGTTTTGTACACGCCCCACACTATATAAGGCCGCCACCATGGCGGCCTTGTGTAGTGTGTTGCGGTGGTTAAAGAGAGAGGTCAAAGACAGAGAGAGACAGTGTCATTTATTTTTAGTTAGATAGAGCAGGCAGGCGAGTCAGTTAGCTGCAGTTACAGTGTGTAGAGGATATATATGCATCCTAGGTGTTGTATATATATTTACACACTGTATTCAGTTTAGCTAGATCCGTTCCTGTTATTCTTTATACTGACAGGCAGGCAGGTGATTTTGCTAGATGCAGTGTTTCACTTAGTGTACTGTGTCATTTGCACAGCGTGTACCTGAATACAATTGGTGGTGTTCTCATACCAATAACACAGGCAGGGAGCTGCATTAATTTCATTTAGTGTACTTCTGTCCTTTGCACAGCGTTCACCTAAAGGTACCTCAATACAATTAGTGGTGTTCTCATACTAAAACCACAGGCAGGGAGCTGCATTGATTTCATTTAGTGTACTGTGTTCTTTGCACAGCGTTCACCTAAAGGTACCTGAATACAATTGGTGGTGTTCTCATACCAATACCACAGGCAGGGAGCTGCTTTATTTTTACTTAGTGTACTGTGTCCTTTCCACAGCGTGCACCTAAAGGTACATGAATACAATTGGTGGTGTTCTCATACCAATACCACAGGCAGGGAGCTGCTTTATTTTCACTTAGTGTACTTTGTCCTTTGCACAGCGTGCACCTAAAGGTACCTGAATACAATTGGTGGTGTTCTCATACCAATACCACAGGGAGCTGCTGTATTTTCAGTTAGTGTACTGTGTCCTCTGCACAGTGTGCACCTAAAACTAACTGAAGACAATTGCTGGTGTTCTCATACTAATACCACAGCAGACAGTTGATTCTGCTAGCTGCAGTATAATCAGTATATATATATATATATATATATATATATATATATATATATATATTAAATTAAAAATATCATATCAAAAAAACTTAAGCCTCATATAGTTCATATGATAAACAGCGCTAGTAATGGATAAGTGTCCAAAAACACAAAACACTTGAGTGATGACGTTGCAACAGTCAAACTAAGAGTGAAGTATCTTCTATGGATAAAGTCTGTAGTGCACCCTACACCAATCCCAAATCTTCACCACGAGTGAGGCACGCTCCCCCTCTGGGGTACAAACTCACCACAAGGATGAAAAAGGTCAGCCTTTTAGTCTGTAGGTAGTCTCACTCCAACTTCCGTCATCACCACCAGAGTAGTATGGGTTAAATCCTCAGGCAAACCAGGAAGACTGCAGGCAGCACCCCCTCCTCCCTCTTGAGAAAGTGAATAGTCTATTCTATTACTATTCACTTTCTCAAGAGGGAGGAGGGGGTGCTGCCTGCAGTCTTCCTGGTTTGCCTGAGGATTTAACCCATACTACTCTGGTGGTGATGACGGAAGTTGGAGTGAGACTACCTACAGACTAAAAGGCTGACCTTTTTCATCCTTGTGGTGAGTTTGTACCCCAGAGGGGGAGCGTGCCTCACTCGTGGTGAAGATTTGGGATTGGTGTAGGGTGCACTACAGACTTTATCCATAGAAGATACTTCACTCTTAGTTTGACTGTTGCAACGTCATCACTCAAGTGTTTTGTGTTTTTGGACACTTATCCATTACTAGCGCTGTTTATCATATGAACTATATGAGGCTTAAGTTTTTTTGATATGATATTTTTAATTTATTATTTTTTTATATACATGAGATACTCATTTGTATAAATTTAACAGCTGCTTTATTTGTATTTTACTGATTTTATCATAGTTTTACTAACTTTGATAATTTTATTCTTTCTGGGCTGTTTTACTATTCCTTATTACCCTCTCAGTTGGAGGAGGGCGTTTTTTCAGGAACAGTAATTTAGCACCTAGGCGCCGAGAAGTGCAATTTTGGGCCATTTATTTTGCACCTTTCTTCTATATATATATATATATATATATATATATATACATCCCACCTTTGTGCAGATAAATCTCACTGCAGGCCATTAGTATGTCTGGAAGGCAAACAAGGAGAGGCAGACAGTCACGAGCCAATAAAAGAGGAGAAGCAGGCTCTGTGTCTAGAGGCAACAGTGCTGGTCGTGGACACGGTGCATCCTCATCAGCACGTGGCCGTGGGACACGCTTGTCCTTCTTTTCGGCAGCTGGCCATGTTGAGCCGCAACATGACGAAGACTTGGTAGAGTGGATGACCAAGCCGTCCTCATCCTCCTCATCCTCTCTCAGCCAGGCTCCTGGTACTTTGTTTGGCAAAGCAGCTGCCAACGCGGCCTCTTCCCTCGGCTCAATGGCATCAGTCACTCCTTCCCTAGCCCCACCATGTCCTCCTGAGGAGTCCCCCAAACTGTTTGACCACAGTGTTGGGTACATGCTCCAGGAGGATGCCCAGCATTTTGAAGGCTCCAATGATGGTACCCAGCTAACGTGAGCCCAGAGAGAGGGGGTGCCCAACAAGGCAAGGACAGCAGACTGGCAGTCATGTTGTATGTATCAGGAGGTGTACCCCACACCTATCCCATTCCTCAATTTTCCCCATAGTTTTAAGTTCTTTTAGATTGTTATTATCCCATATGGGGATATCCGATGGTTAAAAAACCGATAGCAAATTACTTACGTCTGTGGGGAACTCCATCGGATAAAAAACCCACGCATGCTCAAAATCAAGTCGACGCATGCTCAGAAGCATTGATTGAACTTCATTTTTCTCAGCTCATCGGAGTGTTTTACGTCACCGCGTTTGGAATGGACGGTTTTTTGACTGATGGTGTGTAGGCAAGACTGATGAAAGTCAGCTTCATCGGTTTTCCGATGTAAAAATCCATTGGTTAAAAAACCATAGGAAATCCGATCGTGTGTACAGGGCTTTAGTGTATGTATAATCAATGCATTTTTTTTTTATTAATTGAGTGGGGAAGGATTATAACATATATCACATTTTTATTGCTGTCTTTGTCCCCCTGATTCAAAAACTTAATCAAAGACTGGGTGGTTTCGCCCCTCTATTTGTCCTGTTGACAATCATCATTGAGTGAGAAGAATTTCCAAATCTTATGCCGCGTACACACGATCGTTTTTCATGCCGTTAAAAATTTCATTTTTAAAAATGGCCATTAAAACCGATCGTTCGTATGCTCCAGGGCATTTTTAACGGCGTGAAAAACGGGCATTAAAAATTTCGAACATGCTCTATTTTTTCACGTCGTTTTTCATGTCGTTTTTTTTAACGACATGAAAAACTATAGTGTGTATGCTTTTACGAGGTGAAAAAAACCGCGCATGCTCAGAATCAAGTATGAGACGGGAGCGCTCGTTCTGGTAAAACTAGCGTTTCTAATGGAGATAGCACATTCCTCACGCTGTAACGGACTGAAAAGCACGAGGCTGAAAAGCGCGAATCGTCGCTCAACAAACTTTACTAACATGAAGGGTTGCGCCATCCGAACGGAACTTCCCCTTTATAGTGCCGTCGTACGTGTTGTACGTCACTGCGCTTTGCTCGAGCGTTTTTTTTAATGATCGTGTGGATGCAAGACAGGCTTGACAGGAAACAAGAAAAAAAACGACGAGAAAAACGTTGGTTTAAAAAATGGCATGAAAAACGATCGTGTGTACGCCGCATTAGAGTTGTCAGTAGAACAAGAGGTGATTGTGAGTCTTACATTGGTGATACCAGTTTCAGTGACAACTGTCTGAAAAAAAATTCCCTTCACTTTGTGGAGATTATCTATTATTCTCCATTGCATCTCTGGGACAGGAAATTAAGAAAAACTCCCAAATAGGATACAGTCATTAAAAACGTAACATGGCTTCTTAGGTCGTAAGACCAAAAGAATCCTGGCAGTCCTCAACTTTTTGAAACAGTTTTAAGTACCCCCCCTGTCAGGAAGCTAATACAGCTAGTGCTCATTCTCATGCAGCTAATTTTTGCACAGCTAATGCTCATTCCCAAGCAAATAATGCTCATGCACTTATACCAACACACAGACAAGCTTGGGCTAAAATCCAATGTGCGCTGACACGTAGATGCATTTCTGTGTGGTGCACATGCATTGGCGCCAATCTGCCTATTTAAAGGAGATCCTGGTGTGTGCTAATCGCTGGATGTTCTTCAGCTCTCCTGTAACCCGTGTTCCTGCTTGCTGACTGATCTTCTGTGGATTCTGGATTCCGACCTCGGCTCGCCTCTCGCTATTTTCTGCCTGTTTCCTCTGGTACTGATCTCAGCTTGCCTCTGACCATTCTCTGCCTGCTTCCCTGGTACTGACCACAACCTGATCCTGGACTTTGCTCTGCCTTATTCCCAAGGTACCGAACTTGGCCTGCTAGTCTTTGAAACTTGTACCTCTGTCACCACATTCAGGGGTGCTTGGACCAGAGCCGCAAGGCAAACCGACTCTTTGACTCGGCCACCAACCAAGGTACATGAAACCCCTCATTCCAACTATTTCCTAGTTCCAGGATACATAGATGTATTCATGTTATGCCTGTTACACTTTGAGAATATATGACTATTATAATGATTGTTTCAAACTGAATGCTTTATACTTTGTCACCTTTGTGCTCTCAGTTGAGATTGACTTTTGATTGCCAAGAGGACTGTAAAGCATTTAATGTTACTTGACTCAAGCAGTATTGAATTTTAGGGGTTGATTTACTAGTACTGTAGAGTACAAAATCTGGTGCAGCTGTGCATGGTAGCCAATCAGCTTTTAGCTTCAGCTTGTTCAATTAGGCTGTGACAAAAAACCTGGAAGCTGGATTTCATGCAAAGCTGCACCGGATTTTGCACTCTCCAGTTTTAGTAAATCAACCCTTTAGTGTTTTTCTACAAAACCTGATTTACTGTATAAAACTACAGATCTCTATACAAAGGTTTGTTCTATGTGCCTATGATACAAGTTCTAGAAGTGACATCATTTTAGCCATACCTGCAATGTACCACTGTAGGACCAGTTCCTGGAGTTCTGTTTATATAATCTCTGACTGTCCTCACAAACTGAATCAAAGACTGGGTGGTTTCAGGGACTCCATGATCAGGCCACACGGTGTAATGAAAATGCCGAACCAGCCTGGCTGCATCCAGTTGATCTTCCTGTGAAAAAAGAAAAACAAGAAATTAATTGTATCCTGTCAAAGAATAAACTCTGTGGTAAGAGGTTTTCATTAGACATGGCAGCCGTCAAACAATTTGTTTTGTTTCGTTCCGTTCCGTTTCGTATTAAAAAAAATCGTAATTCTCAATTTGTGTACGGAATTTATTTCGGTTTTGTACGAAATACGAATTTCGTATGAATCGTTAATTTTGATAACGAATATCGACACTCTATGAATAATAACGAATTATCCGAATTATCCACTACACTAACTATCCCACAAAGGGAAGTCACATGATCGGGCCTGCCCTGTAGGCCTCAGCATCAGAAGAAAACCTCTGATTGGTCAACCAACAGTCACATGTTTCTGTAGTAAAGAAATTTGGACCGAAAACAAATTCGTTATTATTCGTAGAGTGTCGATACTCGTTATACTGAATCTCTAATTCATTTGAATCATTCGTTATATCCGCTATAATTTCTTTCGTATTAGTTGAAATTCGTTATTTGGTAGTTTGGTTTTGGGTAATTTGGATCCGAAATTCGTAAACGAAATTTCGTATTGCGTACAGCATTCGTATTCATAAAAATTCGTAATTCGGATTCGTACAAATGTACGAATTTCGAAAAATTTGTACGAATTTTCGATTCGTACAAAACTAATCGCACATGTCTAGTTTTCATATATAAATCACTATAGACAGGACAACTGCTTATTGACATTAACATTGTTGCTTTGAAATATTGAAAAACAAGCATTGTTCATTTTGTGCTGAAATTATTCAAATTGAGCAATTAACTTGATTAAATAACTCTATTCAATGCATTGTCGGTGTGCTGTTCTTCTCTACATCTGTACGCCATTTCTTAAACACAGAAACAACCTTGTTGAATCCTTTTTATAACATCATGTCAAGACAATTCTAAAAGGTTCTAATCCTCAATAGATGATTAGAAGAGATCACATATTTTTAGAAAGTTTGTACAGTGAGTTTGCATTGATGGACAGTAACAATTATGTCTATTATTAAAAAGTATAACTTCTGACCGGTTTGCAAGAGACATGATAAAAACCATCTCCGTCTACAGAACAACCATCCCAGAACCGGGGTGCAGGGCCTTTGACATTATCTTTCTTACACAAATTTTGGCCTTTTAACATCTCTACCTAACACCTCTACCCAACAACCGATAACAATTTACATCTTTAGCAATTTAAATCGAGGACCTAACACCCATGTAGACATCCTGACTATAACTAGAAAAGGTTGGTCATACAACTTTCACACCTCCCATCCTGTTCTTGGACATTCAACTTCTACCGATTCCATGGCGATTAGATTAAAGTGTTTAAGATGTGGATATAAATGCTGGGATATCTTCCTGGCACTCATTGGAACTGAAGAAGTGGCTTAGTTAAGCTGTGGAAGGTTTTCAACATTATAGGACAAGTCCAGATGTATCTGACTAACTACTACTAGCTATTTCTTTGGTTTAGGAACTAAGCAGCATAAGGTCTGCGTTTATTATGACCTACAAATATGTGCATGCCATTTGTGAACACCGGAGCGCAAAGAAGGTGTCTGTGTTGCCAATAGCAACCAAATGTATGTATTTTTAGCTTTCAGCGCTGTTGCACTTTGAATGACAATTGCGTGGTCATGCAACACTGTACCCAAACAACATTTTTATCTTTTTTTTTCACACAAATAGAGCTTTCTTTGGTGGTATTTATTAACCACAATTTTTTTTTATTTTTTTTTGCTAAATAAATGAATAAAGACTGAAAATTTGGAAAAAAACTACTTTTTCATAGTTTGTTGTAAAATTTTGCAAACAGGTAATTTTCTCCTTCACTGATTTGCGCTGATGAGGCAGCAGGAATGGGCCCTGATAAACTGCACTGATGAGGCAGCAACGATTGGCATTGATGGGCACTGATGACGAGCTGGCACTAATGAGGCAGCACTGATGCGGTCACACTGATGGGCACTGATAGGCGGCACTAATAGGTGGCACTGATAGGTGACACTGATGAGGAGGGACTGATGGGTACTGATTGGCAGCACTGGTGGGTTCAGATTGGCAGCACTGGTGGGCAATGTTGGGACTGCACTGATAATCAGGACATTGATAATCAGTGCCCTGATTATCAGGGTACATGTCCCTTTTACACAAGCCAGTTATCAGCTCTCTTCTCCTCTCCTCATGCTGTCAGCATGAGGAAAGGAGTGTCAATAACCGGCTCCTGATTAGATCCATGATCAGCTGTGATTGGACACTGCTGATTAGGTAATAAAGAGACGCTGATTGGCTCTTTACCTCAATCTGTGATCAGCAGTGTCTTTCAGACACTGCATAGCCAGAGCGCGCCGCCTGTGCCTCGCAGCGGCACGCGGTCATATGACAGCATCCCAGAACTAGCTGGTCGCGCTGTAGCTGCCATTTGGCTATAGTGGGGTCGGCAAGTGGTTAAACACTAATATTCAGAGAAATTGTACCTTTATTAAAGCTTAAGTTTTATTAGCTCTGAAGGATTTATGGAAATTACACCAAACTAATCAATAAAGGAATTGTCCCAATACATTGTGTATTGGTTTATTTAAAAGAATGGATATATGTATATAGTGTGCCTACATTCTTGGGATGCATTTCAATTGTATCCGCATAATAATAAAATTCTCTACAAAGAGCAATAGAAAATTGGACCCTAAACAAAGGTTTCAGTACTGCCACATTATTTGTGATTGCTGCAATGCATAATTTTTTATAGCAGCAGGTTGTTTGTCAGGTATAACTTTCCTTCAGGCACAGTCGTGCTGTCATAGCTAAATGCCACACTGCGAACATGGCCGCCACCCCATCAATCAATCTTTTTTTAGTAAAAGTCCTTGAGTAGATTCTGCATTTCAGAAAATAAGCAGCCTGACCTTTTGCTAAATATTAGGTCCACCCTTGTTGCAGCCAAAGGCACAGATCATCAATACAGAAAAGTTTTGCAAAAAAAAAGAATTACATATTGTGTATTCCAGCATCGATTTTAAGTGCTTGATAAATGAGACTGAGCAGCAGTAGAACCTTTCACAGTGTTTAATCTCAATATGAGGGAAAACAGCTTACACTGCAGATTTTGAATTCTCTTATTGTCCACTCGGGTAGTACAGACTCTGACAGCATTTGAACTATGAGGTCTCCATAATACAATGAATCTTGATCAAAAGGCCAGTAATGATCACATTTTACCTGTAGAGAGAGAATTATTAACTGGTCACTATGTGTTTTACAAAGTAATGGCATAGCTCAACAACACTGTCAATGTAAAACAAAGAATATTGGCATAGAGTCGTGCCATAGTCATGAAATCATAACATTAAGATGCAAATCTGTTCTTGGTTTAAGAGTTACTGATACTGTTCATGTACATATATAAGTGTATTCATACAAAAATTGATTATTTGTTATTGTATTATTAAAGCTGAACTCCAGCTTTTGTTTCAACAAGCTGACCCAAACGAACTGTATCTCTCACTAACATGTGAGGCCACTGGATGTGCTGTATAACCTGTATGTAGCTGTGGCTATATACAGCATATGGCACCGTGTTCCGGGTGTGTGCCGAGACCTTCCTGTCTTAGCCATTCATAGAAAGCGATGAATTCTAGCAGTGAATGCAATGCTTCCTCTGATTGCCTGGGTTTGAGTTTGTTACATCATCAGCCTGCCTCTCTGACTCAATCAGAAGAAGCTTTGTATTCATTGCTAAAATACATTGCTTTCTATGAATGGCTGAGCGCCACTCAGACAGACTCTATTGTGTTCCGGGTTTGAAACAGGAAGGTCTTGGCACAGAGTACAGCACACAGTGCTGTATGCTGTATGTAGCCTCAGCTACATACAGTTTATACAGCGCATCCAGCAGCCTTACATGACCCAAACGAACTGTGTAAATTGTAACAGAAGCTGAAGTTCAGCTTTAAAGTGATTCTACAGGAAATTAAAAAATAAAACATATTATACTTACCTGCTCTATCCAATAGTTTTGCACAGATCAACCCTGATCCTCTTCTTTTTGGGTCCCCCGTTGGCGGTCCTGGATCCTCCCCCCTGCTGAGTGCCTTCAATAGCAAGTCTATTGCTATGGGGGCACTCAAGCAGGCTCCCTCCCAAGCCGTGCTCTGTGTGTCACACGCAAAGCGTGGCTCAGGCCTGACCCAAGATTTTTTCCTCACTGGCTCACTGGCTTTGATTGACAGCAGCAGGAGCCAATGGATCCCGCTGCTATGTGAGCCAATGAAGAGAGAGAGATGCGGGAGAGCCGCCACTCTCATGCACATCACTGGATTGAGGTGGGGCTCAGGTTAGTATAAGGAGGGGCCTGGGAGGGGGAGCTGCACCCAAAAGATTTTTTACCCTAATGCATGGAATGAATTAAGATAAAAAACCTTGAGTCTTTAGAACCACTTTAACAATTCTACAAGCATAGCCATTCAATTTATGTTCTTAGACAATTAGGTAAAAGGAAACATCAATACAGTTATTCTACAGTATAGAATGTTCATTGTCTCCCTGTAATACCAACTTAAAGTGTATGTAAACCTTAACAATAATCAATGTAACTATGCATATACCATAGCTGTGGGATCCCTCTAGAGGTTGAAAATAACTGAAGTAAACACCACTACTCCAGTGATCTCCACTAGTTTCTGGATCCCGTGCCAACAACTTGGCACAAGCGTCTTTCAAAGAATGCTTTGCATTTCCTCACTGAATGCAAAGCATTCTCTTATTGGACGGGGTGGAGAGCATGACATCACTGCCCTGCCTCTCTACTTGATCCAATCAGAGAACACTTTGCATTCATTGAGAAAATGCAAAGCATTCTCTGAATGGCACTTGTGCTGAATGGCGAACCTCCTGTGTTTACAATGCTACAGGCCAGCCACTCGGAATGGGACATGGAAACTAGTGAATATCACTAGTAGCGTTGTCCACTTCAGTCAATTTCAGCTTCTAGAGGGATCCCACAGATATGGTATATACATAGTAAGGCTCCATCCACACTGGGCTTAAAAAAACGTCTGTTCTCTTTGGAGTAAAAAACGTCAATATAGATCATTTTTTGTACAAAGTTTAGATGAGTTTAGGAGAGTTTTAAGTTTTTTCTGCCAGTGAGCTCCAATCAGAAACGCCAATTTTTTTCCTGCCTCTAAATGTTGTTCTTAAAATATGCCTGTAAACGTCCTAATGTGTATGGACACATAGGATAACATTGAGTTGCTTCTACAGGCAGAACACAAAACTCCTGTAGAAGCAATGTTTTTTACGCCAGTGTGCATGGAGCCTTACATTGGTCCAAGCTGGACTTATGTAGCTTATGTAAACAATGCCATACCTGGAATTTATATTTAACAAAAGTTCTACAACAAAACATTCTATAAGCATTCTTTTTTTTAAAATGTAAGAAATGCTGCAGTCATTTTATATATTTGTTGTTTACAGCTAATAGAAGGTTAAAAGAAACGAAAAAAAAAAAGATTAATATACTAGAAAGCACAGGGTACGGTGTAACACATACAGCGTGCCAATATAATTGAGATACTGCAATGCAGTTTTACTTTTCTCTTTGTCAAGCTGTTCCATTTTTCCACCTCTAGAACACTCAGCTCTCTGACAAACTGAAAATAAACTTTCAGTAATAAAAAAATGTACATTTACAATTTCAGGGCTGAAACCGAGTTACTTATGAGAGCCTTTTATTTAATTGCTTCTCTGTCCAATGACAGGTCTTCTGAAAACGGAACTGTCAGTTTGGCAAACATGCAAACATATCAAATCTCAAACACTTTCTTTTTAGTAATGATTACAATAGGCAATGATGATCTGAAAAAATGCAGCAGCCTGTAGCAATCAATCACAAGACCATAACAGTAAAATTGAAGCAGAACTCCAAGAATGATCTTTTTTGCAAACTTACATTGGTCCAGCTTGACTCAATGTAATTATCCGCATCTATTAACTGGGAGGGCCAATGGGAATGCTGAAAATCACTGTAGTAGCCCAAGCTACATATAGTGATAGCTGTGATCTTCTAGATCAGGGGTCTCAAACCTGTGGCCCTCCAGCTGTTGCGGAACTACAAGTCCCATCATGCCTCTGCCTATGGGAGTTATGCTTGTAACTGTTTAGCCTTGCAATGCCTCATGGGAATTGTAGTTCTGCAACAGCTGGAGGGCCACCAGTTTGAGACCCCTGTTCTAGATGCTGCTTCAGCAGCTTCCCCAATGCACACTGAATACGGGGAGTGACTCATTTTGCACTTATAGAATGTCTTGTATTTTTTTTTTTCAATAAATGCAAGATATTAAGCCAAAATCCACACATCTACTGTTGTTGGGCTGCTACAGACAGTTAAAAAATTAAGTAAACACTAACACCAGCCACGTATCCTCAAAAATATATTTTATTATACAAAATATAGAATATAAAACATATACAGGTATATCTATCCACATTAAAACCACCCACCATGCTTCCCCAAACTCCTAGAATTGCTTTTGGTATAACAAAAGTGACTACACTGACAATATATCTAGTCAAGGCACCTGGGCCTAGTGCCAGATGAAGATAACATATATACCAAAGTGCATCAATAACTTGAAAATCATACACAAGTTGAAACATTGGATCCTGCTTGATGTCTATGGGGTAACCTAGGTTAATCCAAATACTGCGTACACAATACAAAATATTCTCTGATTAGATTGGACCAGGTGGAGAGGAGGGGCAGATGACATCATGATCTACACCTCGCTGAATCAAATAATGCCTTGTTTTCATTGAAAATAATAAAATGAGTTCTCTGAATGGCAGCAATGCCAAGTGAGTGACCCCTTGTGGTCGCTGTTCAGAGGGGAAGCCGCTGAAGCAGCACCCAGAACATCATGACTACTACTGTATGTACCGTGGAAAACTACAGTGATTTACAGCATCCCCAGTGAATCTCTAGACATCAAATATAGATATTTACTTTGAGCCAAGGTACACTAACATAAATATATAAAAAAAGATAATTCCTGGACTTCCACTTTAACTTCAGTTTGTTTTTAAGGATTACTTTTCATGTTATCATTGATTTTTGCACTGCCTTACTGAATAAGCCGATTGTATGCAACCTTTCAAGCTGCAGATTAGAAAAAAGTCCAGGAATTATAGGCACAATAAAGCTTGCTGTTTTTTTATAAGGTTGCTGCTGGATTCTAGTAAATGATGACGCCACACATGGATGGGTGCCATTATAACATACACCAAAAAAGCTGCAGCTGAATTGGCGGTATATTGATCCCTTTATGTTTTCTCAAACCTTTGAGAGCAAAGCTGTTCACATTAAAGGGTATGCCAAGCCATAGTTTTGAATAGAGTGGGACAGGATGACAATTCCTGTTAGGTCTTATACTACTATTGTACGGCTTTATTAGAGAAATTTACTCTTGTTTTCTGTTTGGCTGATAATAGTTTCACCAGAAAGGAAGTGAGGGAAAATCTGAAGCAGAGACAGACAGAAATAGGAATGTGACAGGGGTTCTAGCCCTTCCCTTATCTACTAAAAATAATCATTTTTATTTCTTTCAATGTTGCTGTTGGAGATTTCTCCTTACTTTCTGTCTGAGAAAAAAGTTTGGGCCAAAAGTGAGGGGAAATCTATTGGAGACCAGACCTGGATTGGTCTTCCCAACTCTATCCAAATCATGGTTTTTGTTGGACATACACTTGAAGCTCCAAATGTTGGTTATGGGCTGGTATACAGAATGACTGGCTGAAAGTGGTCTAATGAAAGCTAGCAATGTTGCTGACTACTTGCAACAATTAAAGTGTATAAAACTGCAGTAAGGAGTACTTAAATTTACCCAAAATTACCATTATCACATTAAACTACTGTCCAACATGTTATACAATTATAACACATCTTAAAAATTATCATTCCCTTTTCCACTGGCAACAAGTGTACCCTTTGTAGAGCACCCTTTTCAACATTGTTAACCTAGAGGAACCCTTGAAAAAATGTTCAGGTCTTAAGGGAACCCCTGCTAAAAACAATTAATTTGTGGTCAGTGTGCAATCCTTACAGTAGTGATTGGAATACCTTCCTTACTGACAGCTAAAAAGATCACTGGTGTCATACCTCTGACTTCCAAGTGATGATGGCCACCAAACATTGCAGACATCATCAAATGGGAGGTCAGTCAGCCACAGCTCAAGGAACCTCTTGAAAACTATAGAGGGACCCTGGTTGAGAATGGCTGCAATTATCCATCTAGGCAATGTGGGAAGGCTAAGGTAGTTTCCAGTGGTGTAATACATTTAAAGATGATCAGATATCTGGGCATCAGACAATCTCAAAGAGACATCTGCCCTTCTATGACCATGCCACTAAAGCAAATCTGATAAAGTTATCATAACACTTGTAATGAGACTCTTTGCCAGTATTCAACCAAGCTGGAAGGTATAATGGATTTTATATATATATATGTATATATATATATATATATGTATATATATATATATATATATATATATATATATATATATATAGTGACACTATGAACTTATAATTCCCACATTAGTATAAATCACTACAGTTTATAAATTTGCATTGAAAATACAGGACCACTAACATGAACCCTGACTGCTTGTAAAATGGTTTCAGGTAGATTCAGTGGCGGTGCGTCCATAAGGGGCACACGGGCGCCACCCCCTTTCTCCTGCCACCCCTCTATCATCATAGATAGATTCATGCGTTGCATGAATCTATCTATGTTCGCCACTGCCACCCCCTATTCAGGTGCCTGGCCCCTTTTCGGGTGCCGGGCATCTGAATTACAGCGGTAGGGTATTTTTTTGAAGCACCTGATTAGAGCCAAAGGCTCTAATAGGCATCCAAAAAGGTGAACAGCGGGCGCTATGTTGGGCGCTCACAGTTCACTCAGCATTGTGTTAGGAAAGCAAATATTCGCTTTCCTAATACTGAACCGCCTCTCAGCCAGTCAGGTGCTCGGGTCTGTTAACTGTCACTGATTGGCTGAAATGACAGGCGCTGTGATTGGACGCCTATGAGGCGTCCAATCATAGCAGAGGATGGGAAGAGAGGACAGGAGAAGACATCAAGGAGGGTGCAGGACCCCGACCACCATGACCCACTGCCCCACCGAGACAGGTAAGTGCCGGGCAGGCGGGGATGCACACTGGCAGCATTTGATGGGCACAGTAGCGGAAATTGATGGGCACAGTGGCAGCAATTGATGGGCACAGTAGTGGCAATTGATGGGCACACTGGCAGCAATTGATGGGCACAATAGCTGCAATTGATGGGCAAACTGACAGCAATTGATGGGAACAGTAGCGGCAATTGATGGGCACACTGGCAGCAATTGATGAGCACAGTATCAGCAATTGATGGGCACACTGGCAGCAATTAATGGGCACATTGGCGGCAATTGATGGGCACACTGGCAGCAATTGATGGGCACACTGGCAGCAATTGATGGATACAGTAGCTGCATTTGATGGCACAGTGGCGGCAATTTATGGGTACAGTGGCTGCGTTTGATGGGCACAGTGGCTGCATTCGATGGCACAGTGGCGGCAACTGATGGCACAGTGGCTGCGTTTGATGGGCACAGTGGCTGCGTTTGATGGCACAGTGGTGGCAAATAAGTTTGATGGCACAGTGGCTGTGCTTGATGGGCACAGTGGCTGCGTTTGATGGCACAATGGCTGCACTTGATGGCACAGTGGTGGCAATTGATGGGCACAGTAGCTGCGTTTGATGTGCACAGTGGCTGCAATTGACGTTTTTTTTTTTAGTTTGTTTGCACCCCCCCCCCCCCCCAAAAAAAAAAAATTCAAGCACCAGCCGCCACTGGATAGATTAGTTAGGTAACTGCCACTAATCATCCTAAGTGCATTAATAAGAAAACCAATAGAAGCAGACAAATCAAAGCTATTTAAACATTTCTAAAAACTTCTGTGCTTTCTTGCATAATATGCTGTGAACAATTTTTCAAAGGTTAACATGACCTTTAAAATTCAATTTTTTTTCATCGTTTCTTTCTACTTGCCAGCTAAAGATACATGATAAATTATTTTGGACTGATACTTATTTTTAATGTTAAAAGTAGGCTTATTTTTATGATTCCTGTGAATGCTGTTTTTCATTTTGTGGATTTATCTCTCATTAACATCCCAATGATATGCCACCACGCTTCTCATAACTGGATAGTTACTGAGACAAAACCAAGCAGCAAAGCAATCACCAATCTCAAAGGGCTATATTATTTTAATGAAAGCATCTTGTTTATCTATGTTCAATTGCTCTGACATCTGCTAAGTGGAAAAACTTTCCTTTGCTGGAGTTTATTTATTATTTTTACTCCTTATGTTTATCACACTGACAGTGCTAATATTTATGCTTGCAATTTATTTGTCTCATTTCTCGGTAGAGTCTTTGGTTTCTTTCCCCGCCACTTAATGAAACCTTCCCCAGCCTCTTGACCCTGTTGGTGCATTATAGCTCCATGGGACTCCTGTATTATGAATGTATTAAATCAGCCTCTATTTTAGTGGCAGGTCACGTGGTCTTTTCCTTATCTAGATCTCCATGCAAAATGTCTGCAGAGCTCTACTTACAGGGAAACAACAAGGATACAACACAATATAAAACTGTGCTTATAATATTACAAAATGTTTGTTTGTACAGTCTGCTGGAATAACTAATATTCATGAGCACCAATAAATAAAGAAATGTATGTTTCCTGTAAAATAATTCACATCAGCGGGATTCAACAACAACGTGATTACATTTCTTTATTCTTTTGTCACATTACAATGTGTGGACAGTTTCAGTGCACCAGCAATTGGGAATAGAAGACTACATACATCCTTAGATGGATCGCACATCAATGTCTCCAAAAACATACAGGTAAACTATGGTGTGGTTTTAGAGTAAAAGGCTATATGTTGCTCATAATTCTTTTTTTTTTTTTTATAAATTCTTTATTTTTCTTAAGTTTTTCAACAATATTTCAAATAAGCATACATATTCTTAATTCCACAGTTATATTACATTTCATTAATTGTATGCATTCTATTACAACCTAACTTCTTATAGACTCCTCTTTTCCATCCTTTTTTCCCACCCTGCCCGAGAGAGCAAAAAAAAAAAAAAAATTCTTAAAAGCAATGATCATTATTGTTATATACCGTATTTATCGGCCTATAACACGCACAGGCGCATATCATGCTCCCTAACTTTAAGAGGGACGTTTCAGGGAAAAAAACTTTCCACAGCCCCCTGCGTATAACACGCAGGAGCAGTTTACCCTCTATTTTCAGGGTAAAAAAGTGAGTTTTATACGCCAATAATTACAGTAATTCTTTCTCATGGGACTGTCTAACTGCAGTGTGTCCCTCCCAGTATTTCAATGCACCCAGGAGGGACAGGTGCAGCATGCAGCCCCCTCTGCAGGCAGCATGTCAAAGCCTATGACAGGCTGCGGCTGGAGCGGGCTGCATGCTATAGCAAGTGGTACTGGTGTTTAGGGCCTTGGTTTGTTCAGGGATAAAGTTCTGAGAACAAGGGTCTACAGGAACCTCTTCCGGGAACCGACAGGGCCCTAAACGCTATTACCACTTGGTACACTGTTCAACCTCATCCAGCTGCAGCCTGGCATAAGCTTTGACAGGCTGCTTTTAGCGGGGCTGGACGCTGCACCTGTCCCTCCTGGGTGCAATAAATTGTCAGGAGGAACGTAATGGACCTAAGAGATGAAAGTTTTATATTGCGAAAGTAAAGTATTGTACTGTGATATCTATTAATACATGAAGAATGTTTGGAGTTTAATTGATACACTTTATTGGCTAACCTAAGTTTTTTTCCCTGAGTTCAGCTTTCAATCAACATGAGACTCACTGATCTCAAGTGTTTACATGTTTTACTATACAATACTCCTTAACCACTTCCATACCGGGTCATTGTAAAATGACGCCAGCAGGAACCCTCTCTCCCTCCGGGTGGACGTCATATGACGTCCTGGGTTTGAGGGGGGGATATCTGAATGATGCCTGCAGCTAGAGGCATCATTCAGAAATCCTTGTTTTCAGCCAGCGATCCTGCACACCATAAGAATGATCATAGCGGCGGTTCCGCCGCTTGATCGCTCTTATAGGCGGTGGGAGGGGACATCCCCCCCACTCCCGCCGCCATCCGGTGCTTCTCCGGGCTCTCCCGTGCCATCGGGGACCCGGAGAGAATCGCCCGACGCCGGTGGTGCGTCACGTGACGAGCATAGAGATGAATGGTGACCAGATGGTCACCAGTCATCTCTATGACCGTCGGAGTCCCGGGCGCGATGTGATGACGTCACGCCCGGGTCCTCAAATGTAAACAAAGCCGCCATTGCGGCTGTAAATATGAGATCGGTGAAAAAATGTTCACGATCTCATGCTTTCCAGCCTGGAGGAGAGATGTGGGGTCTTATTGACCCCGCATCTCTCCCTAAAGAGGACCCGTCACACACATTCCTATTACAAGGGATGTTTACATTCCTTGTAATAGGAATAAAAGTGATCAAAAAAAAAAAAAGTGTAAAAAAAAAAGTAAAAAAATAAATAAATAAAAGTAAAATAATAATTTTTTTTTAAAACGCCCGTCCCCAATAGCTCGCGCTTAGAAGCGAACGCACACGTAAGTCCCGCCCGCATATGTAAACACCGTTCAAACCACATATGTGAGGTATCGCCGCGTGCGTTAGAGCGCGTGCAACAATTCTAGCACAGACCTCCTCTGTAACTCTAACCTGGTAACCTGTAAAAAATTTCAAAGCGTCGCCTATGGAGATTTTTAAGTACCGAAGTTTGGCACCATTCCATGAGTGTGCCCAATTTTAAAGCATGACATGTTAGGTATCTTTTTACTCGGCGTAACATAAGCTTTCATATTTTACAAAAAAATTGGGCTAACTTTACTGTTTTGTTATTTTTTAATTCATGAAACCATTTTTTTCCCCAAAAAAAGGCGTTTGAAAAATGATTGCGCAAATACCGTGCAAGATAAAAAGTTGCAACGACCGTCATTTTATTCCCTAGGGTGTCTGCTAGAAAAAACATATATATAATGTTTCGGGGTTCTGAGTAATTTTCTAGCAAAAGAATGATGATTTGTACATGTAGGAGAGAAGTGCCAGAATAGGCCCGGTATGGAAGTGGTATAAAAAGCCCTGTATGGAAAGGGTTAAATCAATTTCTCCAGTGACACAAGTTCAGTTTCAGGGCCAATGGCATATTAGAAGATATAATCAGTGTGATCATTTACTAGGCTAGTACCCCCATTGCATATCTTTCTTTACTCCAGCAGTTCTTCTATCAATATTCTTGCAGGACTACTCCTGTAGTATCACAAATACTGATAAAAAGTATATTCTTCATTACTCATCAGCATAACTGTTCCATGTCTTATATGCATGGTCCAAATAATAGGTTTAGAAGAAATCATTAGGCTTAATGGAGGGAAGCTAGAAGCAGTGAACATTTTTACATATGAAATCCTAACATGACTTTGCTAATCAGATAATTATACTGTCGTATTAGGATTAGAAAAATTCTGTGGGCTGTCATAAAAGATTTTTCCTTATTTTGTGTGGTATCAATTGAATAGTAAACAGCTGTCTATGCACAGCATTATTCACTAATAATTGTCCATACTTAAATCGGAACTAATCCCAAAAATGTTACATTCATGGCATGCCTTGAATGATAACCGTTACAGTTACTAGTGTGGTTATGTTAGTTTACAACCAAACTGCCAAGACATCAAATGACTGGTATAGATGGTCATATGTGCAGAACCCTGTCAACTGTAGATCACACAGATGCTAAGATGGTAGCTAACTTAGCTATATAGAATAGGAGAGCTTAGTTCCGCTTTAAGTGCAGTGACCCATAGTAACCAATCAGATTACATGTACCGGTCTGATTTCAGACTGGTTAGTTGTAATTAAGAATCAGCACCCTTTGTAAAGCACAACTGCGGCCAATTTTTTTTTTCAGTATTGAAGCAGGATAAGGTTAGAGCCTCTATCAGTTTTTTTTGTTGTTTGTGTCCTTGTCAGGGTAATTTACCCTTACGTCCTGTCTGCAAATGAAAAATCTTTCCAATGCAGACACAGTTAAAAACACATTTTAGGTAGAGCAGACAAGGGTTAGAAATGATTTGTTGCTGTTGTTTGTGTCTTTCTTTCTTAAAGACAACTATTCCTCTTATTTAGAGGCAACAAAGGGCAATAAAAGGACAACAAATCTCCCCAAGGACCCCTTCCCACTACTGCGTTACAGTAATGCCCATGTTACAGCACCTTTACACCTTTGTGGCAGCGTTGCAAAGCACTACCATCCAAAAGAGACACAGCAGGTATGATTTTTGTCCATAGCGGTGCATTAGGCAGCTCAAATAAATGTATGGGCTGCCCTAGCGAAATAAACTTTAAAAGCATGGCACCACACCACTGTTGTGAATGGACCCGTATGGGTTAATAGACAGAAGAAAGAAAAACTGACAGAGATATTAAGTCTTCTCCCACTCTATAAAAAAGCAGCAAAAAAAATAAAAATAGGCTTTAACTAATAATATCGTTTGAGCTAAATTTGGATAGAAACAAAATCTTCCACTTACCCGTCCTTTTTCAACACACTGTGTCACCATTACAATGTTATGGACATTTTGTTCCCAAGCCATTTTCCAGAAATCATCTTTGGTACCAGGAAGAGGCCCTTGTGTAGCAATATACTCTCTTCGAAAGTTATTACCCTACAAAGAGTAAATTAAACTTTTATATTACAAGAATGGCAACATGAAATATAAGACACTATAAGTCTATTTTATGTGCAGCCTTTTTTAAAGTAGGTTTAGTGCACATCATTTTAGTGAATGGTATTTAATTTATACATAACGCAATCAATGCATGGAATATAAATTATCCTGCTTTATAACATATTGCAGCAGCCTTGAAGCATCATACAGTAAACCTCATTCTTTATAAGCTTGTGAAATCACAGTCAATGTGTCTATAGCGAGGGGGAAGGCAATATAATATTTCCACTTGGTCTGCTACTTTGAAATGCTATGAGAAAAAGGGCAGAGGGCTGATAGAGCTTTAATGCATTGGGGTTTATCTGCTACAGGCAAATATGCTGTTAAATTTGCAAGGGAATTTATCCTTAGTTTAGTGATCTTGGTGAAGAGTTCCCTTTGCAAAGAATACCCAATGGCAGGAAAAAATACCCATTGATGTGCATGTGGTTGGAAGGTGAAAGTCAGGACAGTGTCACCTCATTGAGTTAGTGAGTGAGTGAAAAACTTATATAGCGCTACAAATGCGAACTAAATCGCCTCAAGGCTAAGCTTAGGAAAAATTCCCTTGCAAAGTGAGCATTTACAGTTATTAAATCAACCCCATTGTGTCACCTGCCCAGAATGAATATGCAGACAAGCAAAGTTGGAAAAAAGTCCAGATCACTGACTCAAAGAGGTTAATATACTAAAGTGGAAAGGTTAATACTCCTCTACACATCCTCCAACCTGACACAATCTAATAGGTACACTGCATTCTGCTCCTGATCATCGCTCTGATAACACTCATATGATATATAAACAAAGCCTTAGCTCAGGTAAGTGTAATCGGAAAAAGGGAGAAAAGATCGGTAACAGAGTGTTTTGTACATACTGCAATGGGTCATATGGGGGGGGGGGGGGGGGTTTGCACTTAGTTTGGTGAGAAGGTAAAGTTGGATTCACTTTGAACATCCAATGTCAATGCCTCATAGGCAAAGGAAATCATTTTTGTTGCTAGATGATTGAAGTAAATGGAGATTTGCCTTATTCACTAAGCAAAAATTGCATTCCCTTTGCAGAGTGAAAATCCTGTGCTTCTTTAAATCAACCCCAAAATACTGAAGCAGGGTCTGCATGACAGCCAGGCAATTATCATTTAGCATCTAGCAATTAGCATGGCACTTATCATGAACCTTTCATGAAATGAAAGGACTGAATGGTTAGATCAAGTGGTCAGGCATGTTATCCACAGGGTTAACCTAATAATACTTAATGAGATAAAATACCAGAGAGAGAGCAAGAGAGAGAAAGCCCTCAAGGGCCAACAAATCTCAGTAATAAACAGCTACAATATGGTACTGTACATTAATCACAAGAAAAATAAGCACTATACTAAATAATTCAACCATTCACATTCCCTTTATAAATATCTTAGGTGGTCCTTCTCATGGTAGGGTCAATAATTATTCCTCCAAAAGTCATAGATTTAAATCTGAGAATATAAACTAAGCAGTGAACAGTTCATAAAACAGAAAGTACAATTAAAGCAGCAAAGCTTTTATGAAAATTAAAATAAACATTCAAACCAAGGAAGGAAAACATGAGAAAAATGAAATATGCTTATAAATGCAGTAAGCAATATAATGTGTATACTCACTAAGGAAAAATACACCGTAGCGCTATTGTGAGTTAAATGAGAAATAGTTGACATACTGTATGAATAGTATTTAGCTACATTTAACTGGACTTGTTCTTGTAATGTTGAAAACATATCACAACAGGTATCATAGTCACTCAGTCACTATGTGTCAAGGCATATGTTCATTGTGCAAGAATAGGATGGGAGTGCTGAAAGTTGTGAACCCCCCTGTTCTAATTACATAATCCTGTACCTTGATGTCAGGAAATCTGCATAGGCGTTAATCGTTTCATTTACATGGCTGAAGATGTAAATTGTTGTCACCATCCAACAAAAGAGAGAAGCAGAAGACACAGACTAATATAGTCATCCCAGGTGTAGCTGGAAGGTTAGAATACCACAGAAGGTGCTTTAACAAACATTCCATCCCTGTGTCTTTTAAACCCAGCACTTCACTGAAAAGAAGTGACGTAACGTGGTATGTGCAGTGCTGTGTAGTGAGGAATGCAAAGAACTGTACATTGGGGAGTCAAAACAATCTTTCCAGAAACGAATGGCCAAACATAGGTGGGCAAGTCAGGATTTAGCAGCTTTCCTAAGCCTTAAAGTGGTTGTAAACCTGAGACATGAAATCTAAACAAAGCACATGCTTCTTTAGTGTGTACTTGTCTCTCTCCAAAGCTATAAGTGAGATTTCTCTCTGCTGCCTTGTTCTTCTTTTATCTGCATGAGTCACAGTGACAGTCACAGCTGTGCATGTTCTCCATGTAGTGTAAGGAAGGGAGAGTGTCCCTTCACTCCAATCAGGGCTCAGAGTTCTTCTCCCTTAGATGTGCAGTTTGTGAATTCAGAACCCTGCCTGCTGCTTTGTGCTACTGGAAGATGCTGATAGATTCTGTGTAAACTCTTTTTTTTGTAGAAGGCTGTACGGGGGGCTGCAGATAAACAGGTACAATCTATGTAGGAGGATTTGTTTTATCACTGCATATCACCTGAGGCCAGTCACTTCACTGGGTATGTGTAAATGTTTTTAACCACTTTAAGAAAAAGGGAGATTCTTTCAAGGACAGTGAGGTGCATTTACAGGGAGAACAATTGGTTTGCACCCCTAAACTGGGATGGGGGCCTTCAACGCCATCTGTCTTCAACAGATAATTGTATTTGATATCTCTACCCTGGTGATTTGACAAAATTCACATCTTCAGCCATGCAAATTGAATGATTAATAGATATGCAGACTTCCTGACACAAAGGGAAAGGATTATATAATTAGAACATGTGGTCCCACAACTTTCACACCTCCCATCCTGTAGTTGAAATCAACATCTACCTTGATACCTTCCCTCGTGAATGAATCAGGGTCACTGTGCTACCTGTGTGGATAGAAATTCTGGGTATGTTCCTGACACTTATATTCACTTATGACACTTATGTTCCTGACACTGACTGAAACTGAAGAAGCTCCAATGAATATGGCTAACTACTATTAGCTAATCTAAACAAATAAAATACTTTAAACCATGGAGTGTATTGAAATGGCTTGAAAAATTGGTAGAAATATCTGTTAAATAAATAAGAACAGAGGAAACATTAGTGTAATAGGCAGTGAAGGAGCAGAGTAAGAATATATTTTAAAAAGCAGAACTAAAGTCAGTATACTTACCTTCTCTCCAGTGTGCCAAGTTCATGAAGTGCCCCTCGCTGGCATCTCTCCAAATGGCAGTCTTCAGCCCTCTTCGTTGGCCAGCCCAGGATGACATAACTCCTGTGCATGTGCAGGAGTCAGTAATTCCAACATGCAGGGCCCTTAATGCTGAAGTATGCTGAGTTATGCATGTGCAGTTCAGTTTACATGCTGGGGAATGCTGCGAGCAGGCAGTTAGGTGTATTTTATTGCAGAAGAGACATTGCAGGTCTCTTCTGCAATAAACAGCCTGCCTGCTTGCAAGTGTTATAAAAATGCATTCAGTTCTGCTTTAAACGAGAGATACACAAAAGGGCAGGTGTGCAGAAATGAGACAGTCAATGCCCAGTGCAGAGTAAGGTCTGATAACCACTTTTATGGGGGGGTGGAGCAGGGAACTTAGAATGTTTCTATCACTCTTGCTCTGGTCCTCAGCCTACAAGATAATATTGATTCCAAAACTATGCACATATTAATTCATCAAAACAGGTAATAAATCTCTGTTACTTGCCATGTTAACAAAATTTTTCTCATTTTTGCTTATTTGGCAGTTGGCTTGCTTTGTATAGAGAATGGGTCTGGCCATATACTAATGAATTATTTAGGCCAATTAAATCATGAGACTGCTTTGGGTAAACGTAAACAACAAGAGTCATGTAACAAGAACAAATTTGTCTTCAGGGTTAATATCCTAGATATTTACACTATATGGCCAAATCTTTTGTGGACACCTGACCATCCCACCTGTATGAACTTGTTGGACATTCTGCTCAAAAATCATAGGTTCACAGGTATAACCTCAACTTTTCTTGGAACATTTTGGTGTTTGACTGTATGAGTTTGTATCCATTCAGCCAAAAGAGCATTTTTTTGATATCGGGTACTGATTTTGGACAAGAAGACCACCCTTGCAGTTAGCGTTCTATTCCTCCCAAAGGTGTTTAATAGGGTTGGCGTCAGGGCTTGTGCAGGCCACTCAAGGTCCTCCACCAAGGTGCACAGTCATGGAAAGGGTCTTCACCTAATTTTTGACACAGGGTTTGAAGTTCACAATTGCCTAAAATGTCTTTGCTATAGCATTAACAGTATTCTTTGGTAAAAACATCTGAGCTTAATATTTTGGATTGGTGTCCACAAACTTTTACTATATAATGTTTAGGTAAAGGCAATATGAGTTGAGGAAAGTCAGTATTCTGAAAAATGAAAGCGCTACTTACCGGAGTGTAGCTGGCATTAATATAGTCTGAGCATGGGTCATCATCAACATTGGAAAGTTTTACTCTTGTAAAATCATCTATTGAAAAAACATATTTTTTTAATGATGGGTTGAGAGCACAAGTTTGATTTGCAATGCCTTTGTTTAGCACATAAAGGTAATATATAAACTATTTTGGTAGCAACCCTAATTGTGATTACTGTAATGACCACTTGAAAGCAGCAGGTTTCTGAATTCAGACTGCACTACATTGAAAAAAAAAGCATAGGAGCTCAGAGCTGCTTAGTGACCTTTCACCAACAACTAATCAGCAGGGTATTAACTCCTACTGGTCTTTGCAGCTCACTTTTGGGGAGGGCTTTAAAATAGGAATATACAGTATTAACAAACAATTATATACAGTCACAATTTTTTATGAAATATATTTTGTCAGCGTTATACATGTAGCGGGGTGTTCCCCTTTAATGCAGAGAGACAAGAAGTTCCAGGTGAGAGGTGAGTCGGGAGGAAGTAAAGAGACATTATGGAAGTGAAAGCAGAGGAGAGAGAGACTACATCTCCCAGTACATCTTGCAGCACCCAGGGTGCATTGCTCCAGAACAGAGACTGCTGGGGGAGACTTTATAAAGGGGAGGCGGAGTTTTGGTCGGTCTTTTTGGACACCCCTCTCCTAGCAAGAGGATGTCTGTGCTGAACTGCTGTGTGCACAAGGCCTGAAGCCTGGGCTGTGTGCTCCTTTCCAAAGAGCCCTCTGCCAGCCTAGCAGAGCCTTAGAGACATCTAATCCTCCTTGCTGCAGTACACCAGAAGGATTGAAGACTTGGATGTCGGTGGATTCCTGTTCCTAGACGAATCGATGGAGGAAACGGACTTTGACTTGCCCGGGTGGTGAGAGCTGTTTAAAGACAGATACCTTTATCTTTACTATTCGTTGGGATTACAAAGTTGTTCTTCAAGTGCACCACCGAAAAGATTGCTAGCGAATATTGTTTCACTGAACTTCCATCTAGATCAGTCAGGCCTGACTGCATAGGTAGACATTGCTGGGTGTTAGTCTACCCATGAGGGGAAGTAGCTGTAAAAGGGCAGCGCTAGAGTTGCATAGCAATACTTTATTATTCTGATTACTCTGTTTATCTTTATTACTGTTTATTGCAGGGATCTGCAACTTGTTATACTGTTGTTTATTACTTGCCCATTAGCCTCAGTAAAATATCTGGGTAAAGTACATTTGGTGTCAGTTCCGCTTACTTTAATAGGAGTTTTAAAGTATATTCTGTGTATGTTTGTTATAGGACTGCGTCACCAACAGTTGCGGTCACGCGGTCCTATCCCTCTATCACCAGCTGTGCCACGGGAGGTTAGAGCCGATTGCCAGGGGTTGACAGCAGTGCATTACAGGGCCCAAATCAATATCAGCGGCTCTCTTAACTGGGGGTAGCGCTACACGTGGGGGCTCGAGTCCGGGATCCTTGTACGTTGCACGCTGCAATCAAGCCGGTCAGAAGTACCAGCATGGACCCGCTGGCAATGTCACAGTGGTGCGCAGCGATTGGCGCCGATCCAACCGCGGCGGTAGTCATTGTACTCCCGGGGGAAAGATGGAAGGAAGAGGAGATAAAACAGCTCGTATTGTTACTGTCTCCGAGCCACAAAGCATGGGTGATGGATTTTAGGCCAGATCCAGTGATCTCGTTTACATACGCACTGGTAGAATGGAAAAACGAAATCCCAGAGCATTTTAAAAGTCAGAGTATACAAGCCATAGATAATCAGATCTATCACTTGATACATACGCTGCCAGTGAAGGAAGAATGGTTTCAGACACCAAAGCCATCACTCCCACAATTATCTCCACCACTATCCCCTAAAGCAGAAAAGCTTAAGGAACTATTAAGCCCGGGATCACCGCTGGCCGCTATAGGGCCTGAATTGTTGAATGCTCTAGGAGACCTTGTAATTAAGTGCCAGAAAAGCAGTACGGTGCATGTGGAGGCCGGTCCGGAAGCTTAGCACCTTCTCAGGGAAGCTCCCCGTCCCTGCGGGGGAGGAAGATTTTGACACTTGGGTGGAACAGGCATTGCAGGCAGTAGAAGCATGGGAGGTGCCTGAGGCACAGAAGAGACAGCGAGTCTTAGAAAGTCTGAAAGGTGCCGCGGCAGAAGCGGTGAAGAGCTTCCGGTTTGGAAATGAAAACTGTACAGCTCAAGATTGCCTGGCCATGCTGCAGGAAGAGTTTGGTCAGCTGGAGAAGGTGTCAGAGATGATTTATCAAATTGAACACACTCTCCAGCAGCCGAATGAGAAACTGTCAGAATATGTTAGAAGGCTGAACAGGCAGTTATGCAAGATTGTACTGAAGAAGGGAATGCTGCCCAAAGATGCAGATGAAGCACGCATGAAGCAGATCATGAGGGGAGCGCGGCGCTCAGACCCGGTCTGGCTGCATTTGAAAACCTCAGGAGGAGGAATGTCACTAACCTACTCTGATCTAATAAAAATTATTAGGGACGAAGAGGCGCTGGAGGAAGATCAGCAGGTGGCCAAGGCGAATGTCACACCTGTACCAGTGTTGGTCCATTCGGTCAAGAGCCCAGAAAGAGATGCGGAGGTTGACACTCTGAAATCGCAAATGGCCCAAGTGTTGGAGATGCTGACCTCTTTGATGGAGAAAGATCAGAGAAGACGAGAGAAACCAAGCCCAAGAAAGGAGTTGTTCCCGAACACCTCAGCACCGGCCTCCCTACAGGACCGAGAAGAGGTGATTTGCTATAACTGCGGAGGGAGTGGCCACTTTGCTAACGTATGCTCCAGCCCAAAGAAGAAGAGAACAGATAATTGCAAGCCGGCGGGAAACTCCAAAGGGGCCCCGGTGAAGGAGTCAACCGGGTGCCCATCATCTTCAGTGCGCTCCAAACTAAAAAAAAAGGCCAAGAATGGAGGAGACAAAACTCCTAGGAGGAGGTATAGTACACCCCCACCAAGATGTACCCCAGAGGGAGGGGGAAAGACCCCTCAGTGGAAGTACAGCACCCCAAAGAAGGAACATCCACCTAAAAGGAACAATAACATCCCTCAGCGGGTTTGTGCCCCCATTGAGAGGGAGAAAGTCAATGCATGCCAGGCTCAGGAAAAATTAAAGTCCAAAAGGAGCAGGGCAAGGGTCGAAAGCAAAAAAAAAGAGGTGACCCCAGTCCGGCCATACCCAAAGGAACTGGTGGGCCCGTCTCCTACTGTGCCCATTCAAGTGGAAGGAGTCTATACTAAAGCTCTTTTGGACACCGGAGCACAGGTGACTTTACTATACCGGGACTTCTATGATAGGCACTTGAGTCATCTGCCTATCCAGAAGATAGAAGAGCTGGAGATATGGGGACTTGGAACCCAGAGTTTCCCTTATGATGGGTACCTGCCCATAAAGATGACTTTCGACCCATCCGTGGCTGGGAAGGCTGAAGTGTTTGACACCCTGGCAGTTGTGTGTCCCCGGCCGCCTGGAGCCAGCAAGATTTCCCTGATCATTGGGACAAACACGGATCTAGTCAGGAGACTCCTGACCCCTCTAGTGAAAGAGAGAAACCATTCAGCCACCAAAATCCATCCCATGCTAAAGACGGCCTACCAACGACTGGTCTTAGAGCAGAAGACCCCGGGAGAGGGGATAGGGAAGGTGTGGAGACTTGGCAGAGAAGGAGTAGTGCTACAGCCCGGAGAAGTAACCTGTCTTAGGGCCACTGTGAAGCTTTCGTGGGAACAACCTGGCCCCTTTGTCATGCTGGAATCAGACCCAAGGGAAGAGTCCTCAGGCCTGGAAGTGATACCAGAAGTGATTCCGTTCAAGGCCCTGAAGAAGGCCCATGGCAGAGTTCCGGTGAGTGTTAGGAACACTACGGGAGGACCCATGGAGATCCCTGCCAGAGTGTTGCTTGGTCAGGTGAGCCCTGCTGCCCCGGTCACTTGGTCCGAAGTCAAGGGGACGGGTGACGGAGGAGATGTTTGGGAGAAACTGTCCGTGGAAAACCCGAACCTACCCAGGGCTTGGAAAGAAAGAGCCAAGGCCCAGCTGACCAGGTGGGAGAAGATCTTTTCCGAAGATGAATTCGATGTGGGGTGTGCAAGAAGTGCCACTCATCGGATCCGCCTCCAAGAAGATAAGCCCTTCCGAGAGAGGGTCAGGCGGGTCCCCCTGGCAGATCTGGAGGATCTGAGGGAACAACTTGTAGAACTAAAGAAGACTGGTGTTATCCGTGAGTCTAGAAGTCCCTATGCCTCCCCAATCGTGGTGGTCAGAAAGAAGAATGGGTCGTTGAGGCTTTGTATCGATTACAGGACTCTCAACAGGAGAACCATCCCTGACCAATACACCACGCCAAGGATAGAAGATGCCCTACAAAGTTTGTCTGGAGCCAAATGGTTCAGTGTGATGGACCTCAAGAGTGGGTACTATCAAATCCCTATGCACCCAGAAGACAGGGAGAAGACAGCCTTCATAACCCCGGTGGGATTCTTCGAATTCAATAGGATGCCTCAGGGTCTGTCTGGAGCTCCTGCTACCTTTCAACGCCTTATGGAGAAGACTGTTGGAGACATGAATCTTATAGAAGTCCTTGTGTACTTGGACGATGTCATTGTCTTTGGAAGAACCTTGGAAGAACATGAAGCCAGGTTGGAGAAAGTATTGAGAAGACTCAGCGAAGAGGGACTTAAGCTTTCCCCCGAGAAGTGTCGGTTCTACCAGTCTTCTGTGAACTATCTGGGGCACATAGTGTCTGAAGAAGGGGTGGCCACAGATCCTGAGAAGTTGGAAGCAGTCACTTCCTGGCCACGACCCACCACAGTAACAGAGCTCAGATCCTTCCTGGGGTTCTGCTCCTATTATAGGAGGTTTGTGGAGGGGTTTGCTCGGATTGCCCGCCCGTTGAATGAATTGCTAAAGGCAGAAGGGGAAGAGGATGACTCAGGGCCCAGGAGGCCTGGTGAGTCAGTTCAAGATCAGTGGAACCCAAGGTGTGAAGAGGCCTTTCATGCTCTGAAGAGGAGCTTAACCACTGCCCCAGTCCTGGCCTACGCCGACCCTACCAGACCTTATGAATTACATGTGGATGCCAACCATGAGGGTCTAGGTGGTGTACTCTACCAAGAACATGAAGGACAACTGCGACCAGTGGCCTATGTGAGCAGGAGCCTGACCCCCTCAGAAAAGAATTACCCCACTCATAAGCTGGAATTCCTGGCCCTCAAATGGGCGGTAGTAGACAAGCTAAAAGACTACTTGTATGGGGCAGAGTTTACTGTGAAGACAGACAACAACCCCCTGACCTACCTCTTCACCACCGCAAAACTAGATGCCACGGGACACAGGTGGTTGGCCGCATTGTCTGGATTCAACTTCAGTCTGAAGTACAGACCAGGAGCCGGAAATAGGGATGCAGATGCCCTGTCCCGGAGGTCTCATGCCACGACAAATGACTGGGAAGATTGGACCCAAGTGGCACCAGACGGGGTGCGGGCCCTTTGTCAAGGGGCTGAATTCCAAGCCAGAGGAGGCTCCAGAGCAGAAGAAATAGGGGTAACCATGGTAGGAGTCCCCAAACACTATTGTGGGGTAACTCAACTGGAGGAAGACAACCTACCGAGACTGTCCAAGAAGGAGTTGAGGTGTGACCAATTGGAAGACCCCATGGGGAGATTGGTCCTCGAAGCCCTGGAGAATCAGGATCCCAACAAATTCGTACATCACCCCTCAAAGGAGGCTCGCCTGTTGAGGAAGGAATTGGACAGGCTACAGGTACATCAGGGAGTGGTCTACCGAAGGGGCCCCTCTGATGACTCAGAAGATAAGTGGCAGTTATTTCTTCCAGAGAAGCACCGAGAGACTGTACTAATTGCCCTGCATGACCATCATGGTCACCTAGGGGCAGAAAGGACCTTCCAGCTCGTCAGAAATCGGTTCTATTGGCCCTGCATGAGGGCAGAAGTAGAGGAGTATTGCCATTCCTGTGCACAATGCATTCAGAGAAAGACCCTACCCCATCAAGCTGCCCCAATGGGCCACTTACAGAGTCAAGGCCCAATGGATCTGGTATGCATTGACTTTCTCTGCCTCGAACCCGACCTGAGTGGATTGGGGAATGTTCTGGTAATAACCGACCATTTCACCCGCTGTGCTCAAGCTTTCCCAACCAAAGACCAGAAGGCATCCACCGTGGCCAAGATACTTATGGAGAAGTATTTTGTCCATTACGGACTACCACAGAGACTCCACTCAGATCAAGGAAGGGACTTTGAGAGTCGGTTGATCCGAAGACTTTTGGATTCATTAGGAATAAAGAAGACCAGAACCACGCCTTACCACCCACAAGGAGATGCTCAGCCGGAGAGATTTAACCGGACCCTGCTCAACATGTTGGGAACCTTAGAAACAGAGAAGAAGCAACACTGGAGTCAGCACATATCAGCCCTAGTACATGCCTATAACTGTACCACAAGTGACGCCACTGGCTACTCCCCTTATCGACTTATGTTTGGGAGAGAAGCAAGGCTACCTGTGGACCTGGCCTTTGGCACTTCTATAGACAATACCTCAGCTACATCCCACAAGGGATACGTGGACAGACTTAGACGTAGCTTGCAGGTGGCCTATGAACAAGCCCAGGCGGCTTCGGATCAAAGGGGGGCCCGCAACAAGAGAAATTTTGATCTGAAGGTTCGAGTGCAAGATCTGCAGCCCGGGGACCGAGTACTGCTACGCAATCTGGGGGTCCCTGGAAAACACAAGCTTGCCGACAGGTGGAGATCTGAGCCCTATGTTGTCTGTAGGAAGTTGCCCGGTTTGCCTGTCTACAAACTAAAGCCAGAAGGAAAGGTGGGTCCACTGAAGACGTGGCATCGGAACCACCTGCTCCCACTTGCTGAGGCAGTCAGAATACCTCCCGTGAGAGACTCCCCTGAACCGGCCTCTATCCTGGATATTCCTAGGCCGAACACTCGGTCCCAGACCTCTCGAGCCAAAGATGGGGAGGCCTCCCAATTGAGTACAGAAGAAGGTGGAGAACTGGACTGGCTGTGGCCTCCCTCGACTCTGGGAACGTCCGCCATAGATCTCCCAAATGGAGGGGATACCCCAGATGCAACGCTGAATCCGGAGGCTACTGAATTCATACCCTTCAGTCCCTCAGCTGATTACTGGGAAGATGTTCCTGACACTTGCGCAGAGGAGGACTCTAGAGATTCCATACGTCAGTCGACTTCTGAATCAGAGGTTCCAGAACCAGCAATGTTACCTGAACTTACTCCTGAAGAAGAGCCTGTGGTGCCAGAGTCAGAAGCACCAAGAGAGCAGAGGGCTCGCAGAGTCATCAGGCCTCCCAAGAAACTAACTTACCCCCAAATGGGGACGAGCTCAGAGGACTCTGTTGTAACGGCTAGGAGAAGTGTTGAACAACCTGATCCTTCCACCGTCCATTTGGTGGAGGGCAACCCCAGCTCACTCTCTGGCACAGTTAGGCAGGCCACTCATGGTAGTGTGACCTGTGGGCAAGAGAGTTCCATCCCAAAGTTTTGGTGGGAATTCCCTATGCCAACATCATGCTCGACATTGTCCAAAATGGTAAACAGTATTTGTTGAAGTTTATCTTTGGGGACCAAAGAGTTCAAGTGGGGGGAGTGTGTAGCGGTGTTTTCCTCCTTTAATGCAGAGAGACAAGAAGTTCCAGGTGAGAGGTGAGTCGGGAGGAAGTAAAGAGACATTATGGAAGTGAAAGCAGAGGAGAGAGAGACTACATCTCCCAGTACATCTTGCAGCACCCAGGGTGCATTGCTCCAGAACAGAGACTGCTGGGGGAGACTTTATAAAGGGGAGGCGGAGTTTTGGTCGGTCTTTTTGGACACCCCTCTCCTAGCAAGAGGATGTCTGTGCTGAACTGCTGTGTGCACAAGGCCTGAAGCCTGGGCCGTGTGCTCCTTTCCAAAGAGCCCTCTGCCAGCCTAGCAGAGCCTTAGAGACATCTAATCCTCCTTGCTGCAGTACACCAGAAGGATTGAAGACTTGGATGTCGGTGGATTCCTGTTCCTAGACGAATCGATGGAGGAAACGGACTTTGACTTGCCCGGGTGGTGAGAGCTGTTTAAAGACAGATACCTTTATCTTTACTATTCGTTGGGATTACAAAGTTGTTCTTCAAGTGCACCACCGAAAAGATTGCTAGCGAATATTGTTTCACTGAACTTCCATCTAGATCAGTCAGGCCTGACTGCATAGGTAGACATTGCTGGGTGTTAGTCTACCCATGAGGGGAAGTAGCTGTAAAAGGGCAGCGCTAGAGTTGCATAGCAATACTTTATTATTCTGATTACTCTGTTTATCTTTATTACTGTTTATTGCAGGGATCTGCAACTTGTTATGCTGTTGTTTATTACTTGCCCATTAGCCTCAGTAAAATATCTGGGTAAAGTACATTTGGTGTCAGTTCCGCTTACTTTAATAGGAGTTTTAAAATATATTCTGTGTATGTTTGTTATAGGACTGCGTCACCAACAGTTGCGGTCACGCGGTCCTATCCCTCTATCACCAGCTGTGCCACGGGAGGTTAGAGCCGATTGCCAGGGGTTGACAGCAGTGCACTACAGGGCCCAAATCAATATCAGCGGCTCTCTTAACTGGGGGTAGCTCTACATACACATGATCTGTTATTGAAACACTGTGTCATACAATAATTGTAATATTATATCATGCAATTAACACCCTGAAATCAGTAATAAAAATAAGAGTAAAATATATGGACTTGATCATTTTGGATATGTCTGAAATGAAATCAACAAAAGTAATGACAGAATATAATGTATATGTGTCTATGCCTGCACTTGGTATGTATGCCATTCCAAACGCAGTAGAGTGACGTTACAGGTCACCATAAATACTCACATGGCAGTATATTGTTGTATCGATTTTTCCCTCTGTTCTCTGGTAAAAGTGCTATGTCAAAAGATTGGTTTCGACCAACATCTTTCAGGTCCTGAGTAGACAAAAGCAATGAAGCACATTTAACATCTACGGTAATTGATTTGTTGCTTCACAGCGGTGTGTTGTAGTGATTACTAAGGATGCTATTTTAAAAAGGAAAAAATAATCACCATTTGGTAACACTGTAATTTATTTATTCAATACAGTACATTTAAACTCTGAAGCAGAGAGCAATGGAAAGCCTTTTCTTAGCAGACAATATCTGAATGCTTCCTGCTTGGCCAAGTTGCACTATGTGTTGTACTGTGCGTCTCTTTTTACTCCCTGTTTGGATACAGTGTTGTCACACTATGAGAACAGTATACTGGACATGGCTAAACCTATTTCTAAACCTGCCACAACCATTGCAACTTTCACCACCCTTGCGTCACACACCTACCTACAGGGCATTTTTGGAACTGTAAACAATGCTCAATATGTGGCAATATATTTCTATTGATCACCAATTTAACTCTTTATTTTATAAGATGGATGAGTAATGCCCTGTACACACGATCGGATTTCCGATGGAATAAAATCCGATGGATTTTTCCATTGGAAATCCGATTGAAGCTGACGTCCATCAGTCTTGCCTACACACCATCAGTCAAAAATCTGACCGTCCCAAACGCGTGACATAAAACACTCCGAAGAGCCGAGAAAAATGAAGTTCAATGCTTCTGAGCATGCGTCGACTTGTTTCTGAGCATGCGTGGGTTTTTTCTCCGATGGAGTTCCCCACAGACGATCGGAATTTGCTATCGTTTTTTTTTCCATCTGTAAAATTTAAAACATGTTCTATTGTTTTATACCGATGGAAAAAAGACCAATGGGGCCCACACACTAACGGTTTGTCCGATGAAAAAAGTCCATCGGTCTTTTTTCATCAGAAAAACCGAACGTGTGTACGCGGCATGACTGAAACAATTTTAAAATGTTAAAATAAATAGCATGTAACTTTATATGCACATTTCAAATAATTGTGATGTGAACAGTGACTTTAAATGACACTTCTGGAGGAATTTACACCTTACACCACAGCAGCAGTCAGAGTTTGACAATTATAACACACACCTTAGCGCAGGGACAATAACATTCTAATATCTGGAGGGCTTACCTCATATTCCTGGGAAAGTAAATAGTTGGAGTCTGCTTGAAGCTTGCTGAAATGGGCATCAAACTGGTTTGCTTTGACTGGGCTAAAATGTAATTCAAGAAGTAAAGTGAGATACAAAATATAATCTATAAACATTCTAAATTTGCCACATATTACATTGGGCTTTTACCTTGAACTTCGCTTGTTCCTACAAAAAAAAGAAGGTGAACGTGTTGTTAGCAAAAGTATGATGACCTACACACAACAGTAACTAAAACGACACATTCCTAGACTTCATTCTTTCAGTTGCTAAGAAAACATGTGCAATAGGGTGGAGATATCTTGTCTATGGATTTCTTTGGAGACAGGTACAGAATGAATGGATTTAGTAAAAACTGGCCTGGATCTTTCCCACCCAAAATTCCCCATTCTTTCTAATCCTGTTTGATCCATCTGCATCTTACTAAAACAAACTTGATTTCACTATCCAAATTTTTGCATTTTACATGCATTTTCCTAAGGAACATTTTTATAAGGCTGCTGCAAAATCCATTATTTAGTGTGTTGTCAGAACACTGAAAGAGTAAAGAGCAGTAGATGCTTTGTAGTAGTCATAATGAGGCAGTAAATGTGCTTCTGGTGCTTTTTACAGTGCTGAACATAAGATTTAACACATATCAAATCACTAGTGCTCAATGCTGGCAGATGGAAAAGATGTGTTTAATTTTTTACTATATTTGTTAATATATTCTTTTGTATATTATTAAAATTGTGTGTATAATATGGTGTTGGTGAGAATAATGTACCTCTAAAACTGCTTCTTAGCCAAGATCTCCCATGGGGGAGATCTTTGCTCCCTCATTAGGGTTCCCATTTGTAAGTTGAATATAGAATGTTGATTTTTTTAAGCAGCATTTTATTTTTAACCCTATTTTGATACCTAGATTTACTTTCACAGGACTCCCTAAACCAGTTTACCAGGACAAGTTGGACAACCTACTTGTCCACAATAAGAGGAGAGATAAGTTGTGCACAACCTTCTTGGCACCTCTACTAAGCTAGCACTACGAAGATGACACCTCTTCAGTATACTTCAGTAATCCTTGCATTGAAAGTCTTTTCATACCCGCTTCTTTAGAGGCACTTGTTTTGTAATTTTTCCTTTATAATAAGCTTATTGCCCTTTCAGTCACATCACTTTTATAGACCAGTGTTTCTCAACTCCAGTCCTTAAGGCGCCCCAACAGGTCATGTTTTCAGGTTTTCCATTATTTTGCACAGGTGATTTAATCAGTTTCGCTGCCTTAGTAATTACTACAGCCATTTCATCTGAGGGAAATCCTGAAAACATGACCTGTTGGGGCGTCTTGAGGACTGGAGTTGAGAAACACTATTATAGACAAATAGTATATTATATTAAAGATGAAGTACTAATGTGTTTACAAATAGCTTTATCTTTGCATTTTGAAAACCTACTAAAACTCTCTCAAATCTAAAAATAATGCCATGGCATAGGTAAGCAAAGGAAATCTTACCCTTTATGTCCTACGTTTAGATGTATAGATGATGTCCTTTCTCTGCGCACATTCAGGTGTGCATGCATTTGATCCTGATCATAGCTGGAATACAAGAAAGGAATGATGTATGCTGTATGCTCATGACACAAAAGGAATTACTGTATGCTATGCACTTATAACATTTGTATAACATGTAGGTTACCAGTGAATAGAAAACCTCTTCACATCCAGATCCTGCAAATTATCTTTCAAGTCTTACAATTCACATTGCTTCTTTTCAAACCCCATAGGGCTTGTCTCTGAGCTGCCTGCTCCCTTTGTGAACATTACTTTTATTGTTCATTACAAAAAAAACAGATACAGGTACTGGCTTCTATTGTACTGTTAAAGTGAAACAAAGAAAAAGGGCAGCAACGCATAAGTGTACTCCACAAGTAAAAGTGGGTACACAGCATGTATTCCCACCTGTATTCATAATGTTTAAAATATAGTGCATTGGAGATTTTATTTACGTGGTAATATTGAACAAGGGTAGATGAAGGCATGCCAGTGAGAAATAAAATATTTTTTTAATGGTAGCAAGGCTACCTTCACTGTTGCAGCAATATCGCTAACGATACAGGTCCTGACGCGGAATGGATTTATTACTTTTTTTTGTGGGTATACAGGAGTTTTTCAGGGTTCTGGAAAGTTCATGTGTTCCCACTGATTAATGAAGAAAAAATTATGATCTGGACAGCCGCACTCCAATCCAACGTGGCTTTATTTAAAAAGTAAAATGAAAACAGGCACTACATGTCACAGCAACAGAATGATAGGGACAGCTAACTGGTTTCACACTTAGGAGTGCTTACTCATAGCTGTTCCCACTGATTATAAACACAGAAAAAAGAAAATGGTAGAAAGGCGCAACAGGTACCTAGTTTTCTTTGAACCCAGCGCTATGGATTTTCAATCAAATCTGTAACAACCACTCAGATCTTCTAAGTATGGTAACAGAAATTACTCTTAAATAATCATAAACCTTCAGCAGCCACATTCAAAAAAATATAAACATGTATTCATAAAATGACAAAATAAACTTGTATCACCAGTCTGTGTTACTCTAATTTGTCATATGCGGCGCTCCTATCAATTGGTGAATTGATTAGGTTCTCTTGGTCCTTAAAAACAATGGTGTGTAAATGATCACCCGGTCTGTGTGTTCAATCCAGAAAATGAGAGTTCAATTTCTATCACTTGTCAAATATTCTTAAAATGTTGTCTGTGAAATGTGCACCTTCCTCCAGATCATTGCAGACAGGTGTTTGAGAAAAATCTCCCCATAGGGATTGCACTCACCAGACTCCAGAAGATAGCAGACCTTGGACGAAAATCCCAAGAGGGAATCCAATCTGGTGCAGCCTTCCGTGGATATCCCTTTAGTAGCGATATTCACTCCGGGTCTGCTCACTGCATACGAAGCTTCCGCTTGTTCTGTGGAAATGTGTCTGCCAGTAACCACTGCCAGTAGTAAGGTGGGGCTCTGTTACTGGCAGACACATTTCCACGGAACAAGCGGAAGCTTGGTATGCAGTGAGCAGACCCGGAGTGAATATTGCTACTAAAGGGATACCCACGGAAGGCTGCACCAGATTGGATTCCCTCTTGGGATTTTCGTCCAAGGTCTGCTATCTTCTGGAGTCTGGTGAGTGCAATCCCTATGGGGAGATTTTTCTCAAACACCTGTCTGCAATGATCTGGAGGAAGGTGCACATTCCACAGACAACATTTTAAGAATATTTGACAAGTGATAGAAATTGAACTCTCATTTTGTGGATTGAACACATAGACCGGGTGATCATTTACACCATTGTTTTTAAGGACAAAGGGAACCTAATCAATTCACCAATTGATAGGAGCGCCGCATATGACAAATTAGAGTAACACAGATTGGTGATACAAGTTTATTTTGTCATTTTATGAATACATGTTCCCACTGATTAGTTACTTTAGAGTGTAGAGTTTACTTCATTCATAATTCTCCTTTTTTCTTGTTCAAATATTTTATGAAAGAAAATAATTGGTTTACAAATACCAAGAACAAAAGTTAAGACTCTCAACAATAGAAATGGTGGAACAGAGCGCACAATAACACATTATGAAGATTGGGACGCAGCCCTTATATCATGTAGGCTTGAAAGGTGAAGCTAAAAAAGGAATCATAAAGCATCCTATAACATACAGTTGCAGTGAGGCAAAATTGAATCAAATAACGTAATGGTGAATAAGAGAGGTAACGGAGACCCCATATAGCTTCTGATGGTTTGGGGTTCACTGTGAAGCAAACTCAATGTGATGCTAAGGAAAAAGGGAGGTAGCTGGGGAAGAGATTGGGGACTCCACTGCTAGAAACAATAAAGGTGGGGAGGCGGTTGTCACCCTATGGAGGGACAGTGGTTTTTGAGGAGTGGTCGCGGATGGCGGCCAAGCAGACTTAAATGAGCTAGCAAGCCTATATTAATGGGATAGGTCCATATAACCAACAGAATAGCAAAGGTACAGAGGTTAGAAGAGAGAAAGGGGGGTAGGAAGCAGAAGACGGGGAAGAGGAAAGAATGTGTCAGTGAGATAAGGGAGGATAGAGGCCAATCCTGAGGGGAGGGGAGGGGAGAGGGGAGGGGGAGGGAGGGGGGTGGCGTAAGGGGAGTCTTGAAAGGAGGGTCCTGGCTTGTAATAATGAGAATAATCAGGGGGAGAGTAATGTAGCATCAAAATCAGTTGGGAGGTAGTGCTCTACCCAGGGTTTCCAAAGATTTTCATATTACTTGTCCTAATCTATCAGAATTGCTTCACCCTTGGCGTAGATCATGGCTCTAGTAATTCTATTGTTAGTTTCTACAATGCTAAGGTAAGGGGTTTTCTGTGCCTTGGCTATAGTTTGTTTTGCAGCGGTAGTGACATGCAAGATTAGTTTGAACTATTGTCTAGTCATGGCTGATGTTTTTTTCATAATTCTCCTTTTAATCTACCACAGGCTGGCAGTTATGCTGGAAGATCACAAAAGGGTTGATTCATTAAAGGCAAATACCGTATATACTCGAGTATAAGCCGAGTTTTTTAGCCCTTTATTTAGGGCTGAAAGTATACCCCTCGGCTTATACTCGAGTCAGTACCTGAAAATCGTGAAATTCCGCGGCCGGCGTCCATTGTTTAAATCTAGCGCCATTCTCCCTGTCCCTTCCGCGATAGGCGTTTCCAGCAAACACTTGTGTTGAGTGTTGCGCCTATCACGGAGGTCCTCTTGTCCGACGTCCGTGATTGGCGGAGCACTGAACACAGTGCCTGCTGGGAAACGGAGTCGGAGAATGAGAGGACCTCCGTGATAGGCGCAACACTCAACACAGTGTTTGCTGGAAACGCCTATCACGGAAGGGACAGGGAGAACGGCGCGAGATTTGAACAATCGACGCCGGCCGCGGAATTACAAGATTTTGAGGTACACTGACTCGGGCACAGGGAGGCTGCAATGGACACAGTAAGGGGGCACAGTGAGGTGAAAATGGGCAGTGAGGTGGCACAGTGAGATGGCAATGGGCACAGTAAGGGGGCACAGTGAGGTGGCAATGGGCACAGTGAGGTGAAAATGGGCAGTGAGGTGGCACAGTGAGATGGCAATGGGCACAGTAAGGGGGCACAGTGAGGTGGCAATGGGCACGTTTCCTCCCCTTGGCTTATACTCGAGTCAATAAGTTTTCCCAGTTTTTTGTGGTAAAAGTAGGTACCTCGGCTTATACTCGGGTCGGCTTATACTCAAGTATATACGGTAGTTTGTTCACTTTGCAAGGTGATTTGACCCATATTAGTGAATGTGGTGAAGGTTCACTTTGCAAAGAATACCCAACCACACGCAAGGAAAATATAACAACAGCATTTTTCTGGAAGTCAGCAGAGCTTTACCTCATTCACTAAGCTCTGGGGCAAATTCCCTTGTAAAATGCAACTTCTCTTGCAAAATTAACAAACTATTTGCCTTTATTAAATCAACCACAAAGTATTTATTCATTCAGAAATATGTAAATGATATAACAATCTTCTTTTGATATGATTGCTGGGACACTTACACTCTTCTGCATCTCTGACGACAAATCAGTAATGATGTGACTCCAATTAGAACAACGATGAGAAATAAACCGGCACTCACACCTTCTATGACTCCAACAAGAGGTTCTGTAAACACAAGTGTCTGAGAATTACATACGTTCCTCCAAGAGTGTGTTTTGTGTGTGTTCCCTGAATTTTTCTCAGCATTAGTGGTACATCACAGAAAGGTGCCTTTAGATTCTCACGTTTTGATGAACTTTATTTCTAGTGTTGTCAAAACAGGGTGTAACAAAATGAATGTCATATCTAATATTCTGGGGCCAAAAAATATATCAGGGGAGTGCATTTGCCAACTCAAGGTTTTTTTTCTTATTTAACTGGATACAGTAGGGGATGGGTAAAACAGCCGCCTGTGTCTTATTGGGGATAATCTCTTCACTTCCTGTCCTATACCTATTAAAAGAAATAAAAGAAAGTCTCTTCAAATTGAAGACTTAGACTGTTGTCAACTGAACAAGTGTTCCATGTTGAACGATTTTCTCTTTATAATTGTTCTGGAGACTATTCAAATCTTTTATACAGTATTTGTTGCCTGGACAAGAAAAGGATAAATATCCCCAGTGGAGACACAGATACCAATAACAACTTGAGAGGCTCTAACCCTTTCACACCCTATCCAAGAAAAAAAAATAGGTTTTGGGTTTATACATATATACACTTTGAAGTGATTCTATGAAGAAAGAGAAGGGAGACATAGAATGATTTTCAAAGTGGGCAATCATGGAGTCAAATAACTGCTTGCATTGGGCTACATTTGGTCTATCAATTACCGTATATACTCGAGTATAAGCCGAGATTTTCAGCCCTTTTTTTGGGGCTGTAAGTCCCCCCCTCGGCTTATACTCGAGTCATAGAAATTTTTACATTGTAAATATTACCTGTAAAGAAGTTGCGGCGTCCATCGTTCAAATTCCGCGGCGTCCATCGTTCAAATTCTGCGGTCTCTTCCTGTTCCTTCCTTGATAGGCGAGTCTCAGCAGACACTCTCCGCCTATCACGAACGTTCTCTCATCCTCAGTTTTCCAGCAGATGTCTGTGATTGGCGGAACACCCAAAACAGTGTCTGCTGGGAAAACTAAGGATGAGAGAATGATCGTGATAGGCGGAGAGTGTCTGCTGAGACTCACCTATCAAGTAAGGAACAGGAAGAGACCGCGGAATTTTGAACGATGGACGCCGCGGAATTCGAACGATGGACGCCGCAGCCGCAACTTCTTTACAGGTAATATTTACAATGTAAAAATTTCTATTTACAGGGAACAGCGAGCTAGGGAACAGTGGGGCATCGGCTTATACTCGAGTCAGTAAGGTTTCCCATTTTTTTGGGCAACATTAGGTACCTCGGCTTATACTCGAGTCAGCTTATACTCGAGTATATACGGTAATCCTTAACTAATATCAAAATAGACTACACACCAAATACAGTCCCTGCAAATTGACAATATAGGTAATCCAGTCTATTGATTTGCAAACAGTGACCCTGATTTACTAAAGGAGTACAGCATGTCCACTTTCAAAGTGAATTTTTACTTATCTTAATAAATAAGGTAAACAAAGTGAAATATACCTTTGCAAAAAATATCAAATCATGTGCAAAAAATAAAAAAGGGGATTTTTGTTTACACCTAATTAGATAATTAAAGTCAGCACAGCCTCATCTTATTCACTAAGGTAGGTGAAATATAAATATGCAAGGAAAAATATAATTTTCTCTTCGAAAAATAGGCAAAAAATAAATAAAATTAATTCTCTTTGCGCTTGATTTGATATTTTTGCAAAGTGAATTTTCGCTTTCTTTCACCTTATTCACTAAGATAAGTGAAAATTCACTTTGCAATCTTAACATTCACTTTGAATGTGAATATGCTCTATGCCTTTTATAAATCAACCCCACCGACCATCTCACCTGCTTCTGTTGTGATGGGCAATGAGAAGAAAGTATCTGTAAACAAGGGCTCTGAAAACTCCTTTAGATCATCAGAAAAGAGCTGTGTAAAGGCTCTGATACTAATCCTATAAAACAATAAAAAATTTAAAATCGCTGGATAAAATATTTATCTTATGCTTTTTGAGAATGACTCAAAGTTAATTAAAAAATGTAAAACTCTGTTATAGGCAACATCAGTCATATAACAAAATTAAGTCAGTCCATCATCATTTTAACAAACAAAAGACAAATACATGTATAATTTCTGTCTAAACTGAAAATACATGACTATCACTGCACCTTGAAGTTAAAGTGATTGTAAAGCCTAACAATTAGTGATGAGCCGAACACCCCCGGGTTCGGTTCGCACCAGAACCCGCGAACGGACCGAAAGTTCGAACGAACATTAGAACCCTATTAAATACAATGGATGCGAACGTTCGAATTCTAAAGTGCTAATTATAACAACTATTATGCATGTTATTGTCCTAAAAAGGGTTTGGGAACCCGGGTTCTGCACCAGGGGACATGTATCAATGCAAAAAGAAGTTTTAAAAACGGTCGTTTTTCGGGAGCAGTCATTTTAATGATGCATAAAGTGAAAAAAAAAAAGTCAAATATTCCTTTAAATATCGTACCTGGGGGGTGTCTAAAGTATGCCTGTGAAGTGCCACGTGTTTCCCGTGTTTAGAACTGTCCCTGCACAAAATGACACTTCTAAAGGAAAAAAAAGCCATTTAAAACTGCTTGCGGCTTTAATGTAATGTCTGGTCCCGGTAATATGGATGAAATTCTTTAAGAAAAATGGCATAGCTACCCCATGACCCCCCCCCCTACCCCAGCCCATTACCAGCCCCTTTGGGTCTTGTATGGATATTAAGGGGAACCCCGCACATAAAATAAAAAAGGCCCTATATACTCTGAACAGCCCTATACAGGCGGTGCATACAAGACAGGGACTGTAGGTTTGTTCTTATGTAGAATCTGTTTGTAATTTTGAACAGGTACATTGTTGAAGTGTAGCTCCAGACCAAAAATCTATTTTTAAACTTTTTGGAAAACATAGGTAAGGGTTATCACCCCTGTAACATTTGTTTTGCTGTCTGTGCCCCTGTTCAGAACATTTCACCTCACTTTCCGTCCCAATGACAACTGTTTTTGAAATGTGGTGTTTTTCTTGAAACAAGGATTGCTGATAAAGCATCAGTACAGAGGAGACACCTTTCTCCCATATTTATTCTTACAGGAGAGAATTTTCCTTCCTAGTGGTAGATTTCCTCTCACTTCCTGTTGTCTTCTTGCGTTTGCAAGTAGGAGTCGTTTGTAAGTTGGATGTTTGAAAGTAGGGACCTGCCGTATATACTCTGCAGAAATAGGCCCCTTAGTTGTTGGTGTTGGCACAACACTGTAAGCACTCACAGTTACTCTTGGTTGGTGCTGGAACGCCCTGCTGTCAACTATTATATCAGGAATTTTAATTACATATAATTGTTGAACAGTGGTAGTAAAAATTGGGCCTTTGATGGTGGTGCTGGTGCCACAACACTGTAAGCCCTGACAGTTACTCTTGGTGGGTGCAGCAATGGGCCCTGCTGTGAATTATTAGATCAAGAATTGTAATTACATGCCCCTGTTGAACAGGGGCTGAAAAATTGGGCCTTAGGCACTGGTGGCACAACACTGCAACCCCTCACAGATACTGTACTTGGAGCACAGCAATGAGCCCTGTTGCAAAGTATTGCTTCAAAAATTGTAATGACACGCCCCTGTTAAACAGGGGCTGAAAAATTGGGCCTTAGGCACTGGTGGCACAACACTGCAACTCCTCACAGATACTGTACTTGGAGCACAGCAATGAGCCCTGTTGCAAAGTATTGCTTCAAAAATTGTAATGACACGCCCCTGTTAAACAGGGGCTGAAAAATTGGGCCTTAGGCACTGGTGGCACAACACTGCAACTCCTCACAGATACTGTACTTGGAGCACAGCAATGAGCCCTGTTGCAAAGTATTGCTTCAAAAATTGTAATTACACGCCCCTGTTAAACAGGGGCTGAAAAATTGGGCGTTAGGCACTGGTGGCGGCACCCATAAACAAAAATGATCTTACAAGCTATCATCATCAATCGTATCATTGAGGACTCGGAGGAGGAGGATAGCCAGTCAACATAACAGCACAGGCACTCAGCATCAGCATCAGTCTTGAAGGGATGTGACATGTTAAAATCAATTAGTCTGTTATATCAGCATCAGGTGTGTGGTAGCTGGTGGTGATCCAAGACTGGTTCATCTTGATGAAAGTCAGTCGATCAACCGAGTCGGTGGACAGGCGCACCCTGTGATCCGTGACAAATCCTCCAGCAGCACTGAATGTGCGTTCCGAAAGAACGCTGGATGCAGGACAGGCCAGTAGCTCAATTGCATACTGTGCAAGCTCTGGCCAGTGATCCATCCTCAAGACCCAGTAAGCCAGAGGATTTTCGGTGGGGAAGGTGTCCAAGTCTGACCTTGCCCCTAGATATTCCTGCACCATGTTTATCAGACGCTGGCGATGGTTGCTGGAACCGATCATACTTTGGGGCTGCGGACTAAAGAATTGTCTGAACGCATCGGTCAGACGGCCACCTTCCCCACCGCTCCTTCTTTGACTGGCCGAAGCCTCAGCAACTCGTTGTCCAGGACCAGGAGTTTGCAACCTCCCAGTCTCTGGGAACGCGTTGCACAGACCTTTCTGCAAGGCCTCCCGGAGTTGTCTCATCCTCTGCTCCCTCTGCGACGGTAACATAAGGTCCGCAACCTTACCCTTGTACCGTGGATCAAGGAGAGTGGCCAGCCAGTAATGGTCCCTCTCCTTGATCCGAAGAATACGAGGATCCTTCCGCAGACTTTGCAGGATCAGGGAGGCCATGCAGCGTAGGTTTGCTGAGGCATTCGCTCCGGAGTCCTCTGGGTCACTAAGGACGACATGATCCGCAGCCACCTCCTCCCAGCCACGTACAAGTCCACTGGTTTCTTGGGACTGTAAATCATCCCTAAAAGACTGCTGCTGATGATGCTGAGTGCCAGCCTCCACCTCCATGCTGACACAATCCTCCTCCTCCTCCTCCTCCTCCTCTTCCTGTGCGATGGGTGGGACAGAAGGAACACTGTCTGGGTAAAGGGGGCCTTGAGAGGCAAGGAAGTCCTCCTCTTCCTGCCTCTGTTCTGCCTCAAGTGCCCTGTCCATTATTCCACGTAGCGTGTGCTCCAACAGGTGGACAAGAGGTACAGTGTCACTGATGCATGCACTGTCACTGCTCACCATCCTCGTGGCCTCCTCAAATGGTGCCAGGACAGTGCATGCATCCCTGATCATGCCCCACTGGCGTGGAGAAAAAAAACCAAGCTCCCCTGTCCTGGTGCCGTAGTCGCACAGGTACTCATTGATGGCCCTCTGCTGCGTGTGCAGCCGCTGCAGCATGGCCAACGTTGAGTTCCACCTGGTGGGCATGTCACATATAAGGCGGTTCTTGGGCAGGTTCAACTCCTTTTGCAGCTCAGCCAGGCGAGCACTGGCATTATAAGATCTGCGGAAATGCACACAGACTTTCCTGGCCTGCCTCAGGACATCCTGTAAGCCCGGGTACCTGCCCAAGAAGCGCTGCACCACCAGGTTAAGGACGTGAGCCACACAGGGCACATGGGTCAGTTGTCCCTGTCGGAGGGCGGAGAGGAGGTTGGTGCCATTGTCGCAAACCACCATTCCTGGCTTAAGCTGGCGTGGCATCAACCACCTCTCGGCCTGGCCCTACAGAGCAGACAGGACCTCTGCCCCAGTGTGGCTTCTGTCCCCCAAACACACCAGCGCAAGCACGGCATGGCATCTTTTTGCCTGCGTACTTGCGTAGCCCCGTGAACGGCTACGGAGCACCGCTGGTTCATAGGACAAACCACAGGAAGAGGCCATGGAGGAAGAAGAAGAGGAGGGGGTGGAGGAGAGAGGTGTGTCACAACCAGTAGTAGCATTTTGGAGGCGTGGCGGTGGGACAACCTCCAACACTACTGCACCTTGTCCTGAATCCTTCCCAGCTGCCAAAAGAGTGACCCAATGGGCCGTGAAAGAAAGGTAACGTCCCTGTCCATGCCTGCTGGACCATGAGTCAGCGGTAATATGCACCTTACCGCTGACCGCCCTGTCCAGCGAGGCCAAGACATTGCCTTCCACATGCCGGTAGAGAGCCGGAATAGCCTTCCGTGAGAAAAAGTGGCGTTTGGGAACCTGCCACTGAGGAACCGCACATTGCACAAACTCACGGAAGGGGGCCGAGTCTACCAACTGAAAAGGCAGCAGTTGAAGCGCTAGCAATTTAGCCAAGCTAGCATTCAACCGCTGGGCATGTGGATGGCTGGGAGTGAACTTCTTTCGACGGTCCAGCAGCTGGGGCAGGGAAATTTGCCTGCTAGAATCGGACGTCGGTGTACTGCTAGCAGAGTGGGCGCAAGTACTTGGCTGTGACACACCTAATTCTACACCTTCATTACTCTCAGTGCATGTTTCAGAGAGGACTGAAGTTATAGTGGGGTTGGAGATCCCAGCTGATGCGGTGCAAGGAGAGGTCCGCTTTGTTCTTTGGTGTGGGTCTTTGAGGTAGGCTTGCCAACGAGCTGCATGGCAGGTCAACATATGTCTGGTCAGGCATGTGGTACCCAAGCGGCTGATGTTTTGGCCACGCGATATACGCTTGAGACATATGTTGCAAACAGCAGCTGTGCGATCTGATGCACTAGCCTCAAAAAAGGCCCACACCAAAGAACTTTTTGAATGACGGGCAGAGGCAGCGCCCTGCACAGGCGGAGCTCTGCGGTGTGATTCCGTCGGTGTATTGCCCTTACGCTGGCCACCAAAGGGCATCCTGCCTCGTTGGAGATGTGCCTCCTCCTCATCCTCCTCCTCCTCCTCTCTCCTATTAGGCACCCACGTGGAGTCAGTGACCTCATCATCCCCTCCCTCCTCATCACTGGAGCCAATCTGGCAGTATGCTGCAGCTGCTGGAACATGACTGCCAGATTGGTGTCCTTCTTGAGCATCCCCTCTGTCTGCTCTCACGCTACTGCCTTCCTCTAGCTGGGTTTCATCATCAGACCCTTCGAAACGCTGGGCATCCTCCTGGAGCATGTACCCAACACTGTGCTGAAACAGTTCGGGGGACTCCTCAGGAGGAGGACATGGTGGGTCTAGGGAAGGAGTGACTGATGATTTGTCTGACATTGATACCAGGGAAGACGACGCTTTGGCAGCTGCTTTTCCAGTACCCTGAGCCTGGGTGAGAGAGGATGAGGAGGAGGAGGAGGGCTTGGTCATCCACTCTACCAAGTCTTCGGCATGATGTGGCTCAACATGTCCAGCTGCCGAAAAGAAGGACAAGCGTGTCCCATGGCCATGTGCTGATGACAATGCACCGCGTCCACGACCAGCACTGTTGCCCCCAGACACAGAGCCTGCTTGCCCTCTTTTATTGCCTCCTGACTGTCTGCCTCTCCTTGTTTGCCTTCCAGACATTCTAATAGATGGGCTGCAGGGAGATGGGAAAAAAGCAATAAGGGCTACCTTCAGGTGTCCTTCTCTGTCCCTTGAAACAAGGACTTTCACAGTGAAAGAAACTGACACTCTCCCTACCTACAGTTTTCTGTCCCTAGAAAAAATATTTTTTTTAAGCACAATATAGCACAAGGACAATTCACTCACTGTCCTTACAGGTCCCTGGAAACAAGGACTTGCAGAGTGAAAGAAAAAAAACACTCTCCCTACCTACAGTTTTCTGTCCCTAGAAAAAATGTTTTTTTTAATCACAATATAGCACAAGGACAATTCACTCACTGTCCTTCCAGGTCCCTGGAAACAAGGACTTGCAGAGTGAAATAAACTGACACTCTCCCTACCTACAGTTTTCTGTCCCTAGAATAAATGTTTTTTTTAAGCACAATATAGCACAAGGACAATTCACTCACTGTCCTTACAGGTCCCTGGAAACAAGGACTTGCAGAGTGAAAGAAAAAAAACACTCTCCCTACCTACAGTTTTCTGTCCCTAGAATAAATGTTTTTTTTAAGCACAATATAGCACAAGGACAATTCACTCACTGTCCTTACAGGTCCCTGGAAACAAGGACTTGCAGAGTGAAAGAAAAAAAACACTCTCCCTACCTACAGTTTTCTGTCCCTAGAATAAATGTTTTTTTTAATCACAATATAGCACAAGGACAATTCACTCACTGTCCTTACAGGTCCCTGGAAACAAGGACTTGCAGAGTGAAAGAAAAAAAACACTCTCCCTACCTACAGTTTTCTGTCCCTAGAAAAAATGTTTTTTTTAATCACAATATAGCACAAGGACAATTCACTCACTGTCCTTCCAGGTCCCTGGAAACAAGGACTTGCAGAGTGAAATAAACTGACACTCTCCCTACCTACAGTTTTCTGTCCCTAGAAAAAATGTTTTTTTTAATCACAATATAGCACAAGGACAATTCACTCACTGTCCTTCCAGGTCCCTGGAAACAAGGACTTGCAGAGTGAAATAAACTGACACTCTCCCTACCTACAGTTTTCTGTCCCTAGAATAAATGTTTTTTTTAAGCACAATATAGCACAAGGACAATTCACTCACTGTCCTTACAGGTCCCTGGAAACAAGGACTTGCAGAGTGAAAGAAAAAAAACACTTTCCCTACCTACAGTTTTCTGTCCCTAGAAAAAATGTTTTTTTTAATCACAATATAGCACAAGGACAATTCACTCACTGTCCTTACAGGTCCCTGGAAACAAGGACTTGCAGAGTGAAAGAAAAAAAACACTCTCCCTACCTACAGTTTTCTGTCCCTAGAAAAAAATGTTTTTTTTAATCACAATATAGCACAAGGACAATTCACTCACTGTCCTTACAGGTCCCTGGAAACAAGGACTTGCAGAGTGAAATAAACTGACACTCTCCCTACCTACAGTTTTCTGTCCCTAGAATAAATGTTTTTTTAAGCACAATATAGCACAAGGACAATTCACTCACTGTCCTTACAGGTCCCTGGAAACAGGGACTTGCAGAGTGAAAGAAAAAAAACACTCTCCCTACCTACAGTTTTCTGTCCCTAGAAAAAATGTTTTTTTTAATCACAATATAGCACAAGGACAATTCACTCACTGTCCTTCCAGGTCCCTGGAAACAAGGACTTGCAGAGTGAAATAAACTGACACTCTCCCTACCTACAGTTTTCTGTCCCTAGAATAAATGTTTTTTTTAAGCACAATATAGCACAAGGACAATTCACTCACTGTCCTTACAGGTCCCTGGAAACAAGGACTTGCAGAGTGAAAGAAAAAAAACACTCTCCCTACCTACTGTTTTCTGTCCCTAGAAAAAATGTTTTTTTTAATCACAATATAGCACAAGGACAATTCACTCACTGTCCTTACAGGTCCCTGGAAACAAGGACTTGCAGAGTGAAAGAAAAAAAACACTCTCCCTACCTACAGTTTTCTGTCCCTAGAAAAAATGTTTTTTTTAATCACAATATAGCACAAGGACAATTCACTCACTGTCCTTACAGGTCCCTGGAAACAAGGACTTGCAGAGTGAAATAAACTGACACTCTCCCTACCTACAGTTTTCTGTCCCTAGAATAAATGTTTTTTTAAGCACAATATAGCACAAGGACAATTCACTCACTGTCCTTACAGGTCCCTGGAAACAAGGACTTGCAGAGTGAAAGAAAAAAAACACTCTCCCTACCTACAGTTTTCTGTCCCTAGAAAAAATGTTTTTTTTAATCACAATATAGCACAAGGACAATTCACTCACTGTCCTTACAGGTCCCTGGAAACAAGGACTTGCAGAGTGAAATAAACTGACACTCTCCCTACCTACAGTTTTCTGTCCCTAGAATAAATGTTTTTTTTAAGCACAATATAGCACAAGGACAATTCACTCACTGTCCTTACAGGTCCCTGGAAACAAGGACTTGCAGAGTGAAAGAAAAAAAACACTCTCCCTACCTACAGTTTTCTGTCCCTAGAAAAAATGTTTTTTTTAATCACAATATAGCACAAGGACAATTCACTCACTGTCCTTACAGGTCCCTGGAAACAAGGACTTGCAGAGTGAAATAAACTGACACTCTCCCTACCTACAGTTTTCTGTCCCTAGAATAAATGTTTTTTTTAATCACAATATAGCACAAGGACAATTCACTCACTGTCCTTCCAGGTCCCTGGAAACTAGGACTTGCAGAGTGAAATAAACTGACACTCTCCCTACCTACAGTTTTCTGTCCCTAGAATAAATGTTTTTTTTAAGCACAATATAGCACAAGGACAATTCACTCACTGTCCTTACAGGTCCCTGGAAACAAGGACTTGCAGAGTGAAAGAAAAAAAACACTCTCCCTACCTACAGTTTTCTGTCCCTAGAAAAAATGTTTTTTTTTAAGCACAATATAGCACAAGGACAATTCACTCACTGTCCTTCCAGGTCCCTGGAAACAAGGACTTGCAGAGTGAAAGAAAAAAAACACTCTCCCTACCTACAGTTTTCTGTCCCTAGAAAAAATGTTTTTTTTAAGCACAATATAGCACAAGGACAATTCACTCACTGTCCTTCCAGGTCCCTGGAAACAAGGACTTGCAGAGTGAAAGAAAAAAAACACTCTCCCTACCTACAGTTTTCTGTCCCTAGAAAAAATGTTTTTTTTAATCACAATATAGCACAAGGACAATTCACTCACTGTCCTTACAGGTCCCTGGAAACAAGGACTTGCAGAGTGAAAGAAACTGACACTCTCCCTACCTACAGTTTTCTGTCCCTAGAATAAATGTTTTTTTTTTAAGCACAATATAGCACAAGGACAATTCACTCACTGTCCTTCCAGGTCCCTGGAAACAAGGACTTGCAGAGTGAAATAAACTGACACTCTCCCTACCTACAGTTTTCTGTCCCTAGAATAAATGTTTTTTTAAGCACAATATAGCACAAGGACAATTCACTCACTGTCCTTCCAGGTCCCTGGAAACAAGGACTTGCAGAGTGAAAGAAACTGACAATGTCCCTACCTACAGTTTTCTGTCCCTAGAATAAATGTTTTTTTTAAGCACACTATAGCACAAGCACAAAACACACTGACACTCTCCCTACCTATCCTTCTCTTTCCCTAAACTAAAGGAATCCAGGTTAAGCAAGAAAGAAATAACAGTCACTGTCCCTGCCTATGCTGCTCTATCCCTGCTCCGGAACACACTACACTAGGCCGCCGTGCTGGCGGCCTTTTATAGTGTGGGGCGTGTACTAAACACCCTCAGCAATAATTGGCCACAGGCATCCTGCCTGTGGCCAATCATTGCTCTCCTCGCTGCCGGCGCTGTGATTGGCCAAGCATGCGGGGTCACAGTGCATGCTTGGCCAATCACAGCGCCTGGATGACACTGCGATGGAGTAGTGCATTGTGGGCCGTTCGCGTCACTCGAATTTGGCGCGAACGGCCCAAATCGTTCGATCTTCGTCGAACGATCGAACAGCCGATGTTCGAGTCGAACATATGTTCGACTCGAACACGAAGCTCATCCCTACTAACAATACATGCTATACTTACCTGCTCTGTGCAATGGCATTGTACAGTGTGGCCCCACACCTCCTTTTCTGGGGTCTCCCACCATCTGCTTCCTATTGGGGCACATCTGCGGGCTCTCTCTCGAGCTGGGCTGTCTGAGTCTATTAACACACAGCTCTCGGCTCACAGAATTTGATTGACAGCAGCAAGAGCCAATGGCCCCTGCTGCTGCCTCAGTGAGCAATAGAGAGTAGAGAGCCACTGCAGACGAGCATAGTGCTAGACTACGAAAGGACTCCTCAAGTAAGTACGGGGGAGGGGGGGGAGAGGAATATAAAAATTGGGACATTTTTTATACTCTAATGCAGGGAATACATTATGGTAAAAAAAAAATCCTTTAGAACCAGTTTAATCCTTTACAAATGTAAACACTTGTCTGTGAAGCCTCAACTGGGCATGCTTTACAATTGGGAAAATTAAGTGCCACTTAATATGGTGGGCAGGAAGGTGTTAATTACATTAATTAAAAAGATGCTTCAGTCAATTCTGCAAAAATTAAAAGTCAGCAGCTACAAAAACTGCAGCTGCTGAATTCTAATAAACAGAAACCCACCAGTCCAAGGATCCTTTACCCATCTTTGGTTCTCTGGCACTGGCATTTTTCCTGTGGGCAGCCAACTATGACTCCTTGCAGCTTCACAGCTGGCTGCCCACTTCACATGCGTGAGCCACGCTGTGCTTTGTAAATGGTCCTGCCGCATTCTGGGACTTGTGACACATCCTGGAAGGTTGAGGGCAGGAAGGAAGGAGGAGAACTTACAGTTGATCCGCTGCGGCAATCCGACCGGACGTGGAAACGGGTATCTGTCAAAACCAGGTACCCACACTCCCAAAAAATGTAGCAGAGTAGGGGAGAAGGAGGAGGAGTGGAACTTTCCCTTTTGGGTGAACTTCTGTCTTAAATACATAGCGTTATCATAATACAATATTTTTATAATAGTGGTCTTTTAATCACTGAAATGTAACATTATTCCTGTAAAGTTTACTTTTTACACAGTTGCAAACTAAGTTTGGAAAACCAAACCTAAGTCAACTAAGTTCAGCCATTAGTTTTAAAAAAGTGGTATTTGTTGATCACCGCGTTGCAGTATTTTTCACAAAATCTCAAAAAGTCAAAAGGAACACTTAGGAGGACAAGTGCATATGTTCTCTGTACATGGCACAAACAATAAAAACAGAAGTGTGCTATTTTGTCAGAATTTTGGCAATGCTTTCATTGCGGTTGGAACATCTAATTTACTTGGAAATGCAGTTAGAAGCTGACAGATTTTGCAATACAGAAAAAGAAGGTTGCTGAGGATGTATTTATTGTCTTTAGAACATTTCATCTGCTCACATAATAGACCACTGTATGTGAACGGATCAAAATATGTTTAACAGACTTTTTTCCTTAGCGAAGAACCAAGATACTAAAAAAAAAAGAACAAATTTATGTTTTACTTTAAATTAGGTTTTAAATTGAAACTATGAAGTGTAACACCTCCCCTTGTAGCCCACTGACAGGTTCATGCAAGTACTGGCTCTCCCTGCCTATTGCCTTGCTTACCTCTCCACCACTCAACTACAGCAGTAAAGAGAAAAATCAATTTGTAAGCATCAAGTCACTCTGGTTGGAGCTCACATAGGACTAAGGACTCTCTTGCTGCCCTCATGTGACTGCAGTGGTGGTTGTTGGTTATTGGCTCCTCAGGCACACAGTGCTTTGTTATGGGAGGGAGTTTAGTGAGTCACATGTTCCATAGGGAAAGTAAGTACATCAGGGAAGAGGGGCAGTTAAGTGAACCTGTTAATGGGCAAAGTACAGGTACATTTAAAGATCCATGGGGTCACTTTGCTAGGACCACTGGTGATCATCTGTCTTCTTTAAAGAACAGCTCTGAGGCTACAGGTGTGCCTGTAATTGACTGGTCTACTTTAGAACCATGCCAAACAGTTTGAAAATTCATTTAAGCAATAGATCCAATTTAATTTGTTTATTTGTAAAAATTGAAAGCCCTTCTAAAAGCTGATTAAATACCACCAAATGAAAGCTCTATTTGTGTGAGAAAAATCGAAAAAATCTCTTATGGGTACAGTGTTGCATGCCCGCGCAATTGTCATTCAAAGTGCGACAACACTGAATGCTGAAAATTGGCCTTGGCAGGAAGGGGGTGAAAGTGCCTTGTATTGAAGTGGTTTAAAAGACTAATCATGTATGAATTAGGTTCCCACCCACTCCATGAAATTATGGAACTTTGATAGCCAACCTAATAATTTAGCTCAAATGTACTGGTATGCTGATCATATGATGTATTATGTCATCAACCTCCATCCCCTTTTATATATCCCCTTTATTGGCACCTGATTTTTTTTTATGTGTGGCTTCAATGGCTGTAAAGGAAACATGAAAACAGGAAGCAACCTGTATGCCATATTAACAATACCAATAATGAAAGGTCCAGAATGAACACTACACTGTGAATGCAGACAATGTGAGGGTCAGACAGTGTCAGTAAAAACTACAGTATATAATTAGAATAAGTGCAAAAGAAATAACTTTTGCAGATTACTTGCAGATAGCATTTTAATGTAACCATAATGCAAGTTCCTCTATAACATGTCCTGGAGATACAGGAGTATTATAAAAGCAGCTGAGACATCCATAAGATACATGTGCATATGCTTTTACAGGGTGAGTGAAATGTACAGAGTACAACCCACAGCACATAAAATCATATTTTACTTTTCAGAGTTCTCTAAAGTGATATGGACTCTTACAATTTACATATGCTTTTTGTTTCCACATACTAATGCAATAACTCCAATGGCACAACAAGACGTTATTCTAAGATGATAATCATTTCTATTTCAGCTTCTAGCCTACATAAAATTACTGATAAAAGCATAGAATGATGTTCAATACAAGTTTAATTCTACATTGTGGTCCAAGGGGCTAAAAAAAAAAAAAAACTGCCTACAAAAATAATTTTGCCCCATTTTTTTTTTCCAGTGCTAATTTTATCCAATGTAAGAAGAACAAACAGTGGACATTTCAATCAACATTTTTATATGCTAGCTTAGTGAGTTAATGAACTGTTGGAAATACAATTCGACTTACAATTCAGTAAAATAGTGTATGGTTTACATTAGATGCAGATCTATCTGCTATTATGTAGATAGCTCCTTCTACTTTTCTCACCTGTAGGATGTCCTTGGCTTTAATGGGCCATCACAGAATTTCATTTGATTGTCCTCACACTTTCCTCCCAAGATTTCCATTTCCCCACCCAGCTTTATTCTGACAGGTTGGATATTGTAGTCGGCAGTTTCCGCACATTTGCTTCCAAAGTAGTTTGTCTGATAGACTGTAATGGAGCTGTTCTTTTTGTAATCGGTATATGTTGGCAGGGGGTGAATTGGCTCTGGCTTCACATTTTCATTGCCTGTGACAGGTAGAATAATCCAGACGATCTATTTACTGTATCACATAGCACATCACAAACCACCAGCTAAAGATATCACTCTAGACATAATAGTACTGTTCCATGTCCTTCACACAAAGCTGCTGTCTGCAAAGTGTGCTAAAATTGCGTTAATCTGCACCTTCTATGTGTTAGGACAAATTCAAGTAATTTCCAGAAAATGTCGGCATATGTAGTAGTCAAAAAGCCAACATTTGCAATTTAATATACGGTACAGCCTTTGGGATGACAAAAAATGCTATACTTACTGTCACAGATAATAATAATTACATATTTATCTTAGTACTTAGTGACTATCCTCTCAAATGTCATATATTTGCTAAGTACTTTAGGCATTTGAGAATTCAGACTGAATACTGATATTTGACAAATGTTATACTTTGAAAAGTATTTCCTGAGTGTTTATGCAATTTGCTGTGAGCTGATATCTGATTAACACGTTCTAGTAAGTTTAAGGATTTGAGAATTTTGCAACTTCATAAACGCTTTAAATACAAACTTTACTGGAGCTAATGCTGTGAGAATTGTTGTTTGGTATAACAATTTTGCAAAGACTGACTCATATGTAGGTCTATTGTTCTACAATTTGAGGTTGATTTACTAAAGAAATAGATTACTTAGCAAAATGAATGATCATTTTGAAAAACATTTTTGAAAAGCAATTATAATTAGCTTAGTAATTCAATTAAAAACGTGTTCACTTCCATTATCCAATTATGCAAAAAATGCTGTTCTTTTTTTTCCCCCTTGAACAGTATTAGGTATACAAAGCCAACAAAAATATGACATATTTATTAACTTAAGCAAACATTCACTTTTCTAAGGCTAGGTTCACACTACAGCAATCCGATTTTGATCCAATTTTCAGTGTGACTCTGTAGTGCGACTTGGTTTAATTTTGGATGTGGTTTGCATGTACTATATTCACCCAACAAATTAAATTCAAAATACTAGCAACAACTTACAAAGTCATCCACAACTTGGCTCCCAGCTACATCACTAACGTAGTCTCAAAATACCAACCCAATCGTTCTCTTCGTTCCTCCCAAGACCCCCTGCTCTCTAGCTCCCTTGTCACCTCCTCCCATGCTCGCCTCCAGGACTTTTCCAGAGCCTCTCCCATCCTTTGGAACTCCCTACCCCAAATTGTCCGATTATATCCTACTCTGTTTGCTTTTAGACCATCCCTGAAAACCCTCCTCTTCAGAGAAGCCTATCCTGCCCACACCTAACAACTGTACTTTAATTTTCTCTATCAGTTCATCCCCACAGTTATTACCTTTTGTATCACTTGACTCGCCCTCCTAGATTGTAAGCTCTAATGAGCAGAGCCCTCTGATTCCTCCTGTAATAAATTGTATTGTAACTGTACTGTCTGTCCTCATGTTGTAAAGCACTGCACAAAATGTTGGCGCTATATAAATCCTGTATAACAATAATAATACTATAGGACCTAAATTGCGCTGGAATCGCACCAAAGTAGTACAGGAACCTTTTCCAAAATCGCGTTGTGTTAAGTTGCTTTGATGTGAACAGGCACAAATAAAAACAATGTAATTTCCATTGTCGTTTGATTCTGTGTGACTAAAATTGCACTAGTGTGAACCAGGCCCAACTGAACATCCATTACTCCTTTAGCAATAAACATTTTTTCTGAGTCTGGATACCTTTACCACCCCTATACCATTCCATATTGCTACGTTATGCCTCTTTCTAAGCACTGATCTAAATACCAGAAGAAAATGGTTTCCAGTCATGACTAAGGTACCCAGATATCTTTGACAAATGCATTAAATAAAACAGACAGGACTGAAAGTTATATTTAGAGTATCACTTGAAGCTTCACGTATGAATTGTTTTGCAAAAGGCATGAGAATTAAACATCTGTATTAGATAGGGGTTTACCATCTGCTTCTGACACAATCACGGTGAAGTATTTGACAGCTCCATTGGTGTCACTGAACCAGCTGCAATTAAAACTGAAGTGAATTGATGACTTGCTAATAAAAGTATCTATTTTATTCACTCTAATATGTACAGGTGGTGTCGGAGGCCCTAAAAGAAAAGACAAACAAACAAAAAAACAAAAAAATCTTTTAGTTCAGAACTACTAAACTAGTGTCAGACTTTTTGTATTGCCAAATTCTATGTACATACAGTCTGAATTTTACAGAATATATGGCTTTTATTTTATGTATATAGTATATGCTCTGACAAAGCTGTGCTTAATGTAGGGGCTTTTATGGTGCGAGAAATTGCATTGCAGAATTTAATTCATATGTTGTATATCAAAGAGCACTTTCAATATAGAGAACAGCAATCAGGCACATAAATATATGTCTTCCCATAGTGAATGTATATTAGGGTGACCAGACACCCCCGGTTTCTGGGGACAGTCCCTGGATTGAGGACACTGTCCCCGGACCAAGTCTGTCCCCGGTTTTGTCCCCGGATTGGATTTGAACAGGGGCTGGGGCAATTTCAAAGACAATCAGTGCAGAATTAAAAAAAAAAATCTGAATTACACACCCCCACTCCGCCACTCCTAATAGCTTAGGGGGTGTATTTTTTATCTGTGCCCCTTTCTGATGATCATGTGCTGATCGAAGCAGAGGGAATATTTCTTCAGTTTCAGGTGCATGCCCATTCAGCTCCTCTCGCATGTTCTTCTGCCTTGGCTCAAGTCCCAGCCAGCCGCCTGCATGCTTATCTTCTTGCCTTTGCTGGCGGAGTGATCTTCCTCTGCTCCCCACCCATTAGTAGCAGGGCCCGAAGAGTGAGACTTGACAGGCTGTGAGGCGGGCGGCGGGAGCGACGTGCAGAGAGTCGCTGATTGCCGCCATTACTAGTAAAAAAAAAAATATGTCCCCGGATTTAATTTAAAAAATCTGGTCACCTTAATGTATATGTGAATGGCTTTTTAGTAGTTAATATAGACGTTTTATTAGAACAGAACCAGAACAAGTGTTCTCTATTACAGCTGGGTGTATTACATGCAATGACTCAACATTAACTATAGGTATATGCAAAATTTATTTTAACAACCAATAGGGCCTCCATATAATGTAACAGTGTACCTGGTTTTATTTATGTTCCATATGAATTGTTGTTTTCAGATCACAGTACTTACGATCAATCATAGTTATTGTGCTCTCCTCCACCATCTGGCTGATCATGTCTGCCGAGTGCACTTTGATGGACACTATGTATCTTTTGTGTGGTTCAAGGTGCATGATTGTGAGTGTTGACCTGTGTTTTTCAATTATTTTTGAGTATTCCACCACATCAGAGCCATTCTTTTTGTACTCTATGCTATATGCATCAAAATCAGAATCTGGGGGTGTCCATGAACAGGAGATGGCAGTGGAATTCTGAGGCCGGCAATGAAGATGTTGTATCTTGTCAGGTTCTATGAAGAAATGTATTTGTTATGATTATTGAATAATATAGTTCCACTATGAAATCACATACCTGTTTACATTTTTGTGGTCACACAGTTTCACATAGCGTAAATAATATAAATAAGTGTTTTCAACATTTACTGAATTGTTGATTCAGTAACTTCTCACTCAATGCTTGCAAAAGTTATGTTCTAAGATGACCTTACTGCTAGACAATAGGGTTGATTTACTACAGGCAGATGGATGTTCACTTTGTAAGGGAATTTTCACATTGCCAGGGAATTTACCTTTAGCTTAGCGAATTAGGTGAAGTTCAATTTACTTCCATCACCGAATCATGTGCAAGCAAATATACTTTTCTAAAAAATTTCCTTGCACCTGATTGGGCATTCTTTGCAAAGTGACTTTTCACAACATTCACTAAGATAAGAGAAGATTCCCTTGCACAGAGAACAGCCTATTTGACTTTAGTACATCACTTTTTGGTTACTTTAGTCCCTCCTCAGCATAGCTTTTATGTTCTCTCTGATCCTCAAGGTCTGCACCATACTGGTGACTGTTAAGTGCAGTGTATGGAAGTCAATACACTCATATATTGCCAAGAAGATGGGCCACAGGCTTGAAACAGCTGTATGCAGTATGAAACTAATGGCTTTATAATAGTAGGCTGTATATACAGTATGTTATTGAAAGTACAGCTAGCCAGTGGGGCAAAAAGGAATGATTTGCATCTCTTTGCCCACTATCCTGAAATGAGGAATAATTATACCATTATTGTTAGGTAGGATATGTAGTTGAAAAAGACATATATATTAATTTATCATGGCCACAATAATTTATTATTTGTGAATAAGTCCACCTATTGTACTCTTTTAAACCTCAATAAAAGTGCCAAGATAAATATAGAAGCATCTTATACTTTCATAGCATCCATAGGTCTTAATTAATTTAGTTCTAATATCAGTACCTGGCTGTAATCAGTAAAAGGACATGCTCAAATCTGAGCATAATTCTTGGGTAAACGCATCCAATTTTAATTTTACATGCCCTTAAATCTTAAAATATGTTATATAAAATTTGCATCTAGGAAACAATATTCCCATATAAAACACTTCATTTCAAAATGACTAAAATAACAGCTTGATTGCTTTTGCTGTTCTAAGATGATTTCTCGATTATCAGCAACCATATGCAAACACTACTTCGGTTTTCACATTTATTCAAATGCATAGCATCAGACCTAAAAGAGTAAACACATTCTTGGCCATGGCTTATTCACAGCTTATCTGTGCAGCTACAAGGCCTTCAGGTAAGGAAAAATGCCTTCATATGACTATCTGAACTGCAAAACACATACATAACAATCATTGTCATTTTATATACATTTGTTTTATATGACTCACTAGTTCTTACGGAACCAACAGCGGGCTGACTAAAAGTCTTCTTTACATTTCCACTGACACTTTTCACACTGAATTCATATAGACGCCCAGGTTTTAGGCCAGTAACAATTCGTCCATATGACTTGCCAGTGCTGTAAGGGTTAAATATCACCAAGGGGTCAGTAGGTGTCCATTGAAGTTCAAAGTCATCATAGTCAGTCCAGTCTGAAGGGCCTTGCCAATGTATGGACACAGAAGTATTCTTAACATCGGTAAATGACACCAAATTTGGTGCTTGCGGAGCTGGATAGAAAAAAGCAAATTCAAAAATATTGTTTTCTGTGTCATAAAGCAACATTGCTATTTTCTCATTATAACTGAGTTGCAGTGCCTTGAAAAAGTATTCATACCCCTTAAAATTTTCCACATTTTGTCATGTTACAACCAAAAACTTAAATGTATTTTATTGGGATTTTTTGTGATAGACCAACACAAAGTGGCACATAATTGTGAAGTGGAAGAAAAATGATAAATGGTTTTCAATTTTTTTTTACAAATAAATATCTGAAAAGTGTGGTGTGCGTATGTATTCAGCCCCCTTTACTCTGATACCCCTAACTAAAATCTATTGGAACCAATTGCAAAATGGAAAATTTCAAGGGGTATGAATACCTTTTCAAGGCACTGTATGTAGGTATAGCATATATGTCATATCACTTTCAAACTATAATCATCTTAGAGTTACTAATCCAATGATAATTAAGATACTCATTAATTTGAAAAAAATAAGTTCAATAACTCCTGCAGAGTTAAAATGTTCCAACTATGTAAACAATTTCCTTGATATAATTTGACCTTAATACAGGCAGTCCCCGAGTTACGATTCTTACAAACACAATAAGGACTGTAGGTTTGTTCGTAAGTGGAATTTGTTCGTAAGTCAGAACACTGCTTGTAAGTGTAACTTCCGCCTGTGCAGGGATGTGGGATGTTCCGGCGTCCACCTGTGCAGGGATGTGGGATATTTAGGGCGCTTCTGGGGCTCTTCTGGGCATGCAGTACATGTAGTACTGCAGTGTGGAATGTGGCAAGATAGCTGCTCAGAGGTATCCTGGACCAGCGTGGAGCACAAGCAGCCGGCATTGAGGCCGTTCGTATTTAGGAGTCGTTCGTAAGTCGGGCGTTCGTAAGTCGGGGTCTGCCTGTAGTGACCAAACTGTATGTGATACATCACTTTCATTGTGGAGCTAGCTATTGTTCTGTAAATCAAATGTAATGTAATCGTTCATTTCTGTGACCTTTTTAGGCCTATTTTTAAAAGCACAAAGCAAAAATAATGTAAGAAGTGTCATAACAAATATTGGCAATAAAATATGAGGTGTTTTATAGGTTACAGGACCAGCAAGTGTTTTTTTTAAATTCTTTATTTAAAGTACAAATACTGATAATATTGCAATGCAAATGGATAGTGCAAATAAACATGTTCTGAGTACAGAGACCTTTCATTCAGAAGTGCAAAAATTAGATTTGTTATGTGTCTGTGCCCTCATAAGGCCAGAAAGTATTTGACTGAAAAAGTACTTGCAAGTTTATGATTCCTTACTATGAATAAAAGGCTATGATGCCTATAATCCATAGGGAGGCCATACATGATTGGATGTGGATGGGGGAATCCTCCTCCCGCTGTGCTTTTGTATTCTGCCAATGATCTGTGTTGCCTGCTATAGTCAATCGATAGATCAACTTGTGAACAATCATCTATCCCATACATGGATGGAAATTCAGACAGGCCCTGCTGAGTCACCCTAATTTTGATCTAATGTTGGCCCCTCAAATTTCTACCGATGACAAACTTCAACTGAGGAGCTGGGTGGAAAATTGTCAGCCAAACAATGTCTGCATTCAATCAGATAGTCACTCTTTGGGTATTCAGACAGCCACGGGTGACTACAATAGCGAGGATGGAAATACAACTTGGATGTAGAAATCTATGCCTGTATAGCTAGCCTTGGGCCAGTTTAAATATTTTCTATGGAAGAGCACTTCAGCATTCAATTGCAAATGTTTTTGTCAGTTGAAGGCCTCAGCTCAGCAATGTGCAACATGTAAAACAATAAATACACTGATGCCATGCAGATATGATTGCAATTTTGTTTTTGTCAATATGAAGTAGTTTTATGGCACCATTATCAAGGTAGAGATGGGCAAGTTATGATATCCATTCTCTGTCTATTTCTTGCTCTGCTTGGAAAATAGTTGATATGCTGGGAGTGAACCATCTCAAAACATAGCAAGTTGTGTGCTACCTGAACCAGTTTGATTATCTCTTAATAAAAAATGTGTATACACAGCTTAACTCACACAGGCAGCATGTGGCTAAACTTGTATGTAACTCTGAGCTCTGGTTTGAAATATCGCTGTAGGCACTACCTGCATGGATTTTTTTTATCATCTCCACATATTTTTGTGTTTTTCTTCTAGCATCCTTACACAATTTAAAAACATACAGGTAGGTAGATTGGCTTCCTCTCAGATGTGTATGTGTGTGTGTGTGTGTGTGTGTGTGTAGGTACTTGAATTACAGAGGACAGGTATTTATGTGAACTGTTCTATGTACAGGTATATGTATTGGTGGTACATAACATTGCATTAAAATAAATATATAGAATAATACTAAACAATTATGTAAGAAGTACCTGTTCTTGCATCTGCTGTAGCCTTATTAGACAAATCACCGCTGTGAGTCACTATCACCAATTTGTATATTCTCCCAGGAACCAGCTTTTGAAAATGATATTCACTAAGGTCAGTGCCTTGTAACTTTTCTTTCTGAGTGCCGTTAGGATTATGCAGTATCAGTTCATAAACAGCCACATCTCCTAGAGCTAGATTCCATGTAAACCACAGGCTATCAGAAGTATTTCTGTTTGATGCTTGAAGAGATGTTACATGGGCTGGAACTGGTAAGAAAAACATCATAAATAGAATGTATATAGGACAAAGTAGTCATATAAAGGTTTTCTTTTTTGTCTACTGGTATTTCAATATTCAATCTGCTCAAGAACTAAAGACATTTTTATTTATATGAAAGGAACTCCTTCCGAAAGCGTATTTTTGCCATAATTATTAAGTCATTTTAGCATGAAACATATAATAATAAAAGTTGCCAACTGATCTTACAATTGATATTCAGTTCAAATTCACTGAACTGTGAAAATATTTATAAAGAGACCTCTAGACTCTAAATGCAATACTGTAGCTGTTTATGTCTTTGTTTGTTTTGTTTTTTGGAATGCTTCTGGTAATAAAAAGTAATTTTCCATTAATACCCTGGACTGTTGCAGAAATGATGATATCTTAATTTTTTTTACAAAGCAGTTCAATGCAAGTTTAAGACCCGAATAAGGTAAAGTGAAACTAATTTTTAAAATCCCAGTTAGGTATTTGATCAGCTCAACATTTCTGTACCAAAGATGTGGGCTGTGGTATGAATTGGCATAAGAAAAGCCCATAAGAAGTATTGACCCAGTAGTTTAGGTGATAGTTAAATATCAGTTGATAGATCAGGTGATGGTTTAGCCTTTGATGTTAATAGTTAATTTAGAGTTAGACTTTGAAGCTGATTTACTAAGGGAGTTGAGAATGTTTACTCTGTAAATTTTTGGAAATATCCACTTCAGTTATCTAGTTATGTGAAAAACAAATTTTTATTCCTTTGGACACCCAATTATGTGCAGATGAAATACATAAACTGGAATTTTCTGTTTATATGAGTAGATAAATGAAATGAATATTCACACAATTAACTAGTTAAAATTACTTAATTCCTTCAGCAAACCAACCTTCTAGGGCCAGGATTAGAGAGTTAAATGTAAGTGTTAACGCTTAAGGTTAGAGCAAGGGATAAGGTTATGGAATAAAGAATATTATCCTTGTATCCTTGTTCAAAATATGTGATGGTTCATACTGGTATGTTTTCCTGCCAGGACAGGAAGTGATGGGAAACTGCAATGGTGACACAAATTTTAACAAAACCCAATTATGTGCAGATGAAATACATAAACTGGAATTTTCTGTTTATATGAGTAGATAAATGAAATGAATATTCACACAATTAACTAGTTAAAATTACTTAATTCCTTCAGCAAATCAATCTTCTAGGGCCAGGATTAGAGAGTTAAATGTAAGTGTTAACGCTTAAGGTTATGGAATAAAGAATATTATCCTTGTATCCTTGTTCAAAATATGTCATGGTTCATACTGGTATGGGAAACTGCAATGGTGACACAAATTTTAACAAAACACTTTTTATTGTATTATGGGGATATGGGGGTTAAAACCTATGCCAGGGTTGTATTACTTTATGTGACTTCTGGTGAAAACTATTCCCCTTATTTCTTAAATTGCTGTCACAGTTATGGGAATTGAGGTGAAATTTCCTCCAAAGGGGTCACAGACAGCAATAATTAAACTTAAAAGTAGCTATGCTTACCAGGTCTATTAAAAACATTTTTGCCTGGAGTTAGACTTTAAGGTATAAGGGGTTATTTTTAAGGGTTAATTTAGATATTAGACTGAATGTTAGAAGCAAGTTAGGTGTTGCATTTGGACGGGGTAATAGCATTTGGTGTGAAGGTAAGGATAACTGGTAGTAATTGGTGTTATCATTGATGTTCACAACAAAATTGTATTTTTGCATCTAACGTTCATTGGCCAAAAGCCCGGCATATAGTTTGAAGCACTGAAAATAATTATGCCTGATTCCCCCCTATTATTTAATTTCTGTATTTTATTCCTGGTAATTTTGTTATATGCTACGTAACTAAATAAGGAAAGCTAATACATGCATGTCCTGGCATACAATTATGATTAATCATTACCTGTCCTCCCGTGGACTGAAGACTCATTAGTCAGCGATCCACTATGAGTAACTATGACCATTTTGTAAAGGCGACCTGGCAGCAGTCCCTGGAATGAGCAGTGTTGTAGAACTTGGTTTCCAGACTTCCTGTCATGCAGTGTATTGTCTGGGTTGTACAGGAAAATATCGTAAGAGTCCAGTTCTCCCTCTGAGCTTGTCCACGTGAATGACAAACTGTCTGTGCTGTTCCCTGTGATCTTTAGATTGGTCACTGCAGCCGGGACTAAAAAACAAATAAAAATAAATTAATGAAAGGAACAAAAGTGAAATTAAGGCCAACATACTTGAAGCAGCACTAAACTGAAGTTGTACCAGCTAGATTCTAGAATATCCACCTATGAGGATCTTATCACATCAATACCACCGAAAGATCCATGACAGTTGCTTAAAACATTTAATGGTTCAGAAGGCATAATCACTTACAGTATAGTGCAACTAGTAATGTTTATGTGCAAAGTTATTTTGTTTATAGCAACTATAGCAATTAACTTGAGTCAAACCAAAGAAATGTGAATGCCATTGTCACAGTATAATGCATTTTTATAAAGCTGAACTCCGGGCAGGAAGCTAAATAAACAAATTAAATGCATAGATGGGAGATGTTTTCCCTGCCAAATAATTTGTATTTGTCTACCCATCCTAAAGTGTTATACATCCCTGCTACACTATAAAACCAGGCTGGTAACCTGACTTTTACTACAACTAGTTCACCCCACTTCCCCCAGCCTGTAATTGGACCTGTAATTAGACAAATGAAGAGCAGCATTTAACTGATGAGGTCATCATTCTGCTCTATCGTGTCAGCATGTTCTTTGCTAACACATGTACATTCAGCACATCTGCTTGGCTCAGAGCTCAAATCCTTGATCTCTACTCTATAAGATAATTACAGAAGGGTAATGTCAAGCCAATTTAGGTACTTACAATAGTTGCATTTAAATACATTATTTTTTTTATTTTTTATAATGAGCACATATTTGCATGCAATGGTGTTTTTTTTTTTTATATCTGCCTGAAAGTCATGATTAAATAGGCCTAATAGAAGGTTGGTTAGTAAGTTAACAGAGAAATAGGATTTGTTTCAACTTGGTTGGTGATTAATTGCTTTTGGCTAATGCGTATTTATATTATGTTAAAAAACAAACAGTTTAGACAGCCTCTGGCAGTCCTAATTATATGTACAAATGTTGTGATGAATTATTAGACTTGCACACTCTGAATGAGTCTGCATTGTGTTCCTCTAAACGGTTCTAGTTTGTAGGTGAAGCCTATAGCCCTTGCCAAACATCTGTTTACCTGTTCTTCCTGCTGTTTCTTCTGCTGTGCTGAAAAGACCGCCGCTGACTGTGAACACTCGGATCTTGTACATTTTTCCTGGAACAAGCTCTTCAAACTTATAGGATTTGGTATTAGCTGGCACAGATTTGTTATTTATTAAAACTCCTTTATCAGTAAGAAGAAGGAGATCATATCTGTCTGCAATGCCTGGTGCACTCTGCCAGCTTGCCATCAGCAAGTGACTATTGTACACATTGTCGACTGCCAGTCTGTGAACTGTGGCTGGTACTGGAAAATAAAGAAACACCTGCATGTCACACTGAATTCACTATCGGTACATTTTAATACAAAAAATTGAATAGCATAGGGGAATACATCTAGCTGTAAAGTACAATACGGATAGGCCAGTGCATATATGTTTTTTTTTTTACAAAGAGTAGCTTAAATAAATAAATAAATGTAGTAAATAATAAAATGTACAAGAAAAACTTGTCTAACATTTAAAGACAGAAAAAAAGATCAACACTTTTATTTCTATATGGTAATGCCTGTATATAGTGTATATAAATGAACATATATTGTTATACAGTTTATCATGTTGGAGAACAACTCCTCTTGGCATCTAGAAATGATCAGATTGGTTCACGCAAACTGAGATTTGATTGCGACAAAACACATTTGCAGATTCCACCAAAACTGAGATTTGATCTAGATCAGACATGTATACAGGTTCCACCAAGTTTGAAATTTGATCCAAATCAAACACTCTTGTAGGTTCCACGAAACACATTTAACTCTGATCAAAAAAATTCCCAGGAACCATCCAAACTGATATTTGATCTAGATCAATCACATTTGAAGGCACTGTAACCCACTATGCACAGTAATCCCCTGAGCCCCTTGTGAATTGACCTGATAAAGTGAGCATTTGGACCATTTTCCAATTCACCTCCGCTAATAGGAATTTGCTATATAAATGAATGACATAAGTACGATTTCTAATCAGTTAATCATAATTACATAATATAGCCAATAGGAACTAGTTATACTTCCAGATGGTTGAGGTATGTAATTAAAAGTTCATTGAAGGAATCTTCATAAGCTGTCATTCATATACTTACTATGGGTTTTCTCATGGACTTAGTACTCAGTAGGGAAGATTATTAACAAAAAAGCACTTTATTGGCTTTTAAGCATCCTACAAAATTTAATTGATTTTCAAATTTTTCTCATCGTTTAAAATATGTGTTTCATCATCAATTTTGACTATATTTCTGTATTTTAAGTATATTAAATTGTGACTGTTTTTACTGTGGTAAGTGCCTGTTATCAATACAGACTTCTTGTAAAATAAAATGTTTGGTCTTACTTGTTCTTCCAAATGCTGTCAAGTTTTTGTGTAAACCTCCACTGTTAGTCTGTACAACAATCCTGTATTGCTCTCCCGGGTCAAGATTGTTGAAGGTGTGTTCATAAATGTGCTTGGATATAGTGTGAGACTCTATCTGGTAGTTCTGGCAGAAGATGGTCACAGTATAAGAATCAACATCTCCACCTCCAGGAGTCCAGTTTACTTTCAGGCTGTTTGTTGTTCCATGTGGTGAAATGTGAATGCTCTTTACGGCACTTGGAACTAGGATAAAGCAAAAAACACATTTGGGTATTTACAACCCACATTTCACAAAAGAAAATAGAATTTGAGGATGCATCACTAGATAGATCTTTAGTTCGACCTCATTTAGAATACTGGGGTTGATTTACTAGTACTGGAGATTGCAAAATCTGGTACAGCTGTGCATGTTAGCCAATCAGCTTCTAACTTCAGCTTGTTCAATTAAGCTTTGACGATAAAACCTGGAAGCTGATTGGTTTCTAGACATGTGCACATTGAAATATTTTGTTTCGGAATTTAGTTTTCGTCCAAAAAAACATTTATTTAGTTACTCCCGAAATTCGTTTTTATTTATTTTGTTTTGTTAAAACATGCATTTGTCCGAAAATCCTAATTAAGGTCGAATCTGTCAATTGAAGGTTTATGGTGTCTGTCGAATGTTGTAAGAAGATTCGACGAAGCAGCTAAACTGTACGACGCTGCAATCGTACATTTCCAGTCGAATGCTCCGCCCACAAGCTATAGTAGAATTCTAATGTTGTATGACTAGTAATAATTATATTTATTAATTATTATTACTAGCCAACCAACATTAGAATTTTTCTTTAGCCTATGGGTGGAGCATTTGACCATAAATGTCCGCTCGCGGCGACTGCTTCGTCAAATCTTCATGTTGAATCTTTTCTCTCTATGTCAAAAAATCTTGGACTAAAACAGTTAGGTTAGGCACAACCAACCGCAGATTCGATAGACACAGATCGCTATTGTCACCGTCATGTCGAATCTTCTATCTATATCCAACTGTTGTTGCAACAAAACAAAAATAAAGCATTTTTTATGTCGGATCTTTCGGATTTTGGATTCTGCGCATTTGTTATCGTTTGTTAAAATGGACGTGAAAATCCCCGAAACTCAGACGAAAATGCATTCGGACGAAAACGAATGCACATGTCTATTGGTTTCTATGCAGATCTGCATTAGATTTTGCACTCTTCAGTTTTAGTAACTAAACCCCACTGTGTCCAGTTCTGAAGACCTCACTTATAAAAAAATATTGATGAGATAGAAAAAGTCCAGAGAAAGGCAACAAAAATGGTGAAGGTCTCAGGGATAAAATATATCAGGAGAGACTTCAGGAATGTAATATATATAGTTTGGAGGCAAGAAGAGAAAGGGGAGACATGATTGAAACCTTTACATCCATAAAGGAGGTGAATAAGGTTCAGGAGAGCAGTATTTTCAATATGGGGCCAAGGTCAAGAACACGGGACATGACTGAAACTGGAGGAAAGTTCAAAACTAATCGTAGAAAGTATTATTTTACTGAAAGAGTAGCTGATACTTGAAATAGATATCCAGCAGAGGTAGGGAGTCAGTCAACAGTAAGTGGACTCAAACGTGCTAGGGACAAACATAGATCTCTACTCAAACATTAAAAAACAAACAAAAAATAAATAAAAAATAAAATCATGTTCAATATAAAAACAAAAAAAATTGGGCAGATTCATTGGAGCACCGTTGGTTTCATCCCTTTGAGAATCATTAAATAGTCTTATTGTAGATGTTTTCATTCATTGTTGTAATTACTTGAGCACACTGATAATAAAAAGCAAAACTCCTGGGTGGTGAATGTGGTGCCATGTTTTAAGATAACTATACTTTTGATATGAATGTTGAAATAAAATGTTGAATGAAAGTGTGAGTTGGAAGTAATAGGTTGTAACCCCACATTTTAGATACTGATATCGTACAATACTTTGGATCCAGATCTTTGACGTGATATGTTGCACCCACATACTGATATGTTATTATACATTATATCACTTAATCTAGCATAACAACTAAATGTCATATCTTGAATATTCATACTATTAATACCTATACCTTCATGTTATCTGCATTAGTTCTGACCTTCACAGAGACAATAATGGTGAAAGTGGGAGATGAAAGCATTTACAGGGCACTGCCCGGAAGGATGGGCTCTAATGTGAGGCATGTGTCAATAGGCTTTTGTTTGCTTTAACCTGTTTTGCATTCCCATACAAGTCTATGGCAATGCAAAACCCACTTGAAGCAGGCTGAATGCAGGTCAGAAACAGGTAAACTATAGACCAAATGCACCTGAATTCTGAATGATCTCAGAAGGATCCTAAACTTATGTCAAGCTTATGCCATCAACATAAGCGCAAAGCCCCAGGTGACCCAGACTCTTTTTTTCTTGACAAGATTCTTGGACAAGAAACTTGTCCCGGCTGAGTGTACAGACGCTCCATTCAAAGAACCCGCGGTTCTTCAAAAGGAGCGAACGCGGTGACGTCATCGACTACGACGAGCGTGCGCTCGTCACATTCGATGCCGTCGCCACCATCTTGCTACACCCTACCTATGCATAGGAAGCTACCGCTCATGCGTCAAAGTCATTTTGAGCATGCGCGGGTTTCCACGGCGAAAGGTAAGTGTACACACATACACTTTTCTCGTCGAGAAACATGCTAACGAGAATCTCGACGAGAAAATAGAGAGCAGGTTCTCTATTTTTCTCGTCGAGATTCTTGTCGGTTTTCTTGACGAGAAACCTGATATCCGATTTACTGATTTACTCGGCAAGAAAGCTCTGCCAGCAAGTTTCTTGCTGGTTCTTGCCGAGAAACTTGGTCGTGTGTACGAGGCTTGAGAAGCTATATTGTCTGGATGAGCTGGAGACAGTAATCAGCATCTTTAATTTTATTTATTATCTGTACTGATATTTTTCTTTATATAATTTGTTATAGGTTTTCTAATCAGTGTGTTATTTTGTTGTCAATCTTATTTTAGAGTCTGTCTCTCATTTTACACTATACACTATATGATATATGGCTGATAATAAATAAAATTGATCTGTAGAAAGTTTCTACCTGTTAATCCCTCCACAAATGTTGATCTCTGTGCATCACCACTGAAGGTGAGCACAACGATTTTGTAGAGACGACCAGGAATGAGAGAGGTGAAACGGTATTCAGCAGCTGTGTTACTCAGTGTAATGGATGGAAGCACCTTCATGTCATTGTATAGGAGTTGAACTTCATAGCTATCAACATCTCCATCAGCGCTTGACCAGGTCACATGGAGCTCCTCGCTGCTTCTGCTGGCAAGGGTGAGCTTTTTTACAGCTTCTGGAACTAAGGGACAGTTCTATTTAATACATTAACATGGTAATGAAGTAACACAATAATGACATGTTTGTATTGATGTTTAGAAATATGCCATCATACTTACAGGTCCTGCCATTTGCTCCAGCACTGGCCTCATACTTTCCGCTCTTAGTGCTAACAGTTATGCTGTACAGTCGGCCTGGCACGAGAATTGAGAATTCACATTCATTCTCTGATTTGGAGACATTTTTGATATTTATAAAGCCATTGTTGTTTTTAATGGTCACTTGGTATTGATCAAAATCTCCAGTGGCTCGTAGCCAAGATGCTTTGAGGTAGTCACTCCTGGCTGCATTGCTCACTGTTAGTCCTTGCACAGCAGAAGGAACTGAAAGAAAAGAAAAGTAAGATTTATAGTTGTATTTGATGGATTGTGTCTTATTTTGACCTAGCTGACTATGTAATAACAAAATAAATTCAAAAAGATATTACTTTTTAAACTTTTTTGTAGCTGTTGACTTTTAAGTTTTGGTTACCTGTCTGAAGCCCCTCTTTAAGTCTAAGAAAATAATTCTGGGTATAAGCCTAAAGGTACGTGTCTATTTTTAACATATGCATATGCAGTGGATATCCTGCATCCCACTTCCCATCCCATTTTAGTAAACCATTTCATAAAAAAAATTAAAATATATGTATATTTTTTTGTACGGGTATAGGATTTAAATATATAGTACTGTAAATGTCCAATTTTCTTAGCTTTTTTGAGGGGAAAATTTTTGGGGATGTGGGTATAGCTCAGTAATTAAGCCCATATACAATTTGTGACAATGTTTAAATAAAATAGTATTGTCGAAAGGTGGATCCAAATGTGGCAGGCAGTAGCAATACTTTGAAAATGCTGTTTACGTTTCTTGTATAGCAGATCTACAGTATCTTAATTTTCATAATAACATTTGATACAACTTTTACAGAAATGGAAACTCATTTGAAGCATCTGTGAAAACATGAAAGGTGTTTACTGCCCTTAATGGTTATGTATTACAATTGACTTTCTCCAGTAACATAGAGCACTTGTCTAAAATATTCATGAATACGCATGCATATTTCCCTAAAGAGCCAGTAGCAACGAATGCATTATATTATCTGCATGGAGTTTGCATGTTCTCTCTGTGCTTGTGTAGGTTTTCTCCAGGTACTCTGGTTTCCTCCCTCATTCCAATGACATGTGAGGTAGAGATCTTAGCCTGTAAGTTCCTTGAGGGCAAGGATGTAAATGTACAGCATGCACTGTTCAAATTGCATAGGTTATAAAAATGCCTGAAAAAATAAACAAATAAATAACTCTTAATTTCATGTTGAACAACTAAAGGTGCAATGCAGTGGTGGCTGGTGTTTTTTTGCTTGGAGGGGGGGAGCGGCCAACAACCACAAACCCCCCGCTGTCTGCTGGTCTACCAGCACTTTCCCCATCCGCGGCAGGGATCGGCGGGCACATTGGGGATCAGTTGGCACACAGCATTGGTGATCGGCTGGCACACAGCGGCTGGTATCGGCGGGCACATCGGGCAGGGGATCAGGCTGTGGTGGGCATCTGGCAACATCTCCTGTGTCCTCTTCTCTTCTGAGATCACGGCGGCTTCCGCCGTGCGTCTTCTGCCCTCCTCCTAGGCACCCAATAGGATCGCCTGACCTTTCAGCCAATTAGGAAACAGGTATCAGACCCGCGCTTCCTGATTGGCGGAGAAGCAATTCAGTGTTAGAAAAGTGAAAATGTATTTGCTTTTCTAACACACCTGGATGGGCTCCGAGTGCAATGCTTCCCCTATTTTAAAGCCTATTAGAGCCTATGGCTCTAATCAGGTGCTTCCAAAAAACACCCCCGCTGCTGTAATTCATGCGCCCGGCGTCCTGAAAAGGGTCAGACGCATGAATAGGGGGCAGCCGAGGTGGCCATGGATAGATTCATGCTGTGCATGAATCTATCCATTAACCATATAGGGGTGGCGTGGATAGAGGGGGTGGTGCCCGTGCACCCTTAATGCACGGGCCACCCCTGGTGTAATGTTATAATACTGAGTGTCTTTTTGTGAACCAACAATCTTTAATACAAGTCTTTTCTCTTACCTGTCCACTCTTGACTGAAAGAATAATTCTCAAACTTTCCACTGCGGGTGGTCACAGTCACATTGTACAGGCGTCCAGGAGTGAGAGAACTGAAGGAGCACTCAGTGACAGTTTTAGAGAGTGTAAGTGGTGGAAGAAGGAAACCATGGTGAGATAATGTTACCACATAGGCATCAACATAGCCAACAGCTGGGAGCCAGGATATGCGGAGGTAGGCAGTCTGACCAAAGTTATTAACAGTAACGCCACTTACACTGGATGGAACTGAAAATCAGTAAGACAAATTTTGATAGTTTTAGCCATCTTTTTTTTATCCACATATACATTTCACATCTTGTTACATATAGTGCCCTTCATATACAGTAGAAGTTACTGGGGTAATATTGTGGGTGATATACCATACAGTTGCCTAACAATAGCTATAGCAGCCTATGCAGATGCTATATGGTAGGAAGGGGCCCCATTAGGGAGGCTGTTAAGGATAACTAAACTGTGAAGTTCCTATGTATGGAAGAAAGGCCGGCAACTCCATGTCCATATACAAATGTAAACGTTTATTGGTACTTGTAAAAAGAAAGGGCTTACGAGTTTTGGCACACTGTCTTGGTCACTTGGTGCTGTGATCAAGGAGGTGTGCCGAAATGCGTCAGCCCTTGTATCTTTTTACATGTACCAATAAACGTTTACATTTGTATATGAACATGGAGTTGCCTGCTTTTCCTATTTTGATTGTTGCCTAAGTGTTGTCTGGAGGACACAACAGTCTGAGCACCCTATCGTGGACTCTACTTCTATACTCAGGAGACTCCCACTTCGTCCCCCTCCCCTGTCTTCTGGGAGACACACAGGTCCCAGAAGACAGCAGGGACCAGTGGGATCGCTCAGAGCAACTTTAGCATGCGCAGTAGGGAACCAGGAAGTGAAGCCGCAAGGCTTCACTTCCTGTTTCCCTTACCGAAGATGGCGGAGGCAGCACCCGACAGTCGAGGGACAGATCGGCTTCGGGTGCCGACATCGCGGGCGCCCAGGACAGGTAAGTGCTCTAATATTAAAAGTCAGCAGTTGCAGTATTTGTAGCTGCTGACTTTTAATTTTTTTTTTGGGCGGAACTCCGCTTTAAGGATGATGCATTTTTCATTATTTTCACAGGAAAGGATTCTTCTATAATGAAATGTTGTAAGAATAAATTTGCTGAGCTCTAATACAGTTTGTGTTTTAAAAACCTCCTTTGCCCTCTGCTGGTCATTGAAGAAACTTCCTACAACTATGATCATGAGTGAGAATGCACGTTACCACTTGTTGCCAAAGCGTTTTGCCACTACTTGTCCTGTCCATTGTTTTAAAGTATTTAGTTATGTCCCTTAAGTACAGGACATAATCACTTATGGGAAGGAAACTGCTTGATTAGGTTCACATAACTATGAACCCCACAAACCTGCTGATCTTGTGTAATTAAACATCCATTCTTGACTTAGGTCTAATTTCCTGTGCATAGCCATTTCACTTAATCTGTATCCTCTCTCCTCCCTAAAGATCCTCGTAGAAATTGTTTATGTTCTTTTTTCAGTCTGTCGTCTATAATTTCAGGCAGCAGTGCTTAATAGTACAGTTTCTAAAATTTGTGTTTCAATAGTATAAATCTGTAATAATTCAAAAGCACAGACATATACAGATATGTAGATATATAATTATCTACATTAAAATGGGTCATTTTCAAAACTATGCTATTAAAAAGAAAAAATGAATTAGATATTTTTTTGGTGGCATACGATTAGTTGATATAAATTTTTATTTACAGCTTGTCATATGACAGATGATCAATTAACTTTTACATACATCAAAATGTTATGCCATTATCGTACCTGTTCTGGCCTCTGCTAGGGCCTGTCTTGATGAAATTCCTCCACTCACAGTTGTCACCACAACAGAGTACAAGCCTCCTGGCTTTAAGGAATGGAACTGATATTTGCTGGTGTCACTGGATACACTCTCATTCTTTATGACAATATTTTCATGTATCAGCAGGACCTGAAAAGAGTCCACGTCTCCTCGACCTCTAGTCCACTCAGTATACAGGCTGGTAGATGTCCCCATATTTGTTAAATTTAAGTTAAGAACCTGGAAAGGAACTGTATAGGAGATAAATGTTCTATTAATATATTCTCAAAGCAGTCTTTTTCAGTTCTATGATCATCTATCATTTCTAATTTTTAATCTTTACTTTTCTAATATCACAATACTAAATCCTTCTGACTTGCTACAAGCCTTTTTTTTACACTGGCCCTTTTTTAAGTGGTTAAAGAGTAACTGTACTCATAGACATTAGATTACAATCTCCTGATCTGGCCTAAAAAAAAATGCAAATCAATTGCAGCCTCACTGGGTCCATCAATTGCAGCCTCACTTTGCCCACCATATGCAGCCTCACTGTGCTAATCAATTGTGAGGGCCAATCAATTTGCAGATGCAAATAGTGCCATCCAGGGGAAGAGCATTGGACAATTAGAGAGATTTAAAAACCTTGTCTGATCTCCAATTCTTTCATCCTGATAAGCCCCCATTATAGATGTTCCCAGTTAACATACGTGTTTAGAGGCTTGGTAAAAGAAGCAGATATCTGAGGGTGGTCAGATGATTGGGTTTGTATATCCAACTGCCCTTACCATCTATAGCTACCCTGTACACCGTTCAGCTATAATATTATGACCACCCACCATAACCCATTGAGGCATGGGCTCCACTAGACCTCTAAAGGTATGCTGTGGTATCTGGGAACAAGCTGTTAGTAGCAGATCCCTTAAGTCCTGTAAGGTGTGATGTGGGGCCTCTATAGATCAGACTTGTTTTTCCAGCAGATCCCACAATGCTTGGATTGAGATCTGGAGCATTTGAGGCCAAATCATAACCTCAAACTCATTGTGTTCCTCAAACCATTCTTAAATTCATCAAACCAGCCAACCTTCTCCCATGGCCTGTGGTCCAGTTCTGAAGCTCACATGCCCATTGTAGGTCCTTTTTTGGCTTTGGACACAGGTCAGCATGGGCAACCAGACCGGTCTGCGCCTACATACACAACAAACTACAATGCACTGTGTGTTCAGACACCTTTCTATTAGAGCTAGTATTACCTTTTAAGCAATTTGAGCTACAGTAGCTCTGATCTTGATTTAGACTACACAGCAGTGGCAGCTCGCCCATAAGGGGCACAGGGTTGCCGTCCCCTCAAAGCTACTCATCATAAAAAAATACTGGCCCTTTAAGTGTGTGTGGGACGCTGGACACACAGGTGTATGGGAAGCATGACTTGTTTGCAATCACGTGATTGCAAACAAGAAGCTCTGCGCCCTGAACACTCCCTCTATAGCATTGTTCCCTGCTGTGGTTAGGCTTTGTTGCTGACATCTGCTGTAAAGGGGGGCTCTGATGGGGACATCTGCTGTAAAGGGGGGCTCTGATGGTGACATTGGATGTAAAGGAGGACTCTGATGGGGACATCTGCTGTAAAGGGGGGCTCTGATAGTACCATCTGATGTAAAGGAGGACTCTGATGGTGACATCTGATGTAAAGGGGGGCTTTTATGGTGACATCTGCTGTAAAGGGGGGCTCTGATGGTGACATCTGCTGTAAAGGGGGACTCTGATGGGGACACCTGCTGTAAAGGGGGACTCTGATGGGGACATATGCTGTAAAGGGGGACTCTGATGGGGACACCTGCTGTAAAGGGGGACTCTGATGGGGACATCTGCTGTAAAGGGGAACTCTGATGGGGACAATGATGGGGACATCTGCTGTAAAGGGTTACTCTGATGGTGACACCTGATGTATAGGGGGATGCTGATGGGGACATCTGATGTAAAGGAGGGCACCTGCTGTAAAGGGGAATCTGATTGGGACATCTGATGTAAAAGGGGGCTCATAACACCTTATGTTAAGTGGTTTTATTTTTTTACTTGAAATGTGGATGTGATGGGCACAGTGAGGCTGCATATGATGGGCACAGTGAGGGTGCAATTGATGGACACAGTGAGGCTGCATATGATGGGCACAGTGAGGCTGCATATGATGAGCACAGTGAGGCTGCATATGGTGGGCACAGTGAGGCTGCATATGGTGGGCACAGTGAGGCTGCAATTGATGGTCACAGTGAGGCTGCAATTGATGGGCACAGTGAGGCTGCAACTGATGGGCACATTGGGGCTGCAATTGATTGGCAAACAAGAAGCTCTATTGGCTTTCTTTAGAAAGTCCTCAGGGCGCAGAGCTCTGCGCCCTGAACACTCCCTCTATAGCATTGTTCCCTGCTGTGGTTAGTGATTGGCCGGTCCTGTGCCTTCACTTATGGTTTCTCTGACACATCCTGGGGTTAATTACCATAAGTAATATACAAACAATTATTATATATTGTTTTTAAGGTAATTTACTATATTTTCAAAATTTGTACTCAAGCAGGTGGCTTAACTGTTTGAGAAAAACATGGGATTATGGGTAAATCTTATACACATAAACCCATGTTATTTCCTTCTAGTTAAGAGGGCTGGGCTGGAAGGGAGCATTTGTCTTTTAGACACATGCCCCTTCTATGAAACTGCAGTGAGAGGCGTGCCTCCACTGCAGAATTTTTATTGGACAGCAGGGACCAATGGTACTTTACCATTGGTCCAAGACTCCAAGCTGTTTATTGAGCTCAGTGCCTCTGACAAGAAGTGAGAAGAGGCACTGTGGGCTCATCCTCTCAGTCTGCTGCAAACAGAGTATGCCAGCTTGTATTTAAAGTGTCTGCTCTGTATTTAGTTTCTGACAGGCTGCGCAAGGAGCCCAGTATCTCTGAAACCATAGGTTTTTTATTTATTTTTTATGTTCATGGCCCTGCTTCACCTGCCTCCCCTGACTGCAGGTCCCTGATACATAATCACCTGATAAATGGCTATTTACAGTCCTGCACTACTAACAGTTTAATTTTTCAGTTTGTTTGGGCCCCCCCAAAAATTTTGAGCACCAGCCGCCACTGCTACACATAATGTCATGGCTTATCGGTGTATGTAACGAAAAACCTCAGCAAGCTCTATTTGCATTGTAAATTACCACTTAATATAACACAAATAACATTTTAGAACATCAATAGCCAATTTCATGAAAAGAAAACACATCTTAAAGTACATGTTCATTCTCCATGGTCTCACTGTATGTAGGAACATAGCCACCCAATCTTGCTTGCGCCCGAGTTGGACTATGGACTATGGCCTATTGGATTTGTAGTATGCATAGAGCTGTACACATGACCCAACTAACTGCTTGTTAAAAAAAATGGGGCAAAGGAAAGATTTGGGAGCTCACGAAGGGCATTACAAGGAGGCAGAAAAACACAGTAAGAAACAATTTAATGGAAAATAGATTACAGGGCCATTAAGAAGTGGATCTGTATGTTTTATTTTTGAAGAGTGACGATATAGTTTAGTGTCACTTTAAAGCAAGGCTGGTACTTGCATCAAGTTATTCTGGGTGTTTGTTCTAGGAAATAAGCCCTACCTGCTATATAAAGTAAGATAACATTTTGTATTAAGACAAACATTTCTGTCACTGGGATCTAAAAATATGTTTTTGTCCAGACTGCTCTAAGTGGCATTTTTTATCTTTACGTAATCCTACAGTATCATTACATGGTAACAAACTGCTCTGTAGCCCTATTTGGTATCACGCTAAAGAAGGAGTGTATGTTCATACATTAATGTTATCAGCCTTTTCCTTCCTGTTTCCCTTAAGCAAATTTCCTGGAGTTTTCCATCACACCCTTCCTTTTAATTGGTCTGCTTTGCAAGTTTGTATGTATATGTGTTGAAAACTGTAGCTGGTTGCCCACTGTGGAAGTTAAGATACCGTTCTGTCAACATTTATTTCAGTCTCCTGTAGAGAAGAGTGAATATTGTAGAAAACACATTGCTAGCCAGAAAGATGATTGGCTCTTCTGATTCGATCCACTCAAGTTCTAATCAATTTTAATACAGGAATATTTATTGGTATCTACCTGTGATACCCCAACAGCGTCATCTTCCTGCCATTCTGAAACCAGTTAATGTGGCATTCAGATTTGGGTGGGTGCATTAGGTTGCGTGCCCTAAAAATCTTTTTTTCCTCTCGGCTCTTGGGCTAAGATCATATGTAGTACCCATTCTTTTTAGGTTTTGGGAACAGAACACTGTCGTCCCTTGCACTGATGCAGTAGGCGGGTGCTTGGGGAGGAATCTTTTTCTCCTGGGTTGAGTCTGACCTGGTTTACCAGGCTTGTCCTTGGTTGTAAGCAACAGTTTACCTAAGTGCTAAATTCTGCTCATATGGATGGGGCTGCCCTTGTCTAGACATGGACTAGGGAGTGCTAGGAGGTCCTGGTGATGTGCCCCTGGGGGTGGCTACTCACGGGAGCCAGAAAAACACTATGAGCTTGGGACCCCACTGAGTTTCACTGACTCTAGGTCATGGCACTACTACCTTTTTTGCACTATGCATTTGGACAGGGGGTTTGGCTTGCCTGGAGCAATTTTTATACTGGTCAAAAGTCCTGCCATGTGTTTGCCACTTTTTAATTATTTTTCACTATTCATGCACGAGCACTGTGTGGTTTGTTTTCTTTCACACGTGAACTCATTAAAATCTGTAACGTTTCAAGGAGTGGGTGATGGTTTGGACAAATCCCAGAATCTCACAGTGAGATCATAGGATAGGATAGTGCATTACCAAAGGCTGGTTTATTAAAAATATATTTAAAAGATCATGAATACTCACAAACAAAGGTAAATAAAAGGCACATAACATTCCATCCAGGGATATAGCCTCTTCCTGGAACCAAATGAGCAGATGATCGAAGAGTCAAGATGATAGATATTTTACAGCTATTGCTGACACGTTGCGGGAGCGAGCCCCCTTCTTCAGAGCCAAAAGGAATGATAGTACCCAGACCGCCCCTGGGTCTCTGGACTCTCTTTTATCCATGTGTAAAGAGGGTGTGAGAGGCCACATGTCTATGGCCCCGCCCACCACCGGCCGCTCCTCCTCTCACCCTAAGAGTACGCCAGTATGGTCCAATCCCTTAGACGTCACACTGACAGCATCCACTACCCCATCCATTTATTTTTAATAAACCAGCCTTTGGTAATGCACTAGGTCGGTGCGCCCTCTCTTTTCACCTTTTTTCCAGTCTGAAGAATACCAAATATTCTGAGGAGGGCAGCAAGACCCCTGGGCATTTTCCTTCTAAACGGAACACTCTGGTTGTGTCACCAAGAGACCAAACTTCTGAGCGCAGGAGACTGTTTTTCTTGTTTCCATACCTATACACCCCTGGGCTATTTAACTTAGGTGGGGGACACCATGGTTACTCTCTGTGGTACCAGGTAATTCAAACATTTTTCTCAATCATAGACTTGTTTGTCCCTATACTTTACTTATGTAATTAACTGGAGGATCAGCTTTGGTTGGTTCCTAAAGATTGGAGACCTGGTTTTGGCCAGGTGGACTAGAGTGCCTTGCACTCCAGGGGGATTCAGGGATCTAGGCCCCTTCAGAGGATGGATGTCACTGTACCCTTGTGCACCTTTTTATGTGCTGTGGCTTCACAGTTTACTTTTTTGTTCATAGGGAAGCTGCTTTCACCTGTATAATAAGACATCAGCTAAATGACTATATTCCACTATAAGGATTTTCTTTATCGCTAAAAGTTCAAAAAGCATTCTCACCCGTCCTTCCTTCGACAGAAGTCCAATTGTTGAGATCTCCACTGATACTAGTAACTTTGGCAGTATACTTTCTTCCAGGTACTAGATCAGTAAAAGTGAATTCCTTGGCTTCCTTGGCAAGAACTTTATTGATGAGTGTAAGATCCCTGTCTGCAAGTGAAACCACATAACTGTCCCACTCTGCAAGAGGCGTCAGCCATGTCACTGTGAATGAAGACTCGTTGGCATGCTTAACCCTAAGCTGCAAGACAGACTGAGGAGCTGTGACAAAGGGAAAATACAACCACATAAAATAAAAGAAAACACTGGGAAACAATCTTTTATATACTGCTTTTCACACTTGATATTACTTTTCCAAAATGATAACAATAAAGGTGACTGAGAAATAATTTTTATTTATGTTAAAGGGATGCTTGGCTTTGATCGGCAGCAATTCACTAAGTAAATAAAGGAATAATTTACAACTTACTATAAAATATATTCTAGATGCAGCCATTTTGTATGATTCATCATAACTGTAATAAAGAAAAAATATAAAATTTATCTGCAGCATCCGGGTGCAGTAGGTAATGAAAACTCCAAACTCTCCGCAGCTTTCTGCTAGAGTCAGAGATTAAAATAGTAGGTGCCAAAAGAAGTGGTGATATTCCACAGTTGATTTCTCCACTATGGCAGCATGAACTATGAAAATAAAAGTGATTTGCATTCAGATGGCTCTACAAAACACTCTTCACATTGATAGAATTGCTTTATTTGTGAAATTCAAGAGCCTCGGTATGGTAGATCCAAACACCTGTGCAGTCATGCTTATACTGTACTTGGCTTGGAGCGTATGCAGAGGTCCTTGTGTCAGAAACAGGCCTATGAAGTCATAAAAGACAAAAATCTGATCTGATCGTAAAGAAAATCTAAGCCCTAAAACAAAAATGTAATATATCACAGCTTACTATTCCTTAGATGTAGTAGTTGCATTTATTAATTTTTCATGCTTTTTCACTTTTTATTTGTACCTGGTGGTCCTGTCAGTAACATGCTTCCTGTTCTACATTAGCGACCCCTTACTCACTGTACTGCAGGGGTCTCAAACTGGCAGCCCTCCAGCTGTTGCAAAACTACAAGTCCCATCATGCCTCTGCCCATGGGAGTCATGCTTGTAACTGTCAGCATTGCAATGCCCCATGGGACTTTCGCAACAGCTGGAGGGCCGCCAGTTTGAGACCCCTGCTGTACTGTATCTATGGAGAAGCAAAGTTGTCAGTCTATGCTGCTCTTCTGATTTGGACTACCAACACCTCCCCTTCTCCATCGCGTAGAGTGCATTGTTTTGTAGTTGACAGTAGGTATCTGGGAAGATTAATATTTTTTTAGATTTCAGCTTAACAGGCAGTTACAAGCGCACTGAATTTGTGGCAGAATCAATATGAAAATTTTCTGTACTTACAGAAAATGTACTTAGCCTGAGAAAAGAAAATTAATGCAACTATCACATCTAAGGGCTGGTGAGCTAAAATATATTGCAATGACATCACATGGAATATTGTCATATTATTCCTTGATCTAATTTTTACTTTAATTCAATTTGGCGCTACACTTTTTTATACATATGAAATATAGTACAATTTTTTGGTGTTAAGCTATCCTTTAAGGCTTTTACCACGTTTTGTGCTTTGCTTAAAGTTTTTATTTAGGCATTGCTTCTGGACCTAAGCAGTTATAAGGCAAGACTTCAGACTACAAAATATTCACTTAATTGATTAGATGGGAATAATTTAATAAAGAAAAAAAAAACTGTAATAGCAGTTGGGATGCTGATTGTTGCGTTTCTTTTTTTTTTTTTTTTTTTGCGAAAAACAAAGGGCCAGCTTACTTTCTGGATTCATATACCGTAACTAAAAAATGTTGATACTTGTCATAAACTTAATTGTAATACAAAAAAGGCTGACCTGTTCTGCCTTTGCAGTAAGCTTTACTTGTTAGACCTCCACTCTCCACAATGACCGTGATGTCATACTGCCTTCCAGGTATGAGTTCTGTGTCCTGAATAATATATTCCTTAATGTGCTTTTCCAGGGTCGTGTTGAGCAAAACCACATTCTGGTTGTAGAGCACCACATAGTATCTTTCCCATTCTCCAGCAGGGGGCAGCCAGCTTACACGCAGGGATTGTATGCCATTGCTGGCGGCTTTTAAATCTGAAACTCTCTCTGGGACTGGAGAAGACAATGCAAAGAAGTGTAATGAGGAATGATGAAAATATTGTTTACACTTTCAATCTGAAATCTCCCAGAGGCATATAATGTAAGCGGCCCTGCACTTAATATGGATTAATACGTTTTGCACACAAACTTATACGTTGCTATTATCTGGTATTATTATTATCATTATTATTATTATTATCTGCAAAAAATTGATTGAAATGATTTTACAGGTTATGCCATGTTATTTCAAAACAAAATAAAAAATGGAGTTAAATAAAGAACAGCTGTAGTATAGATTTCCACCACTGGTCTGCGTAACTGTTCAGCATGGCTATGCAAACATAATGGCGATTAGAAACTTTTGACTACGGTGCAGCTATCCTGTAAAGCTAAACTCCAACAGCTAAATACAAAAAAATATATATGAGAGCTGTTTTAGCTGCTAAAGAATTTGCATTTCTGACTGTACAGTTCTGAAATGTATACAGCTCTGCCATACAACATGTCTTTGTATAGTGGATGAGGGGACCTGACTTTTCTGTATTGCAAAGGGACATTTAGATTGGCATTTTTTTTTGTTCACATATGGTCACTGCAGCATACCTGGTTGGCTCCTTGTGACGCTTCTCTCTCCCCCAGCCTAAGCTCTGCTGTGCAGGGGATTACAAGAGGTTGATACCAGGTGAAACTCATTCAGGATCACTTAATTATAGATCAGCTTTCAGGCCCTGTTCACACTGGTGCGGCATACGCTCCGACTTTGGGAGCACATGCCGCATGAGGTGTAAAAAATCAATAATTCCCTATGAGAGCTGTCTTAACTGGTCCGACACAAGTTGGTCCGACTTTAGCAAAGGTTACTGCACTACGTTGGTCGTACTTTGGTCCGTTTTCAATATCATTGAAGTCGGATCAAAGTCGGATCCTCGTCCTAAACGTCCGACATGGTGATTACAGCAGCAGGAAAAGGACTTTATGTCACACTGGGATTGTTTTGATTGGTCAAAGGACAGTCGGACTATATCAAACTTGGAGCAAAATTGCATCCTGTTCATTCAAGTCAGATGGAAGTAGGACCGAAGTAGGACCGATGTAGGACTGATGTCACAGGGTAAGGTAGGATGACATTCGTACAACAGTCTTGTCGTACCAGTGTGAACCTGGCCTCAAGAGGCTACTCACACACATAGGAAAGCTGGTCTCTTGCTTTCATAGGTCACTGCACAGCATTCTGCTTTGCACCAAATTAGTGAAAAGCTACATTTGGTTGCTTGCTAGCTGCATATGTAAAAAAAGGTATATGTGTCGAAGTTGCAAAGTAGATAAAAAACAGCACGTTAATTTAATGAGTATCATTCTGTAAGCATCTGAGTAAAAATAACAACTATCTCTTGTATAACATAGAGTATACATTACTTTTACTGCCAAAGAAGATGTTTTAGGAAAAAGAAAATTGTATGTAATGACTGGCCTGACACAATCACATTTTGCTTAGATAAAAAAGTCATAGGTTGTCACACATAGCCCACAGCAAAAATTACACTCAAGGGAAAGAATACTCACCAGTCCTTCCAACTGCCATCTTGTCAGTGCTTAATTCTCCAGCAATACAAGTGACGTTAACCTGATAAAGACGTCCTGGTGTTAATTCATTAAAGATGACCTCTGTAGAAGCAGCATTCAGAGTTCTGCTGTGTTTTATTGAACCTTGTTCAGTCAACGAGACATTGTAAGAATCTAGCTTGCCTTCAGGTGCTTTCCAGCGAACTTTCAATGTGGTAGAACTTCCATCATTCTGCACATTTAGATTAGAGACCTGAGCGGGAGCTAACAGGGGAAGCATAAAGAACCTTAACGATTTTGTCAAGTAAGGTTAAGAACATCCAAAACCTACAATTAGGGAGTATAGTATATACAGTACATAAAGCATAGATAGCAAAATTATCATTGAATACTTGTTGAGTTATTTTTGTTATAAAAAATCAAAAAATCTTACTTATATAAACACTTCTGCAAACAAAGGGAATGGCAAAAACTAAGAAACCAGAATTAATTGGTTCCACTAGAGTAGAGATTTTGTGTTTTGTATTTGAATGTTTTTATGTGATTTTCACACGTGTATTTGGTGTACCAAATTTTTTGTATCAATATCTAAGACAAAAAATGTATGTATTGCCGCTTAATAAAGCTCAAAATGTCCGCTGCACCAAATTTAATTATGGTTTTTATTTGTCCATTTTTTGACAGAACACTATCCATCAATTTGCCCTGAGAAAACAGAGAATTGTCTGTAGACTTGACCTGAGATAGCAGGGCATTGTCTGTAGATTTACTATGAGATAGCAGAGCACTTTCCCTAGACCTGCCCAGAAAAAGCAGAACATTGTCATTGACTTGCGCTGAGGTAGCATTGCAATGTCTGTAGGCATGCCCTGAGAAAGCAGAGCATTGGCAATATACTGTACTTGTCCTGAAATAGCAAAGTATTGTATGTAGACTTGCCCTGAGGTAGGCTTGCCATGGGCTAGCAGAGCACTGAGTATAAGCTTGTCCTGACATAGTCAAGCACTGTCCATAGACTTGCCCTGATGTAAGCTAGCAAAGTGCAGAACATTGTCTGTAGAACTGCCCTGAGATAGCAGAGAATTGTTCACAGACTTGCCCTGAGATAATGGAGCACTTTCTGTAGACCTACCCTGGGATACTTTCTGTAGACCTGCCTTGAGAAAGCAGAGCATTGTCTATAGACTTGCCCTGAGATAATAGAGCACTTTCTGTAGACTTACCCTGGGTTAGTGGCGCACTTTCTGTAGACTTGTCTTGAGAAAGCAGAGCATTGTTCATAGACTTTCCCTGCGATAGCAAAGCATTGTCCATAGACTTGACCTAAGGTAGCAGAGCACTGTTTATAGACTTGTCCTCAAGATAGCAGAACGCTGTCTGTAGATTTGCTATAAAGTAGCAGAGCACTGTTTGTAGACTTGCCCTGAGATAACAGAACACTGTCCGGAATTTGCCCTGAGGTAGCAGATCACTGTTCATAGGCTTGCCCTAAGATAGTAGAACACTGTCCATAGATCTGGATAGCAAGCAATTGAGCTGCAAGTTTTAAAATGAGTTGCTAAGCTATTGCTAGACTTGCCAGGCTTCACAAGTTTGCTGTACAATTGCAAAGTCTGCATTGCATGACTTCAGATCAAACTTTCTTTGCAAACATTCTGCAAGTTTGCTGCAAGTTCTGGTTCAGTTATGTTGTGCAAAAGTCATCCCACCACAGGGGTCACTGTGACTTGCAGAGCTCTTGCTGTAGACTCGCTATTTCAACTTTGCTCTTGCCACACAAATTTGCTAAAAATTGTAAAAGTGTCAACTAGAACTTGGGCTTCAAGTGCTCTGCACGTGTACAACTTGCTAGTGAAAATGTGCAGCAAGTTAACAGAATTACAATTCAACACTGCTACAAATTTGTGGAAAATTATCCTTGCTGTCTGGGAACTTGCCATGAGATAGTAGAGAATTGTTAATAGACCTGTCCTGAGATAACTGTGCACTTTCCATAGACGTACCCTGGGATAGTGAAGCACTGTCCATAGGCTTACCCTGAGGCAATAGAGCATTGTTCATAGACTTGTCCTGAGTTAAAAATACTTTCTGTAGATTTGACATGAGATAGCAAAGCACTATTCAAAGACATGTCCTAAGATAGCAAAGCATTGTCTTTATAGACTTGCCCTGAGATAGAAAAGCATTGCCCATAGGATTTTCCTGAAATAGTGGAGCACTTTCTCTAGACTTGCCCTGCATTGTCTGGAGACTTGTCCTGAGATAAGTAGAGCAGTACATCAAAATGATTGCACTGTGCTACAAAACAGAAATCAAAGCACATACATGTAACAAAGAAATATGAAAGCTAGGTTTTATATAGAATTGCAAAAAGTAAAAAAAAAAATTGAGTAAATATCCCACGTAGATAAGAGTATTACCTTTAACAGGCACAAACCTACAAATACAAAATTATTAAACTACAGATTCCTTTTGGTTATATCAGCGATTTTTTAAAGCAGACCTTCAGTCATTTTTTCAACTTTCCATCTATTAAATCTTCTGCCCTTGTTGTTTTAACTTTGGATAGTAAAACTTTTTTTTCTGCCAGTAAATACCTTATATAGCCATCTTCTTTTTTCTCGTCTGGTAAAAAGCCTAGGCCTATAACATCATGCTCTCTCTCTTACTCTCGTGAGAGTTTGCCAGGAAGGGAGGGGTCGGGGGTGAGTCATAAGAGGGCCAATGAGAGCTGCAGGGCTGCAGAGCTGGAGGTGTGCCTCTGTGTCTCTGTGTAAATCCAGAAAGTGAACAGGCAGCAGCTTCAGCTGCCCACAGTTAAAATGGATGCAGCCAGACTCAGTGGAGGGAGATTTCTGCAGCATATATGGCAAGTCCAGAATCACAGTATATATAAAATAATATGCAAAGTGGTTGGAGGGAAGCTTCAGAATGGCAAAGATGTTTTTATTACAAATTATGTTAACAGACTGCAGTTCCTCTTTAACATATAAGACCGCAATCTCAAGCAAGCATGTAGTTGCACATTTTGGATGTGAGCACATTGATCAGAAAATGGCCAAAACTTTGGAGTTTGGATAAATGTGATGATTTCCAGGCAAAAACAAGTCTCTGATTATATTAAATATGTGCATGTAGATTTGTCCCGCCTGAGAAGAATCACTTAACATTTCCATCTAGACAATTAAGATTCCTGAACATAATGAATATTAGTGAATATGGTGAATCAGCATGCACATATTCAGGAGGATCTCAGATCTGCAAGAACCAGGGGAGGGCATTAATTTGCCATGTCCATCTAATTCATGGATTGATTTTTTCATCTCTTAAGTCTACTATAAATTTTGCATTAATTTGAAGAGGAAATAAAAAGTCAGTTCTTCCTTATGATGGTTTAAGTTAATTTTTTAGTTTCCTGTGACTAAGATTACTGCAATGATTAAGGCCCCTTTCACACTGGGGCGGGAGGTGCGGTGGCGGTATAGCGCCGCTATTTTTAGTGGCGCTACACCGTTGGAATTGCCGCGAAATTGCCACAGTATTCGGCCGCTAGCGGTGCGGTTTTAACCCCCCCTAACGGCTGAAAAAGGGTTACTAACGCCCGCAATGTGCCTCTGCAGATTACCACGGTTTCCTATTGCTTTCAATGTGAAGGAGCGGTAAACACACCGCTCCTCTCACCGCTCCAAAGATGCTGCTTGCAGGAGATTTTTTTCCCTACCGCCAGCGCATCGCCTCAGTGTGAAAGCCCTTGGGCTTTCACATTGAGAATGCTGGGGCAGGATTATTTCAGGCATTATTTATGCTCTATTTTTAGCGCTAAAACGCCTGAAATATGCCTCAGTGTGAAAGGGGCCTTAGATCTTTGAAATTAATAAACATCATTAGCTACATTTTACTTTAACAAAATTACAGTGCCTTGGGTCCTCACATTGGAACTAGATAATCCTGGATTACAGTACTCAAGCTGCGGTGTATAATCACAGCTTTCTTAGGTAAGGACCTGCATTTAAGTAATAATCAATTTTGAAGAAAAAAAAAATGACATAATAATTGGTTTTGATGCTTTTTCAATTAGTATATCTCTGCTCTTGGATTACCTGTTCTTGCTAATTTAGAATTCCCATTCTGTAAACCTGCAGCTTCAGTGATGACTGTGATATTATAAATATGTCCTGGTAGAAGACCATGAAATGTATGTCCAGTAACATGTGCATCCACATTGAGTTCATTCATTGTCCTCTCCTGACTCCATAAGATCAGCTTGAAGTTCTCTGAGATTCCAGAGCCAGGCTTCCAAGTAACTTGGATGCTGTCTGTTTTACTAACAACATCAACAATCTTTACAGCCATTGGCACTAAACGGAAAGGAAGAAGATGTCTTTAACTTCATCAGTCACTGCCACCAAAATTACTAATGCTTGCAAACAACCCAATATATAAATATGCAGTTCAAATAATACATGAAACATGATACACAAAAGCAGAACATACAAATGAAATAAAACACAGTAACAGGGACATTTATAAAGCAGCCCTTCGGCAACAATCCTAGAAACATATCAAACAAGCTACCCTCATTTTCTGACACTATTAAAAGGAAACCTGTGCTAGGAGGTAATGGAGGTTACTATTGCTGACCTCTTCTTCTGAAAAGATGATAGTAGTGAAGTTACTAAAGCGCTGATATGAATATTTAAATATGATATTGAGTACTAAAAGATAAATAAATGATTAAAGCTGTGACCATAAAATTAGTGTTCTGACACCGTGAATAGTGATATGTTAACAAGTGATAGTGCGCTAAAATCAACTTGAGAAAGTCACGTGACATGTGACGCAACGCGTCAGCAGGAGCCATTGACGACATCTATTGTGTTTGAACATAGTAGATGCGGAGTGAGGAGGATATTCGCTATATGCACCTGATCGTTTGTAACACGCGCTGGTTGTTTGATCAAATGTAAGTCAAATCATTCGTATCCCAGACCCAATATCAGCTATTAAACATTGCGCAATGATATATTTCTCTTGTTTTATTCAAGAACAATTACATACGAGGAAACCATAAAGGAATACAAGAGAGATCACCTGAATGCAAATAAGAAAACAACAGAGAATCTATGCTTTGACTTAATTGAACAGGCTAATCAATGCAATTAGTTGGTGACCATTGTGCACTTTGGGAAGTTATATCCTGTCACCATCACTTTGAAGATTTTTTTATACAATTCACACAGTTTTTATTATTTAATTGTGTTTTAGCATATATATCACTATAACCGCTTAACGACCGCCCACTGTAAATATACGTCGGCAGAATGGCACAATCACGTACCTGTACGTGACTGCCTTCGTATGGGTGGGGGGTCCGATCGGACCCCCCTCCGGTACAGTGGGCAGCCGGGATCGCTTCGGGAGCGATCCGTGATGAGGGGGCCGCCATTCGATTCTGGCCACCCCCTCGCGATCGCTCCCAGAGAATCGAATGCTTCCTCTGCCTGTGTGATGTTTACACAGGCAGGAGGAAGTGATGTCATCCCTCATGCGGCGCACACATATACCAAGCGCCGCATGAGAGAAGATGTCAGGTTAGTGCACAAACACTACACTGACACCAGGACACATAGGAACATAAATCCCCCCCCAGACACCCCCAGATCACCCCCCAGCCCCCCAGTCACAGTGTCACTGATTGGAGTGACCATTTATTTACTGATCACTGCAATCAGTGACATTTGTGACTGTAAAAGTGTCAGGGCAGTTAGCTTTAAGTCCAGTGTAGCCCCCTAACCCCCCCTAATAAAGGTTTAACCCCCTGATCACCCCCCAGATAACCCTTTCACCCCCTAGCACCGCCACCACTAAGCAATCGTTTTTCTGATCGCTGTTTTAGTGTCGGTGATGCCGATCGGTAGCCAGTTATTTTTTTTAGGTTCGCCGCAGGTTTTTATAGCGTCGGGTACCCCCATATATTACCTAATAAAGGTTTAACCCCTTGATCGCCCCCCCAGGTAACCCTTTCACCCCCTAGCACCGCTGTCACTAAGCGATCGTTTTTCTGATCGCTGTTTTAGTGTCGGTGATGCCGATAGGTAGCCAGTTATTTTTTTTAGGTTTGCCGCAGGTTTTTATAGCGTCGGGTACCCCCATATATTACCTAAAATAAAGGTTTAACCCCTTGATCGCCCCCCAGGTAACCCTTTCACCCCCTAGCACCGCTGTCACTAAGCGATCGTTTTTCTGATCGCTGTTTTAGTGTCGGTGATGCCGATAGGTAGCCAGTTATTTTTTTTAGGTTCGCCGCAGGTTTTTATAGCGTCGGGTACCCCCATATATTACCTAATAAAGGTTTAACCCCCTGATTGCCCCTAGTTAACCCTTTCACCAGTGATCACCATATAAGTGTTACGGGTGATGCTGGTTAGTTAGTTTGCTTTTTATAGTGTCAGGGCACCCGCCATATATAACCCAATAAAGGTTTAACCCCCTGATCGCCCGGCGGGTGATATCAATTAGGTTTTAGCGTCAGAGAGGGTCTGTGTCACACCTCAGGCAGCGTCAGGTTAGTGCCAGTAACGCTAACACCCACGCGTGAAGCATACACCTCCTTTAGTGGTATAGTATCTGAACAGATCAATATCTGATCTGATCAGATCTATACTAGCGTCCCCAGCAGTTTAGGGTTCCCAAAAACGCAGTGTTAGCGGGATCAGCCCAGATACCTGCTAGCACCTGCATTTTGCCCCTCCGTCCAGCCCAGGCCACCCAAATGCAGTATCGATCGATCGCTGTCACTTACAAAACACAACACACATAACTGCAGCGTTCGCAGAGACAGGCCTGATCCCTGCGACTCCAGTGCTGTAGGAGGTGATTTCACCACCACAGTTAAAAAAAAAAAAGCATATATGCCGAAGCATTGGGGCAGCAGGGGCGCAGGAGCGATTTTGCTCATAATGCCGCGTACATACAGTCGAAATTCCGACGGAGGCTTGCCCGTGGAAAAGTCCGACCATGTGTGTGCGGCATAACTTATGCGGGAGGATGCCCCCATGCTTCGGCATATATAAATGGTGCATGTATGCCCATCATTAGAAGTGGGTGGATGAAGGGCGGTATTCTAATGGTGGGCATACCCACCGATCAATCTCTTTTTTTGTTCAGCCAACAGGCTGCATGAAAAAAAAGATTACAATACATGTCCAACAAGGACCAGCATGTTGCTGGACTTTGAATGGTTATACCAGATTGATGCCTGCGGGTTTAGGTATCATCTTGGTATCATTCTTTTCAGCCAGCGGCCGGCTTTCATGTAAAAGCAATCCTAGTGGCTAATTAGCCTCTGGACTGCTTTTACAAGCAGTGGGAGGGAATGTCCCCCCCCCGGATATAAAAAGCGCCATTGGGAAATTGGGAAAGCATTTTATCACACCGATCTTGGTGTGGTCAGATGCTTTGAGGGCAGGGGAAAGATCTAGGGTCTAATAGACCCCAGTTTTTTCAAAAAAAGAGTACCTGTCACTACCTATTGCTATCATAGGGGATATTTACATTCCCTGAGATAACAATAAAAATGATAAAAAAAAATATATAGAAGGAACAGTTTAAAAATAAAATAAAAAAGCAAAATTAATTATAAAAAAAAAAAAAGCACCCCTGTCCTGCCCTGCTCTTGCACAATGGCGAACGCAAGCGTCGGTCTGGCGTCATATGTAAACAGCAATTGCACCATGCATGTGAGGTATCACTGCGAAGGTCAGATCGAGGGCAGTAATTTTAGCAGTAGACCTCCTCTGTACATCTAACGTGGTAACCTTTAAAGGCTTTTAAAGGCTTTTAAAAATGTATGTAGTTTGTCGCCAATGCGCGTTTGTGCGAAATTTTAAAGCATGTCGTGTTTGGTATCTATGGACTCGGCCTAAGATCATCTTTTTTATTTCATCAAACATTTGGGCAATATAGTGTGTTTTAGTGCATTAAAATAAAAAAAGTGTATTTTTTCCCCAAAAAATGCGTTTGAAAAATCGCTGCGCAAATACTGTGTGGAAAAAAAAATGCAACACCCACCATTTTAATCTGTAGGGCCTTTGCTTTAAAAAAATATATAATGTTTGGGGGTTCAACATAATTTTCTTGCAAAAAAAAAATATGTTTTAATGTAAACAAAAAGTGTCAGAAAAGGCTTTGTCTATAAGTGGTTAGAAGAGTGGATGTAAGCTTCCTAATGTTGTGTATAAAATGCCAGAACAGTTCAAAACCCCCCCAAATGACCCCATTTTGGAAAGTAGACACCCTAAGCTATATACTGAGAGGCATGTCGAGTCCATTGAATATTTTATATGTTGACACAAGTTGCGGAAAAAATACAATTTTTTTTTTTTTTTTTGCACAAAGTTGTCACTAAATGATATATTGCTCAAACATGCCATAGGCATATGTGGAATTACACCCCAAAATACATTCTGTTGCTTCTCCTGAGTACGGGGATACCACATGTGTGAGACTTTTTGGGAGACTAGCCGCGTACGGGACCCCAAAAACCAGGCACCGCCTTCAGGCTTTCTAAGGGTGTAAATTTTTGATTTCACTCCTCACTGCCTATCACAGTTTTGGAGGCCATGGAATGCCCAGATGGCACAAAACCCCCCCAAATGACCCCATTTCGGAAAGTAGACACCCCAAGCTATTTGCTGAGAGGTATGGTGAGTATTTTGCAGATCTCACTTTTTGTCACAAAGTTTTGAAAATTGAAAAAAATAAATAAATAAATAAAATTATTTACTTTCTTCATTTTCAAAAACAAATGAGAGCTGTAAAATACTCACCATGCCTCTCAGCAAATAGCTTGGGGTGTCTACTTTCCAAAATGGGGTCATTTGGGGGGGGGGGTTTGTGCTATTTTGGCATTTTATGGCCTTCGAAACTGTGATAGGTAGTGAGGAGTGAAATCAAAAATTTGTGCCCTTAGCGGTGCTTGGTTTTCGGGGTCCCGTACGCGGCTAGGCTCCTAAAAAGTCCCACACATGTGGTATCCCCGTACTCAGGAGAAGCAGCAAAATGTATTTTGGGGTGCAATTTCACATATAACCATGGCATGTGTGAGCAATATATCATTTAGTGACAACTTTTTGTAATTTTTTATTTATTTTTTTGTCATTATTCAATCACTTGGGACAAAAAATAAAAATATTCAATGGGCTCATCATGCCTCTCAGCAATTTCCTTGGGGTGTCTACTTTCTAAAATGGGGTCATTTGGGGGTGTTTTGTGCTATTTTGGCATTTTATGGCTTCGAAACTGTGATAGGTAGTGAGAAGTGAAATCAAAAATTTGCGCCCTTAGAAATCCTGAAGGCGGTGCTTGGGTTTCGGGGGCCGTACGTGGCTAGGCTCCCAAAAAGTCCCACACATGTGGTATCCCCGTACTCAGGAGAAGCAGCAAAATGTATTTTGGGGTGCAATTCCACATATAACCATGGCATGTGTGAGCAATATAACATTTAGTGACAACTTTTTGTAATTTTTTATTTTATGTTTTGTCATTATTCAATCACTTGAGACAAAAAAAAATAAAAAATATTCAATGGGCTCAACATGCCTCTCAGCAATTTCCTTGGGATGTCTACTTTCCAAAATGGGGTCATTTGGGGGGGGGTTTGTACTGCCCTGCCATTTTAGCACCTCAAGAAATGAGATAGGCAGTCATAAATTAAAAGCTGGTTAAATTCCAGAAAATGTACCCTAGTTTGTAGACGCTATAACTTTTGCGCAAACCAATAAATATACGCTTATTGACATTTTTTTTACTAAAGACATGTGGCTGAATACATTTTGGCCTAAATGTATGACTAAAATTGAGTTTATTCGATTTTTCTTATAACAAAAAGTAGAAAATATCATTTTTTTTCAAAATTTTCAGTCTTTTTCCATTTATATTGCAAAAAATAAAAATCGCAGAGGCAATCAAATACCATTAAAAGAAAGCTCTATTTGTGGAAAGAAAAGGACGCAAATTTCGTTTTGATACAACATTGCATGTCCGCACAATTTACAGTTAAAGCAGCGCAGTGCAAAATTCTGAAAAAACCTCTGGTCCTTTAGCTACAAAATGGTCCGGGGCTTAAGTGGTTAATGATTTTTCTACATATTTTACACAATTTTGATTATTTAATTGTGTTGTAGTATATATATATATATATATATATGTATTTATAGCTATTCAATCTGTGCTTTAATAGGAGGTTGATTTTAGCGCACTATCACTTGTTAATATATTCTGAAAAAATTAGTTGCCTGTCTGTTGTACTTCCATGTTATCAATGCTCCTTAAGGAACTTACCTGGGTCAAATCTGAAGATTGGGGGTTTTGGCTTCACTCTGAATTTCTAGTCTGCCTGGTACAGGTTTACTAAGTCAGAAAGTATTGAATCCAGAGCTAGACAGGTAACTAGTATTTGTAGAAGGAAAGCAATGGCTGCCTCCAAAGTTATGGCGCTAAAAGTTTCCTTTAAGCAGTATTCATGCTAGTAGTATAACAAATGCCTCCAATCATACTGTGGAGTAGAAATCTCTATTCAAACTCTGCAATTTTTGTCCATTACGGCCTGCATTTTTTGGCACATTCATAAAATCAGGACTACTGTGTAGATCCTACGGTGTCCAACAGAATTCTCTCTACCTAATGTGGCAGAAAGAACTCTGTGATAAAGGAAAGTCAGTGACATTACTTTGTTAGGGCACAAGACCAGGCTCTCCTCCCTACTTTTTTATTCCATCCATTTCTGTCAGGATCCAGAAGCCATTGGAGCACTAAGCATATTTATAAAGCACATTGCTGTAAATTAAATGCCTTTTCTCCAATCCAAAACGAATAGGTCTAAACATTACAGTATGTTGCACTATACAAACAATTTTAATGCAGAATAGCCAATTAAATAAGCCAAAGATTCTTTAAAAGTATAACTCCCTGTATAAAAACACGTGCAATAGTAAAAACAATGGTAAACTTATTAAACTGATATACTCATATTACTTTAGGGGGAATATGAGCCAGTAATGCATTTCTATGGGGCCAGTTCTTAACAAGAAAATAAATAATATGTTTTTCAAAACTTTGAAAGTACACAGGCATATTGGATCACATAAATGTATATACACTTTAAGTGGACTCCTCTTTATCTGTAGTTTTAAACAGTGATAACTATACCAGGAGACTTACCTGTGGAGGCGTTGATGAAGATAGTAGGGGTGCTTTTCATCCCAGAAATAGCTTTTATAGAAACAATATATTTGGTGCCTGGATTCAGGTTTGTAAACGTTGCTTCTTTTACTGTACTACCGCCAGGGACATCATTCTTTTGGAAAATTTCCCTTTTATCATTAAGTAAATGCAGTTCATATTCATCTACCCATCCTAAAGATGGTTTCCAGGAAACCTGGAAACTAGTTGATGTGACTGTGTTTCTTCTTACCTCAAATTGTGATGGTGGAAGAGGGTCTAAAATAAAGGAAACAACACACAATATAAGATTTTTAATTTTATTAATATCTTCATGTAGTCTTTTATTTACAATGAACATCAAGTTAGCTGTTTATTAGGTCTTCATATGATTATGAAAAATCATGTGTTGTCCCTTCTCTTTGTTTCTATAATTCTACATATGCCATGCATGGTTAAATAATATCTTGTACCTGGGAAACGTTTGCACTCTGGATACCTCCAGAACTTTCCCATATACAATATTATTACAGAGTCCAAGCACATCAGTAGATGTTTGCCTGGAATCAATGAGAGCACCAATAAGAAGGTCTAGAGCAAAATTGCTTCAAGTGCGGAAAGATACAAGTCATTTCTTACTCCATCTGTCAGATTGGGCAGCAATTGTATGTTTGTATGTACTCACTTTCGGACCTCCCCAGACATCCCAAGTGACCCTCTTCCATGGCAAAATTTGATTGGCTGAGTTGGATTTTTCTGGATGATCACTATTGTTTCCCCATAAAATACAGTAACCCAAACTCAAGGGCATCCAGCAGTGTTCCCCTCCTGTCCTCAGGATCTATCCAAACCAGAGCCAGATTATCCACAAGGTATGTCTAGGAGGCCAACTACAACCTCTGTGTTCCTGTAATAAAACTAAAGGATAGCATAGTTGGTCAAAACTTTACACCCTCCTGTCACTTTACAAGGGTGAACACATTTGTAGACAGCTGGTGTCTGATGGAGGGCACCATGCCAGTACAGACAATTTAATATGGTTTGCTTGGTTTGGATTGTGTCTATTACAATCCTTATCAATGTCAATCGAAGGGATGGGCGGAGGGGCTAAAACTGCTTGCTCAGTATTGCTCAGTGTGTCTGAAGAGTAACTATGTTCTACTGAAGGTAAGGAGAAATAGTTTGTGTGTTTCCTAATAGAAGTTCTAGTACTTTGAACATTATGTCTCTGGAGTTGTATGACATAGTTATAAAAATGGTTTGCGTGCCTAGAAGGTGAGGTTAAAAAATTCAGACTTTATCTAATCTATCTGGCCCAGAAAACAAAACACTTAGTCCCTTTAACATCCGCTAGAACAAAGGAACAATGAAGTTGGGAAGTGCCTGGGCTGAGAGAGTCCTGTCTGGAAACAAACACTTAAGCCGTTTACATTGTTACAGAAATTCTTAGCTGGCAGGCAGCCATCAGTGCAATATTACACAAGTCGTGCCTTGAAATAAAAAAGCTTACAGCCATTCCTTAATTTAGGTGAATAAAACACAATGAAATAAAAAAAAATCCTAACAAATGTTTGTCGGCGCCATTTTTTTCCTTGCACTTAATTGGGTATTCTTTGCAAAGTGACATTTCACCACATTTACTCTGCTCATTTACTCTGTTCAAGTTCTGAGGAATAATTTCCTGCAATGAACAGCCTATTTGCCTTTAGTCACTCAACCACATTTTCTCTTCCAGCAACAATGTATACATCTCTGAAGAAAGAAAAGCAAATCCAGGCAAAATGACTAATACCTTCCAGGAATCTTTGCTGGAAGGTACCCAAGTTGATCGATAGTTTAACATGGGTACAATCAGCCTGCCCATACATTGTTCGAATCTCTGGCCGGTCCATGCTGAACCGGCCAAGATTCAAACCCTCCATGGCCAGCTTAAGAATAATGCTCACACCTCAAACTTACACCATCATGAAGACTGGGATAGGGGATTATTCTTTGAGACAGAATCACCTCTACCATTTTGCATACGCCCTTCAGTCAAACAGGAGCCAAATGCCAAAATGAATAAAGACTATAAAAACATTTGTGGCCTGAGAAGAGGCTGGGGGCGTCAGTGAATAAAACTGGTGTTAGATATTAACCCCACGCTTTTAATATTCATATTCACACCTGAGCATTTTGTAGCTTGAAGCCTGAAGCTACAAAACGCTGGAGGGGAAAAAATTATTTATTCTCTATGGAGATGGTTCACATCTCCACTCCAAAACGCCTGAAGCCAGAAGCTCCAAAACGCCTGAAGCTCAAACTAATTCTGTAACTTTTTTTAGGCAGATTTGGCCGTTTTACTGGTTTTTACTTTGGTGACCTTTTGACCTGTACAAAATCGGTGCCAAAAAGTGTCAAACTCATGGTAAAATCGTGCGACTTTCTGCCTGAAGACGCTACGCTCACGTGTGAATGGGGCTATTCATTCATAGTTTGCACAATATTATGCTTATATCTATACCTCTTATGTGCTGGCTCCTATCTAGCATTAGCTCCCCTATCAGGTTTCATTATAAAATTAAGAATTTAGAATAGGAGCCATGACCTTAATCAGCCCTGGATTAGCTGCAATGGCTGGTAGTGCAGCATAATAACATCATGCTGCATCATATGTAGTTGAACTGGTGTACTTCATTCAGTGTTACAATTCTCACATCAAAGGTATAGAGAAGCTTTGCTACAAGTATTAACTACCATAAATTCTTCAAGTGATTTTCTCCAGTGATGGGACTCAATGTTAAAGTACACCGATAAAGTAGTGAGGGGTTAGAACCTTTGTCTGACTGTTAATGCTGTCTGTATACACACTAGGGAGATTCTCTCTCTCTGTTTGTCCTGCTAACCAATGGTACTGGGACTGAAGGTGAGGAAAAATCCCCAATTGTTGGTAGCCACCACCCCATCTCTAAAAGGGAAATATTCAAATGGAGGCACTTGTTCCAGTGACAATTGACTAGGAGGGGATTTATCTCACTTTGAGAGATTTTCTCTTACTTTGTGTGTGTCAGATGGAAAGTAAAGGGAAATCTCCTCAATCATGCACAGATTCCAAAAAAAAAAAAAACTGACCCTTTAAATATTTTCTATTTTGTCCAAAATGAAAAAAAAAAAAAGTTTGAGCTTTAAATACCGACATATAAGAGTGGTTAACTAAACAACCTTCTATGTAGCCACCGATGTAGAGTCTGGGAGTCAGGGAGCTTTTCTGTGTTGTTTCCTAGGTCGGAAAACTGTCATAACAAGGTGGTACTAGTATAAGTATGCTCTATAGAAACTGAGGGCAAGTTGTTTTTTTAAGGTATCTTTTGGACCAAAAGGACCATAGACCACTAAAATATATGAATTGTACAATTACACAAATGGAAAACTAGGTACTCAGATCCTTAGGGCCTGTCTGTAGCCCACTAGTGACTTGTACTGCCACCCATCTATATATATTTGATGGAAATTAATAGTCTTAGAAAAACGTAAACATAAATTAGCCTGATGTAAAAAATCTGAGTATAATATGTTATTATGCAGTATATGTAAATGGGACATCCCTATTTACTTATTTTATATATTGTATACAGGTTTTGCTCCCTCCTTGCCGTAAACCGCATTGGTTGTGTTTTTCTGCTACTTCTCACTTAGCTTAGTGAATAAGATGAAGAAAAAAAAAAATATTTTGCAAAGAATTCTCTTTCATGTGATGGGAAATTTACAAAAACAGGACAACATAGCCTTAAAAATGCTACCTATGCTGATTAAGTTATACAAAAAAATGTGTGTACATACCTATTTTCAGCCTGCTCTGGTCCAGTCACATGATACCTTGTGTCAGTCAGCAAAAGCTGCAGGGTAGAGGAGAGGATGCTTGGCAGTCCCACCTCTCCCCTGCAGCCACTGCTAACTGACACAGGGGAGCCAGATTAAGTGGGCAGATTGAAAATAGGTAAGTAAACACATTTTTATTTTTTTACAAAGGTTAGTCAACATACTGTAGGTAGCATGGGGGGATGGGGGTTATTTTTATGGCTAGTTAGAGTTAGGCAATTCTTCTTTAATTCATTGGTAAAAATTCACTTTTCTAGGTGAACAGCCACTATTACAGGTGTGTTGGAGGCTCAACATATGTTGTAAGAGGCATTCAGAGACTGAAGAAAAGTTGCATGAGACTGTTATGCCGCGTACACATGGTCGGAATTTCCGTCAACAAATGTTCGATGGGAGCTTTCTGTTGGAAATTCCGACCGTGTGTAGGCTCCATCGGATATTTGCTGTCGGAATTTCCGACAACAAAAATTTGAGAACTGGTTCTCAAATTTTCTGACAACAAAATCCTTGTAAATTCCGATTGTGTGTGGACAATTCCGATGCACAAAATTCCACGCATGCTCTGAATCAAGTACGAGACGGAAGCGCTCGGTCTGGTAAAACTGGCGTTCGTAATGGAGATAGCACATTCGTCACGCTGTAACGGACTGAAAAGCACGAAGCTGAAAAGCACGTATCGTGCCATAGGCTCTAATAGGCGTCAAAAACGGTGACCTGGAGGCGTCATGCTTGGCGCTTGCAGTTCCCCCAGCTGTGTTAGAACAGCGAATTAATATGTGATTTTCTAACACTGAACTGCCTCTCCGCCAATCAGGTGCTTGGGTCTGTTATACGTCATCTGATTGGCTGAAACAACAGGCGCTGTGATTGGACGCCTACCAGGCGCCTGCAGACAATGTGGGTTGAATTTCTCACAAACGGGTACAAGATATGCATGTTTATTCCATTGACATTAGCTTTATCACCCTAGGTAGAGTCATGGATAAAGCAGCCTCAACTAGCTTCACTGCAATTTTTGTCCATCACTGGTTCGCAAGACCATGGCCACCAGAAATCCTTCTAATCCCCGGTTTTGTCAGTCATCTTCACATTTCAAACGATATCCCTTTGTGGTAGCTGCTCAGGTCTGGGGCCATACCTGGACAGGACAAACCGTGGTCTTTACCACAGACAACCAGGCCACAGCCGAAATTATAAATAAAGGCAGGCCCAAGTAATCATGTCCTTCCTAAGCAGGCTGGCGTAGTTGTCCCTGCAGCATTAATTTAATGTTCACTCCATTTATATTCCAGACAAATGAAATGTCGCAGCGCACGCACTGCATAAACTTACTTCATTCTTTCAGCAGAAACCCGGAGCAGACCCAACCATTTGTCCTATCCCACCTTGGTCGCAGCTGACGATGGGTTAAAGACACCTTCACAACACAACCCATGTCATTAATCAGTCACTATCCCGCAACACACTGAAGGTCTATCACACCGCTGGGAACGTCTACTGCAGGTTTCTAGCCTCATGCCCCGGAGCAGCGACAGGAGTCATCAAGCATGCCCTAGCCTTTATATTGTATTGCCACATGCAGCTGGCTCTATCTCTTAACACCATCATGCTATACTTAGCCGGCATCCAGCATTTCTTGTCCTTACAGGACCCCAGAAAGCCATCCTTATTCGCAGTCCATACAATCAAATCCATCCTACGCGGCATCTAGAGGCATCAGCCCAAAGCCAACTGCAAATGCTTGCCCGTCACAAGTGCAATCTTTAGTGACATGTCAACAATCCTTTCACGTTCCCCGTTTGGGCTTCTACCCAGCCTGGTCGTCCAAGCAGCCATCTACCTGGCCTCTACAGCTTTGCATCTTAGCGAGTTTACCTTTTGCCGACCCAGTGGCCAGATATTGTGCAAACGCCACCTGGCACGCTTTCAAGGTCATGTCGTTCTACACCTTGTAGTGTCCAGAACCCAACAATCCGACCCTGGGGTCGACATCAAACTCTTCCAGACCAACACGTCTGGTGCCCAGTAAGATACTCGGCCGGTTACTGTCTCACCTACCTAGCCAGTCGAACTCAAACCTGTTGCTACCTTTTCCCTGCGTGTCAGTCAGTTCATCAGGCACATTAGGATCCTCCTGTTTAACCTAGGCCTTGGCCCTGGCCAGTATTTCGGTCAATCCTTTCGGATCGGAGCAGCCTCGGCCACATCTCAGTACGGGGTACCAGACCATGTCATTAGGAATCGGGCGGGTGGAAATCCGCCTGCTTCGCTCAATACATTCCGAACCCTCAGGTAGGAATGTCGCAAGCCTTCACCTAGCTTGCTCAATAAATGTCACTGGACCAATAAAGAGGTACTACCCTATCCGAGTATTTTTGCCCCTTTTTTGGCCTACCGACCAGCAGACCAGGGCACACCTCAGGTCTATATTATGTTGTAAGTCTTGTCGCGTGTTTATGTGGTTCACATCTGTCTCGGATTACCATAAATAAGAAGGCCAGTATGGTGGCCTGAATTTACTGGAGGAGTCCGGAGGGGTATTTAAGCAGACCACTCACCTGTGGTCTTTGTCGGTTCCAGTGCATGATACCTTCCCTCCCATTGCCCTTTTCAGGACATTTTTCTCCACAGTCATGCAATACTTATCTCGAGTATGCCCCCTTTTTTGGAATACCGACCAGCAGACCAGGGCACACCTCAGATCTTTGTTATGCTGTAAGTCTTGCCGCATGTTTATGTGGTTCACATCTGTCTCGGATGAAGGGCTTTGACCATAAATATATATATAGACATACAACAAATGATATCTAAAAGTCAATAGGGTTCTAATACAGGGGATGAATACAATGCCCACTTTAAGATAGCAGACTTTACAGCATCCTGGTCATCACCTCGGAGCAGATTTTCTGACTCATATCCCCTGATTCATTTACAGTAGCAGATAAGCCTCATGGGATTACAGTGGAAAGTAGCAGTTTAGGAGAAAGTCTAAAGACTCTAATGTCACATTCTGACTTTATTTTAGGCCAGCTACTAAACACAAAATAAAAAAAATATTCCACCCACATTTCTAAATACATTTCCACAAACAGAGCCAAACTCCTGGACAGATAACAGTCCCCACCCTTACATGTGAATCTCTATATTTCAGTATTGTTGTGCTAAATGAGCAAGGTGGATATTAATAGCTGTGTTATTCAATTTTCTATTTCAAAATATTCACAGATGTGATACTCCAAAGAAAATTTAGGAAGCCACATTATTTATTAGATTAAAAACAACATAAATAAAACAGTAAGCCCCCAGTTACACCAGTGACTCTGTCGGAGTTGCACCGGTTTTGAAAATAGTTCCTGCACTACTTTTTGCAAGTTCAGGTGCTACTTGCATAGACATCTGTGCATGAAGTCGAAGATGTCTTCCAAGTTGCACCTGAAGTAGCACTGAAATGCTACATTTAAATCGTGCTACTTCACATTCTTTATATATATGCCTCTAAAAATTTGCCTCACATTCATAATAGGATAATTTTTCTAATTGTGGATTTCAGTTTCAAGTAATTAACATTTATTTTAAATAGATTCCTTGAGTTCAATGTCACATGCAACAGGTTCCATAGAGTAAAAAGGAAACGTATCCTAAAATATTCCTGCACACACAGTTTTTTCAATAAAAAAATGGGAAATATCAATATTGTAGAGAAGAAAATAACCAATGTGACTGTTCTTGTTTTTACTTCAGTGGACCTCCATATCGCATTTATACAGTGTAATGCAGAACTGTACAGGTATTGGCAGTATCCAGGGTGCAACATGAATAGTCCTTATTTACAGTTATACTACAATGTGGCTGGACAATTCTTGGGTGCCAGGTCACCGTGGCAATGAAAAAATCTTTGGTGACCAATGACCATGTCAGGCTGATTCTGCAGATCCTTAGCAAAGACTCTAGTCTTTGTCCCTCACCTCCCAGCACTCTCTCATATCAGGTGCAGAGCAGTTCAGTTATTGTAGTTCTTGGCATGGGCTCTAGACAGGTAGCACAGTGAGGCATCTTCATGCTGCAAACTATATTTCCCAGGATCCCCCATGGTACGTCCCAGGTTCAGAGGAAGCCCATTACTCCAAGATTCTGAGAACTTTTCCTAGGTGCTAATTTGCCAGCTGCACTGATTATTATTTCATTAGAGCCTTGTTTTATTGCCATTATCCCACCTGCTGTATAGTTATTTTACTACGTTGACTGAGACTACCTGTACATTGCCAGCAACCCCAGCCCACATCTGATCCTGCAAACTTTGATAGCTTTCCCAAAAGATGCAGACCCTTCCTATACAGAATCATATCATGGATGCACAAATGTACCTGACCCATGTCTGAAGTGGCTGCTTAAACTGTTAGATTGTGAGATGGGGCAGCAGGTTCTTGAGGTACGCACTTTGAAGCATTCTATTGGATGTTTCACAGCACAATCATTTGTGTGTCATGAGGTGAGATTTTCCTGGGAACTTAAAAAAGCAGCACACTCTTCAGTATTCGCAGGAAGCTGGAGAGGTAACTCAACAGGACTACTGGGCTGTGTGTGCAGATGCCGCCAGGGTATCTTCCAGCCCCTGAAGGAAAGTTAAAGTGTATTGAAAGACACTGGGACTGGGTGGGGGGAGTTGGTGGTTGGGGCTCCCAGGTAGGTTGCATGGGACCTCTTGGTTTCTAATGGCAGCCCTGCCAACAATAGCTATATAAACATGTTAGGAAAAACCCCATGCCCAAAGACTCCCTCTCCATCCCTCTCCCTCTCCATTCTCAAGTCAATATTTGTCAGCTTTAGGACCCTACCAGGCTTGTGCTGTGAGAGACCGGGACAGCTACCACAATGCAGGCAAGCAAAATGTGATATTATGGGGGTGATTTACTAAAGACCTGCGCCTGTGGTGCAGTGGAGAAATTGGAGCAATTGCACAAAAAACGGGACTCAAAACATTTATCAAAAATTATTGTACACTTATATGCACCAAACCATATTTACATAGGAAGCGCTGTTGCGCACTTGCGCAATCTTTCGCGCCTACCATTAGCAAGCACAGCCAATGTAATCTTCAACATTTTTGTCTGAATACTGTAGATAACTTTACTAGTTTACCATCTCCTGTTACCAGGCTAAAAAGTATGTATATAATATTGTTTAAATGCACAAATTCTGTCCAGAACATGTAGAACATGTAGATCTGTCTTACAACTAATCAAGCCTTTTTACACCCTTCTTTCAGCTTACTCAACTGCACATGTGCATTGACAAAGCACACCATTTTATGCTCGCCTGACAGGGCGCACACGCTTTAGCTTGTTAAATATGTGTGTTGCACACGGGTGCATCTGCGTTCTCCAGAGTGCACAACTGCTTATACATTGAGCTTGTGCTCATTGTAATGCTGATCATGTTAATGAGCTTTTCCTTATCACATGGAGAATATTGCTTCCACTTTTATTCCTTTCATTCACTTATTTTTGAAACAACTCAATAATCATTCTAGAGATCTTCCTCCTATCAACAACTGTGCAGATGTTTACTGGACTTGTAATTGTGCATTTTATGGTGATAGTCTATAATCATTGGTGGAGCCAAAACTTCCATGAAAACATCTTCTCAACACATGTCTGTGTATTGTGCATTCTGGACAATTCTTTCCCCATACACTGTGCAAGCAATGTGGAAGCAATATTCTCCATGTGATAAGGAAAAGCTCATTAACATGATCAGCATTACAATGAGCAAGTGCCCGATGTCTGTTTCATATTTAAGAATGTGTATGCGCCCGTACTCGATAGCATGCGCCATGTCACAATAATAATTATTCCTGCCCGTGCAAATGCGCCAACATTTTCTTAAATCAGCCCCTATGTGTTTATTGTTATTTATGGTTTAAAGTTGTTCTACTGGTAAAGTAATAGTCTGTTATGTATTTTAAGGTTAACTCAATTGTTAAAATAAAGCGTGTTCAAAATTAACAGAACATATAGTTTTCTTTTAACTCTTGCTTAATTATTGGGTTGCTTTAACAAATGTAAATGGCTTGCCTTTTCTCTTTGGAAGAAAATTAACTGAAGCTCTACTGACTTCTATAATCCAATCATGCGCAAGCAAAAATGTTTTTTTTTTCATTGCATGTTATTAGTTATTCATTGCAGAGTGAAATTTCACTGCATTCCCTAAGCTCTGGGGAAATTTCTCTTCCAAAGTAAAATTTATCTTGCAAAGTGAACAGGTTATTTGCCTTTAGTAAATCAAACCCAATGTGTCTTTCAGCTATATAGCCATATGCAGGTTCCACAGTGCTGGCTTCCAGGTTTGCAAAGCTGGCTCCTAGCTCTGGGTGAGATTTGTTAAGGCCTGGTCAAATAAGTCTACTTCTTTCTGCTATCCCTTATGAGTAATAGTATAACAAAAACAGATGTCATCTATTTTGAGGATGTTAGATAGATCACCAAGGCTGCCAATACATTGATAATCTGATCACTCTAGACTCTAATCACAATTGGATTACTCTAGACATTGGCGAACAAGGATTTCTCATTATTCAATACATATTCCAAACACTCAAACACTGCAGTACTTTCCTGTGACTTGTGATGTTTTTCAACACAGGCATAGCGAAGAATTATCCCTAGATAAAACTGGAGGATCTACATTCTCTTTTTGTAAGACATACCTGATCTGTTAATCCCCAATAGAGTGCTAGTGTTTTTTTTCTTTATTAGAGTTGTGCAGGGTAGCAGCATGACTGAACTGGTTTCTGATATTCTCTATTCCTACACCATATAGCATATTTTGTTTCTTATCTCTGAGTAAGCAAAACCAGATCATATGTTTTTCTATGTCATTATTACTGGTACACACTTTCTAGTAAATTTCGCTATATGTCTTCCCTTTAGTTGCACTTGAATTTGCTCAAAACAAGAACAGGTGTCAGTGCAGCAATATTTTTGGTCACTTCAATGCCACATGAGAATGCATGTTTTTAAACATATAACACCTTACATAGCGCTGAAGAGGTGAACCTGTCTCTTTCATGGCCCTACAATATAATTCCACCCATTTTTAGACTACTCATCATTACTTTTTTTAGGACTACAACTCTTGAAATCTATGCTATTGAATCAAAACTTAAAACATAGTACAATGAGTATGTGCAAAGTGCAGTAACCCATAGCCACTCATCCTATTTATCCTTGGAATGATCTGACTGATCTGACAATAAACTAGAACCTGATTAGTGACTGTGGACATTTGAAATTTGCACACAGTTATTGCCTTTACACTTTCTTAAAACAAAGTTGACAATTCTAAAACCATAATAGTGATAGTACAGAACTGTGGTTCTGAACGTTCTTGATATAGGGGTCCAGAAGTGCATCCCCCTGACCTCTTTAAAGTGCTGCACATAATATTATGTAAATGTATGCTATAGAAAGCTGTCAGAAAACTGTCAGCACACATACAACAGGAGATGGTCAAAGACTGTAAGTATGCTACAAAAGATGGCCAGAGACCACAGGTGTGCTACAAAAGATGGTCAGAGACTATAGGTGTGCTGCAAAAGATGGTCAGAGACTATAGGTGTGCTACAAAAGATGGTCAGAAACTACAGAACTGCAGCAGGAGATGACAAAAGACTGCAAAAAAAAAGTTGTTGGAGACATACAGTACATACTTCAGAAGGCAGTCATAGACTGGAGACATACTACATAAGACTGATAGAGATCACTGGTATTACTGCCCCTAAAATCATTTAGCATTTGCATTTCACATGGCCCCCATAAAAAATTACTTGAGCCACATTTTATATTTCTCTCAGCAAAATCCATTATACTGTAAAGGTCATGATCATTGAAAGAAAAAGAGTAGAGATGGACAGTACAGAAAACTAACATAGTATTAAAAACAATAAAGTAAACCATTTTATAAACGGATCACAGCCTAAAGAATACTTTTCCTTACTGGCCAGAGAGCAAGGACCTAGCTAAGGAAAACATACCCTACAGTCTTTAGGGACTTTGAGGGCCACAAAAACTGCCAAAGTGATGCAATCTGGAAAGCAAGTGTATAGAACCTGCAGAAAAAATCTCAGCCATGCACATTTTTTTGTCATACCTGTTTGTAACGTAAAATTCTTTGTCTCTCCATCTTGTCTGGCTTCTATATTTATGTCATAAACTGTTCCTGCCTCAAGTCCAAACTGTGTGCATTCATAAGTATCATTGTTTTTTTGGATGGGATTGCATGTGGTTTGCCAAAAGTTACTTGAGCTGCAAGTCAAACTAAAATTGCAAGTGATTCCAGGACTACTCCACTTTACATATAGATATTGTGAGGAAGCTTTGCTCTCAGTAATGTTGATGGTGCATTTCACTGGCTCCACATCCTAAAAAGAAGTAAATAAATTGTTGAGGTTCAATACAACGAATCAAGCAAAAGTTCCATTTGCCAAAAATCACTTAATAACTTGTATGAGCTATTCAAGGTCACAAAATGACACAAAGAAGCCTCCAGAACAAAATGATATAGGTATTACTACAAATAACAATATTCCTCTAGACAAAAACTTCACTAGTTGTTAGAGATTGTTGGTGATCAACATTATAATGTAACTAGGATAATGCTACACAGTCATTAAAAAGTCAAAAAAATAAATAAATAACAATTTATTGTAAATAAATCTAAATTAAGAGTAGTATTAGTTAGAATAGATAAAAATTCAGAAGATCGTGTGTCTACAGTGAAGGAAGGAATTAATTCAATGTACGTTTAGAGATAAGTGCTGTGACATCACACCTATAATGTAGACCAGCGCTAAAAATAGAGGAAAATACAGCATCAGCATCCTTCACCTGGAGAATATAGGAAAGAAGGACCAGCTGATATTCTCTTGGTTCTCACCTTTATAAAGCTCAGGACGATCCACAATGACAATCCAAACACATATCTCAGCATTGCGAGAAAACTGATTTAAAATAATCCGTCGGGGATAATAAATTTCATTGCAAAATTCCAATATAAATAATGGTCCAGGTATCCAAAGGTAGGTACAGAACAATGTTTCAAGCAATTCCATACAAGAGAAAGTTTATAGGTATTCCCAAGTCAATGCGCAGCTGTGCTCCAAAGTTTTAAATTATCCAGTGCAACAAGAAATTTAACAAAGAATTCCTTGCAATTTTTTTCTGAATGGTGGTGCGGTAAGACATAAGGGTACTAGGAAGATTTTATTAGCAGTAGGTTTTAAGAAAAGCATGTAGAAGGCAACATCTTGCAGTTTCCACATTGCCATTCTGACCCAGTCTAAACCTGTTCAGCGCTTTCCATCGACTTCCGTAATCAAGGGTCGATTTCCTTCGCTTAATCTCGTGTAACAATAATGAGTTGAACCCATGCAGTATCCAGCCCAGGCAGAGCAACCTCCAGCACCTCCCCTCCTTGTGAGGCTGCAGAATGATCCAGGCTGTCGTCTTGGCAATACCTGTAAGATACCAACCCCGCCAACTTCCTGTGGCTGCTGACCCTTCATTAACCTCCCCTGCCGATGCTTGCCTGCATCTGAAGAAAAGTCACTTCTCTCGTTGCTCTCTGCTGTGCCAGTCCTTTGAACAGCGCTGTCCCATGCCAGCACTTTCACTTTTCTGCTCTGATCATTTTAGCTTGAAATCTTGTTTCTTTCTCCCTCTAACTTTCCTCTCCCCCACCCCTGCCTTCCTTCCTCCTATCTCCTCATTTCTCTCTCAGCCTAGTTTTCTGAGGCTATTTTTGGACCTTTTTGTTTTCTTTTAATAAAACGTTTGTCCATTATAATTTCAGTGAGCTGCCTCACCCAAAAGGTCTCTTTCACCAGGTCACTTTGATTCTTGGATATTAAAAGTTAGGTTATTTGTGAGATTATTTTAGACTTTAACATTTTCTGTTCAAAAGACCACACTGGGTATTTTACAAACTTCAGAATTGCATAGATATATCTAACCTTTCCTCTGTGCCATATGTTTTTTAATCAAAGTCTTAGCAACTTTTAACAGCAAGCAATCTAGGATCGATTGATTCAACACTGACTCTAACAATTTTACACCGTAGTCATAGAATTCTGTTTAAATACTGTCACTATTTTATTTTGTGTCCATAAACTGAAGTTTGTTAAAATGACAAAAATAAACAGTTCATATTGTTATGCGTGTAAAACATATAAAAGTGCTCCACTTCAGCCTTCACCAAACACTTGGAAACACACGTAGTGCCAATCCTTCACCAATGGTAAACATAAACACTCACCAGAGGGATATGATGTCTATTACAATCTCTCTGGGTGTGTATATTTATCATTGATGAAGAATTGGCACTACGGGTGTTTCCAAATGTTGGGTGAAGGCTGAAGTGGAGCACTTTTATATTTTTTTACACGCATAACAATATAAACTGTTTATTTTTGTCGTTTTGACAAACTTCAGTTTATGGTCACATTTTCGTGAACAGTTTATTATTTCAGCATTGCATTTTTGTTAAAATTGGTTATTGGTGTATTATATATTTACACTTATTGCATGTGGCTGTTTAAATTTCACTGAAAGAGCTCTGACTTTATTTTACAAAAAAATAATATATTTTGTGTAACAAAACAATAGATTATGGACTGCAGTTTAATGCCGCGTACACACAGCCGTTTTTAATGTCATTAAAAAAAAACAACGTTTTTCTCGACGTGATTTTTCGTGTTTCCTCTCAAGCCTGCCTTGCCTACACACTATCGTGAAAAAAAATGCTCGAGCAAAGCGCGGTGACATACGGAATGTACGACGGCACTATAAAGGGGAAGTTCTATTCGGATGGCGCCACCCTTTGGGCTGCTTTTGCTGATCCTCGTATTAGTAAAGTTTGGTGAGAGCCAATTTGCGCTTTTCAGCCTCATGCTCTTCAGTCCGTTACAGCGTGACGAATGTGCTATCTCTATTACGAACGTTAGTTTTACCAGAAGGAGCGCTCCCGTCTAATGCCGTGTACACGCAACCGTTTTTCATGGCGTGAAAAATGCCATTTTTTTTATTGGTCATTAGAAACGATCGTGTGTAGGCTCCAGAGCATTTTTAACGATGTGAAAAATGGCCTAAAAAAAAATAGAACCTGCTCTATTTTTTTCACGTCGTTTTTCACATCGTTCTTTTTACCGTCGTGAAAAACGGTAGTGTGTATGCTTTTACGAGGGGAAAAAAATGCGCATGCTCAGAATCAAGTATGAGACGGGAGCGCTCCTTCTGGTAAAACGAAAGTTAGTAATAGAGATAGCACATTCATCACGCTGTAACGGACTGAAGAGCATGAGGCTGAAAAGCGCGAATTGGCTCTCACCAAACTTTACTAATACGAGGATTAGCAAAAGCAGCCCAAAGGGTGGCGCCATCCAAATAGAACTTCCCCTTTTTAGTGCCGTCGTACATTTCGTACGTCACCGCGCTTTGCTCAAGCATTTTTTTTCACGATAGTGTGTAGGCAAGGCAGGCTTGAGAGGAAAGACGAAAAATCACGTCGAGAAAAACTTTGTTTTTTTCAATGACATTAAAAACGGCCGTGTGTACGCGGCATCATACTTGATTCTGAGCATGCGGATTTTTTTTCCCCTCGTAAAAGCATACACACTACTGTTTTTCACGACGTTAAAAAGAACGACGTGAAAAACGACGTGAAAAAATAGAGCAGGTTCTAATTTTTTTAGGCCATTTTTCACGTTGTTAAAAATGCTCTGGAGCCTACACACGATCGTTTTTAATGACCAATTTAAAAAATTGCATTTTTCACGCCGTGAAAAACGGTCGTGTGTACGCGGCATAATAACTAATATGCTGAACATGTATAATTAGTGACTACATTAAAGTGGATGTAAACCCAATTCATGAAATTTGAGCTGGGCACATATATTTGCAGTATTTTGTTATCTCTCTTCAAAGAGCGAAGTCCCATAGCTCTCTCCTGACCCGTTCCTCTGTTATCAGCCTGATAACTCCTGACTAGTGATGAGCCGAACACCCCCGGGTTCGGTTCGCACCAGAACCCGCGAACGGACCGAAAGTTCGTACGAACATTAGAACCCTATTAAATACAATGGATGCGAACGTTCGAATTCTAAAGTGGTAATTATAACAACTATTATGCATGTTATTGTCCTAAAAAGGGTTTGGGAACCCGGGTTCTGCACCAGGGGACATGTATCAATGCAAAAAGAAGTTTTAATAATGGTCGTTTTTCGGGAGCAGTCATTTTAATGATGCATAAAGTGAAAAAAAAAAAGTCAAATATTCCTTTAAATATCGTACCTGGGGGGTGTCTAAAGTATGCCTGTGAAGTGCCACGTGTTTCCCGTGTTTAGAACTGTCCCTGCACAAAATGACACTTCTAAAGGAAAAAAAAGCCATTTAAAACTGCTTGCGGCTTTAATGTAATGTCTGGTCCCGGTAATATGGATGAAAATCTTTAAGAAAAATGGCATAGCTACCCCATGACCCCCCCCCCCCCCTACCCCAGCCCATTACCAGCCCCTTTGGGTCTTGTATGGATATTAAGGGGAACCCCGCACATAAAATAAAAAAGGCCCTATATACTCTGAACAGCCGTATACAGGCGGTGCATACAAGACAGGGACTGTAGGTTTGTTCTTATGTAGAATCTGTTTGTAATTTTGAACAGGTACATTGTTGAAGTGTAGCTCCAGCCCAAAAATCTATTTTTAAACTTTTTGGAAAACATAGGTAAGGGTTATCACCCCTGTAACATTTGTTTTGCTGTCTGTGCCCCTGTTCAGAACATTTCACCTCACTTTCCGTCCCAATGTCAACTGTTTTTGAAATGTGGTGTTTTTCTTGAAACAAGGATTGCTGATAAAGCATCAGTACAGAGGAGACACCTTTCTCCCATATTTATTCTTACAGGAGAGAATTTTCCTTCCTAGTGGTAGATTTCCTCTCACTTCCTGTTGTCTTCTTGCATTTGCAAGTAGTAGTCGTTTGTAAGTTGGATGTTTGAAAGTAGGGACCTGCCGTATATACTCTGCAGAAATAGGCCCCTTAGTTGTTGGTGTTGGCACAACACTGTAAGCACTCACAGTTACTCTTGGTTGGTGCTGGAACGCCCTGCTGTCAACTATTATATCAGGAATTTTAATTACATATAATTGTTGAACAGTGGTAGTAAAAATTGGGCCTTTGATGGTGGTGCTGGTGCCACAACACTGTAAGCCCTGACAGTTACTCTTGGTGGGTGCAGCAATGGGCCCTGCTGTGAATTATTAGATCAAGAATTGTAATTGCATGCCCCTGTTGAACAGGGGCTGAAAAATTGGGCCTTTCGTGGTGGTGGTGGTGGTGTTGCCACAACACTGTAAGCCCTCAGAGTTACTCTTGGTGGGTGCAGGAATGGGCCCTGCTGTGAATTATTAGATCAAGAATTGTAATTACATGCCCCTTTTGAACAGGGGCTGAAAAATTGGGCCTTTCGTGGTGGTGGTGGTGGTGGTGGCGTTGCCACAACATTGTAAGCCCTCAGAGTTACTCTTGGTGGGTGCAGCAATGGGCCCTGCTGTGAATTATTAGATCAAGAATTGTAATTGCATGCCCCTGTTGAACAGGGGCTGAAAAATTGGGCCTTAGGAACTGGTGGCACAACACTACAACCCCTCACAGATACGTTACTTGGAGCACAGCAATGAGCCCTGTTGCAAAGTATTGCTTCAAAAATTGTAATGACACGCCCCTGTTAAACAGGGGCTGAAAAATTGGGCCTTAGGCACTGGTGCCACAACACTCCAACCCCTCACAGATACTGTACTTGGAGCACAGCAATGAGCCCTATGGCAAATTATTGCTAAAAAAATTGTAATTACACGCCCCTGTAAAACAGGGGCTGAAAAATTGGGCCTTAGCCACTGGTGGCGGCACCCATAAACAAAAATGATCTTCCAAGCTATCATCATCAATCGTATCATTGAGGACTCGGAGGAGGAGGATAGCCAGTCAACATAACAGCACAGGCACTCAGCATCAGCATCAGTCTTGAAGGGATGTGACATGTTAAAATCAATTAGTCTGTTATATCAGCATCAGGTGTGTGGTAGCTGGTGGTGATCCAAGACTGGTTCATCTTGATGAAAGTCAGTCGATCAACCGAGTCGGTGGACAGGCGCACCCTGTGATCCGTGACAAATCCTCCAGCAGCACTGAATGTGCGTTCCGAAAGAACGCTGGATGCAGGACAGGCCAGTAGCTCAATTGCATACTGTGCAAGCTCTGGCCAGTGATCCATCCTCAAGACCCAGTAAGCCAGAGGATTTTCGGTGGGGAAGGTGTCCAAGTCTGACCTTGCCCCTAGATATTCCTGCACCATGTTTATCAGACGCTGGCGATGGTTGCTGGAACCGATCATACTTTGGGGCTGCGGACTAAAGAATTGTCTGAACGCATCGGTCAGACGGCCACCTTCCCCACCGCTCCTTCTTTGACTGGCCGAAGCCTCAGCAACTCGTTGTCCAGGACCAGGAGTTTGTAACCTCCCAGTCTCTGGGAACGCGTTGCACAGACCTTTCTGCAAGGCCTCCCGGAGTTGTCTCATCCTCTGCTCCCTCTGCGAAGGTAACATAAGGTCCGCAACCTTACCCTTGTACCGTGGATCAAGGAGAGTGGCCAGCCAGTAATGGTCCCTCTCCTTGATCCGAAGAATACGAGGATCCTTCCGCAGACTTTGCAGGATCAGGGAGGCCATGCAGCGTAGGTTTGCTGAGGCATTCGCTCCGGAGTCCTCTGGGTCACTAAGGACGACATGATCCGCAGCCACCTCCTCCCAGCCACGTACAAGTCCACTGGTTTCTTGGGACTGTAAATCATCCCTAAAAGACTGCTGCTGATGATGCTGAGTGCCAGCCTCCACCTCCATGCTGACACAATCCTCCTCCTCCTCCTCCTCCTCCTCCTCTTCCTCTTCCTGTGCGATGGGTGGGACAGAAGGAACACTGTCTGGGTAAAGGGGGCCTTGAGAGGCAAGGAAGTCCTCCTCTTCCTGCCTCTGTTCTGCCTCAAGTGCCCTGTCCATTATTCCACGCAGCGTGTGCTCCAACAGGTGGACAAGAGGTACAGTGTCACTGATGCATGCACTGTCACTGCTCACCATCCTCGTGGCCTCCTCAAATGGTGCCAGGACAGTGCATGCATCCCTGATCATGCCCCACTGGCGTGGAGAAAAAAAACCAAGCTCCCCTGACCCTGTCCTGGTGCCGTAGTCGCACAGGTACTCATTGATGGCCCTCTGCTGCGTGTGCAGCCGCTGCAGCATGGCCAACGTTGAGTTCCACCTGGTGGGCATGTCACATATAAGGCGGTTCTTGGGCAGGTTCAACTCCTTTTGCAGCTCAGCCAGGCGAGCACTGGCATTATAAGATCTGCGGAAATGCACACAGACTTTCCTGGCCTGCCTCAGGACATCCTGTAAGCCCGGGTACCTGCCCAAGAACCGCTGCACCACCAGGTTAAGGACGTGAGCCACACAGGGCACATGGGTCAGTTGTCCCTGTCGGAGGGCGGAGAGGAGGTTGGTGCCATTGTCGCAAACCACCATTCCTGGCTTAAGCTGGCGTGGCGTCAACCACCTCTCGGCCTGGCCCTGCAGAGCAGACAGGACCTCTGCCCCAGTGTGGCTTCTGTCCCCCAAACACACCAGCGCAAGCACGGCATGGCATCTTTTTGCCTGCGTACTTGCGTAGCCCCGTGAACGGCTACGGAGCACCGCTGGTTCATAGGACAAACCACAGGAAGAGGCCATGGAGGAAGAAGAAGAGGAGGGGGTGGAGGAGAGAGGTGTGTCACAACCAGTAGTAGCATTTTGGAGGCGTGGCGGTGGAACAACCTCCAACACTACTGCACCTTGTCCTGCATCCTTCCCAGCTGCCAAAAGAGTGACCCAATGGGCCGTGAAAGAAAGGTAACGTCCCTGTCCATGCCTGCTGGACCATGAGTCAGCGGTAATATGCACCTTACCGCTGACCGCCCTGTCCAGCGAGGCCAAGACATTGCCTTCCACATGCCGGTAGAGAGCCGGAATAGCCTTCCGTGAGAAAAAGTGGCGTTTGGGAACCTGCCACTGAGGAACCGCACATTGCACAAACTCACGGAAGGGGGCCGAGTCTACCAACTGAAAAGGCAGCAGTTGAAGCGCTAGCAATTTAGCCAAGCTAGCATTCAACCGCTGGGCATGTGGATGGCTGGGAGTGAACTTCTTTCGACGGTCCAGCAGCTGGGGCAGGGAAATTTGCCTGCTAGAATCGGACGTCGGTGTACTGCTAGCAGAGTGGCCGCAAGTACTTGGCTGTGACACACCTAATTCTACACCTTCATTCCTCTCAGTGCATGTTTCAGAGAGGACTGAAGTTATAGTGGGGTTGGAGATCCCAGCTGATGCGGTGCAAGGAGAGGTCCGCTTTGTTCTTTGGTGTGGGTCTTTGAGGTAGGCTTGCCAACGAGCTGCATGGCAGGTCAACATATGTCTGGTCAGGCATGTGGTACCCAAGCGGCTGATGTTTTGGCCACGCGATATACGCTTGAGACATATGTTGCAAACAGCAGCTGTGCGATCTGATGCACTAGCCTCAAAAAAGGCCCACACCAAGGAACTTTTTGAATGACGGGCAGAGGCAGCGCCCTGCACAGGCGGAGCTCTGCGGTGTGATTCCGTCGGTGTACTGCCCTTACGCTGGCCACCAAAGGGCATCCTGCCTCGTTGGAGATGTGCTTCCTCCTCATCCTCCTCCTCCTCCTCTCTCCTATTAGGCACCCACGTGGAGTCAGTGACCTCATCATCCCCTCCCTCCTCATCACTGGAGCCAATCTGGCAGTATGCTGCAGCTGCTGGAACATGACTGCCAGATTGGTGTCCTTCTTGAGCATCCCCTCTGTCTGCTCTCACGCTACTGCCTTCCTGTAGCTGGGTTTCATCATCAGACCCTTCGAAACGCTGGGCATCCTCCTGGAGCATGTACCCAACACTGTGCTCAAACAGTTCGGGGGACTCCTCAGGAGGAGGACATGGTGGGTCTAGGGAAGGAGTGACTGATGATGAGTCTGACATTGATACCAGGGAAGAGGACGCTTTGGCAGCTGCTTTGCCAGTACCCTGAGCCTGGGTGAGAGAGGATGAGGAGGAGGAGGAGGGCTTGGTCATCCACTCTACCAAGTCTTCGGCATGATGTGGCTCAACATGTCCAGCTGCCGAAAAGAAGGACAAGCGTGTCCCATGGCCATGTGCTGATGACAATGCACCACGTCCACGACCAGCACTGTTGCCCCCAGACACAGAGCCTGCTTGCCCTCTTTTATTGCCTCCTGACTGTCTGCCTCTCCTTGTTTGCCTTCCAGACATTCTAATAGATGGCCTGCAGGGAGATGGGAAAAAAGCAATAAGGGCTACCTTCAGGTGTCCTTCTCTGTCCCTTTACTTAAGGATTTCTAAATATGGTTGAGGATTATTGCTTTTGCACAGAATAGCACAACGACAATTTCCCTGACTGTCCAAAAAACAAGGATTTCAAAGATGGTTGATGAGGAATGCTTTGGCACACTATAGCACAAGGAGAATTCCCCTCACTTTCCTTCTTTGTCCCTAGAAACAAGGACTGGCACAGTGAAAGAAACTGACACTCTCCCTACCTACAGTTTTCTGTCCCTAGAAAAAATGTTTTTTTAAAGCACACTATAGCACAAGGAGAAATCCCCTCACTTTCCTTCTTTGTCCCTAGAAACAAGGACTGGCACAGTGAAAGAAACTGACACTCTCCCTACCTACAGTTTTCTGTCCCTAGAAAAAAATGTTTTTTTAAAGCACACTATAGCACAAGGAGAAATCCCCTCACTTTCCTTCTTTGTCCCTAGAAACAAGGACTGGCACAGTGAAAGAAACTGACACTCTCCCTACCTACAGTTTTCTGTCCCTAGAAAAAATGTTTTTTTAAAGCACACTATAGCACAAGGAGAAATCCCCTCACTTTCCTTCTTTGTCCCTAGAAACAAGGACTGGCACAGTGAAAGAAACTGACACTCTCCCTACCTACAGTTTTCTGTCCCTAGAAAAAATGTTTTTTTAAAGCACACTATAGCACAAGGAGAATTCCCCTCACTTTCCTTCTTTGTCCCTAGAAACAAGGACTGGCACAGTGAAAGAAACTGACACTCTCCCTACCTACAGTTTTCTGTCCCTAGAAAAAACGTTTTTTTAAAGCACACTATAGCACAAGGAGAAATCCCCTCACTTTCCTTCTTTGTCCCTAGAAACAAGGACTGGCACAGTGAAAGAAACTGACACTCTCCCTACCTACAGTTTTCTGTCCCTAGAAAAAATGTTTTTTTAAAGCACACTATAGCACAAGGAGAATTCCCCTCACTTTCCTTCTTTGTCCCTAGAAACAAGGACTGGCACAGTGAAAGAAACTGACACTCTCCCTACCTACAGTTTTCTGTCCCTAGAAAAAATGTTTTTTTAAAGCACACTATAGCACAAGGAGAATTCCCCTCACTTTCCTTCTTTGTCCCTAGAAACAAGGACTGGCACAGTGAAAGAAACTGACACTCTCCCTACCTACAGTTTTCTGTCCCTAGAAAAAATGTTTTTTTAAAGCACACTATAGCACAAGGAGAAATCCCCTCACTTTCCTTCTTTGTCCCTAGAAACAAGGACTGGCACAATGAAAGAAACTGACACTCTCCCTACCTACAGTTTTCTGTCCCTAGAAAAATTTTTTTTTAAAGCACACTATAGCACAAGGAGAAATCCCCTCACTTTCCTTCTTTGTCCCTAGAAACAAGGACTGGCACAGTGAAAGAAACTGACACTCTCCCTACCTACAGTTTTCTGTCCCTAGAAAAAATGTTTTTTTAAAGCACACTATAGCACAAGGAGAAATCCCCTCACTTTCCTTCTTTGTCCCTAGAAACAAGGACTGGCACAGTGAAAGAAACTGACACTCTCCCTACCTACAGTTTTCTGTCCCTAGAAAAAATGTTTTTTTAAAGCACACTATAGCACAAGGAGAAATCCCCTCACTTTCCTTCTTTGTCCCTAGAAACAAGGACTGGCACAGTGAAAGAAACTGACACTCTCCCTACCTACAGTTTTCTGTCCCTAGAAAAAATGTTTTTTTAAAGCACACTATAGCACAAGGAGAAATCCCCTCACTTTCCTTCTTTGTCCCTAGAAACAAGGACTGGCACAGTGAAAGAAACTGACACTCTCCCTACCTACAGTTTTCTGTCCCTAGAAAAAATGTTTTTTTAAAGCACACTATAGCACAAGGAGAATTCCCCTCACTTTCCTTCTTTGTCCCTAGAAACAAGGACTGGCACAGTGAAAGAAACTGACACTCTCCCTACCTACAGTTTTCTGTCCCTAGAAAAAATGTTTTTTTAAAGCACACTATAGCACAAGGAGAATTCCCCTCACTTTCCTTCTTTGTCCCTAGAAACAAGGACTGGCACAGTGAAAGAAACTGACACTCTCCCTACCTACAGTTTTCTGTCCCTAGAAAAAATGTTTTTTTAAAGCACACTATAGCACAAGGAGAAATCCCCTCACTTTCCTTCTTTGTCCCTAGAAACAAGGACTGGCACAATGAAAGAAACTGACACTCTCCCTACCTACAGTTTTCTGTCCCTAGAAAAAATGTTTTTTTAAAGCACACTATAGCACAAGGAGAAATCCCCTCACTTTCCTTCTTTGTCCCTAGAAACAAGGACTGGCACAGTGAAAGAAACTGACACTCTCCCTACCTACAGTTTTCTGTCCCTAGAAAAAATGTTTTTTTTAAAGCACACTATAGCACAAGGAGAAATCCCCTGACTTTCCTTCTTTGTCCCTAGAAACAAGGACTGGCACAGTGAAAGAAACTGACACTCTCCCTACCTACAGTTTTCTGTCCCTAGAAAAAATGTTTTTTTAAAGCACACTATAGCACAAGGAGAAATCCCCTCACTTTCCTTCTTTGTCCCTAGAAACAAGGACTGGCACAGTGAAAGAAACTGACACTCTCCCTACCTACAGTTTTCTGTCCCTAGAAAAAATGTTTTTTTAAAGCACACTATAGCACAAGGAGAATTCCCCTCACTTTCCTTCTTTGTCCCTAGAAACAAGGACTGGCACAGTGAAAGAAACTGACACTCTCCCTACCTACAGTTTTCTGTCCCTAGAAAAAATGTTTTTTTAAAGCACACTATAGCACAAGGAGAAATCCCCTCACTTTCCTTCTTTGTCCCTAGAAACAAGGACTGGCACAGTGAAAGAAACTGACACTCTCCCTACCTACAGTTTTCTGTCCCTAGAAAAAATGTTTTTTTAAAGCACACTATAGCACAAGGAGAAATCCCCTGACTTTCCTTCTTTGTCCCTAGAAACAAGGACTGGCACAGTGAAAGAAACTGACACTCTCCCTACCTACAGTTTTCTGTCCCTAGAAAAAATGTTTTTTTAAAGCACACTATAGCACAAGGAGAATTCCCCTCACTTTCCTTCTTTGTCCCTAGAAACAAGGACTGGCACAGTGAAAGAAACTGACACTCTCCCTACCTACAGTTTTCTGTCCCTAGAAAAAATGTTTTTTTAAAGCACACTATAGCACAAGGAGAATTCCCCTCACTTTCCTTCTTTGTCCCTAGAAACAAGGACTGGCACAGTGAAAGAAACTGACACTCTCCCTACCTACAGTTTTCTGTCCCTAGAAAAAATGTTTTTTTAAAGCACACTATAGCACAAGGAGAAATCCCCTCACTTTCCTTCTTTGTCCCTAGAAACAAGGACTGGCACAGTGAAAGAAACTGACACTCTCCCTACCTACAGTTTTCTGTCCCTAGAAAAAATGTTTTTTTAAAGCACACTATAGCACAAGGAGAAATCCCCTGACTTTCCTTCTTTGTCCCTAGAAACAAGGACTGGCACAGTGAAAGAAACTGACACTCTCCCTACCTACAGTTTTCTGTCCCTAGAAAAAATGTTTTTTTAAAGCACACTATAGCACAAGGAGAAATCCCCTCACTTTCCTTCTTTGTCCCTAGAAACAAGGACTGGCACAGTGAAAGAAACTGACACTCTCCCTACCTACAGTTTTCTGTCCCTAGAAAAAATGTTTTTTTAAAGCACACTATAGCACAAGGAGAATTCCCCTCACTTTCCTTCTTTGTCCCTAGAAACAAGGACTGGCACAGTGAAAGAAACTGACACTCTCCCTACCTACAGTTTTCTGTCCCTAGAAAAAATGTTTTTTTAAAGCACACTATAGCACAAGGAGAAATCCCCTCACTTTCCTTCTTTGTCCCTAGAAACAAGGACTGGCACAGTGAAAGAAACTGACACTCTCCCTACCTACAGTTTTCTGTCCCTAGAAAAAATGTTTTTTTAAAGCACACTATAGCACAAGGAGAAATCCCCTCACTTTCCTTCTTTGTCCCTAGAAACAAGGACTGGCACAGTGAAAGAAACTGACACTCTCCCTACCTACAGTTTTCTGTCCCTAGAAAAAATGTTTTTTTAAAGCACACTATAGCACAAGGAGAAATCCCCTCACTTTCCTTCTTTGTCCCTAGAAACAAGGACTGGCACAGTGAAAGAAACTGACACTCTCCCTACCTACAGTTTTCTGTCCCTAGAAAAAATGTTTTTTTAAAGCACACTATAGCACAAGGAGAAATCCCCTGACTTTCCTTCTTTGTCCCTAGAAACAAGGACTGGCACAGTGAAAGAAACTGACACTCTCCCTACCTACAGTTTTCTGTCCCTAGAAAAAATGTTTTTTTAAAGCACACTATAGCACAAGGAGAATTCCCCTCACTTTCCTTCTTTGTCCCTAGAAACAAGGACTGGCACAGTGAAAGAAACTGACACTCTCCCTACCTACAGTTTTCTGTCCCTAGAAAAAATGTTTTTTTAAAGCACACTATAGCACAAGGAGAATTCCCCTCACTTTCCTTCTTTGTCCCTAGAAACAAGGACTGGCACAGTGAAAGAAACTGACACTCTCCCTACCTACAGTTTTCTGTCCCTAGAAAAAATGTTTTTTTAAAGCACACTATAGCACAAGGAGAAATCCCCTCACTTTCCTTCTTTGTCCCTAGAAACAAGGACTGGCACAGTGAAAGAAACTGACACTCTCCCTACCTACAGTTTTCTGTCCCTAGAAAAAATGTTTTTTTAAAGCACACTATAGCACAAGGAGAAATCCCCTGACTTTCCTTCTTTGTCCCTAGAAACAAGGACTGGCACAGTGAAAGAAACTGACACTCTCCCTACCTACAGTTTTCTGTCCCTAGAAAAAATGTTTTTTTAAAGCACACTATAGCACAAGGAGAAATCCCCTCACTTTCCTTCTTTGTCCCTAGAAACAAGGACTGGCACAGTGAAAGAAACTGACACTCTCCCTACCTACAGTTTTCTGTCCCTAGAAAAAATGTTTTTTTAAAGCACACTATAGCACAAGGAGAATTCCCCTCACTTTCCTTCTTTGTCCCTAGAAACAAGGACTGGCACAGTGAAAGAAACTGACACTCTCCCTACCTACAGTTTTCTGTCCCTAGAAAAAATGTTTTTTTAAAGCACACTATAGCACAAGGAGAAATCCCCTCACTTTCCTTCTTTGTCCCTAGAAACAAGGACTGGCACAGTGAAAGAAACTGACACTCTCCCTACCTACAGTTTTCTGTCCCTAGAAAAAATGTTTTTTTAAAGCACACTATAGCACAAGGAGAAATCCCCTCACTTTCCTTCTTTGTCCCTAGAAACAAGGACTGGCACAGTGAAAGAAACTGACACTCTCCCTACCTACAGTTTTCTGTCCCTAGAAAAAATGTTTTTTTAAAGCACACTATAGCACAAGGAGAATTCCCCTCACTTTCCTTCTTTGTCCCTAGAAACAAGGACTGGCACAGTGAAAGAAACTGACACTCTCCCTACCTACAGTTTTCTGTCCCTAGAAAAAATGTTTTTTTAAAGCACACTATAGCACAAGGAGAAATCCCCTCACTTTCCTTCTTTGTCCCTAGAAACAAGGACTGGCACAGTGAAAGAAACTGACACTCTCCCTACCTACAGTTTTCTGTCCCTAGAAAAAATGTTTTTTTAAAGCACACTATAGCACAAGGAGAATTCCCCTCACTTTCCTTCTTTGTCCCTAGAAACAAGGACTGGCACAGTGAAAGAAACTGACACTCTCCCTACCTACAGTTTTCTGTCCCTAGAAAAAATGTTTTTTTAAAGCACACTATAGCACAAGGAGAAATCCCCTCACTTTCCTTCTTTGTCCCTAGAAACAAGGACTCGCACAGTAAAACACACTGACACTCTCCCTACCTATCCTTCTCTTTCCCTAAACTAAAGGAATCCAGGTTAAGCAAGAAAGAAATAAATGTCACTGTCCCTGCCTATGCTTGTCTTTCCCTGCTCCGGAACACACTACACTAGGCCGCCGTGCTGGCGGCCTTTTATAGTGTGGGGCGTGTACTAAACACCCTCAGCAATAATTGGCCACAGGCATCCTGCCTGTGGCCAATCATTGCTCTCCTCGCTGCCGGCGCTGTGATTGGCCAAGCATGCGGGGTCACAGTGCATGCTTGGCCAATCACAGCGCCTGGATGACACTGCGATGGCGTAGTGCATTGTGGGCCGTTCGCGTCACTCGAATTTGGCGCGAACGGCCCAAATCGTTCGATCTTCGTCGAACGATCGAACAGCCGATGTTCGAGTCGAACGTATGTTCGACTCGAACACAAAGCTCATCCCTACTCCTGACAAATTCTCAGACACATCAGATAAAAGCAGCCTGAAATTTCTGTCCGGGGAGGTGGCTATAAATAGATTAGCAGGCAGCTGGACCTGTTACAAAACACCTCTTAGAGTCTCTGCCTATGATGAGAGGAGGTGTGTGCCTTTCCTCCCAATCAGCAATTTTAGCTATCTTGGATGTATGCCCAGACATCACACTCTGTGTTAAACAGGAAGAGAAAATTTCCTAACACGATCTGAACTTTCTAAACAGTATATAAATGTGAAGACAACAGATATGGGTGTAAAACTTATGTGGGTAGATTTGTTTCATCTCGGTGTATCATCTGAGGCTGTTCACTTCACTGGGTGTATGGAGGGTTTACTACCACTTTAATTTACAAATTCCAATACATTGGTTAAATATTAAGGAGTGTATAATGATTAAAATTATCTTAACTTATGCATAAAATTCCGTTCCACCCCCTAGAGATTTATACATAGTTAACAGCCTTACATAAAGTCAAAATAACCTTCTTGCTTCCTGGTCTACTCATGACGCATTTCCAATCTAATGAATAATGAATAGTTTGGTGCCCTGTTGATCCATTACTCCCCAAATCCAGAAAACTGGACACCCTGCCCATCTGTGGATAGGCTGCATACAGAGAAGACTATTTTGTGCAAATCCTAAATCTGTAATATATTATTCACTATTTTTTTTAGAAAAAAGGATGAGAGGAATTTGTGTAAATTGTTTGTTATCTTTTAAGTTTGATTTTGTAGACATGTATTAGTACATACACAGGGGTTGATTTACTAAAGGCAAATAGATTGTGCACATTGCAAAGTGTAGTTTCACTCTGCAAGTGCAGTTGCTCCAGAGCTAAGTGAATGAGCAGAAGCTCTGCTGACTTCCATCATCCAATCATGTGCACACAAAAATGCTGTCTTTTTCAATTTCCTTGCACGTGATTGGGTATGCTTTGCAAAGTTAAGCTTTACTTCATTTGCTAAGCTCTGGAGAAACTGCACTTGCAGAGTGTAACTGCACTTTGCAAAATGCACAGTCTATTTGCCTTTAGTAAATCAACCACATAGAGCCTTCATTTGCCACTGCAGTATAACAACAGAGCATACAGGGATGAATAGTGATGCAGAATTTCATGTTGAAAAATACAGTTGACTTGACTTTTGCTGTGTGATAGTCAATGTTTTATGCAGGAAAGACACATTAGTTCTTTACTACATGCTATTTAATGCCAGGAGACTACAATCTAATGGCCCTACCATATATGAACTTGCATACACAGAAGAGGACCAACGTTGGCTGAAAGCTAATAAAACGACCAGTATCACATTAAAAGAAGAAACCAGAGAACCCAGAGGAAGACCAAGTAAACACAAAAAGAACATAGAGTCTTGCACAGTTATTCACTATAACCATGAATTGGCAAGTCTCTTTGTCAATACAAAGAACATGTTGCTTTTTAATGCAATTACTAAAAGGCCCAAGTGGCATCAAGTGCTACTACTTACTCTAAGATACAACATACCTGACCTATCAATAGACTCTGGTACTCCACTTAACCACTTAACGACCGCCCACTGTAAATATACGTCGGCAGAATGGCACCGACAGGCAGAATCATGTATATCTACGTGACTGCCTTTGTATAGTTGAGGGGTCCGATCGGACCCCCCTTCTTTACAGTGAGCGGTGGTTAACTGATCGGGAGCGGTCAGGCATGAGGGGACGGCCGTTCGATTCCGGTCACCCCCTCTCGATCGCTCCCGGCGAATGAGAGAGCTTCCCCTGCCTGTGTAATGTTTACACAGGCAGAGGAAGTGATGTCATCTCTCCTGCGGCGCTCACATATACCGAGCGCCGTACAGGAGAAGATGCCAGGTTAGTGCACAAAACACTACACTGACACCAGGACACATAGGTACACAAATTGCCCCCCCAGGCCCCCCCAGACACCCCCAGATCACCCCCCAGATCACCCCCCAGCCCCCAGCCACAGTGTCACTGATTGCAGTGACCATTTATTTACTGATCACTGCAATCAGTGACATTTGTGACTGTAAAAGTGTCACCAAAGTTTAGTTTTAGGTCCAGTGTAGCCCCCTAACCCCCCCTAATAAAAGTTTAACCCCCTGATCGCCCCCCAGATAACCCCTTCACCCCCTATCACCACTGTCGCTAAGCGATCATTTTTCTGATCGCTGTTTTATTGTCGGTGATGCCGATCGGTAGCCAGTTTTTTTTAGGTTCGCTGCAGGTTTTTATAGCGTCAGGTACCCCAATATACTACCTAATAAAGGTTTAACCCCCTTGATTGCCCCCCAGGTAACCCTTTCACCCCCTATCACCACTGTCGCTAAGCGATCGTTTTTCTGATCGCTGTCTTATTGTCGGTGATGCCGATCGGTAGCCAGTTATTTTTTTTAGGTTCGCTGCAGGTTTTTATAGCGTCAGGTACCCCAATATATTACCTAATAAAGGTTTAACCCCTTGATCGCCCCCCAGGTAAGCCTTTCACCCCCTATCACCACTGTCGCTAAGCGATCGTTTTTCTGATCGCTGTCTTATTGTCGGTGATGCCGATAGGTAGCCAGTTATTTTTTTTAGGTTCGCCGCAGGTTTTTATAGCGTCAGGTACCCCCATATATTACCTAATAAAGGTTTAACCCCCTTGATCGCCCCCAGGTAACCCTTTCACCCCCTATCACCACTGTCGCTAAGCGATCGTTTTTCTGATCGCTGTCTTAGTGTCGGTGATGCAGATCGGTAGCCAGTAATTTTTTTTAGGTTCTCCGCAGGTTTTTATAGCGTCAGGTACCCCCATAAATTATCTAATAAAGGTTTAACCCCCTTGATCGCCCCCCAGGTAACCCTTTCACCCCCTATCACCACTGTCGCTAAGCGATCATTTTTCTGATCGCTGTCTTAGCGTCGGTGATGCAGATCGGTAGCCAGTAATTTTTTTTAGGTTCGCCGCAGGTTTTTATAGCGTCAGGTACCCCCATATATTATCTAATAAAGGTTTTAACCCCCTAATTGCCCCTAGTTAACCCTTTCACCAGTGATCACCATATAAGTGTTACGGGTGACGCTGGTTAGTTAGTTTGCTTTTTATAGTGTCAGGGCACCTGCCGTATATATAACCCAATAAAGGTTTAACCCCCTGATCGCCCGGCGGGTGATATCAATTAGGTTTTAGCGTCAGAGAGGGTCTGCGTCACACCCCAGGCAGCGTCAGGTTAGTGCCAGTAACGCTGATCAGATCTATACTAGCGTCCCCAGCAGTTTAGGGTTCCCAAAAACGCAGTGTTAGCGGGATCAGCCCAGATACCTGCTAGCACCTGCGTTTTGCCCCTCCGTCCAGCCCAGGCCACCCAAGTGCAGTATCGATCGATCACTGTCACTTACAGAACACAACACACATAACTGCAGCGTTCGCAGAGACAGGCCTGATCCCTGCGACTCCAGTGCTGTAGGAGGTGATTTCACCACCACAGTTAGAAAAAAAAAGCATATATGCCGGGGCAGCAGGGGCGGAGGAGCGGAGGAGCAGAGGAGCGATTTTGCTCCTAATGCCGCGTACATACGGTCGAAATTCCGACGGAGGCTTGCCCGTGGAAAAGTCCGACCATGTGTGTGCGGCATAACTTTTTTGCGGGAGGATGCCCCCATGCTTCGGCATATATAAATGGTGCATGTATGCCCATCATTAGAAGTGGGTGGATGAAGGGCGGTATTCTAATGGTGGGCATACCCACCGATCAATCTCTTTTTTCGTTCAGCCAACTGGCTGCATGAAAAAAAAAGATTACAATACATGTCCAACAAGGACCAGCAACGTACTGGTATGTTGCTGGACTTTGAATGTTTATACCAGAATGATGCCTGCGGGTTTAGGTATCATCTTGGTATCATTCTTTTCAGCCAGCGGCCGGCTTTCATGTAAAAGCAATCCTAGTGGCTAATTAGCCTCTGGACTGCTTTTACAAGCAGTGGGAGGGAATGTCCCCCCCCGGATATAAAAAGCGCCATTGGGAAATTGGGAAAGCATTTTATCACACCAATCTTGGTGTGGTCAGATGCTTTGAGGGCAGAGGAAAGATCTAGGGTCTAGAAGACCCCAGTTTTTTCAAAAAAGAGTACCTGCCACTACCTATTGCTATCATAGGGGATATTTACATTCCCTGAGATAACAATAAAAATGATAAAAAAAATAAAATATGGAAGGAACAATTTAAAAATAAAATAAAAAAGCAAAATTAATAATAATAAAAAAAAAGCACCCCTGTCCTGCCCTGCTCTTGCCCAACGGCGAACGCAAGCGTCGGTCTGGCGTCATATGTAAACAGCAATTGCACCATGCATGTGAGGTATCACCGCGAAGGTCAGATCGAGGGCAGTAATTTTAGCAGTAGACCTCCTCTGTAAATCTAACGGGGTAACCTGTAAAGGCTTTTAAAGGCTTTTAAAAATGTATGTAGTTTGTCGCCAATGCGCGTTTGTGCGAAATTTTAAAGCATGTCGTGTTTGGTATCTATGTACTCGGCCTAAGATCATCTTTTTTATTTCATCAAACATTTGGGCAATATAGTGTGTTTTAGTGCATTAAAATTTAAAAAAGTGTATTTTTTCCCCAAAAAATGCGTTTGAAAAATCGCTGCGCAAATACTGTGTAGAAAAAAAAATGCAACACCCACCATTTTAATCTGTAGGGCCTTTGCTTTAAAAATATATATAATGTTTGGGGGTTCAACATAATTTTCTTGCAAAAAAAAATTTTTTTTCATGTAAACAAAAAGTGTCAAAAAGTGTCTTCAAGTGGTTAGAAGAGTGGATGTAAGCTTCCTAATGTTGTGTATAAAATACCAGAACAGTTCAAAACCCCCCCAAATGACCCCATTTTGGAAAGTAGACACCCCAAGCTATATACTGAGAGGCATGTCGAGTCCATGGAATATTTTATATGTTGACACAAGTTGCGGAAAAAATAAAAAAATGTATTTATTTTTTTGCACAAGTTGTCACTAAATGATATATTGCTCAAACATGCCATGGGTATATGTGGAATTACACCCCAAAATACATTCTGCTGCTTCTCCTGAGTACGGGGATACCACATGTGTGAGACTTTTTGGGAGCCTAGCCGCGTACGGGACCCCAAAAACCAAGCACCGCCTTCAGGCTTTCTAAGGGTGTAAATTTTTGATTTCACTTCTCACTGCCTATCACAGTTTCGGAGGCCATGGAATGCCCAGATGGCACAGAACCCCCCCAAATGACCCCATTTTGGAAAGTAGACACCCCAAGCTATTTGCTGAGAGGTATTGTGAGTATTTTGCAGATCTCGGTTTTTGTCACAAAGTTTTGAAAATTGAAAAAAAATATATATATATTTTCTTTCTTTATTTTCAAAAACAAATGAGAGCTGTAAAATACTCACCATGCCTCTCAGCAAATAGCTTGGGGTGTCTACTTTCCAAAATGGGGTCATTTGGGGGGGTTTTGTGCTATTTTGGCATTTTATGGCCTTCGAAACTGTGATAGGTAGTGAGGAGTGAAATCAAAAATTTGTGCCTAGAAAATCTGAAGGCGGTGCTTGGATTTCGGGGTCCCGTACGCGGCTAGGCTCCTAAAAAGTCCCACACATGTGGTATTCCCGTACTCAGGAGAAGCAGCAAAATGTATTTGGGGGTGTAATTCCACATATAACCATGGCATGTGTGAGCAATATATCATTTAGTGACAACTTTTTGTAATTTTTTTGTCATTATTCAATCACTTAGGACAAAAAAATATTCAATGGGCTCAACAGGCCTCTCAGCAATTTCCTTGGGGTGTCTTCTTTCTAAAATTGGGTCATTGGGGGGGGGGTTTGTGCTATTTTGGCATTTTATGGCCTTCAAAACTGTGATAGGTAGTGAGGAGTGAAATCAAAAATTTGCGCCCTTAGAAATCCTGAAGGCGGTGCTTGGTTTCCGGGGGCCCGTACGCGGCTAGGCTCCCAAAAAGTCCCACACATGTGGTATCCCTGTACTCAGGAGAAGCAGCAAAATGTATTTTGGGGTGCAATTCCACATATAACCATGGCATGTGTGAGCAATATATCATTTAGTGACAACTTTTTGTAATTTTTTATATTTTTTTGTCATTATTCAATCACTTGAGACAAAAAAATATATATTCAATGGGCTCAACAGGCCTCTCAGCAATTTCCTTGGGATGTCTACTTTCCAAAATGGGGTCATTTGGGGGGTTTTGTACTGCCCTGCTATTTTAGCACCTCAAGAAATGAGATAGGCAGTCATAAACTAAAAGCTGTGTAAATTCCAGAAAATGTACCCTAGTTTGTAGACGCTATAACTTTTGCGCAAACCAATAAATATACGCTTATTGACATTTTTTTTACTAAAGACATGTGGCTGAATACATTTTGGCCTAAATGTATGACTAAAATTGAGTTTATTCGATTTTTCTTATAATAAAAAGTAGAAAATATCATTTTTTTTCTAAATTTTCGGTCTATTTCCATTTATATCGCAAAAAATAAAAATCGCAGAGGCAATCAAATACCATTAAAAGAAAGCTCTATTTGTGGGAAGAAAAGGACGCAAATTTCGTTTGGGTACAACATTGCATGTCCGCACAATTTACAGTTAAAGCAGCACAGTGCAAAATTCTGAAATCACCTCTGGTCCTCTAGCTACCAAATGGTCCGGGGCTTAAGTGGTTAACATGCCAGTTAAAGAAAACTGACTAGTATAAATTGAAATCCATCCTATATTTATCTGATTCTTTTATTAAGTTATTGAGGATGGAATGCAATTTTATAGCCTCTCTTATCTGATCTCTACACGCAGATTGTCTTACCAGGAAAAATAAGTCAATGATATTTTACATAACAACGATATACATCTAATCTGTCATGTACAGAAATGATGGCACATTCTATGGTAAGAATGACCTTAAAGCCAGTTAATATTTACATCAAACACACAAAAACAAAATAAGTATTTTTTCAGTTATTAAAAATATAAAAAATGCAATAGTTATTGAATAATATGCAATGGTAAATCCATTCATTATTGATTATATATTTATTAAATAATTAAATGTGTTCATTTGTGTTAATGACTGACTAGTGGGTCCTTGGGCATCATGTGACTAATTGTGTGCATCACAGCAACAAAGCACTTTAAGTTTAAGAAGGCAATGCAGAAAAATTACTAAACTTATGTCTTCTTTTTAACTGATAAATGTACAGAAATATGTCTTCTTACATCTTAGATTCAGTATGATAGCTTACAGTTCAGCACTGCTGCTTTGCAGCTTTGGTGCCCTGGGTTTGATTCCCAATGGACCACAATGTGTTAGGACTTTGTATGTTATCCATGTGTTTAAGGGGTTTCCGCTAGGGCTCTGGTTTCCTCCTACAGTCTTAAAACATACTGGCAGCATATCCGGCTGCTGACCAATTTGGCATTTGTGTGCACGACTGTTACTGGGTGATTAGATCGTAAACTGCACAGTCTTAAGTGATGCACTCTGTCATGAGTACTCTATAAAGCAAAAATGTGTATAATGCACAAAACACAAATGATTAGGCAGGGAATGTTTAAATATAAACTCTGCAAATCAGAAAAATGTTTAAACCAACAAAAATCAAGTATGCTAGTCTTATAGTTGGTGTTAAACAGGTGGAATTTGAAAACAAAGATAATGCCCCTGCGTGGCTTTGTTCTTACAAGTGAACATTTCAGAACAAACTAGTTACTCCGAGATGGCATCTTTATACATTTCTGTAGAAATTACAGGCTTTACCACAAAGGAAATAGAAGCCCTTAAGTGTAGAAACCAACTGTAATTTAGCAGAAAGGGGAGAAGACATATAAGAAATATTACATTTCATGTTAATAAGTAACTGATAGTTTTACTTTAAATGTGAAATATTACTACACGTGAAATTATTTTTGGTTTAAATTCCTTTTAAATATTCTTATTTTTTTAGCTGTATAATAGTTGAATCTCACTATTTGTACTTTCACATATGCAAGAACAGATCAGTATTAATAAGCTGCTTCCCTAAAAGCTCAAATTATTTATTTAATGCCAAATCAGTTTAAAACAAAGCAAAAGTAGCTTCTCACAAAAGTTAGAAGTGTTTCAGGATAACTAGTATACAGTATTAGTAGTGCCTGTAAATGTGATTTTATTTTGTTGGACATAGGTATATGGAGCAGGCAAGGGTTTTTAGGTCAAACATCTTCAAAATATATCACTGTATTTTGCTTCAGTCATTTAATACTGATAATTGATAAATTAACATATACATAAGTATATATGTTACTTATATTTTGGCTGTATGTGTCAGGCATCAATGTGTCTCAGTCCCTGTATGTATGCTCAAATACAATTGAAAGTGTGCGGTCCTTTTTATTACAGCAAGGCTAGCAGGAAAGTGGCTAATGATTTTGTTTTGACGTTGCTACATTTCATTTTGTCTAATAACGTCTTTCGTTTTGCGGCCTCCCACTACCTTCAGTTACAGGGGGTGGCCATGGGCACTTATTGCGCCCCCTCTTATGCCAACTTGTATCTGGGGGGTGGAGGCGTTACATCTTTTCCAGCGATGATCTCTCAATGTACCTGTGCCACATCCTATTGTGGCACAGGTGCATTGCACAGAAACATTGATGAAATCTTTATCGCTTGGAACGGTGACAAAGCTCTATGGTTGGAGTTTTTTGCTTAATTGAACCATAACAACTGGAACCTACAATTTACAAAGGCATGTGATTAAATACAGGTCCCTTTCTTGGATATATTAATAAGGAAAGACAATGTGGGATAAATATCAAGTGCTCTATATCGCAAGCCCACAGCGGGCAATACGATATTGCATGCCACAAGCGTGCACCCTGTCCCACTCATATGCTCAATCCCATATGGTCAGTACTTACGATTTAAGCATAATTGCAGTGACACTGAGACATTTGAAACTGAGGCAAAACTTTTACGAGACAGGTTAAGGGCCAGGGGTTACAGCAAGAAATGCCTAGTTAGGGCCTATAATCAGACCAAAGCTAATCTAGGGATTCACTATTCTTTTTAAAAAAAGCCCAAAAAACAATCCAACACTGTCCAGTTTATAACTCGGTTCAATTCTCAACACAAACAAATGTAATCCATTTTACAGATGCATTTGTATGTGCTAATCCAGGACTCTATTATTTAGATGTTTTTCACACCTCGCTGAAGACAGGTTGGTAAATAGTCACTTCCCCAGCCCAACTGTTCGAACCAAATCTCTGTGAGGGACCTCAAAATGTGGGACATGCGCCTATTGCAAATATCTCAACATCAATAGGAAAAAAAATGTACCCAATGGGAAAAAATTTGTTCCCAAGAAATTTGTCAACTGCCACACTCAGGTTATACCTTATGACCTGTTAGTGTGGTTCCTTCTATGTAGGAGAGACTATTAGGGAGTTTTGGAGACAAATACATGATCACACCTACGCAATTGAGATTGGAGATTTGTACTCCCCCATAAGGAGTCATGCAGCTCTTGATCATTCTTTCTGTATTTTAACCTCCCTGGCAGTAATCTTGAGTGTGGCTCGCGGTGAATTTTCATTACCAAAAGCGGTAACCCCCACCCCGCACAACTCCCGGAGAGGACGATATGGACCATTGGGCAACTTTCCCTATTTTTGCTGCATTTTCACCCAGATTTGTGAGGTTTATGCTATAGGATACCCCACATAGAAGAAACCTTTTGACCAAGTATGGATTCAAATTGAATATTTTTGTCTCAACTGTAAGTATCTTTGTATTTTGCATGTCCAACCAAGTACAGTAAAACCTTGAATTGCCAGCATAATTTGTTCCAGAAACATGCTTATAATCCAAAGCACTCGTATATCAAAGCAAATTTCCCCATAAGAAATAATGGAAACTCAGATGATTCATTTGACAACCATTTATTCATAATTTCTTCAGTTTATAGTCCATATAAAAAGATTATAGCAATGTGATAGGTTGTGTAACAATAAAATGTCCATCCACAAATGGAAGCCTCCACATGGGGATTAGAAGCAAAATCCAGCAGGAGCTACATAGTATAAAAGAGAAGAGAGGCGCCTCTAAGTGTAGCATTATGGTTACATTTAATGAAGGTACAACATTTACATGGTTGATGATTAAAAGAGGCATATCTAAGTATGCAGGCATCTGGGGGAAAGCTGTCCACATAGACCATCCTCTGCACCGCAGGCTCTCACTGCTGTCAGTCTGCAATTGTGACCGGGAAGAATACCCTGCAGTGGAGCGATCTGAAAGCGAGGCAGAGGATGGTCTACGAGGTCAGCTTTAGCCCGGATGCCTGCATACTTAGATGTGATTCTTTTAACCATCAACCATGTGAGTTGCTAAATGTTGTACCTTCATTAAATGTAACCATATTGCTACACTTATAAGTGCCTCTCTTCTTTTTTATACTCAGTTGTGACATGATGCTACTCATATATCTTTAAATTGCTCGTTTATCAAGTCAAAATTTATAAAAAAAATTTTAGCTTGTCTTGCAAAACACTCTCAGACAAAGTTACTCTCAATCCAAGGTTTTAGAGCCGGTTCACACAGGGGCGTCCTGGGATCCGACTTAAAGTCGCCCCTAGTCGCCCCAAGTCGTGCGGTTTAGAAAAGTAATGGAAGTGAATGGAGCCGTCTTAATGTACACTACTGCAGTCGCTCCGACTTCAGAAAAGGTTCCTGTACGACTTCAATCTGACTTCTAGGCGACTTGTACCCATTGATTTCAATGGAAGTCGCCTCCAAGTCGGATCCCCATTCATAGTGAGGCAACTTTACAGGAAGTTGCCCCTCTGTGAACCGGCTCTAAGGCAAACCCCTCCCTCCCACAGAGCTGGTATTTGGTATGAATCATGAGGGGGAACTCCACGCCAAATTTTAAATAAAAAACCGGCATGGGTTCCCCTCCAAGAGCATACCAGGCCCTTAGGTCTGGTATGGATTTCAAGGGAAACACCCTACGCCGAAAAAACGGCATGGGGGTCCCCCCAAAATCCATACCAGACCCTTATCCGAGCACGCAGCCCGGCCGGTCAGGAAGGGGGTGGGGACGAGCGAGCGCCCCCCCCTGAACCATACCAGGCCGCATGCCCTCAACATGGGGGGTGGGTGCTTTGGGGCAGGGGGGTGCCCTGCAGCCCCCCAACCCAAAGCACCTTGTCCCCATGTTGATGGGGACAAGGGCCTCTTCCCGACAACCCTGGCCGTTGGTTGTCGGGGTCTGCGGGCGGGGGGCTTATCGGAATCTGCAAGCCCCTTTTAATAAGGGGCCCCCAGATCCCGGCCCCCCACCCTATGTGAATGAGTATGGGGTACATCGTACCCCTACCCATTCACCTGTGGGAAAAGTGTCAATAAAAAAAACACACTAGACAGCTTATTAATTTATTAGGCAGCTCCGGGGGTCTTCTACCGACTTTGGGGGTCTTCTTCCGACTTCAGGGTCTTCTACCGACTTCGGGGGTCTTCTTCCGACTTCGGGGGTCTTCTACCGACTTTGGGCCTCTTTTCCAGCTCTCCGGTGCCTTCTCCGCGCTCTCCGGTTCTTCTCCCACTCTCCGGTGCTTTCTGCCTTCTGTTGCCTCGTCGCTCTCTGCCGCTATAATGCCATGTGCGCGGAGCGCAACGACTTATATAGGCATGGGGCGTGGTCACCGGCTGATGTCACCATGTGACCCCACCCCTTATGTTGTCACCACCCAGAGCATGATGGGACTGTGACGTCAGAAGGGGCGGGGTCATGCCTATATAAGTCGCCGCGCTCCGCGCGCACGGCATTATAGCGGCAGAGAGCGACGAGGCAACATCGGGCGGTTAGAAGAGGGAAGAAGACGACGATGAAGACCGGGCCCCCGCTAGCAAAAGAGCTGGCAGAAGATAGCGGAGGTGCCTGGCAGAAGGCAGAAAGCACCGGAGAGCGGGAGAAGAACTGTTGAGCGTGGAGAAGGCACCGGAGAGCGGGAGAAGAGACCCGAAGTCGGTAGAAGACCCCCGAAGTCGGAAGACCCCCGAAGTCGGTAGAAGACCCCGAAGTCGGAAGAAGACCCCCGAAGTCGGTAGAAGACCCCCGGAGCTGCCTAATAAATTACTTTAAAAAGCTGTCTAGTATGTTTTTTTTATTGACACTTTTCCCACAGGTGAATGGGTAGGGGTACGATGTACCCCATACTTATTCACATAGGGTGGGGGGCCGGGATCTGGGGGCCCCCTTATTAAAAGGGGCTTGCAGATTCCGATAAGCCCCCCGCCCGCAGACCCCGACAACCAACGGCCAGGGTTGTCGGGAAGAGGCCCTTGTCCCCATCAACATGGGGACAAGGTGCTTTGGGGTGGGGGGCCGCAGGGCGCCCCCCTGCCCCAAAGCACCCACCCCCATATTGAGGGCATGCGGCCTGGTACGGTTCAGAAGGGGGGGGGGCGCTCGCTCGTCCCCACTCCCCTTCCTGACCGGTCGGGCTGTGTGCTCGGATAAGGGTCTGGTATGGATTTTGGGGGGACCCCCACGCTGTTTTTTCAGCGTAGGGGGTTCCCCTTGAAATCCATACCAGACCTAAGGGCCTGGTATGCTCTTGGAGGGGAACCCATGCCGGTTTTTTATTTAAAATTTGGCGTGGAGTTCCCCGATTCATACCAAACACAGGGGACAGCCTGTCCTGGAGGCGACTTCAAATCGCTCCAAGTCGCGCTGTGGTTCACTCTCAATTCGTGTCCAAGTTGCCTCACAAAGTTGTGCTCAAAGTCGTGTTGCCCCTGTGTGAACCGGCTCTTACTGTATGTGTTTTTTTTTTGTTTTGTTTTTTTATCTTTTGACAGCCTGGTCTCTGTTTTCAGATATTGAAATATATTTATCCTGAAGAAGGGAGTGCTATCTCACGAAATGTGTCGAGATTCAGAGATTCAATTTACAGACATCTGTTCCCTGGATCACTAGTTATGTCATGATTTATGTAATTATTGTTTCCCTTCGTGTATCCACTTGAAAAAAAAAATTATGCGACTTAAAAAATGTTTTTAGATTTTGTATTTGAGTAATAAACTATACCTTTTTATAAAATATGGTTTGTGTCTCCTAAAGTCCCGTGGGCACTTTTGAATATGTATATAAGTATATATGCAATTAATTAATTTGGAGATTGTGTACAAAAGTGAAATAGAACACACTGGACTAAATTCACAAAGACTTATTTTCCTCTTTAGGATGTAAGGTAAAATATATATTTTTAAAAATTTGCAAGTCACAAAACAAAAGCTACTTAAAGGGGTTGTAAAGGTTCGTTTTTTATTTGCTAAATAGGTTCCTTTAAGCTAGTGCATTGTTGGTTCACTTACCTTTTCCTTTGATTTACCTTCTAAATGTTTTTTTTCTTTGTTTTCTTTGTCTGAATTTCTCACTTCCTGTTCCTCCTCAGTAAGCTGTTCAGTAAGCTGTTCTGGCTGACTAAACACTACTCGGATGATGGTGTGAAGTTTAGTGAGGAGAAACAGGAAGTGAGAAATTCAGACAAAGAAAAAAAACATTTAGAAGGGAAATCAAAGGAAAATGTAAGTGAACCAACAATGCACTAGCTTAAAGGAACCTATTTAGAAAATAAAAAACGAACCTTTACAACTCCTTTAAATAAGGCATGAGGTATTTCATCAAAATGTGCAGTATTTATCCCATGAACCCGTTCAATATTTTATCTCATGAAGTGATATCCAGTGGAATTGATACAGTGGAAAACGATTAGAACTTCTGTCTTGTGAAACAAAAACAAAAAAAAAAAGAACCTCTGTCAGTTTTTATTGCTGTCTGTGCCCCCAGGGAGATTCACTTTTTCTATTGTTAAGCCCCGTACACACGATCGGATAACCTATGGATTTTCGTCCGATGGATTTGTCCATCGGAAATCCAATGAAACTGTTTTTCATCAGTCTTGCCCACACACCATCAGTCAAAAAACCGACCGTTCCAAACGCGGTGACGTAAAACACTCTGATGAGCCGAGAAAAATGAAGTTTAATGCTTCTGAGCATGCGTCGACTTGATTCTAAGAATGCGTGGGTTTTTTAACCGATGGACTTGCCCATAGACGATCGGAAATTCCCATCGGAAAATTTTAAAACAAGTTCTATTTTTTACAACCGATGGAAAAAAGACCGATGGGTATCATACACGATCGGTTGGTCTGATGAAAACCATCCATCGGACGGTTTTCATCAGTCAAACCGATCGTGTGTACGGGGCTTTACTGTTTCTCCTTATCACTGAAAGTGAAAGGAAAATAAATTCCCAAATGTCAAGTTGACATTAACCACTTCCATACTGGGCACTTAAACACCTTCCTGCCCAGACCAATTTTCAGCTTTCTGCGCTGTTGCACTTTGAATGACAATTGCGCGGTCATGGTACACTGTACCCAAACTAAATTTTTATCATTTTGTTCCCACAAATAGAGCTTTCTTTTGGTGGTATTTGATCACCTCTGCGATTTTTATTTTCTGCAAAAAAATAAAAAAAAGACCGAAAATTTTGAAAAAAAAAAAGTTTTTTTTTTGGTTTCATTAACAAAACTTTGTAAATAAGTTTGTTTTCTCCTTCACTGATGGGCACTGATGGGGCTGCACTGACGGGCATGGATAAGGCGGCATGGATGGGCACCGATGAGGTGGCACGGATGGGCAACGATCGGCGGCACGGATGGGCAACGATCGGCGGCACGGATGGGCAACAATCGGCGGCACGGTATGGGCAACGATCGGCGGCACGGGTGGGCACAGATAGGCGGTACGGGTGGGCACAGATAGGCGGCACGGGTGGGCACAGATAGGCGGCACGGGTGGGCACAGATAGGCGGCACGGGTGGGCACAGATAGGCATGGATAGGCGGCATGGATGGCCACTGATAGGTGGCACGGATGGGCATGGGTGGGCACTGATAGGTGGCATGGGTGGGCACTGATAGGTGGCACTGTACTGTACTAATGGATGCCAATCAGTGCCAAACAATAATGCCTGCCAATCAGTGGTGCCCATTGTGGGCACTGATTGGCATCCATTGTGGCACTGATTGGCATCCATTTTCCATGGTGGTCTAGGGTGGCATACCTTACATGGTGTGCTTCCCTGGTGGTCCAGTGGCATCCCTGGTGGTCTAGTGGCATCCCTGGTGGTCTAGTGGCATCCCTGGTGGTCCAGTGGGCATCCTCGGGGGGGCTGTGCTGATAATCGATCAGCACAAACCCCCCCCTGTCAGAGGAGCAGCCGATCGGCTCTCCTCTACTCGCGTCTGACAGACGCGAGTGAGGAAAAGCCGATGACCGGCTTTTCCTGTTTACACTGTGATCAGCCGTGATTGGACACGGCTGATCATGTAGTAAAGAGTCTCCGTCGGAGACTCTTTACCTAGATCGGTGTTGCGGGGTGTCAGACTGACACCCCGCAGCAATGATCGCCGCGATGCGCGCCCCTGGGGGCGCGCAGCAGCTCAAAATCCTGAGGACGTCATATGACGTCCTGTCAGGATTCTGCAACCACTTTGCCGCCGTCAATCCTCTATAGGGCGGGCGGCAAGTGGTTAAACACGATTGGTGGGGGAAATCTCCCCAATGGGACACAGGTGGCAAAAAATAAATAAACGGCAAGGGGTTCTAGCCCTCCATTACTCATCCAAAATGAAAAATAACGTTTTGTTCTTTTGTTACACTTTAAAGTAATTTTTGCTGTGATATTTGGTGAAGTCATTGCTATATCTTTGGACAGGTCTGTTCTTTCTTGTTAGAGAATAGCCATTGTCATTCTCTGATGTTCTTAAAAGTGTCACTCTGGTATCCATCTGTCAAACCTTCAAACTGATGACATCCCTCTCCTAACATCTCAAGTTCCACACCTTTCTAAGAATACTTGTCTATTCCTTATCCCATTTTGTATTGCAAATATTTTTGCCAAAGATATCTCTAAAAGTAATTGTGAAAAAGTAAAGTCTCCCCGGCACTACATATGACATATGTCCTAACAAGGGATTAGACCATTGTGATATGTTCATTGTATTATGTTTGGAGTGAGTGGGAGGTTTAAGAAGCAACTGATGTATATGCGTGTATATACACAAAAAAGTCTCTGAAAATCTCGGGAAATTACCAGAGAAAATAGATTTGATTTACTAAAGGCAAATAGACTGAGCACTCTGCAAGTGCAGTTGCTCCAGAGCTGAGGGGGAGCTCTGCTGACTGCCATCATCCAATCATGTACAAGCAAAAATGAATAAAAAAAAATAAATTGCTTCATATTTTACCTTATTTCCTAAGCTCTGCAGCAACTTGCAAAATCTGTTTGCATTTAGTAAATCAACCCCAATGATTCTGTGTTTTTCCATATTTAAATTCCTTAAATACTGCATCCCTGGACCACAACTTATTTACCTCATGCATTTATCTATTAGCTTTGTGAGTGGCCCTGTTGTTACTGCCTGAGATCCTATAATTGCAAAATCAAGAGAGCCCAGCACAAAATTGTCAGCCGGACAGCATCCAATCAGATGCAAGCCCCGTTATTCTGCCAGCTGCCAGCACTGTCTGCCAAGATACAATAGCCAGCACTGTAGATTCATCCATCCACACTGTACAGCATGGAGGAATCTGTCTTAGTTTTTTCATTCAGTCTGCAGTGTATGGCCAGTTAAAGAATAAAGTTAACAGCTATTCAGTGTAAGGTGATTCATAGACAGATGTAAAAGGAAAAAAGAAGGCCGTAGCTGTGAACTCTGTTGTCTGGACTCTCTAGGTCATCTGGTTCCAGTAGGACGCAATCTCTTTTGATGGAATGATTATGTGCCTATCATTATACTTGCTTTGTGAGTATTTTTAATCTTTCAACTTATTTTTAATAAAACCTAGCCATTGATAATGCACTAGGTCAGTGCGCCTTCTTTTTTCCTTTTACATTTTAGTCTTAAAGAATACCAATTATTCTGAGGAGGGCAGCAAGATTCCTGGTCATTTTCCTACGGAACACTCTGGTTGTGTCACTAAGAGACTGTACTCCCGAGCGCAGGAGACTGTTTTGTGTATTCATAGACAGATGGCAGTGTTCGGCATATCTTTTATGCCGAACACTGTAAGCATATTATGAAAATTATGCTTACAGGTACAGGAAATGTGCTAATGTATTGTATTTGGTCTTAATCTTAAAGCTGAACTTAGAAAACAAAAATGCCCCCTTGCAGTATGGCTGCCCCCCCTCCCCCCACAAACACACACAGCAAGAGTTAAATGCTTGTTTAGGTCTAGGGCAGGCATGTCCAAAGTCCGGCCTGCGGGCCAATTGCAGCCCACGTTCCAGTTTCGGATAGCCCGTCTGGTAATTTTGACATGTATATCTTTTGTGGCCCCCAACGAATCCCCGAGTTCCGGGGGCAACACAAGATATATATATACTGGCTGCCTTGGAGGGGACAAGGAGGGGCGGGTCGAGTGCCGTACATACAGGAGAGGAGTATTTCCTGTTTACACAACGTCCTGTGTAAAAGGAAGTCCTGTCCCCTGCACTGCCATTGGATGACTGTTCTGTCCATAAAAAGAGGCGGGACTTTCTATTAAAGAGGCTGCCGAGAAAACAGGAGTTTCTCCTGTATGTCTGTTGGCGCTCGTCCCGCCACCTCCCTGTCTCCCCCAAGGCTGCAGATGGACATAAATCAGGCTGCACTGATGGCAATGGTGAGTCTGCATTCATGTCAATGGCGGTGCTGCATTCATGGCAATGGAGTGCTGCATTCATGGCAATGGGGTGCTGCATTCATGCCAATGGTGTGCTGCATTCATGGCAAGTGGGTGCTGCATTCGTGGCAAGTGGGTGCTGCATTCATGGCAATGTGGGTGCTGCATTCATGGCAATGGTGTGCTGAATTCATGGCAATGGGGTGCTGCATTCATGGCAACGGGGGTGCTGCATTCATGGCAATGGAGTGCTGCATTCATGGCAATGGGGTGCTGCATTCATGGCAATGGGGTGCTGCATTCATGGCAATGGTGTGCTGCATTCATGGCAATGTGGGTGCTGCATTCATTTCAATGGAGTGCTGCATTCATGGCAATGGACTGCTGCATTCATGGCAACAGAGTTTGCTGCATTGATGGCAATGGTGGGTGCTGCATTCATGGCAAAGGTGGGTGCTGCATTCATGGAACTTGTGAGGCTGCAGATGGGCACTGATTAGGCTGCATAAATGGGCACTGACCCTTCAAATTTAAGATTTTTTTTCCTGAAACTTCCATTTTAAAGTTAAGGTGCGTGTTATAAGCCGATAAATACGGTATATCCATAAACACGCCCGAGCTCATCTCTTCACCACACACAGCCACAAATGCAAGAGACTTATTGGGCAGTGTATTAGTGCTCGGGCGAACACACTTAGACCAAATTTTAATGGTTTAAAGAATGTCAGGCAAAATGGTCGGTCACGCATGTTCACTTCATCAAATCTGGCCCTCTTTGAAAAAAGTTTGGACACCCGCTATTGTGTTCTAACAGGGGGATGGCCCCCCGCCAGAACACTCCTGTCAGTGCTCTCATCCACTGGCCAAGAGCACTGATCGGGAGCCGATCGGCAGACCTTTTTCGGTTTTGCCCCATCAACAGAAGCTGGCCGAATGGCTAGTTTCTGTCTGACCGACTGTAGCCCACACAGGCCGAATGTCAGACAATTTCTCTTGAACCAGTAGATGCCACCCAACATTAGGCCTGTGTGTGCTAGGCTTTATGCTTCTGTGGTCAGATGCCCTCTGACATAATCAAGACCAATGCAGAGCCCGTAGTGCTGTATTGGACACAAGGGCGTCCAGGGACAGTCAACTGCCAGAATGTGGGGAAACAGAGGAGAGCACTTGCTGCCAGAGGAGAGTAGAATTGGGTAAGTAAAACTGCTATTCCTTGTCTCCTAGACTTAAAAGACTATTTGGGGCAGTGGGGCTGCCCCTGCACTGTAAGGGAGCATTTCCATTCTCCCCAGTGAGATGGTATTTAAAGTATAATACTAGCTCCAAAAAAAAAAACATTTCTTTACTTCTGTATAGTCTTGGAGGCAGTAAATACCTTGCCTCCCATTTTGTCCTTGTGATGGCAGGACAAGAAATGTGGAAGTGGTTGTCACTTGAGCAAGAATAGTCAGACAGTAATAATAACCTGATAGAGGTCCTAATCCTTCCCTGTTTTACTGAAAAAGTGTTTCAGCCTTTGTCCCAGCTGGAGAGATTTTCTGGCCCTCCCGTCCTAACATGGAAGTAAGACAAAATCTCCCCAATTTGGACACAGAAAGTAAAGAAGAACTTGATGGGAGTTCTAAACCTTCCTGATCCGATCAAAGATAAAAAAAGACTGGGTGGAGATATGTGAAACGGTCATTCACCTATAAGGAAAAAGACTAAAAGAGCAATATGGGGTTGATTTACTAAAGGAAAATAGACTGCACTTTGCAAAGTTAAGTTGCACTCGTCAAGTGCAGTTGCTCCAGAGCTTAGTAAATGAGGTAAAGCTTAATGTAACTCCACTTTTGTTGAGGAAAAAACATTCCCCTCTTGGTGATCTATGTACATTGCAAGGATTATAACAACCTTTGTGGCAGATTCATACCATTTGTTATTCTGAAGAGATCCATGTGTGTTTGTCTGTGCCTCTGTACTAAGTGGGTCAAATGGGAGTGGTTTCATAAATATATATCAGGTGTGCACCTGCAGAGCACTAATGAGGAAATCTGCCAGGCCTACTTGTATCTTAGGCAGACTTCTGGGAAAATTGGTGAGCCAATCAAACAAGCAGGAAATTATGTTTCTGGGGAGTGGTCAGTACACAATCTGTGTACAGAACAACTCAAGGTAGCCATATTGCAATGCATTCTCAGAAAATTACAGTGGCTGCAGATTGAAAAGGAAAGGTCATTTTAAATAACATTTAATTACAATATGATTAGTGTCGCAATTATATGTGTAGCGGGTATCAATATTTAGGGGGAGTATTTGGGCGGTAGCATGGCCCAAATGCAGCAATTACAAGGGTTTTATGGTTGTTTTTGTTCGTGGAAGATCAATGGTGTCCAGTTCCCTGCGGCCCCTGGGTGGCGCTGTCGCCTTGGGCTGGGGTTGAACCACCATTGTAGGGCCGTGCCCTTTTTGTCCTCTTGCAGTGGCAGTACGGCGGGGCGGGGAACCCGCTGTGCTTGCTGGGAGAGGGTATAAAGGGGGCGGACATCTTGCGCACGAAGAGTCCGAGCACCAGGCACCTTCAGCCTGGGGCTGCTGTCCGTTCGTCCGTGTCCAGGTGCCCTTGACCTGGGCACGTGGAGTCGAGTTCCATCCCAGGCACCTTAAGCCTGGGGTGAGGTACTTTGCAAGAAGGCCTGGGGCCCAATACCTTCCACTGGGTGCCGCGAGGGATAAGGTATTCCTAGGGTGCCCCCCGGAGTTGGGTGCCTGAATCCAGGGCGTAAGGGACCAGAGATGTGACCCTCCCGAAGAGCTGGTACAGCATAATGCCGGTGACGGTGTGGGCCTCTGGAGACCATCCGGATGGATGTCTTTCCCTGATAGGGGCCATTTATCCTAACGGAGGAATCCTATGTTGTTGTGGTCAGTGGCGGGGATCCAACTGAACCAGGTCGGTGGCAGAGACCTCTAACCAAGGTCTGTGGCAGAGGCCTCTATTTTCATCAGGGTTTGTGGCAGAAACCAAATTTACGGTCGGTGGCAGCGACTGTGCGCCAAGCCTGTTTGCACTATACGGAACAGGAGAGAACTTTAATTCTTTGATTGTGCCTGGACCTTCTCCTTCCCACACCTGTCTGTTCTTAAAGTTCAACCAGCCTACTATTTGTTGCTCTAACAGAATAAATAAGTGTTGGACTTTATTTGGTGTGGAACTCAAGTTACTGGGAGCTAAGTGCTCCTGCCTGTGACAGGGGCAATCATCCTCCACAAGAGAAGCTGAAGCTCCGGACGTGAACACATGCCCGAAGGTAAAAGGTTTAGCTCACGCCTCTGTATAACACACATCAGAGGGCACGAGCTGGTGGTGTGTCCCCCCCCCATTCTTCTCCCTGGTACCCCTAGACGAGCCAGCCGCAAAGAGAGAAAGAGGGAGAAGTGGGAAAACGGGGTGCCGCTACATATGTGCTATATTATTTTTTCTTCATCGCTATTTTTTTCCCCTACGAAAGTGCAGTTACCCTTTAATTTTGCAATAGAAGAATATCCAATCACGTGCAAGGAAAATAAAAAAATAAAAATATTTTTTGCTTGCACATGTAGCGGGTATGTACTTTCCCGGGTGTAATTTAAACCTGGCAGAGACACCAGTGATGTGTAATTCCCTGCAGCCCAGCGGGTGGTGCTGTCGCCCTGGGCTGGGGTTGAATCATTGCTGTGTGCCGGGCCTCCTTTTTGTCCTCTCTCGGCAGCGGTATGGTGGGGCGGGGAACCCGCCGTGCTTGCTGGGAGAGGGTATAAAGGGGCCGGCCATCTTTGTCACGGGGTCGAGTCCCAGGCACCTTCAGCCTGTGGGCGGCGGTTCGTGTCGGTCCTCTAGGCGGCCTAGGCCTAGAGGACAGCCGGAGGTCATGTTCCATCTCAGGCACCTTTAGCCTGGGGTGAGGTATTTGAGAGGAGGTCTGGAGCTCAGTGCCCAACACTGAGCTCCTAGGGAACCCAGGGATTGGGTACCCGAATCCGGAAGGCGTAATGGACCGGGGGGAGCTCCTCACTTGAAGACCGGGTGCAGCAGATTGCCAGTGACAGGTGAGCATCCCACCGGAGACCGCCTGGAAGGAAATTCCCCCTCGCTCGGAGACTGCAACCCACTTTCGGGAAGGAAAGTGGAGAGTTCATTGTGTCTGGGCCTACTCGCATCCACACCTCATTTTCTGTTCTGTTTGCAAGGGAGTCTAACTGATTATGCTGTTCATTCGAGAGGAATAAAGGAGTGTTGGACTTTAATGGTGTGGGGCTCTTTTCTGGTGGACATTGTTCAAGGTAATCTCACGTGGAGGTCTTAGGTGCACAACACTGACCCGAAGGTATAAACAAGAACTTTGCTCACACCGCACTGACACCTGTGGTGAAGGCCAGGCGTGGTGTCCCGCTCCCTCCCCTCTAAGGTACCCCTAGACAAGAGACAGACGAGCTGATGTGAAGAGGGGAGTGAGGAGGGCGCTACACATGGGGGCTCGGGTCCGGTATAGTGTTTGTGCACCACGGAATTGAACGTGTCTGCTGGAGGAGTTACGCGAGGCAGGCCTTCATTGGCCAAAGTGCATCCCTGTGCTCGAAGTCGTGGACATGACCCATTGAAGGGAAAGTCCCGCGCAGAAGAGCGAGGAGAGGGGGAAGCCCAGCCGCGTGAGGGACTACACGTGGGGGCTTCTATTTGCACTGCGCCACCAGGCACACCCCCATTGCTTAATTCGTGGGCGTGACTCAGAAACAGAAAAGAAGAAAAGCCAGCGAATTGGAGCAAAAGGGGAGGAGTCCAATACGTGTGAAGGACTACACGTGGGACGTTGGTGCAAAAACTTTGTAGTGTGCGATGGATCAGCAACAGGTTGCCATGTTCGGACATACATCGTGGATTCCAGTTCACCCTTCCACCACGACATTGACTGCTGCTGCTCCGGTAACAGATACGGGGATCCGACTAAAGCCAAGGGGTCGATTCGCCCTGTATTCGTGCATGGACGTTGAGGCCCTGGGTGTGATTTGTCCCGGCTGTTCGGGACTGGTGTGCCAACTGAAGCCATTCGGGTGATGCGAGGCTTGTGGGGAGTTCCTGTTTGAAGTGGATCCAGCGGTGGAGAAACCGAGAACCATTTACCCCGGCCGTGCTGCAGGCAACACCACTCAGAGAGGAGGAATCACTGCTTTGACAGCCATCCCTGCGCACACTGCAGCGACCGCGGAGGAGGTCGTGAAAACTCAACGGCAGAAATCCGAGGATGCTGACTCACTCACCACTGTCTCGCAGGGTCCACCACCGAAGAGAAAGACCGGGATGGTAGCCCCGACCAGCGGTTGTGGTGGACCGTCTCGCCCGCTTATGCCCGACCGGGATGGATCCATCGACAAGAGTTCCGGACGTCCCGATTCAAGCAAAGGCCGAGGTAAGCCTGGCGGAGAGATTTGGTGTGTGGGAAGAGGTGAAAGCTGAGTCTCCACTACAGGGTACCTACCCACGGAGGAGTGTGACACCTCTGACCTGGAGTCGCTCTCGGACATGGTAAACGACGTTGCTATAGATGAACTGTTTGCAGAAAAGGGCTGGGACAAAGTACCTCTCGCTTCATCCCGGAGGACCAGGGATCCACCCATGTCTACAGGGGAAAGTACACCCCGGGTGGAGGCACCAGCGCCTGAAGAGGGGTCCCGTCCCCAGCCTGCCTCTACATCCCCGGGACCATCTGTACCGAAGACCGGGGAAAAGAGACTGTTACTGTGGGCACTAATGCCCCGACCAGATGTGGTCAAGGTCCCTCGCCACCCGGACTCAATGGTTTTGCCTGGTGAAGGGGACAGAGCTACTATGCCTCCTTTGGCCAGACTACAATGCCTATTTGGCCAGAATGTTGCTGCAGAGTACGGATGGGAGTATCCATACTTGTCCAAAGAACTGCTCTATGAGGTGGATGTGTGCCGGGAGCGCTGGTACAATGACTTTGTGTGGACTCACCTTCAGATTCCACACGCATGCAGGTACCTGCCATGCTCTCCCAAGGCCTCTCAACGTTTTAAGGACTGCAAGGCAGAATGGATGTTGGGACGGCACATCCATGCAGACAAGCCGCTTGTTCTGCCGCATCCTCGTTTCTACCTGTAGGAGAGAAAAGTCTCCGTTCTTGTTATGCTGCTGAACTTTCTGGGGCCTGTTGCTTTCGTTGCCCAGAGGAATGAAGAACTGTTCCTGGTTTGTTCTTCACTTTTCCAGCAAGAGATCATAGACTCTGGGGTAGATAGGGCCAAAGAGAAGAGGAAAAGTTCCACAAGTGCAGTTACCGCGATGCTGTCACCAGGTGGCAGTGTTGCGCAACGTTAAACACTTTACACACACTCACTCCTTGGAGGAAAGGGATTTCTTTACGGAGAAGTTTCTTTTCTCTCACACGAATATATTTGTCAGGGTTTATGTGTGGTGATTTCGTTTCTTTTCCCTCTGCAGGAGAGCATCCCATCAAGATCACTGAGAATGGGGTGGATCTTAGTCAGGATGGGTGGGAAAAGTATAATGTGAATATGTGGTTCAAAGTTATGGTTAACTGTTGTTGTTCCCCTTCCCTTTTATATAGGGCTCAGACACAATTGCTTTAGTTGATCAGGTTTTCAAAAGTTTTATATTTTTGTACAATTGTTAGTTGGTCTCTGGATTGGATTGGGGACCAGTGTCAAATCACCAGGGGGAGAGTGTAGCGGGTATGTACTTTCCCGGGTGTAATCTAAACCTGGCAGAGACACCAGTGATGTGTAATTCCCTGCAGCCCAGCGGGTGGCGCTGTCGTCCTGGGCTGGGGTTGAATCATTGCTGTGTGCCGGACCTCCTTTTTGTCCTCTCTCGGCAGCGGTATGGTGGGGCGGGGAACCCGCCGTGCTTGCTGGGAGAGGGTATAAAGGGGCCAGCCATCTTTGTCACGGGGTCGAGTCCCAGGCACCTTCAGCCTGTGGACGGCGGTTCGTGTCGGTCCTCTAGGCGGCCTAGGCCTAGAGGACAGCCGGAGGTCATGTTCCATCTCAGGCACCTTTAGCCTGGGGTGAGGTATTTGAGAGGAGGTCTGGAGCTCAGTGCCCAACACTGAGTTCCACGAGGGACGGAGGTCCTAGGGAACCCGGGGATTGGGTACCCGAATCCGGAAGGAGTAATGGACCGGGGGGAGCTCCTCACTTGAAAACCGGGTGCAGCAGATTGCCAGTGACAGGTGAGCCTCCCACCGGAGACCGCCTGGAAGGAAATTCCCCCTCGCTCGGAGACCGCAACCCCCTTTCGGGAAGGAAAGTGGAGAGTTCATTGTGTCTGGGCCTACTCGCATTCACACCTCCTTTTCTGTTCTGTTTGCAAGGGAGTCTAACTGATTATGCTGTTCATTCGAGAGGAATAAAGGAGTGTTGGACTTTAATGGTGTGGGGCTCTTTTCTGGTGGACATTGTTCAAGGTAATCTCACGTGGAGGTCTTAGGTGCACAACACTGACCCGAAGGTATAAACAAGAACTTTGCTCACACCGCACTGACACCTGTGGTGAAGGCCAGGCGTGGTGTCCCCGCTCCCTCCCCTCTAAGGTACCCCTAGACAAGAGACAGACGAGCTGATGTGAAGAGGGGAGTGGGGAGGGCGCTACACACATGATTGGATGATGGAAGTCAGGAGAGCTTCCCCTTGTTTACTAAGCTCTGGAGCAACTTTGCAAAGTGCACAGTCTATTTGCCTTTAGTAAATCAACCCCTATGTGTTTTTGAAAGATCTTTCATGCAAAGAATCATTCTCAGATGAACCAAGGTTTGATTTAAAATCCAACATTTCTTCCTACTCCAGTTTTATATATAGCCTTAGAATAAGGTGACCAGATTTTTTAAATGAAATCTGGGGACATATTTTTTTTTACTAATAATGTCGGCAATCAGCGACTCTCTGCCCGTTGCCACCGCCGCCCGCCTCACAGCCTGTCGAGTTTTACTCTCCAGGTCCCGGCTACTACTGGGTGGGGAGCGGAGGAAGATCACTCCGCCAGGGAAGGCAAGGAGATAGGCAGGCGGCTGGCCGGGACTTGAGCCAAGGCAGAAGAACATGCGAGCGGAGCTAAATGGGCATGTGCCCGAAACTGAAGAAATATTCCCTCCGCTCCGACCAGCACATGATCATCAAAAAGGAGCACAGATAATGGAAAAAAATTTAACCCCTAAGCTAGTAGGAGCGGGGGTGTGTAATTCTGATTTTTTTTTTTATTCTGCACTGACTGTCTTTGAAATTGCCCCAGCCCCTGTTCAAATCCAATCCGGGGACAGAACTGGGGACAGACTTGGTCCGGGGACAGTGTCCTCAATCCGGGGACTGTCCCCTGAAACCGGGGATGTCTGGTCACCCTACCTTAGAATGCAGGATCAGCTTTGTACCGTGGCATTGCTGTTCCCTGATCTGGTCATTTAACAGACACAAGACAACTACATCATAACCTATAAGGAGGAGTTTTGTATTTGCAGGTGGCCATAGAGTTGTGAAGAGGTTTACATACAATATGTTAAAAGTGGTGTAGGTCCATGACCTTGGGAAATCATTAAATCTCCCACTTCCTGTATTGCTAAAAATATCCCAAAAAATGCAGATCCTTTGTGAAAGGCTTCATTGTTGCTTGCATTGTTCCAAGATGAATAAAGATTCTCACTTTTGTATAAAGGAGGCGTATAATATGGCTCATAATAAATTGCATACAGCAGGTACTCCATTAGTTAACATGGCTTCCTGAGCTCAATTATTTTACTGCACAGGCTGCGGAAGTTTAGGGAGTGCCCGGATATGTGTCTAATAGCAGGCTCCAGGGTCTCTAGCTGCAGACACTTTCCCAAGGTTTCCTGACATTTTTTTTTTTTTTTTAAATACCAACTTCATTCCCTCTTTATCAGGAGGAAATGGGCCTTTGAACAACCTTTGTCTGTGCAGCTTTCAAAGCACAATCTCTAGGCTTGCTCACAGCTGCGTATTGCTGGATAAACTAAACATTATTTTTTTCATATGTGAAGATAAAGGAGTTGTTCTTTTCTGCCATGAACCATAATATACATGATGTTCGTAGATGCTGAGAGCATTGCTTTCATCGGAGGCTGCATAGGAGGCACATTCCTTTAGTGGAAGTATTAAGGTATTCAGAGTCCTGAGGGCTCCTAGATCTAATAATCCACTGATGTATAGAATATTGCAAACATCAGAAATGTATTGATTACTTCTCACACTTTGACATTTGACAATATCTATTATTATATACTCCATTAACAGTATTAGAGTGTTATACTGTATTCGCGATTGATTAATGCAGAAAGTTAGAAAAAATTATACCCTTTATTGGCTAACTTAGGTGATGCAAGCTTTTTGGACAACTTAGGACTTTTTCACATGCATACCATCTGCCATTTCCCTGGGTAATTAAAACAACGGCAGGTAGACAGGACAGAATACACACATGCATTAGAGTTGCTTTGCATCACATCAAGAAATTCAGGGCATGTCACATTGTTTAGAGCTTGCCTTAACTGGCTGCTTCCAATGGATTCAATTCCAATACTTTCAAAACGCACTCTTAACGCGTCAACAATTCTATAGGCACGTTTTACAATGTATTTAGCATGCATTTTGATGAATTTAAAGTAGTAGAGGTCAACTTTCTCAATATGGGAGCCCCAAGTGCAGCCCTCAACATCACCAAAGATGTAAGATCAAACACAGCCACTGTGCCATTAAAAGCAGCAACTGTGCCCATAAATTGCCGCCACTGTGCCAACAAACGCAGCCGCTGTGCCCATCAATTGCTGCCACTGTGCCATCAAATGCAGCCACTTTGCCCATCAATTGCCACCACTGTACCCATCAAACGCAGCCACTGTGCCATCAAACGCAGCCACTGTGCCCATCAATGGCCACCACTGTGCCCATCAAATGCAGCCACTGTGCCCATCAATTGCTGCCACTGTGCCCATCAAACACAGCCACTGTGCCATCAAACGCAGCCACTATGCCCATCAATAGCCGCCACAGTGCCCATCAAACGCAGCCACTGTGCCCATCAAATGCTGCCACTGTGCCATCAAATGCCCCCACTGTGCCCTATCAAATGCTGCCACTGTGCCATATCAAATGCTCCCACTGTGCCATCAAATGCTCCCACTGTGCCCCATCAAACGCTCCCACTGTGCCCTATCAAATGCTGCCACTGTGCCATATCAAATGCTCCCACTGTGCCATCAAATGCTCTCACTGTGCCCCATCAAATGCTCCCACTGTGTTCATCAAATGCTCCCACTGTGCCATCAAATGCTCCCACTGTGCCCCACCAAATGCTCCCACTGTGCCCATCAAATGCTCCCACTGTACCATCAAATGCTCCCACTGTGCCCATCAAATGCTGCCAGTGTGCTCCCCGCCTGCCCGCCTTCTGCCTGGCACTTACACTGTCTCGGTGGGGCAGTGGGTGACGGCGGCTAGCGGTGTCCTCCATGCTCCTCTATGCTCCTCAATGTCTTCTCCCATCCTCTCTTCACATCCTCTGCTATGATTGGACGCCTGATAGGCATCTAATCACAGCGCCTGTCATTTCAGCCAATCAGGTAATGGGTAACAGACCCGATCACCTGATTGGCGGACAGGCAGTTCAGTGTTAGGAAAGCGTATATTAATTCACTTTTTTGACGTATGGCGCTCACTGTTTACCTTTTTTGACGCCTATTAGAGCCTATGGCTCTAATCATGTGCTTCAAAAACACCCCCCGTCGCTGTAATTTATACGTCCGAAAAGGGGCCGGGCACCTGAATAGGGGGTGGCAGCGGTGGCCATAGATAGATTGCATTAATTTATCTATTGGTGATAGAGGGGGTAGCAGGAGAGAGGGGGAGACGCCCGTGCGCCCTTATGGACGCACCGCCACTGGGCTGCGGACACAAAACTATATATAGTCAAAGACTATTGGCATTAAATAAGGGATGGTCAGAGGCTGTAGACACACAACTATATCTAGCGCACCCACCCCAGACTTTACCTGCTTTTTCTTTACTTGGCTCCTCCGCAGGAAAGAATGAGGCGCCCCACACTATAAGCCCATACCCTCCTGGATGGGGAGGTTGGGCGGTGTTAGTTTTCGGGCCTGCCTGCGGCTGGTGTTAGAATCCTCCCGAGCTGATCTCGCCTCTGCGTTTAGCCAGAGACAAGTCCTTAATTCTCCCCAGTAAAGTAACTGTCCACACCAACTGAAAGTCCAACCTTTGTATTTATTTTACCACGGATAACAAATAGTCTCTATGAGAGCAGACAGGTTGATACGAGACACAGGTCAGATAAGGTGGGAGAAGGTCCAGGCACAAACTCAATTTAGTTTCTCTTACTGTTCTGATTTCACGAACAGGTTTGGGTGCACGGTCTCTGCCACAGACCGGGTGAACATGAAAGTCACTGCCACTGACTTGGTGAAGTTGATCACTGCCACTGACCTGGTGAATAGGGCCTTGCCCTATTTGGTCACTGCCACTGACCTGGTGTGCGTAGAGTCACTGCCACTATGACCAGAACATGCACTTCCTTCTTGAAGAAACTTGGCCCTTGTTAAGGAGAAGAACCTCCCTCCGGAGAGTTACCAGAGGCCCCCACTGTCACCACGACTGCGCTGGGTCTTCAGAAGAGGTCAACTTCCTGGCCTCCTCGATCCTGGATACGGGTCCCCTCGCGAGTCGGCACCCTGGGAGCCCTCAATCCCCGGCGGAACCCAGCCGAAGGCACTGGGCTCCGGGCCTCCGAAATAGTCCTCACCCCAGACTGAAGGTGTCTGGGATGGAACAGGAACTCGGCCTCCGGGCCTGGGGCACCCGGAGACAACACACGCACAACCCAGGCCGAAGGTGCCTGGGCGTGACCGAACCCCCATGGAAGATGGCCGCCCCTTTTTATACCCTCTCCCGACAGGCACAGCAGGTTCCCCGCCCCGCCGTTACCACTGCCGAGAGGGGACAAAGAAGACACAGCCTTGTATCAGTGGTTCAACCCTGGCCTACGGCAACAGCGCCACCTGTAGGCCACAGGGAACAGCACACCAACACTCTCTCCCAGGGACAGAAATGGTCCAAGAAACCTGACAATTAGTGTATCTGAGCCATGTTACCACTCAGATACCTCCCCTAAATATAGCACCCCGCTACACATATATAGTCAAATACTATTGGCATGATATAAGGGATGGTCAGAGGCTGCAGACACACAACAGGAGATGGTCAGAGACTGTTGTAGGAGACTGAGGACATGCTTCAGGTGACATAGACTAGAGACATGGTACATGAGACTGCTAGAAATCACTACTATAACAGGACAATACAAAAACACTGATTAGTACCTCCAGGGACACCGAGGGCTCCCAGGGCCACAGGTTGGATACCAGGGATTTAAAGTGTTCCCATTGTAAAAAAAAAAGTGACATCTAGATATGCCGTTTGGGCAGTGTTTATTAACGTGATACAATGCATAAGAAACACATGCTGAAAGTGGTTTAAGTTAGCTTGCATTTTCATTTTGCCACATATCTAAGCCCATGAAAAAAAAGTCCTAGACCCTTTGTCTGATTTTTGCAGTTCTACATATTCCGTTTTATGCTATGATTTTTAAACAAAGAAGCTTTACTAATTTTGTGCTCACCTGTAGAGATAGTAGAACTATAGTCAGTATCTAAATATTAAAGAGGAGCTTCAGTCTCCTCTCCAAAAAATTTACAAATTCTGTAGCTGCTTACTTTTAATATAAGGACCCTTACCTGTCCAGGGATCCAGCGCTGTGCTCATCCGAGCCAATACTTCAATGGGCTTTGGGTCCAGGAGCTGGCACCTTAACTAAGGGGAACCACCAGTGAAGCCTTGCAGCTTCACAGTTGTTTTCCCACTGCGCAAGCGCGAGCCACGATGTGGTTTGTAAATAGTCCCACAGTCTTCTGGGACCTGTGTTGTGTCCCAGAAGGCTGCGGGGAAAGGAGGGGGGGTCAAACTTCTGCTTAGATCACCGCAGCTGGTTTTGACAGGTACCCCCCCCCAAGTGCCAGTTGTTAAAGAGGAGGGTTCGCAGGCTACGGGGATATGAATGGGTCAGCATGCGCAAGGGAGTTGCTGTTTACGGCACGTCTCTGAAGGAACGGCACGGGTATGCTGTTCCTTGAGAACACATCATTGGCTGCATCTAAAGTAAATATCTCCTAAACGATGCATGTTTAAGAGATATTTACAGTATAGGCTTACCTATAGATAAAAATCATACATGGGAGTTTACTCCCACTTTAATATTTCCTGTGCAGCATAAAAATTATGAAATACTGTGCTCTTTATTTCCCTTTATTCCCCAGCAACCTCTTATGCCGCGTACACACGGTCGGAATTTCCGACAAGAAAAGTTTAATGTGAGCTTTTCGTTGTAAATTCCAACCGTGTGTAGGCCCCATCAGACTTTTCCTGTAGGAATTTCTGAGAAGAAAAATTTGAGAGCTGGTTCTCAAATTTTCCGACAGAAAAAATTCCAATCTGAAATTCCGATTGTAGCAATTCCGACGCGCAAAATTCCTACTCATGCTCGGAAACAATTCGACGCATGCTCAGAAGCATTGAACTTCATTTTCTTGGCTCGTCGTAGTGTTGTACGTCACCGCGTTCTTGACTTCTTGACGGTCAAAAGTTCAGAGAACTTTTGTGTGACCGTGTGTATGCAAGCCAAGCTTGAGCGTTTTTTCCGACTGAAATTCCGATCGTGTGTACGCGGCATTACATACCTCCCAACTGGCACGGATTATGCAGGTTTTACCCGCAGAGGCTCCTCCTTCCCGCACTCCCGCGAGACTATCATGTTTCCCGCACAGCAGGAAACATGAAGAGAAGAAGAGGAGCAGCAGCAGCAGCAGGTAAGAGCCCCCCCCGCGATCGGCGCACTAGTATGCCCCCCCCCCGATCGGCGGCCCCTTTTGCAAGTCCTTTTTTTTATTTTTTAAATGTTCCGGCGGCACCCCCCATCACCCCCCCCCCGGTCAAAAACTCCTGTGGCAATTCCCTCCCGCGAAGGGACTTTACAAAGTTGGGAGGTATGGCATTAGTCTTACCTGTTGATCCCACCAGCCATATGCACTTTCTGTAATTGGGTGACAGCACTAACTCTAGCTGCAAGGATTTCAACTCAACAAGCGGGGGCAGGCAGAGAGGGATGTTGTCGAAGTGTGTTTAGCTATAAGCTAGCCCCACTGTTGTTGTTTGTCTCCTGGAACTGCATGTAGCTCTTGCCTTTAATTTTATGCAATGACACTATTGGAATGTATTTATAAAAAATAAAAATAAATTGTTGGACAAATGTCACACACATTCACCCATCTGTGACACATTCTGAATGTATTTTGTTTATTCATCTGATTTCTTATACTTGACAGCCCCATCTAGTGGCCATAATGCACTAACTAACTAACTCAATCAGGAAAACATTGCATTTTAGCCACTTGATGGAGCTCACAATTATAGCAAATCACTGTACAGTGGAACCTTGGATTGCAAGTAACGCGGTTAACGAGTGTTTCGCAATACGAGCACTGTATTTTGAAAAATCCTAACTCGGTTTGCGAGTATTGTCTCGCAAAACGAGCAGGATTCAGGCCAAAGCGGTGTGCAATACCGCGTTTGGCCTAAGGTGGGGGGGCATCGGAGCCGAAAGGCGCCGATCGGCGCCGTTCGGAAATGCTCGGAAATGCTCGAATATACTACGTTACCGAACCTTTCCGAGGTTTGCCAAGGTCAGCCAAGCTGTCCTCGGGCCTTTTTGCCCGTTTCCGAAGCTCTCCGGCGCCCCCCCGCCTCTGGCCGCATGCGATATTGCATGCCATTGAAGTCAATGCGGAACAAATTATTTTCGTTTCCATTGACTTCAATGGGGAAGCTGGCTTTGATATGCGAGTACTTTGGATTAGGAGCATTCTCCTGGAACGGATTATGCTCGTAATCCAAGGTTCCACTGTATTAGGAAAAATGAGGACAGAATTCATTATAGCTAGACAAATGCTAGCCACATTCATCCAAAACCTTTTTTTAAAAAAAATATACGCCTATTATTTAAAGGTTAGTAATGAAAGAAACAAATAAAAAATAAGCAAGCTGATTATAAGTTATTATTATATGTAATATAGATCCAGATATAAAAACACTTGCCACCAGAATAGCATAATGCACTAGAAGTCATGAAAACTGTGGTCTATTCAGCTGCTTGCCCACTAAAGCAATGCCACACACATGCTTTATATACCCTCCCACTGTGAGATCCATTCTCCATTTGGATGAGCACACAGGACACAAACCAGCTGTCATTTTATTGAGAGAGCAAGTCAATACTGAAAGGATGCTAAAAGGCATATTATGTATTTTGTTTCTTTTTTGCTATGATAAATACAATCCTAGACACATCATTTCTTAATTCAGATTTTGGAATTGTGATGCTTATTTTCCTTTCCCTAGAGTCCCCAGATGACACACTGATGCAATAAAATGAATCGGACGGCTTTTTCAATAATGCATCCCACTGCAGCGTTTCCAAATTCTGACAGTTCCATATTTTATGTAAATACCCTGCTGTACTGACTGATACAGTATATGAACACAATCCAATGTATGGGAGTTTCTGAACTATCAACTGCTCAGCTACAATCTGAGCTTATTTAATAAAATCTGTCATATATACTGCAAAATACATATGTCATAAAGAAAATCTCTCTGACGCTGTGCCCTTTGAACATGTTATGTTCTCCAGATCTGATTATAAAATTACAGATGAAATAATGACCATGATTTATTATCATTTAAACCCACGTGAGCCGGGGCTATTTCCAAAGCAGCCAGATGTTCTCTATCTTTTACATGTTAGATTTTCCACCTGTTTATACCCCTTTAAAGGGGAACAGCAGTCTGCTCACATAATTTGTAATAAAAACATCTTTGCCATTCTGAAGCTTCCCTCCAACCACTCTGCATATTATTTTATATATACTGTGATTCTGTACTTTCCAAATATGCTGCAGAAATCTCCCTTCACTGAGTCTGGCTGCAACCATTTTAACTGTGGGCAGCTGAAGCTGCTGCCTATTCACTTCCTGGATTTGCACAGACACATAGAGACTCACCTCCAGCTCTGCAGCTCTCATTGGCCCTCTTATGACTCACCCCCCTCCCTTCCTGGCAAACTCTTACGAGAGTGAGAGAGAGAGCTGTGCATGATGTCATAAGCCTAGGCTTTTTACCAGACAAACAGGAAGTGGGCTGTATAAGGTATTTACTGGCAGAAAAAAATGTTTTACTATCTGAACTTAAAACAACAAGGGCAGAGGATTTAATAGATGGAAAGTTGAAAAAATTAAGCGCAATCCAAGCTTATCCCACTTTTTTGCATATCCAGATCCAATCGTTTGGACCAGATATGGGATAAAAATAGTGTGTGCAGTGGTTGGAAATGGGGTGTTGTTGACGTTTGATGTGCTCAGAAGAAAGTACCAGCTCCCTAGCTCGCACCTGTTTTTCAGTTTTTTACTGTTCAGGCATGCTTTTTTGGCACAATTTGGGTCCTCCAGCCGGAACGTGCGGGCTGGCGACCTGGAATCACTGCTCAGGGACAAAGATCTACCCAAAGCCTTGTCTACTATTTACAAGGAATTTTTCATTGATACTACAAAGCTTCTCGCCTCCTGTCGTGCTGCATGGACGTTGGATTTCCCGAAGCTTGACAATGATGATTGGGATGATAACTGGAGCACCGCGTTTGCCAGACTGGTGTCGGCATGTGATCACTTGATACAGTTCAAGTCTCTTCATAGGATATACTACACCCCGCTAAATTACCAAGGATTTTCCCTGCCCACCTGTCGAACTGCTGAAGGTGCAGATTTTTTGCACGTCTTCTGGCTTTGCCCACACATCCGGCAGTTCTGGGTTGGGGTGATGGACTGTGTTAGGTTAGTAACCACAATCGCCATTGCACCATCTATTGAAATCTGTCTGTTGGGCTTGGTAGACACATTAGCACCCAAAAATGTAATCCATACTCTGCTCACCTTGCTCCTGTACTATGATCGCAAAGTGATTATCCTATCATGGAAAAAAACGTTGGCCCCTACCCTTATGGCCTGGAAGGCCTTGATTAACAAGGCTCTACCACTGTATGAAGCCACGTATCTCCATAGAGGGGTACCCGATACGTTTAAAAAGGTGTGGGGTGGCTGGATAGACAACAGCTCAACAGCATCAGATTAACTACCTCCTGGTGAATGGTTGACCTATGGCAAGTAGTGAGGCTTGTATAAGCCTGGATAGGAACTTATAATTTCCTTTAATACAGCAGAAGGGGAAAATTATACTGCATAAAATGAATGTATATTGTGTATACCCCCCCCCCCCCCTTCTTTTCTCCTTTCCTATGATTTTTTATATGGAGGACTTTCTGACGTTTGCTCTTATTTGGTCTGGGAGCTGCATTGTACACTGGTGCTTGAAATTGTAGTGCTGAATTTTTACTATGTTCTAAGTTTGTATTCTTCTTTTTCTATGTGAAAAACCTTTAACCTCCCTGGCGCTATTCCCGAGTCTGGCTCGGGGTGGAATTTCAGTACCATTAACGGTAACCCCGAGCCAGACTCGGGCTGCATCGCAGGATACAGGGAGACTTACTTACCTTGTTCCCTGGATCCTGCGATGTCTCCCTGCTGTGTGTGCGAGCTGTCTCCTCGCTCGATTCACACAGTGCCCGAGTGTTGCTGAGCTCCGTTCCCTGCGACGTTGCGGCGCTCCGGGGTGGAGATCGGCGCCAAATTCAAAAAAGTAAAAACATAATACACATACAGTATACTGTAATCTTACAGATTACAGTACTGTATAAAAAAATTACACATCCCCTTTGTCCCTAGTGGTCTGTCCAGTGTCCTGCATGCACTTTTATATTATAAATACAGTTTTTTCTGCCTGGAATTTGGAGATTGTCCATAGCAACCAAAAAGTGTCCCTTTATGTCAAAAGTGGTTTTAGACCAGCTAGAAAACAGCGATAATAAATTAGAATCACTCGCAGAATTGAGTGATAGCGATTTGTGGGGAAATTTGTCATCAAACACTGAAAGTAATGACAGCGACAATTCTGCAACTGAGCAAATTTCAGTGTTTTTGATTTGATTACATTATTGAATAATTTTTATTATTTTTATATTATTATTTGTTATAATTATTTATAGTTATTTATTATAATATAATTTATGATTTTGTGTTTCAAACTTTATCATACCCGAGATGTCTACTAGACTCTGGTTTGGACAGATTTAAGTGAGTAAAGCCCCGTACACACGATCCGAATATCGTACGAAAAATGTAGTTTGAGGAAGAATCGTACGATAATCGGATCGTTAGTACAGAGCTTCGAGAGCCGATCAGGACAGTTCATCCGATATTATTTAATGGGACGTGCACGAAAATTTTATATTTTATATTGTAGGCCTGCAATTCTTAGGAATAATGCCCCGTACACACGATCCGAATATCGTATGACAAATCGTACGACTTTTTTCGCTTAATAGTCGCAAGTAAAATTAAATTGGTTATTAAAGTCACGAAAATTCTCGTACGACAGAAAAAAAAATCGGAAGTGATGTCATGTGTTGTAATGTATTGTATTTTCGGACGACAACTGTACTGACTAAACGAAAATCGTATTTGTTATCGTACGATTTTCGTTTAGTCAGTACAGTTGTCGTCCGAAAATACAATACATTACAACACATGACATCACTTCCGATTTTTTTTTCTGTCGTACGAGAATTTTCGTGACTTTAATAACCTATTTAATTTTACTTGCGACTATTAAGCGAAAAAAGTCGTACGATTTGTCATACGATATTCGGATCGTGTGTACGGGGCATTATTCCTAAGAATTGCAGGCCTACAATATAAAACGCCAAATTTCCATGCAAAATAATTGTACCGCTTTCAGCACCTAAAATCTGTCAGAATCATACCGCCAGGGAGGTTAATAAAAAAAATGTACAAAACAAAAAAAAACATGTAAAATGGCTAGCAGATAAAACTGAATACTGTGATGGAAAAAGTAAGGAAAAAAAAGAAGAAAGAATACCTAAAAATGAATGTAATGGCAAAATATATATATATATATATATATATATATATATATATATATATATATATATATATATATTGCAACACTAGGCTGACATCATACAGATGTCAAGGAAAAATGGCCAAATTTTGGAGATAAAAATGACACACATCAGTTTATAAACAGGGTACGTCTAATAGCAAAATATTACCATGGTGAAAGAAAGTTTACAAAAAGAAGAAAAATACCAAGAAAAATGAATAGCTTTGAAAATCTATAAATAGATTAAAGTGAAAAAAAAAAAAAACAGTTTTATGTTGAGTTGACCCTTATATACGTTGAGCCCATGCCTTTACAAAGTGGATTTGGTCGCCCTCTAGTGTTTTCTTGTGATATTCAACTTAGGAAGCTTTTTATTTGTGTGCTTTGATCAGTATTTACCATTACAAAGAGTAATATTGATTTTTCCATTGCCCTAATAAAAAATAAAGAACTGGTGTGCATATTTTTGTGAGACAAGACAATAAAAGGGCCAGCTTCGTAACTCAGCAAGTGTCTAGGTATAGATGTGACTGTTGAATAAAATTATATTTACAAATTCCCTTTTCTGGATTTCAGTGCAGATTTCAGTAATGAAATACTTGTTTGAAATTATTTATTACCTCTACACTCAAAGATTATTATGAGAGATGTTCACAACCAGTGAAACATTAATTTAGTCTATTAGAAGAATGCTCGGATTCTCAGCACTCTAGATGGACGTGGGGTAATATATCAACGCTTTACATGGATATTCAGGACATTTGTAAAAATAAAGCCTACTGTTTACAAGCAAATGGACGAATAATGATGATGAATGCATGTACAGTGATTCCCAAATTACAGAATTTGTTTAAAAAATGCAAATTAGGACAAAGGTTTGATAAATAGCAAAGAGTAATAAACAATGATGTACAGTAGTTACCCCTAGGAATCATGTTGCCATTTTTGAACAATTTCGTTTAGTCAGACTAAAGAAAAGTAAGAAAAATAGCTGGTGATTGTTTGCATAACGTCACTATAAAAGTCATAGTCATATATGAGCAAAAAAAGAAAAACTATTTTAGACTGGACTTGGTAGATTTATTTTACGGCTTACTTTCCCTGTGCTGTTCATCTATTCATTTTTCATATTTTTTATTTTTTTTTTTACTTTGAGAGAGAAATATAAAATTCCATGTTTAGGAGGGCTGTGGGGAGCGCAAATGTGGAAGCATCAATCAAGTCTGCAATAGCCACAATTATTAATATGATAATTATACAGGATTTATATAGCACCAACAGTTTACGCAGTACTTTACAACATGAGGGTAGACAGTAAAATTACAATACAGAGAACCCTGCTCATTAGAGCTTACAGTCTAAGAGGAAGGGTCAAGAGATACAAGAGATAAAAACTGTGGGGGGATAGGCTGATGGAGAAAATAAGTGTACAGATAGGTGGGATCAAGATAGGCTTCTCTGAAAAGATGAGTTTTCAGGGATCGTCTGAAAGCGGACAGAGTAGGAGATAGTTGGACAGATTGGGGTAGAGAGTTCCATAGGATGGGAGAGGCTTTGGAGAAGTCCTGGAGGCGGACATTGGATGAGGGAGCTGGAGACCAGGAGGTCTTGGGAGGAACAAAGGGAACAATTTGGTTGGTATTTTGAGACAAGGTTAGTGAATTAGCTGGGGGCCAGGTTGTGGATGGCTTTGTAAGTTGTTGTTAGTATCTTAAATCAAATTAGTTGGTTGAGTGGAAGACAGTGGAAGGATTGGCAGAGAGGTGTAGCAGAAGCTGAACAATTTGTAAGATGGATGAGCCTGGCAGCAGCATTCATGAAGGACTGAAAGGGGATAACCTATTTAACTGTAAGCCAATGAGAAGGGAGTTGCAGTAATCACCAGTGATTCTTCTCTGGCCAGTACCTAGTTTACTGCGCAAAACTTAAAGTGTATCTATGGTCAAAATAAAAAAATGCTATATTCATTTCCACATTGTATTGCAGTTATTTCTAGACTACTCCTATTATTCTGAATAATTAAGAAGTTTGTAAACTTACTTTGTGAAGATCCACACACATTCACTTCCGTAAATGTAACTGTAACATATATTGACTATGCCTTATGACTAGGCACTGCTGTGTTTTACAGAGCCTGCCTTCCAATACAGAGAAGCTGACAGGAGAAGTTTCAGAAGTTAGTGCAGGAATCACTACTTACAGGCCGTAAGGTACCATGGGATATGTAGTCGTTAGAAATAGAAAGTAAACAGCAGAGGAGAAGCTGCAAAGCATGCAGGGAATCCAGGAAGTAGTGGAAAGAGATGGCCAGCAGAAAGGCAGAACTCACAATGTGAAATTAGTTTTTTAATGAAAGATTGAATATTGGATTGCCAAAAATTGCCATCGTTTTTATAGTTATTACAATGCTGATGTTATAAAAATGAAAGTGTTTACTTTGACCATAGATCTCCTTTAATGCTGACATTTAGCTACCAAATATTTTGCATACTTGCATTGGTCCAGCTTGGCCCAATGTATTTATACATATGCGATACCTGATAGATTTATGTAGTAGCCCAAGCTACTGGCTGTGATCTTTCAATTGCCATGCCAAGAGGTTGCCCTTCTGCATTGTAACCACAGAGAGTCGCTCAATCAGCACAGACACCATTTAAAGAACGTAAGCTGCAGTGGCCACGTCACGGCACCCCAGTGTACTGCAGCCCTAACTCTATAATTTGAGAGTCTCCAAAGTGGGAGCACATATATAATAATGGATAAATTAAGTGCAGGTGTGCCTGGAGGGAACCCATTAGGTACAGGGACACACAGGACACCCAGGAATACCACAATGGCAGTGAAGTTATCCAGTACACCCCAGCACCATTTCACCAACTATACAAACAAATGGCAATGACCCCAACCTATAACTGGCCTTTACAGCAAGGAGCACATGGAGGGGCAACACATGTCAAAAAATAAACAGAAATTCCCAGATCACTTACCAGCCAGCCTGCAACACACTGAATTGACCCTGTCTAGGTATACTGTTAGACAGGGTCAATTCAACTTGTTGCAGGCTGGCTGGTAAGTGAGCTGGGAATTTTTGTTTGTTTTTTGGCATATGTCGCCCTTCAATGTACTCCTTGCTGTAAAGGCCAGTTATAGGTTTGGGTGTTTGCCAGTTGTTTGTACCATTTACATAGTTGCCAACAGTCTCGAATTTCCCGGGACAATCATGATTTTTGGACCCTTGTCCCGGATTGGGCTTGTCCCGATTCGGGACAAGCCCAATTCTTTTCGTCCCGTTTTGTCCCGGGAAATTCGGGAATGTTTAAGGCTTAAAACGGCAGTGGCTACACCAAACTGGCCACCGCCATCACAAGTGTTTTTTCCTCTTACCTCTAGTGTGAGGAGAGGGGCAGCCAATCGTGGCTTCTCTATCTTTCCTCGGCCCCTCCCCGCTCTTCACACAGAGTGAGACTGTGATCAGATAGGATTATCCTCATCCCGCCGCTCCCGTAGCTGCCGCCGACGCCTCTGTAAAGCCACTGGATGATCGCTGTAGTATGGCCCGCGTGTGGAGGGGACTCTGATGGCAAGTGTGGTGGGGGCTCTGATGGGGACACAGAAGTGTGGTGGGGGCTCTGATGGGGACACAGAAGTGTGGTGGGGGCTCTGCTGGGGGCACCTGGTGTAAGGAGGGACTCTGCTGTGGGCACCTGGTGTAAGGAGGGACTCTGCTGGGGACACCTGATGTAAGGAGGGACTCTGCTGGGGACACCTGATGTAAGGAGAGACTCTGCTGGGGACACCTGATTTAAGGAGGGACTCTGCTGGGGACACCTGATGTAAGGAGGGACTCTGCTGGGGACACCTGATGTAAGGAGGGACTCTGCTGGGGGCACCTGGTGTAAGGAGGGACTCTGCTGGGGGCACCTGGTGTAAGGAGGCACTCTGCTGGGGGCACCTGGTGTAAGGAGGGACTCTGCTGCGGGCACCTGGTGTAAGGAGGGACTCCTTCCTTCCTTCATCTCGGACTCTAACCACACCCCTTCTGAGCCATGCCCATTTAAGCCACGCCCACTATCATCCGTAAACCACGCCCATTGTTCACTGCGGCACGCTTCGGGCGCAGAATTTTCATATTAGGATGTGACATGCCTAGAAATGAATGCCCAGCCCCCTAATTATACCAAGGCTCCGCATCCATGCAAAAAAAGTGTCCCAGATTTTTTTTTTGCAATGTTGGCAACCATGCATTTAAAGAGCACCTTGCATGTTTCTCAATGCATGCAAAGTGTTCTCTGATTGGACTAGGAAGAGGAGAGGGGCAATGACAAGAGTCGTTCACTAATTGGTGAGCCATCCCCTGTGGTTACTATGCAGAAGGGCAGTCACTTTGTGCAGCACCCTGACGCTCACTGCCATCACTGCAGCTACTACAGTTATTTGCAGCTTCCAGAGAGACAGGAATGCATACTTACTAGCTGACCCAATGTAAGTGCGAAATATATATCATCTCTGGAGTTCAGCTTGAAATCGTATTTTTCAAGCAAAAGAAAAGATTTACTAAGGGTCAAGCTCACATTGCCAAGAGGGATGTGGCACTGGAACTGAGATAGAACTAGGGACGATGTGTTTTCAAAATGCATTGAAGTTGAAGTGGAAGGTGAAATTAAGGTGTTGGTTAAGGGTACAGCAGGCTTTTAATGGCTATGGTTATTATGACATCTCCTTTCAACAAACCTATTTTTGAGGCAAAAAAACATTCCCTTGTTAGCCACATTACTTTGTTTTATAGATTTCTTTTTTATATAGAAAGAAAAAACACTGGCGGAAAAAAATTAGAAAAAGAGTTTTGACTCTTTGACAAAATTTCACCAGTGGCAAATCTAGAAATCAAAACATTGGCATGGTATTCATATAAGGGAAGTCTATCAATATTCTAAAGGATTGTGTGTGTACGGTGAGATAATGGGTAAAACCTTTTAAATAATCCAGACACTTCATGTCTGCATGAATGAGATGCACAAGATGAAACCAGGAAAGAAGGTGTCTTATGCCACGTACACACGACCGTTTTTCATGACGAGAAAACTGCCATTTTTTAGATTGGTCGTGAAAACCGGTCGTGTGCATGCTCCCTTGCAGTTTTCTCGTCGTTCTTTTTCGCGAAAACCGCTCGTGTGTATGCTTTTCCGAGGGGAAAAAAAATGCAAGTATGAGACGGGAGCGCTCGTTCTGGTAAAACTAGCGTTCGTAATGGAGATAGCACATTCGTCACGCTGTAACGGACTGAAAAGCACGAGGCTGAAAAGCGCGAATCGTCTCTCACCAAACTTTACTAACACGAGATCAGCAAATGCAGCCCAAAGGGTGGCGCCATTCGAATGGAACTTCCCCTTTATAATGCCGTCGTACGTGTTGTCGTATGTGTTGTACGTCACTGCGCTTTCCTTGAGCGCTTTTTTTCCTGTACGTGTGTATTCAAGGCAGGCTTGAGAGGAATCACGATGAATCACGTCGAGAAAAACTTCGTTTTTTTGCATGACAGGAAAAACGGTCGTGTGTACGCGCCATAAGGCTTCATGCAT
>CM055118.1:769228621-769278621 GCA_029206835.1 Rana muscosa | reverse complement strand
GTGTTTTAAACTTTATCATACCCGGGATGTCTACTAGACTTTTGTTTGGACAGATTTAACCACTTAACGACCGCCCACTGTAAATATACGTTGGCAGAATGGCACCGACAGGCAGAATCACGTACATATACGTGATTGCCTTTGTATAGTTGGGGGGTCCGATCGGACCCCCCTTCTTTACAGTGGGTGGTCGTTTTACCTTCGGGAGCGATCCGGCATGAGGGGACGGACGTTCGATTCCGGCCCCCCCCCTCTCGATCGCTCCCGGCGAATGAGAGCTTCTCCTGCCTGTGTACTGTTTACACAGGCTGGAGGAAGTGATGTCATCTCTCCTGCGGCGCTCACATATACCGAGCGCCGTACAGGAGAAGATGCAGGTTAGTGCACACAACACTACACTGACACCAGGACACATAGGCACATAAATCGCCCCCCCAGACACCCCCAGATCACCCCCCAGCCCCCAGTAACAGTGTCACTGATTGCAGTGACCATTTATTTAGTGATCACTTCAATCAGTGACATTTGTGACTGTAAAAGTGTCAGTACATTTAGTTTTAGGTCCAGTGTAGCCCCCTAACCCCCCCTAATAAAGGTTTAACCCCCTGATCCCCCCCAGATAACCCTTTCACCCCCTAGCACCGCCGTCGCTAAGCGATCATTTTTCTGATCAATGTCTTAGCGTCGGTGATGCTGATCGGTAGCCAGTAATTTTTTTTAGGTTTGCCGCAGGTTTTTATAGCGTCGGGTACCCCCATATATTACCTAATAAAGGTTTAACCCCCTTGATCGCCCCCCAGGTAACCCTTTCACCCCCTATCACCACTGTCACTAAGCGATCATTTTTCTGATCGATGTCTTAGCGTCGGTGATGCTGATCGGTAGCCAGTAATTTTTTTTAGGTTCGCCGCAGGTTTTTATAGCGTCAGGTACCCCCATATATTACCTAATAAAGGTTTAACCCCCTTGATCGCCCCCCAGGTAACCCTTTCACCCCCTATCACCACTGTCACTAAGCGATATTTTTTCTGATCACTGTCTTAGCGTCGGTGATGCAGATCGGTAGCCAGTAATTTTTTTTAGGTTCGCCGCAGGTTTTTATAGCGTCAGGTACCCCAATATATTACCTAATAAAGGTTTAACCCCCTTGATCGCCCCCCAGGTAACCCTTTCACCCCCTATCACCACTGTCGCTAAGCGATCATTTTTCTGATCGCTGTCTTAGCGTCGGTGATGCAGATCGGTAGCCAGTAATTTTTTTTAGGTTCGCCGCAGGTTTTTATAGCGTCAGGTACCCCCATATATTATCTAATAAAGGTTTAACCCCCTGATCGCCCCCCAGGTAACCCTTTCACCCCCTATCACCACTGTCGCTAAGCGATCGTTTTTATGATCGTTGTCTTAGTGTCGGTGATGCAGATCGGTAGCCAGTATTTTTTTTTTAGGTTCGCCGTCAGGTTTTTATATAGCGTCAGGTACCCCCATATATTACCTAATAAAGGTTTTAACCCCCTAATTGCCCCTAGTTAACCCTTTCACCAGTGATCATCATATAAGTGTTACGGGTGACGCTGGTTAGTTAGTTTGCTTTGTATAGTGTCAGGGCACCCGCCGTATATAACCCAATAAAGGTTTAACCCCCTGATCGCCCGGCGGGTGATATCAATTAGGTTTTAGCGTCAGAGAGGGTCTGCGTCACACCCCAGGCAGCAGGCAGCGTCAGGTTAGTGCCAGTAACGCTAACACCCACGCGTGAAGCATACACCCCCCTTAGTGGTATAGTATCTGAACAGATCAATATCTGATCTGATCAGATCTATACTAGCGTCCCCAGCAGTTTAGGGTTCCCAAAAACGCAGTGTTAGCGTGATCAGCCCAGATACCTGCTAGCACCTGCGTTTTGCCCCTCCGTCCAGCCCAGGCCACCCAAGTGCAGTATCGATCGATCACTGTCACTTGCCAAACACAACACACATAACTGCAGCGTTCGCAGAGACAGGCCTGATCCCTGCGACTCCAGTGCTGTAGGAGGTGATTTCGCCACCACAGTTAAAAAAAAAAAAAGCAAATATACCGAAGCATTGGGGCAGCAGGAGCGGAGGAGCGATTTTGCTCCTAATGCCGCGTACATACGGTCGAAATTCCGACGGAGGCTTGCCCGTGGAAAAGTCTGACCATGTGTACGCGGCATAACTTTTGCGGGAAGATGCCCCCATGCTTCGGCATATATAAATGGTGCATGTATGCCCATCATTAGAAGTGGGTGGATGAAGGGCGGTATTCTAATGTGGGCATACCCACCGATCAATCTTTTTTTTTCGTTCAGCCAACAGGCTGCATGAAAAAAAAGATTACAATACATGTCCAACAAGGACCAGCAACGTACTGGTATGTTGCTGGACTTTGAATGTTTATACCAGAATGATGCCTGTGGGTTTAGGTATCATCTTGGTATCATTCTTTTCAGCCAGCGGCCGGCTTTCATGTAAAAGCAATCCTAGTGACTAATTAGCCTCTGGACTGCTTTTACAAGCAGTGGGAGGGAATGTCCCCCCCCCCGGATATAAAAAGCGCCATTGGGAAATTGGGAAAGCATTTTATCACACCGATCTTGGTGTGGTCAGATGCTTTGAGGGCAGAGGAAAGATCTAGGGTCTAGACCCCAGTTTTTTCAAAAAAGAGTACCTGTCATTACCTATAGCTATCATAGGGGATATTTACATTCCCTGAGATAACAATAAAAATGATAAAAAAAAAAATATGGAAGCAATAGTTTAAAAATAAAAGAAAAAAGAAAAATTAATAATAAAAAAAAAAAAAAGCACCCCTGTCCTGCCCTGCTCTTGCCCAATGGCGAACACAAGCGTCGGTCTGGCGTCATATGTAAACAGCAATTGCACCATGCATGTGAGGTATCACCGCGAAGGTCAGATCGAGGGCAGTAATTTTAGCAGTAGACCTCCTCTCTAAATCTAACGGGGTAACCTGTAAAGGCTTTTAAAGGCTTTTAAAAATGTATGTAGTTTGTCGCCAATGCGCGTTTGTGCGAAATTTTAAAGCATGTCGTGTTTGGTATCTATGTACTCATCCTAAGATCATCTTTTTTATTTCATCAAACATTTGGGCAATATAGTGTGTTTTAGTGCATTAAAATTAAAAAAAGTGTATTTTTTCCCCAAAAAATGTGTTTGAAAAATCGCTGCGCAAATACTGTGTAGGAAAAAAAAATGCAACACCCACCATTTTATTCTGTAGGGCCTTTGCTTTAAAAATATATATAATGTTTGGGGGTTCAACATAATTTTCTTGCAAAAAAAATATGTTTTCATGTAAACAAAAAGTGTCAAAAAGGGCTTTGTCTTCAAGTGGTTAGAAGAGTGGATGTAAGCTTCCTAATGTTGTGTATAAAATGCCAGAACAGTTCAAAACCCCCCCAAATGACCCCATTTTGGAAAGTAGACACCCCAAGCTATATACTGAGAGGCATATCGAGTCCATGGAATATTTTATATGTTGACACAAGTTGCGGAAAAAAGTCAATTTTTTTTTTTTTTTTTGCACAAAGTTGTCACTAAATGATATATTGCTCAAACATGCCATGGGCATATGTGGAATTACACCCCAAAATACATTCTGTTGCTTCTCCTGAGTACGGGAATACCACATGTGTGAGACTTTTTGGGAGCCTAGCCGCGTACGGGACCCCAAAAACCAATCAACGCCTTCAGGCTTTCTAAGGGTGTAAATTTTTGATTTCACTTCTCACTGCCTATCACAGTTTCGGAGGCCATGGAATGCCCAGATGGCACAAAACCCCCCCAAATGACCCCATTTTGGAAAGTAGACACCCCAAGCTATTTGCTGAGAGGTATTGTGAGTATTTTGCAGATCTCGCTTTTTGTCACAAAGTTTTGAAAATTGAAAAAAAAAAAGAAAAAAAAAATGTTCTTTCTTCATTTTCAAAAACAAATGAGAGCTGTAAAATACTCACCATGCCTCTCAGCAAACAGCTTGGGGTGTCTACTTTCCAAAATGGGGTCATTTGGGGGGGGGGTTTTGTGCTATTTTGGCATTTTATGGCCTTCGAAACTGTGATAGGTAGTGAGGAGTGAAATCAAAAATTTGCGCCCTTAAAAATCCTGAAGGCGGTGCTTGGTTTCCGGGGTCCTGTACGCGGCTAGGCTCCTAAATCCCACACATGTGGTATCCCCATACTCAGGAGAAGCAGCAAAATTTATTTTGGGGTGCAATTCCACATATAACCATGGCATGTGTGAGCAATATATCATTTAGTGACAACTTTTTGTAATTTTTTTTTTTTTTGTCATTATTCAATCACTTGGGACAAAAAAAAAAATATTCAATGGGCTCAACAGGCCTCTCAGCAATTTCCTTGGGGTGTCTACTTTCTAAAATGGGGTCATTTGGGGGGGTTTTGTGCTATTTTGGCATTTTATGGCCTTCAAAACTGTGATAGGTAGTGAGGAGTGAAATCAAAAATTTACACCCTTAGAAATCCTGAAGGCGGTGCTTGGATTCCGGGGTCCCGTACGTGGCTAGGCTCCTAAAAAGTCCCACACATGTGGTATCCCCGTACTCAGGAGAAGCAGCAGAATGTATTTTGGGGTGCAATTCCACATATAACCATGGCATGTGTGAGCAATATATCATTTAGTGACAACTTTTTGTAATTTTTTTATTTTTTTTGTCATTATTCAATCACTTGGGACAAAAAAAAAATATTCAATGGGCTCAACATGCCTCTCAGCAATTTCCTTGGGGTGTCTACTTTCTAAAATGGGGTCATTTGGGGGGGTTTTGTACTGCCCTGCCATTTTAGCACCTCAAGAAATGAGATAGGCAGTCATAAATTTAAAGCTGTGTAAATTCCAGAAAATGTACCCTAGTTTGTAAACGCTATAACTTTTGCGCAAACCAATAAATATACGCTACATTTTTTTTACTAAAGACATGTGGCTGAATACATTTTGGCCTAAATGTATGACTAAAATTGAGTTTATTCGATTTTTCTTATAACAAAAAGTAGAAAATATCATTTTTTTTCAAAATTTTCGGTCTTTTTCAGTTTATATCGCAAAAAATAAAAATCGCAGAGGCAATCGAATACCATTAAAAGAAAGCTCTATTTGTGGGAAGAAAAGGACGCAAATTTCGTTTGGGTACAACATTGCATGTCCACACAATTTACAGTTAAAGCAGCGCAGTGCAAAATTCTGAATTCACTTCTGGTCCTTTAGCTACCAAATGGTTCGGGGCTTAAGTGGTTAAGTGAGTTATTCCTAAGAATTACAGGCCTACAATATAAAACAACAAATTTGCATGCAAAACAATGTACCGCTTTGACATTCAAAAATCAGACATATTCATACCGCCAGGGAGGTTAAATATAATAAGGGATAGGGAATAACCATAGTACCTTTTATATTTTATGTAGAAGATAAAATATTTCAGACAACTAGCTATCACATACTTTTCAATGCACAAGCCTCCTGGCCAGTCTAATTAACAGGATTTTGTGGCATAGAGTTGTTGTTTCTTTAAAGCGGAGGTTCACCCAAAAGTGAACCTCCGCTTTTTGGAACCGTCCCCCCCTCCGGTGTCACATTTGGCACCTTTCAGGGGGGAGGGGGTGCAGATTCCTGTATAAAACAGGTATTTCCACCACTTCCGGGTATAGAGTCCCGCCCCTTCATTCCACACACCCCCCCCCCCCCAGTTGTGTTCTGGGAAACACACGGCTCCCAGAACACAGCGGGGACCAGTGAGAACGGCGCAGCGCGACTCGTGCATGTGCAGTAGTGAACCGGGCAGTGTAGCCGCAGCGAGGATGGCGGCAGGGGAAGCCGAGAGCCGAGCGGTAGCTCGGCTTCGGCTGCCGACATCGCGGGCGACCTGGACAGGTAAGTGTCCAATTTTTTAAAGTCAGCAGCTGCAGTATTTGTAGCTGCTGGCTTTTTTAAAAAAAAATTACGGTGATTCTCCGCTTTAACCACTTCAATACCGGGCACTTTTTTTCAGCCTTCCTGCCCAGGCCAATTGTCAGCTTTCAGCACTCTCACACTTTGAATGACAATTGCATGGTCATGCAACGCTGTACCCAAATTGAATTTTTACATTTTACATTTTTCACACAAATAGACCTTTCTTTTGGTGGTATTTAGTCACCGCTGGGTTTTTTTTTTTTTTTTTGCTAAAAAAAACCCACAAAAATTTCCCAAATTTTGGCAAAAAACAAGGTTTTCTTAGTTTCTGTCAGAAAATTTTGTAAATAATTTTTTTTTCTCCTTCACTGAAGTGCACTGATGAGGCTGCGCTGCTGGGCACTGATGAAGCGGCACTGATGGGTACTGATGAGGTGGCACTAATATGCAGCACCGATGGGCACTGATAGACGGCACTGATGAGCACGAATAGGCGGCACTGCACTGATGAGCACTGATTGGTGGCACTGATGGGCACTGGTAGGCGGCATTTTATGGGCAATGATAGGCGGCACAGATAGGCAGCGCTGATGGGCACTGATGGGCACTGATGTGTGGCACTGATGAGCAGTCACTGATGGGAACCGAAAGGCAGCACTGACTTGCATCACTGATGGGCAACGATTGGCATCACTGATAGGTAGGCTAAAATTTACATTACTGATGGGCACAGATTGGCATCACGAATGGGCATTGCCTGGCATCACTAATGGACACTGTTGGGGCTGCACTGATCATCAGGGCACTGATGATCAGTGTCCTGACTATCTGTTCAAGTCTCCCCTGTGAGGAAATTCCGCTGATCGGCTCTCCTCTCCTCACACTGTCAGTGTGAGGCAAGGAGAGCTGGTAACCAGCATTTCCTTATTTACATGTGATCAGCTGTGATTTAACAAAATCCGACACTGACCACAATATTTACAGTCACTAGTGCCGGCCCGCTGCTGTGCAAAAACTAGCCTGCCTAGTGCCCTGCAGACAGGACAGGCTAGACAGGAGTATAGACAAGTATCCCAATGCAAATAAACATTAAAATGTTTCACGTGCCAGGCAATGGTGTTTTGGGTCTGGTATAGATTTTGAGGGGAACCCCACACCAAAAAACAAAAAAAATGCTATGGGTTCCCCCCAAAAGCAATACTGGCTTTTAGGGTCTAGTATGAATTTTAAGGGGGACCCATGGCAAAAAAAGTCAACCCCCAAAATCCATACCAGACCTTTATCTGAGCATGCAGCCTAGCGGGCCAGGAAAGGGGGAGGTGGGCATATGCTCCCCCAAGCCATACCAGGCCATATGCGCACAACATCGGGGGTACTTAAGGGGACAGGCTCACCCGGTGAGGTTGGTAAAGAAATATAGACATGTAGTCGGAATCAGAGTTTCACTCTGACACTTGTGAAGAAAGCGCTGGGAGCAGTCAGGTGTCAGCATGTTGCAGGGTTTATTTAATACGGGTTGGCAGGCCATCGTTTGTTGTGGTTATTGTGGATGGTTGTACATTGGAGGCTATGTTTTTATAATAAAGGATTTGTTAAAAATTGTGTTTGTTTTATTTACCACTGACTTTCTTTAGTGAATGAGTAGATTTACTAAGTACTCCTTAGTCATTTACATGGTGTGGGGTCAGGATCTGGGGGTCCTCTAATTGTTAAACCCACAACCACTGGCCCAGTGGTTATAAGGAGGGGCTCACATAGGTGGCGTTGGCCCATCGCCTCTCCATCTGCTTCATTTTGGCACCAACTAGGGCCGCATAGCCCTCTTCAGTGGTGGTTGGTTCTTGGAGGGTGGCATGTGCGTCTCAAATCAGGGCCATTGCTGCCTCACTCATGCTCTTATCCCTCCTGGCCCTTCTTGTTGTAAGGCGGATGGGAGGCACCTGAGACGTGTTTCTGCCACTTGGCCCGGCCACCTCCTGTCTGCCACTGGGCCTGGCCTCCTCCTGGCTGCCACTGGGCCTGGCCTCCTCCTGGCTGCCACTGGGCCTGGCATCCTCCTGGCTGAGCTCTCCCTGAGTATAAAAAAGGGACATAGTTTTAGTTTTTGGTTCATCAATCACACACAATTTTCAGCTCATGACTGTTGCAATTTGAATGTTAATAAATAATAAGGACTATCATTCTCCAGCAGTTATACTTCTTGTCCCAATCTTTTTTGGCCACTACTGTCTATTTATATGTCAAACACTTTTTGCTCAAACATTAATTTCTTATCAATATTAACATGTATTTTACATCATTCATTTTATCACAATAAATCTTTTGTAAAATACTATACCGGGCTCCAGAAGTCCACATCCTGTTCTTCCAGGATGTCAGGCTCTTCTTGCTCCAGAGAAGGCTCATCTAGGCTGCAGGGAAGGCTAGAGGGAAGGCTAGAAAGTGATGACCTCACTTCAAGGTTGTTGTTTAGAAAGGTCAATCTATTGTAGTACCACAAAGTCGGGACATATACAGCCGCTGCTGCTGCTCCTGACCTCTGTGATTTCAGGACCTTAAAGCTCTCCCTCCTGTATGTGCCTCTCAAGGTCCCAACTTTATGATCCACCTCAAGGAAGGTTGCTTGGGGCATCCGTGTCTGCACAAATTGGAGCATGATCTCCAGCGATGCCGTCCTTGCCCCTTTTTTCCTATGGATGGGTTTTTTTTGTCTCCCACAGAGCAGGCAGCTCCCTGTATTTGTCTATGAACTCAATAAAGAAACCTTTATTCTTGAAAGCATTCATTCTTTCTGCAAGACAAAACACAAGACAAAAATACTAATGTCATTCTAAACTCCTTGTAATCTTTATCCCCATATAGGCCACAATCTCTATGCAGTATAGGCCACTGATGTCCCAAGTTAAAATCTTACCTTAGTCTCACGTTCGTCGCTTTTACTCCTATCTCTGCACACAGAACGTAGTTACGACACGTGCGTGTTAGCTTTATATAAATTACGCATGCGTGAAACTCTGCACACGTCACCCGCCCATGACATTCTTTCTCGAATATTCCCCGCCCCTTCTCTTTCGGCGTGCAGTGGGAGACGACATGGCGGAGTCACAGCAGGTGTCTGCTAATTCATCTAACGACGAGACAAGCCCGGAGCGTGAAATGTCACGATCAAGGAGGAGATACAAGGCATCTAAAATGTCCTTCGCAGAGATGGCGGAGATGGTGGACATATTGAAAAAGTCGGATTATGATGGAATGCATGGGCCGTATACCCACCCTAATCTAAGGAATGCCAAAATAATGAGAAAAGTTGTAAAAAGTCTGCAGAAACATTTTGGGGTACGAAGATCGAAAGAGCAGCTTAGAAAGAAGTGGTCTGACCTCAAACTGAGGGAGCCGGCGCAGTACAGGAGTATCAAGAGAATGCTTCAAAAAAGTAAGTATTTCTCCTGTGTTCCTATTATCAGAAATTGCATGTTCCTTTTTTTTTTTACTATTGGACATTTGAAAATGTCAACTTTCAGGTTAGTGGGCACAGTAATCGGTCATTATAGACACATCGTTCACCCACTCCATACAATGTTTTTGAAAGATACAGGGTAAAATTAATTTTGACATGTCTATTTGTATTCCAAAAATGTTATGAATGAAATGCAAACTTGAATCAGTGTAAAGAAGTGGACACTCAGCAGCTGTTTACACATCTGCACTCTGGAGCACTAATGTGGGACACCAGAACAACCTTTTTAGGGTGTCCCACACAGGTGCTCCAGTGGATACTTGGGGTGTGTACATGTGTGAAATTTGTCCAAAAAAGGTAAGTAGTCAAGATTTGGGAAGTGAAAAATAATGTCTTCAGCTTGGAACTCTGCCCAAACAGACAATTGTACCCCACTTCCAAGCAATGTATCATATTCCTATTTTTGCCCTCAAATATCTGTGTGCTAAGTATACCTTTTGTTTAATTCTCATAGGGGAGAGAAGACTGGGAGGACACCACTCCGAGGAGCACAGGAACCCCACACCTCAGCAAGAACCCCAAACCCAGGATGTGGAGGAAAGAGAAGTGGAGGAAGGAGAGGTGGATGACGTGGTGGAACTTGTCACCACAACAGGTCAGTGACTGTCACCACAGCTTCAGGTAAGAGATGTAGGCCTGCATATTTATAATACCTTTTTAGTTATTTTTAGGGGATGAACATGTTGGTGGGGAAGAAACTCCTTGCTTCTCAAGTACTAGTGCACAAAGAATTATCCAGCAAGTAATGACGTGTAGTCGTGAACTCAACATCATGAAGAATAAGATCAATGTTATGGAGCAAACATTTAAGGACATAATTGATGTTATGGGGCGAATAGAATGAAACACAAACCCCCCCTTTTTATATTTTTGCACTTTTCAAAAATGTTTTTGCACTTTCTTCAACAAGCCAAATTTTGAAGATGCTTGTGTGTCAACATGTGCTATCTGCCATCATGGGATAACAATTTGCGTGTTTTGTGGGTGCAACCCCTTCCTTGCAACTCAAGTAAACACGTCCATTGATCCCCCATGATGGCAGATAGCACATGTTGACATTAGGCATGGGATCAGGAGGAAAATACCCATTTTACATCCCAAATTGTGTGCATCCTTAAAATTTGGCTTGTTCAGGGGTGACAAAACCCCATCTTATGAAGGGCAGATCCACAGATTTTTAACATACTATAATGTCTGATATTGCCTAGAGGTTTTCAATGTTGAAGTTTGTACGTTGATGAGAGTTGTGTATTTTCTGATAAAAGAAACATGCCTGTTTATGGCGAAAAAAATAATAATTATATTTTGTACCCCTAAATTTTATCTAGACCATGTGAATGTGCACAGAGTAAAAATTTTGGAAAACAACAAAGTGTGGCTTCTTTATCAAATCCGCTATAACCTTTTTTGTGGTTATTTTTGGTGTTTCCAGTGAAATGGTTGTTATTTACTAAAGGAAAATCTACTTGGCATTACAAGTGTACTAGGAGAAACTAGGAGACAGCTAAAAGAAACACAAGCAATGCATCAAAAACTAAATTTAAGCAGATTTTTTTTAATTATTTGTAAAAAATGGATTAGACATTGGCTGGCCTAGGAATGGCCCCCCTACCCGTGAAATATTCTACATATTAATGCCGAACTTCACGGGCGCTTTGGGGGGGGCAAGCCAGGACGGCCAGATTCTAGGCCCGGCAGGGTATTCTCTGCTGAAAGTCCGGCCTCAGGCCCAACTGTGGCCAGATAATTAGGAGAATGTTTTCGGAAATAATTGTGCAGGATGCAGCAGCAAAACACAATGTGGTTGAGTTTATACTCCGCCATGTGGATTGAAGTGAGAAACAGGCGGAACCAGCTGGCCATTATCCCGAAGGCATTCTCCACAACTCTTCAGGGTCTGGCCAGCCGGTAGTTGAAAACCCTCCTCTCCGGGGTGAGGGTACTCTGAGGGAATAGCCTCATGAGATGTGGTCCCAGAAGCCAGAAACACGAAGGGGAGTCCTTCCTCATTGTCTGCATCCAGTGGCAATGCAAGGTCATCACTCTGGAGACGTATGCCAAACCCCGTATGGCCGAAGACTCCCCCATCTGACATCCAGCCATTCTTCCCCACATCCACATAGAGGAATTCATACTGTGCTGACACCCCCACCATCAACACACTGCTATGAAACCCCTTGTAATTGTAGTAATAAGACCCTGAATGGGGTGGTGGCACGATGGGGACATGCTTCCCATCTATTGCCCCTCCACAGTTAGGAAAGTCCCACCGCTGGGAAAACTGGGATGCCACAGTCTGCCATTCCTGTGGCGTGGAAGGAAGCTGTGGAGTCAAACAAGAAAAAAATAAATTTAGTACTTTTGCACATAACATTGCAGGCAGATTATACAAAAACATTCTTGGCCTACATCAGTATAACATTTATTTTAAGGAGTATTTAAAGCCAAAAATATAAGGCCCACTTATCAGATTCCTCTCCCCTCTTATGGCCCATTGGAAAAATTTGCGGGGGGGGGGCTAGATGAATTTGGGACCCCCAAATATAAACCTCTACCACTCTGTCTGAATTTACGGTAATGTGAAAAAATACATTTGTAGACATTTTAGGGGGGGAGTACTACAATGGAGCTGACAAAATACATTGGGAAGTGACTAGGCTAGGTGTGTATGGGCCAAGGATAGCATGAAGGGCAATATGCATGTAGGCCAAAAAAGGAACATTAAAAGTTTACAGCATGCATGGGGACAAAGGGGACATACACAGCATATTACAATCATGGTAATTAGGGAAGGATGAAAGAAATACAATACATTTGCAAGCATTAAATACATAGAATGTGCTGTTAAAGGAGAAAACTTACCATAATATAGTCCTTCTGCAGAACTTGAATTATGGCAGAACAGGTTTCTGGGATAATGAGCCCCAGAGCCTTGGGGGAGATGCCTGTCGAGAACTTGAGGTCCTGCAGGCTTCTCCCAGTCGCCAGGTATCGCAATGTGGCAACTAGCCTCTGCTCAGCAGTGATGGCTTCCCGCATGATGGTGTCCTGCCTCGTGATATAGGGGGACACCAAAGCCAAGAGATGCTGAAAAACGGGGTCCGTCATCCAGGAGAAAATTCCTGTAGTCATCAGAATTATTCTCCTGGATCTCCCGCAGCAGAGGCATGTGACAGAATTAGTCCCGCTGGAGCAACTAATTCTTGGTCCATGAACTCCTCCTCACCCTGTTCATGGACTGGTCTTGGTCCAAGACAAGAAGACCAACACCAAGCCTATGCACAGCACGAACTTTACGACGAGTATGTACCCACAACATGGCTAGATAACAGTCGGCTGGTCAGAACGAACTAACAGAATGCACTGAAGAACAGCAAGGCCTATGAAGAACGACCTGAAAATCAGAAATGAGCAGACAAGAACGCACTGAAAAACAGATAGGACTTGACTACACACCCTGAAAGACAAGATACGAACCCACAAGCACAAACTGAACTGCAGAAAACGAACTGAAAGCACGAAGACTGAAAAGCGTGAATCGTCTCTCACCAAACTTTTACTAACACGCGATGACACAAGATCAGCAAAAGCAGCCCAAAGGGTGGCGCCATTGGATTTGAACTTCCCCTTTATAGTGCCATCGTATGTGTTGTACGTCACCGCGCTTTGGACCGGCGAGATTTTGTATGACAGTCTGTACGCAAGACAAGCTTGGCAGGAATCCCGTCAAGCTTGACAGGAATCCTGTCTGGAAAACCAGCGGGTTTTTTTTCCGAGGGGAAAACCGTCCGTGTGTACAGGGCTTTATTCTTAATGTGGCTTATAGTGCTTATATATACCAAGTTAGAAAATATTTGGTTCGTTTTTAAACTGTAACCCACATATTTTAGAACTACCTTGGCCTACTGACAAAAAAGTAATATCTCAGGGTAAATCCAGCTAATTCCACTGAATATGTAACTTGCGTATGCCTTGTCCAGTACAGACATAACAAAAAAACTAAACCAATAAAACCAAGAAAACGCCATAAAAACATGTTGATATATTTATAGATAAAAACGGAACAGTAACATGATAGGAACTGACCTTTTTTATTTCCTGTTATATTTGCAGTGTAAAAAAACAATTCTTGGATTAAGTTTGGGATTTTCTTCTATTTTATGAATAGTCACACAGTTACAATTTTTCCTTTATTTTAATAGCGAAATTGAAAGGTTGAATGTGTGTCCAGTGAATGTTGAAAAAAAAATCCTGTTAAATAGTAAAATTTATAGGAAAATATACTTCATAAATAGGTAGGGTTTATTTTCCTTTAACAGAACACTGAAACATATGGCTGTCATTTATCCCATGCTGGGAATATAGTAATAAAAATTATTGCAAAACATCTGGCCTACTCACACATCCAGGACCTCAGTGAAAGCAAGGAGTAGCTAAAATTGATTCATCAGTCCATTCTCCAAAGCTGCCTACAAACACCAAAGAACCAGAGGAATCTTTTATGTAATGGTGATCTCCTCTGGGCCGATGTTTTTGTGGCAGATATCACCACAAACAGAGCATACAATTGCTCCGCTTTAATGTGCAGCTGGCGAAGTATGGTGCAGCTAAAAGGTCAAAGAAAAGAACCAAATATTATATAGCCTCCTTTACATGTGCTTGAAAACAAAATCTTTTACAACAGAGATACATGGGCCGAGAATTCTACTTATCTCAAAAAATTGAAATTGATTGTGCTAAGCGTCAAGATAATAACTATCAAGCAAATAAAAAAAACAACTAAATAGTGTTAGCACCCACATATATATAAAAATGACAGGACGAAACGCATCTGGTGTAGCTAGAGAGGTGATGTAATCACACCTGTCAGGGTAGTGACTGTGCATATCTGTCTACATGCTTCATTTTACCTGCCTTGTGTGAGTAGTTTTGTCACCTTAATAAATGTTGTGAGTGGGGTTTGCACTCCGGTGTGAAGTGGTATACGTTTACGCAGGAGGATTTGTGCAACACCCACATCAATTGTTTTCCACTGAGAATTCTTTATTTGGACCGACGCTAAAAATTATACTTAACTGTCAGTCATGCTGCTTATACAGCTGTTTATTAAAGAGACTGTGCACTTTGCTAATACATTGCCTCTGGATATTCATGAATGATTTATTTTGACATGTTTAAGCACAATTTTCATGCTCTGTGTAAATGAGTTGTATTATTGATGCCCTGGCACTTTATTTAATAGTGCAAAACAATTGTATTTTCTAAAATTCTGCTTAACTGCCAGTCATGCTGCTTAAACAGCTTTGTTTATTAAAGACAGAACAGGGGAGCACCATAACAGCCACTGCCACAGAAGAGGACACCAATGGCACATTCAGTTTTTATTTTATTACAAATTCTCTATAGTTTTCAAAGGGATTGACTACTCCGAAAACCTTGTATTTCCCATTTTCTTTTTTTTTTCAAAGGTCATTAGTTGGTTGAACGCAAATACACATTGTACAGGACGCCGTGGCTGGGTCCTGGAAGGACGCTATATTTCCCCTCTGTTTGGGCTGTGGTTCCTTTAAGGGAACAGAAAGGGTTAACACACCTGTCCAAGGAAGTGGTTTAAGAGAGACAGGAAGCTGTAGGTGAGAGTGAAGGAGTGTAGTGAAGTCTGTGCATGGTGAATGGTGGATACTGCAAAAGCTGTGGAGGCTGTGAAAAGCTGTGAATGTACATGGCAGTGGCCTGCATGGAAGTCTGCTAGCTGGGAAACTTACTTGCAACATCAAGTAAGGACTGTTTAACTGCAACAGCAGTTATAAGCTCTACAAGTCGGTGAGACTGTTATTTCTTTTTGTTTTGCTGCTGTGAAGCCATTTAAGTTTAATAAACGTCCTTTTGTTTGAAAAGCCTGTGTCCTGCGATCTAGCTGGTTCCCCGAACATTACACTGGTGCTCGAATGCGGGCAGGACAGAATAACAGGCATAAGAAGAAAAAAAAAAAACAACCTTTTTTTTTATTTTTTCTTTGCATTGAACATGACATTGAACTGACAGTTAAAGGGACAATACATTGGATTTATGACCTGGGTTAAAGCTGCACAAACGTTGAAAGCCAAAGCAATTTAGGAGCTAATTAAACAGTTGTCCCTAGCTAATCAGCTGCAGCAAGAAAATACTCGCCTGTTGGTGACCCAACAAGCAGCCCAGCAAGAGGTTATGCAGGCTCAGGTGGCTGTCTTAAAGGAAGCAGTGCAGCAGCTATCTCAGGGTCGGGAGCAAGCGGCTGTTGCCCCTGGCAACCAGGTGACTGTGAGGGCAAGCCATTTTTTGCAGAAATTGTCCCTGAGCGATGATGTAGAGGCATTTCTTGCTACATTTGAGAGGACGGCAGAGAGAGAAGGGTGGCCTCAGGACCAGTGGGCCGGCCTTATTGCCCCTTTTCTAATCGGAGATCCTCAAAAAGCCTACTTTGACCTGCCACCCAATGATGCTAAAGACTATCAAAAGTTAAAGGCAGAAATTCTGGCTCGTCTGGGGGTGACTACGGCCGTTCGGGCCCAACGAGTACACCAATTAAAGTATCGTCCAGATCGGCCACCTCGGTCTCAAATGCATGACCTGGTGCAACTGGTAAAAAAATGGCTGCAGCCTGAGGTGTTGTCGGGCCCCCAAATTGTGGAACGGGTTGTGCTGGACCGATACCTGAGATCCCTGCCAGACGACCTCCAACGGTGGGTCAGCCATGGAGACCCCAAAACAGCAAACCTCCTTGTCGAGATGGTGGAACGATATACAGTGGTGAAGGACCTGCTCAGACCTACCAAGCGCATAGGCCCCACTCTACCACGACCTGTTCGACCAACTGCTGCCCTTCGAAAGGATGTTCCAAGGAGTCCTGGAGAAAACAACCCGGAAGGTCAAGAGTCACTCCCGGTACCTCCTAAGCGTTCTGTTCCTGTTCGGAGAGGAGGGGATGTACAATGTTGGCAATGTCATTCCTGGGGTCATACCCGGGCACACTGCCCACTGCAAGAGGAGCCCATGGAATGCGGGGTTCTTCGAAAGGGGGTCTTTTTATGCCCATAAAGTATGCACCACACAGTTCGACCTGGGTGAGGAAAAATTTGAGTGTGAAGTCCAAGTGAACCACCTCCCTGCCAGGGCTTTGTTGGACTCCGGAAGCATGGTAACCCTGGTTCATCCTAGAGTAATTGGGAAGATTGGTCCGGTAAGCAAAACCTTACGGGTGGTGTGCATTCACGGGGACACTAGAGAGTACCCTCTCATCTCGGTGACCATCTCCTCAGCATGTGGCACTGGTACTCAAGAGGTGGGGGTGGTAAAGAACTTGGTACATGATGTTATAATGGGACGAGACTGTCCGTTGTTTACAAAACTGTGGGACCAAGAAGAACAGTTCAGAGATTGGGGAGAAACTAGCCTCCCTGTTCCTGCTGCTGAGAGGAATAACCCTGAACTGCCAAATGTTCTTAATGTGGATCCAAATGATGAAAATGCTAATGGTTGGGTTAATGGTGATGAAAGTAGAGCTGATACTGTTAAGAATGTCAAGACATGTGGTCCACAGACCTACCAATACACTGAGGGGGGAGGACCTTCCCCACTTCAGGTAATGCTGGGAGAAGAGGACGAGGAATTGGCCTCTACCCCTGCCCTGCCAGATTTGGGTGTTCCCCAGGGGGCGTTTGGTACTGCTCAGATGCAGGACCTCACTTTGGCCCGTGCACAGGAACAAGTTGTAGTAGTAAATGGGGTTCCCCAAGAGCCAGGTGCGAATGAGCGGTGGCCACACTTCGCAATATATTATGAGTTATTGTATCGGGTTACCAAGGTGAGAGAAAATGTGGTAGAACAATTGTTGGTACCCCAACAATATAGACGAAAGGTTCTGGACCTGGCCCATGACGATGTGTTAGGGGGACACCTGGGAGTTGAGAAGACGGAGGCACGGATCACCGACCGGTTTTACTGGCCAGGTCTGAAAGCAGAGGTAAAGAAATACTGTGCCTCTTGTCCCACCTGGCAGTTGACCGCTCCGGTGACCCACTTCCGGAGCCCTTTGGTCCCTCTGCCCATAATTGAGGTCCAGTTCGAGAGGATAACCATGGATATAGTGGGTCCCTTGGTAAAGTCGGCTCGAGGTTACTCCTACATATTGGTGATTCTTGACTATGCCACCCGATATCCTGAGGCGCTTCCCCTGCGGAATACCTTCTCTAAGGCTATTGCCCGGGAATTATTCCAGTCGTTTACACGGATTGGTTTTCCCAAGGAAATACTCACAGACCAGGGCACCCCGTTTATGTCGAGAGTTATGGCCGATGTGTGCAAGCTGTTCAGGATTAAACAGTTGCGCACATCGGTCTACCATCCCCAAACGGACGGGTTAGTGGAGCGCTTTAATAAAACCCTTAAGTCTATGCTAAAGAGAGTGGTACAAAGGGATGGGAAAGACTGGGACTGCCTGTTACTAGCTCTCCTGTTTGCTATCAGGGAAGTGCCCCAGGCCTCCACGGAGTTTTCGCCCTTTGAGTTGGTATATGGGCAGAGACCTCGCGGACTACTTGACTTTATTAAAGAGGAATGGGAAAGTGAACCTGTTCAGCATAAGAGTGTTCTTGAATATGTCTCCCAAATGCAGGAAAGGATCCAAACTGTGATGCCACTAGTCAAAGAGCATTTGCAAAAAGCCCAGGAGGCTCAACGACGGGTCTATAACAGGGCTGCTAAAATAAGGCACTTCCAAGTGGGGGATCGAGTAGCGGTGCTAATTCCCACTGTGGAAAGTAAATTCTTGGCCAGATGGCAAGGTCCCTTTGAAGTTGTGGAAAAAGTGGGAAAGGTAAATTATAGAGTGCACCAGCCAGGCAAGAGGAAACCGTATCAGATATATCATGTCAACTTGTTAAAGCCCTGGACAGACAGGGAACCGGTGACCTCCATGGCTACTGCAAGACTTGTGCCACAGATTGGGGTGGAGAGTGTCCAAGTAGCAAGTACCCTGTCTAAAATCCAAAGTCAGCAGGCAAAGGAGTTCTTGCAGAGAAATAAAGAAAAGTTTTCAGACTTGCCAGGGCTAACTAGTGTCATAGAACATGATATTATCACGGAACCTGGCGTCAAAGTTTTTGTCCGGCCCTACCACATCCCAGAGGCTCAAAGGAAGGCCGTTTCAGAGGAAGTGAAGAAGATGCTAGACCTGGAGATCATTAAAGAATCGCAGAGTGAGTGGTCGAGCCCGAATGTGTTGGTACCAAAGCCCAATGGGACTCTGCGATTCTGCAATGATTTCCGGAAACTTAATGAGGTTTCACGGTTTGATGCCTACCCCATGCCCCGGGTAGATGAGCTTATTGAGAGACTAGGTCCAGCCAGGTATATCACAACATTAGACCTTACCAAGGGGTATCGGCAAATCCCGTTGACTAAGGCTGCTAGAGAGAAAACTTCTTTTTCTACCCCAGAGGGGAGTTTTCAGTACAAACGAATGCCTTTTGGGCTGCAAACTGCTCCAGCCACTTTCCAGCGAGCAATGGATAGGATTTTACGACCTCACCGGGAGTATGCCTCAGTGTACTTGGACGACATAGTCATTTTTAGCAGAGACTGGGAATCACACTTGCCCAAAGTCCAGGCAGTACTGGACTCTCTTTGGAAGGAGGGGTTTACAATAGACCCTGAAAAATGTGCTTTGGGAATGGAGGAGGGAAAATACGTGGGCTATGTTGTGGGTAGAGGGGTGGTGAAACCTCAGGTTAGCAAGGTAGAGGCTATACAGAATTGGCCCCGCCCCCTCACAAAAAAGCAGGAACGTGCATTCCTGGGCATGGTGGGATACTACAGGAGATTCGTGCCCAACTTTGCCACATTGGCGGCTCCATTGACCGATCTGACTAAGGGTCGGAAATCGGTCATAGTGGAATGGAATGCAGATGCTGAAAAGGCTTTTTTGGAGCTCAAGTCAGCACTGTGCCAACACCCTGTCCTGATAGCACCCAATTTTTCAAACAAGTTCGGTGTCCAGACTGATGCTTCCGATGTAGGATTGGGAGCTGTGTTGTCACAGGTTGTTCATGGTGAGGAGCACCCAGTAGTCTTCCTCAGTAGGGTAGGAAGTTGACACCAGCGGAGAAAAACTACGCTATAGTTGAACAAGAATGTCTGGCCATTAAGTGGGCTCTGGAATCCCTCAGATATTACCTCTTGGGAAGGAAGTTTAGGTTGATTTCTGACCATGCCCCTTTAACATGGACGAGGCAAGGTAAAGGGACTAATGCCAGGATTACACGTTGGTTTCTGGCGCTCCAGGAATTTAAATTTGCAGTGGAGCATAGGCCCGGGAGACTGCATCAAAATGCAGATGCCCTCTCCCGAGTCCGTTGTTTTAGCTCCACTGTTGCCTCCACCTCCTTGGCGTTGGGGCACAGGGGGGGGATATGTACAGGACGCCGTGGCTGGGTCCTGGAAGGACGCTATATTTCCCCTCTGTTTGGGCTGTGGTTCCTTTAAGGGAACAGAAAGGGTTAACACACCTGTCCAAGGAAGTGGTTTAAGAGAGACAGGAAGTTGTAGGTGAGAGTGAAGGAGTGTAGTGAAGTCTGTGCATGGTGAATGGTGGACACTGCAAAAGCTGTGTAGGCTGTGAAAAGCTGTGAATGTACATGGCAGTGGCCTGCAAGGAAGTCTGCTAGCTGGGAAACTTACCTGCAACATCAAGTAAGGACTGTTTAACTGTGACAGCAGTTATAAGCTCTACAAGTCGGTGAGACTGTTATTTATTTTTGCTTTGCTGCTGTGAAGCCATTTACCGTATATACTTGAGTATAAGCCGACCCGAATATAGGCCGAGGCACCTAATTTTACCACAAAAAACTGGGAAAAAGTATTGACTCGAGTATAAGCCTAGGGTGTCCATCTGCATGCCTCACTGTGCCTCACTTTGCCTAACTGTGTCTATGTGCATGCCTCACTGTGTCCATACCTCACTGTGTCCATGCCTCACTGTGCCCATGCCTCACTGTGTCCATGACTAGACTGACGTTTAACATGGGAGTCTATGGAAGGGGTGCCCGGGTTTGAAAAATCGGTGCTCCCCGGCTGTATTTCCCTCAGACAAAAAACTTTGCACACTTGTAGAGGAGAGAAAGAGCTACATGTCTGCCAAGACTTGGGTCAGAAGGACCTACGAACGGCCGGTACCGGGTCCCCAAAATCACCAGAGAAATTACCGTTTAACATGGGAGTCTATGGAAGGGTTGCCCGGGTTTGAAAACTCGGTGCTCCCCGGCCGTAGGTACCCCGGACAACAAACTTTGCACACTTATAGAGGAAGAGTGGAGCTACATGTGTGCCAAGTTTGGGGTCCAGGGGACCTACGGTCGGCCAGTAACGGCTCCCCAAATTCCGTAAGATCAGGCGCAAAAAGGTGACTCGAGTATAAGCCGAGGGGGGCATTTTCAGCACAAAAAAATGTGCTAAAAAACTCGGCTTATACTCGAGTATATACGGTAAGTTTAATAAACGTCCTTTTGTTTGAAAAGCCTGTGTCCTGCGATCTATCTGGTTCCCCGAACATTACAACATTTAAAGAAAAAGGTCAGTACAGAAGTTTCTTTGAGACAAAAGGTTGATCCTTCCCTTGTTGGGGTTGCAACAGAGGTCCATTACAAACTAATACAGTATAGGTATAAATTCCTAGCAACTATAAAGTAACTTAGGGTCAATTGTACGTATACAGTTGGGACATGTGGCCACAGTTAAAGTGGTTATAAAGACAGAAGTTTTTTTGTATCTTAATGCATTCTATGTATTAAGAAAAAAACCTTCTGTGTGTAGCAGCCCCCCTGATACTTACCTGAGCCCTATCCCGATCCAGGGATGGGCCGTTTGAGACTTTCCCTCCTGATTAGCTAAGACACAGCGGTGGCGCCATTGGCTCCTGCTGCTGTCATAGTCAGTGAGCCAATGAGGAGAGAGAGGAGGCGGGGTTGAATCGCAGTGTCCATGTCTAAATGGACACACAGAGCAGCGGCTCAGGTGCCCCCATAGCAAGCTGCTTGCTGTGGGGAAACTCAGCAGGAGGGATGGGCCAGGAGTGCCGAAGAGAGATTAGAGAAAAGGAGGATTTGGGCTGCTCTGTGCAAAAGCACTACACTGAGCAGGTAAGTATAACATGTTTGTTATTTTTAAAAAGAAAAAAACATGAGACTTTAGTATCAATTTAATGGTAGGTAGTGAAGAGCTGGCTGCCTCTGTCACCTTGAGTGAGTGGGCAGTGAAAGAATGGATAGAAAAAGGACAAAGGAAAAAGAAGGAGCAAAAAAGGTATCTGGTCGGGAGGCTTCCAATTGAAAAAAAATTGTTTTCATTCCTTTTTGTTTGATTTTTTTTTTCATATAGAAAAACTTTCATCCATACTTGTTCTTGTTCATTATAAACTATATCCACTTGCCAACCGTCTAACTGGGAAAATACATAATTTGTTTGATGTTTAATACCGGGGTTATGGCTGCAGTTAGATGCCATAACCCCAGCATTTTTTTTTTCCTTAGGCGCCGGACTTTAAAAAAAAAAAGGGATCACTTTCAGAAGCGGTGGGAAGGAGTGTCCCCCCTCCTGCTGCTTCCCAGGCTTATGATACTGATTCGTGAGTCCAGTAAATCATCCGGCACTGGCGGTGGTGTCACGTACCTGATCCGTGGCCAATATGCAGAGAGGGGCTCCCCTTGGGACTAGGTGCAGTATACCTCTGAGTGCCACAGAAGGTATACAGCCCAAAGAAGCGCGGGTTTCCAGAAGGATCTGGATGGGTCCAGAAGAGCATCACCTTGAGAGGACTGTCAGGGCGTGGTGGTGCACTGGCAGTCAGGAACTTCCCGCTGTGCTTGGAATAAACCGTGCTTCAGAGGACAGCAGTGGACACCTGGCTGAGGGTCAAACACGGGATGGTCAGTGGACACCCAGCTGAGGGTTAAACACAGGATGGCAAGAAGCAAGAGCAAGTCCATGAAGTAAGCTGAGGTCATAAACTGGTAATCAAGCAGGAGCAAAGTCCATATACAGTAGGTGCCGCCGATATTGTGTCAATCTCGCCTCTTCTAGCGGCGAGATTGACACCCTACGAGCTCCGTTGCGAGAGCCAGCGCCGAGCTGTCTCGTCATCGGGAAAGGAAAAATTTTGTTTTTCCTTTCACAATGAGCGACACGCATTGCCGGAGATCCGACGTGGATTCCCGCCAATACCAGGCACTGTGTTTGGTATGAATCCTGAGCGGGAACTCCACGCTAATTTTTAAAGAAAAAAACGGCATGGGTTCCCCCTCCAGGAGCATACCAGGCCCTTGGGTCTGGTCTGGATTTGAAGGGTAACCCCTACGCCGAAAAAACGGCATGGGGGTCCCCCCCAAAATCCAAACCAGACCCTTATCCGAGCACGCAACCTGGCAGGCCGCAGGGGAAGAGGGGGGGACGAGGAAGCGGTCCCCCCTCCCTCCTGAACCGTACCAGGCCGCATGCCCTCAACATGGGGGGTTTGGTGCTCTGGGGCAGGGGGGCGACCTGCGGCCCCCCCACCCCAAAGCACCCTGTCCCCATTTTGATGAGGACAGGGCCTCTTCCCGACAACCCTGTCCGTTGGTTGTCGGGGTCTGCGGGCGGGGGGCTTATCGGAATCCGGGAGCCCCCTTTAATAAGGGGGCCCCCAGATCCCGGCCCCCCCACCCTATGTGAATGAGTATGGGGTACATCGTACCCCTACCCATTCACCTGGTGGAAAATAATGGCAATAAAAAAAACACACACAGCTTTTTAAAGTAATTTATTGCACAGCTCCGGGGGTCTTCTTCCGACTTCGGGGGTCTCCGGTGTCGTCGCCGCGCTCTCCGGTTCTTTCTTCTGCCGGGCCTCCGCTATCTTCTTCCATCTATTTTGCTAGCGGGGCCCGGTCTTCCCCGTTGTCTCGTCTGGCTCTCCGTTGTCCTTCTGCCGGCCCCTCCACTATCTTCTTCCAGCTCTTTTGCTAGTGGAGGGGCCGGTCTTCCCATTGTCTGTGTCTTCTTCCCTCTTCTCCTCCTCGATGTTGACTCGTCGCTTCCTCATGCTATAATGCAAAATCTTCGGGCCACAGCGATTTATATAGGCTTCTCATGACGTCACATGTTCCCATGACGTCACAGTCACATGCTCCGGGGCCACCCGGAGCATGTGACTGTGACGTCATTAGAAGCCTATATAAATCGCTGCGGCCCGAAGATTTAGCATTATAGCGAGAGGAAGCGACGAGTCAACATCGAGGAGGAGAAGAGGGAAGAAGACGCCGACGGCGACGACGGGAAGACCGGCCCCTCCACTAGCAAAAGAGCTGGAAGAAGATAGTGGAGGGGCCAACAGAAGGACAACGGAGAGCCGGACGAGACGACGGGGAAGACCGGGCCTCCGCTAGCAAAAGAGCTGGAAGAAGATAGCGGAGGCCCGGCAGAAGAAAGAACCAGAGAGCGTGGCGACGACACCGGATACCCCCGAAGTCGGAAGAAGACCCCCGGAGCTGTGCAATAAATTACTTTAAAAAGCTGTGTGTGTTTTTTTATTGCCATTTTTTTCCACCAGGTGAATGGGTAGGGGTACGATGTACCCCATACTCATTCACATAGGGTGGGGGGGCCGGGATCTGGGGGCCCCCTTATTAAAGAGGGCTCCCGGATTCCGATATGCCCCCCGCCCGCAGACTCCAACAACCAACGGACAGGGTTGTCGGGAAGAGGCCCTGTCCTCATCAACATGGGGTCAGGGTGCTTTGGGGTGGGTAGGCCGCATGTCTCCCTCCTGCCCCAGAGCACCAAACCCCCCCATGTTGAGGGCATGCGGCCTGGTACGGTTCAGGAGGGAGGGGGGCCGCTCCCTCGTCCCCCCTCTTCCCCTGCGGCCTGCCAGGTTGCGTGCTCGGATAAGGGTCTGGTTTGGATTTTGGGGGGACCCCCACGCCGTTTTTTCGGCGTAGGGGTTACCCTTCAAATCCAGACCAGACCCAAGGGCCTGGTATGCTCCTGGAGGGGGAACCTATGCTGTTTTTTTCTTTAAAAATTGGCGTGGAGTTCCCGCTCAGGATTCATACCAAACACAGTGCCTGGTATTGGCGGGAATCCACGTCGGATCCCCGTTCAATACAGTGCCGCTTCTCCTCGCTATTGCAGCGAGCGCGAGATGTGTCGCCACCCTGTCGCTGAGATGTCGGCACCTCTGTCCGAGAATCTCCGCGATAGGATCGCGATGAATATACAATGTGAATATACAATGTCGGCGGCACCTACTGTAGCAAGCCGGGGTCATGCACGGTTAATCAGGCAGAGCCAAAGTCCATATAGCAAGCCAGGGTCATGCACGGTTAATCAGGCAGAGGCAAAGTCCATATAGCAAGCCGGGGTCATGCACGGTTAATCAGGCAGAGGCAAAGTCTATATAGCAAGTCGGGGTCATGCACAGGTAATCAGGCAGCGGCAAAGTCCATATAGCAAGCCTGGGTCATGCACGGTTAATCAGGCAGAGGCAAAGTCCATATAGCAAGCCGGGGTCATGCACGGTTAATCAGGCAGAGGCAAAGTCCATATAGCAAAGCCGGGGTCATGCACGGATAATCAGCAGAAGGAAGGTCAAGGAGCAAGCCAGGGGATTAGAAAGGAGAGGAGGTCAACAGGTCTGGAACGAGCCGGGTCAAGAACAGGAGATCCAAGAAGTAACACAGAGGTATAGGAAGCTGATGACAATCCAACAACTTGGGTCAGACAGTGGCAGTCTTTTGTAGGCCAGAAGGGGGATCCATCTGTCACATGATGCGCCTATGGCGCCCATTTCTTCTACTAGCAAGATTGCCAATACTTCCATGGCCATTTCCCTGACAGGTGGTTTGCCATAGAGATAAGCGATGGAAAGATGGCCACCACTTATCTCTATGCCCTTGTAGGACCAGAGAGACGCCATGAGGTTCTCAGGCCATGCTGTTTTTTTTTCTTTAAACAAAGGATAACATTTTTTTTTCCCTATTCGTCTTTCAGGACAGCCACAATGAGAGACATAGGCTCCTCCCTTTCCACAGGAAACACTGCACCAGCACACATTAATTCTTACTTCCCCTGCCGGCTCTCAGTTGTTAGTGTTTCCTCCGGAGGGGAGACACTGTGCAGGAACCAGGCTGATCAGTCAGGGGACTGAGGCTTTTTTTTACCTGAAAAGAAGGAGGGGCTTCCAGGATATTGTAGTGCGGTACTTACCAACCATCCGTGAGCCAACCCAGCCTGGTCGAGCGCAGCTTAGGGGGACCCCTATCGCGTCCACAGGGCCGCAGCAAGGAAGCAACCCGCCCTCCGTGTATAGGGATACATGCCGCATTTTTGGAACCCGCGGGCCGGACGACGTGGCAACGTCATTTCCGGTGGAGGGCGGATGCTTCCCCTTCAACCCGTGACTTCCGGTACCGGGTCACGGCGCTGATAGGGGCCCGGGCACAGGCTGGAGAGAGTCCAAGTCGCGCATAGGCAGCGTAGGACTTAACGGAGGCAGCCACCTGCAGTCAGCATGTCGGAAGCAGAGGCTCAAGCGGCGCATACTGACACGACCTCCAGCCTTCCTAAGGTAAGAGTACCCTGGGGTGGGTTCCTCTCTACCTAGGAATACCTCTCCATGCATGGTTCCTGTCCATGGGAGGTAATCCCCCTGGGTGGTCAGGGGGGGGAGGCTCTGGTTCCTTACATGATAGAAGGATCAGCGCACTCCGGGGGTTGTACCTGTCTGACTAAAAATTTTTCTATGGTTTTGTTATCTTCCTGTATTTTAGAAGGCTACAGAGAAATCGAGATCAACCCATACCTCTAAAAAGAAGTGTGCCTCCTGTAGGGACATGCTAGGGGAGGCATGGGGAAGGTCCTATGTAAAAGTTGCATTGACACCCTGGTGAAGGAAAGGGATTCAGAGCAGGAGTCTGGACTGGCAGCTTCCGTGAAGGAGCTCTCGTCCACTTTTTCATCTTTCAAAAGTCTATTTGAAAGATTTCAACTCCCCTCTATTTCCACTTCCCAGGATACAACCCCCCTACCGGCTCAGGGCTCTGTACCGGCTAATCCTGCCACAGTACTAAGGACAGAGGAGGTTTCAGGCCCTTCCGGTGCACAACAGACACATCCAGACAGTGTCACCTCTGAGTCTCAGGAGGACTCAGACGGAGAAGCCCAGGACGGGGAGTCCAGGAAACCCTCCAGGTATAAGTTGTCCCTGGATGAGGTAGAGGACCTCTTGGGGGCAATTTATACTACCCTCGGTATACAGACCGATAAAAAACCTTTGACCCTCCATGACAAAATGTACAAAAGTCTGGGGGAACAAAAGAAAAAAGTCTTCCCAGTACACAAAGTACTGATTGACACTGTCAAACGGGAATGGCAGGATCCCGAAAGGAAACCCTTATTTTCTAGATCCCTAAAAAGAAGATTTCCTTTCTCCGATGACCCAACGTCCATTCGGAATAAAAACCCCAAATTAGACACCGCCTTCTCCCAAGTTTCCAGGAACACGGACCTAGCGTTCGAGGACATGGGAGCCTTGGCGGACGTCATGGACAAAAGGATAGACTCCCTACTAAAGAAAACATGGGACTCTACAATGGGGAATCTGAAGCCTGAGATGGCCATTACAGTTGTGGCCAGCAACTTAGAACATTGGCTCCTTAAAATCCAGGAGCACATTGAGGCTGGGACGGCTAAGGAAACAATTCTAGCTTCCTTTCCGACTATCCTGCAAGGAATCGCTTATATAGCGGACGCCTCTGCGGAATCAGTCCGCATGTCAGCCAGATCAGCAGCCCTGGCCAATTCTGCCAGAAGAGCCCTCTGGCTGAAGACTTGGCCAGGTGACAGTGCCTCCAAGGCTAAGCTGTGTGGGATACCCCTAACGGGAGACCTACTTTTGGGCCCCGGTCTAGATTCTGTTCTGAACCTGACGGCAGATAAAAAGTCCTTTCCCCCTAAGCGTAAGGCCCCAGTACTATCAAAAAAGGGGTTTCATCCGCAGGGTCAGAAGGGGGCACCAGGCCTGAAAAGCAGAGAAAGACTTGGACCCCTAAAGGCAGAGGCAGAGGTGGAGCGATTTTTCGCCCTCCTCAACAGCCCGGAAAAAAACCCTGACTCTCTAGTCAGAGTGGGAGGAAGACTGGGGACCTTCCTCCCACTGTGGGAGACTATTTCCCCCAACCAATTTATTCTGGGGATCATAAAAAGGGGGTACCATTTATAGTTTTCAAGACCCCCCCCCCCAGAGATATCTTGTCACATCTCTTCCCAAGTTCAGGGAAAAATCCCAAGCCTTGTTGGGAGCTCTGAGAAATCTGAAGCAGAGGAGGGAAGGGGATTTTATTCTCACATTTTTGTGGTAAAGAAGGCTTCCGGAGGGTTCAGACTAATTCTGAATCTAAAGCCCCTGAACAGATCAATTGTATACAAATGATTCCGGATGGAGTCGATTTTTTTCTGTCAGGGCCCTCCTCCCCCCGATTGCTTCATGATGTCTCTGGACCTCAGGGACGCATACCTGCACATCCCAATTGCAGAAAACTCTCAACGTTTTCTACGTCTAGCAGTCAACCTAGACGGAACAGTAGTACACCTACAGTTCAAAGCACTGCTATTCGGGCTATCCTCATCCCCCCGCATTTTCACCAAGGTTCTGGCGGAACCGTTGGCGTTTCTGCGTCTTCAGGGAGTATCCATCATAGCTTACCTGGACGATCTGCTTCTATTTGCAGCATCCCCAGAACAGCTATCCAGAGATCTGGAAAGGACAAAGAAAGTTCTTACAGACCTAGGGTGGCTTCTGAATTTGGAGAAATCCAGCCTAATTCCATCTCAGAGGATCACATACCTAGGGTACATTTTGGACTCAACTCTTTTGAGAGTATTCCTCCCAGTGGAGAAGGTCCTGAAGCTAGACAGGGCAGTGGCATCCCTCCAGGGCAACCAACAGGTGATGATAACATATCTGATGCCGACACTGGGTCTGTTGACGTCTACTCTCCCTGCAGTCCAATGGGCAGGACTGCACTTTCGCCCACTACAGGCCTTTGTTTTGAAAATATGGGACCACAGTCTAGAAGTTCTAGACAATCTGGTTCAGGTACCTGCCCAGGTAAAGAGATCCCTCTGGTGGTGGAGGAAGGTTTCAAACCTGTGTGTGGTTTATCCCGGTGTCTCGGGTGGTAACCCCGGACACAAGTGGCAAAGGCTGGGGGGCACACCTGGGATCCCTTCCAGCACAGGGCATCTGGGAGTTAGAGGAACTAAACAGGTCGTCCAACTGGAAGGAGCTGAGAGCAGTTGGTCTAGCGCTCAAGTTTTTCCAGGAACAACTCCAGGGTCACCACACTCAGGTGAGGTCGGACAACTCTTCGGCCGTAGCTTACCTAAACAAGCAAGGCGGCACAAAGAGCGGAGTCTGCCGGCCCTAGCAGCAGACATTCTAGGCTGGGCCGAAGTCAACACACTCTCACTCTCAGCAATCTTCCTGAGAGGTGAGAGGAACGTCATGGCAGACTTCCTCAGTCGGACTCAGCTGAGAGAGAGCGAAGGGGTCCTCAATCAGGAGGTTTTCCTGCTCTTAGCCGGGAGGTGGGGGCCACCAGAGGTGGACCTCTTCACGTCAAAGGGAAACGCGAAAGCCCCCTGGTTTTTCTCTCTAAACAGGGGAGAGGGAGAGTTGGGAGTGGACGCACTAACCCAAAGTTGGGAATTCAGAATGTGTTATGCATTCCCACCACCGGTTCTGTTGCCCTCTGTTCTAAGGAAGTTTCAGGTAGAAAACACTTCCCTAATTCTAGTGGCACCACATTGGCCCAAGAGAGCATGGTTCTCAGTTCTCAAACAGTTGGCTGTAGAACCCCCCTTTTTTCTACCACCTCGAGAGGATCTCCTCTCACAGGGTCCAGTCCTTTGCCCTCAGGTTCACAAATGGAGGCTAGCGCCTTGGCTACTGAGGAGGGCATACTAAAAGCTAAGGGCTTTTGAGAAAAGCTAGTTGCCACCCTCCTTAATAGTAGGAAAAAGGAGACTCGCCAGATCTATAGAAGGGTCTGGCTCCGCTTTAACAAGTGGTGTGTGGACTGTTCCTGTTCGGTCCATAATTCCACTGCCATCCTAGAATTCCTTCAATGTGGGGCAGATAAGGGAATTTCTATAGCTACCCTTAAAAGTCAGATTTCAGCACTAAGTGCTCATTTAGAGAAACCTCTGGCCTTCAACCCCTGGGTCGTCAGGTTTTTCAGATCCCTATCCAGACTGAGACCAGCTCAGGGCCCACCATTTCCCAGTTGGGACCTATCTTTGGTTTTACAGACCCTTATGGGTGCCTCCTTCGAACCCTTAGAGGAGTGTCTACTAAGGGATCTAACTTTAAAAACAGCGTTTTTGGTTGCAGTGACCACTGCTAGGAGGGTCAGCGAGTTAGAAACCCTATCCGTCAGACCCCCTTTTTGTATTATTTTTCCAGGTCGGGTTGTTTTAAAGACCGATCCGGCATTTTTGCCCAAGGTGACTTCAAAATTCCACAGGAATCAGGAAGTAATTTTGCCTTCTTTTTGTCCCAACCCCTCAGGTGCAGGGGAGTTGAAATTTCACACCTTGGATGTCAGGAGATGCATCCTGCACTACCTGGAACAGACAAGAGTCTTTAGAAAGTCAGACTCATTGTTTATTTTATTTTCTGGGACCAGAAAGGGTTACAAGGCGTCTCGATGCACTATTGCCAGATGGCTCAGAACAGCCATAAGACAGGCATATTCGTTAGCGGGTAAGGAGATCCCTACAGGAATAAAGGCACACTCCACCAGAGCTCTGGCAGCCTCTCAGGCCGAAAAGGCTGGAGCAACGCCAGAACAAATATGCAAGGCAGCAACTTGGTCCAGCTACGCCACCTTTGTTAAGCATTACAGAGTGGACCTGGTGTCGGCAGGTGAGCAAGCCTTTGGGCGAAAGGTTTTGCAAGCTGTAGTCCCACCCTAGTTGGTAAGTGCTCGTCTATCCTCTCATTGTGGCTGTCCTGAAAGACGAATAGGGAAAATTAGAGTTACGCTTACTGGTAACGTCTTTTCCAGTAGTCTTTCAGGACAGCCCTAGTTACCCACCCTAAAAATTGGGGGGTCTTACTAAGACCAGAACGCAGCATGATAAAGATAATAATAGTATGCTATTAACGTGTTCTTGTGTCTCCCCAGCTGTCCGGAGGTGATCTCAAAAAAACTGAGGGCCGGCAGGGGAAGTAAGAGTTTATGTGTGCTGGCGCGGTGTTTCCTGTGGAAAGGGAGGAGCCTATGTCTCTCATTGTGGCTGTCCTGAAAGACTACTGGAAAAGACGTTACCGGTAAGCGTAACTCAAATTTTTTGATCTTTTGCTTTTAAAGGTAGAGGAGAGATCTGGGGTCGTATTGACCCCAAATCTCTCCATATAGAGGACCTGTTTTACTGTATTGCTATCGCAAGGGATGCTTGCATTTCTTGTGATAGCAATAAAAGTGTTAAAAAAAAGTAATTAAAGAACAAGATGTTAAATGAACAACATTTTTTTAAAGTGCCCCCATCATCACGTGGTCACGCTCCTCTGTAATCTGTAGAGATATGGAAAGCGTCGCCTATGGAGATTTTTGAGTACCGTAGCTTGGCGCCATTCCACGAGCGCGCACAATTTTAAAGCATGACATGTTAGGTATCTATTTACTCGGCGTAACATCATCTTTCATATTATACAAAAAAAAAAATGTATATATATATATATATATATATATATATATATATATATAATGTTTGGTTAAGTAGAGATGCACAGATACTAGCATCGGTATCGGTGCTGATACTGAAAATTTTCAAGAGTACTCGTGAAAATGCTCCTGATACCCAAACTGATACTTTTCGGTGCAATTTGCAATAATACAAAATGAATGGGTGCAAATTGGGCTGCAAAGAATCGTATGTGATTTGAATAGAAATACGGTGAAATTCCTGTCCGAATCGCATGTGATTTCCCCCATCACTCCTATGTGTGTGAGTGGGTGTGTATTTATAGAAAGGGAAAAACGCCATCTAGTGGGCAGTTTATTATAAAAAGTTAGAACTCACATTAAGTACAGTTCAAATGCAAAATCTGCATAGGTGCCTCGATCCTGCCGATGATAGAAAATCACGGCTGCTGGAGGTGCTCACATGGCTGGAGGAGATGTAGAGGCGGTTTGCCCCCAAGCTTACATCACGTCCACTCTATACCCACGGGGTCCTGGAACTTCTTCTCCAGCCCTGTCAGCACCTCCAGTGGCAGTGATTTTCTATCATCAGCGGGACCAGGTATGTATTAATGTGAGTTCTAACATCTTTAATAAACTGCCCACTAGATCGTTTTTTTTTCCCTTTCTATACACACACACACACAGGAGTGGTGGGGGAAATTGTGTGCGATTCAGACAGGAATCGCACCACATTCCGTTTAAATCACATGCAATTTTTTGCAGTGTGATTTTGGCCCATTAATTTTGTATTCATGCAAATCGCAAAGTATCGGTACTCAGTATCAGCAAGTACTTGATCGAAAATATCAGTACACATGCTCGCTGATAAAAAATAAAAATAAAGTATCGCTGACGCCCTACTTTTAGGTTTTTCTAGCAAAAAATACTGATTTAAATTTGTAAATGACAAGTGTCATAAACAGGCCTTGTCAGCAAGTGGATATTGAATGTACCACACATGCCAACACATAAGAAACACTGACGCTTTTATGTGCCATGGCTTGCAATGACCCACTATCACATACACACACACATCAGCGTCCTTAAAGCCCCCCCACATCAGTGTCTTCAGAGTCCACATATTATAGTGACCTCAAAGCCCCCTCATATTAGTGTCCTCACATCAGTGCCCTCAGAATCCCCTCACATGTCCTACCTTATGTAGCGGCCCCTCTTTCCTATTGGGGATGGCTTGTGTCTAGGGGTAGCTGGGAGAGGAGAGTGCAGGAACACCACGCCAAGCTCTCCCCTCGTGTGTATAAGAGGGTTGAGCAAAGTTAATTGATTTACCTCCGGGTCTGTCCACTGCATACGAAACCTCGGTTGTTCCATGGAAACGTGTCTGCCAATAATAGAGCCCCACACCAATCGAAAGTCCAACACTCCTTTATTTCTCATACAATACGGTGAACACACTCAGTTGAACTTCCAAGAACAGACGAACATGGGAGTGTGGGGACGAGTAGGCCCAGACACAACTGAACTCTCCTATTCCTTTCTTAGCGAATAGGCCTGGCGCACGGTCTCTGCCACCGTACGTGAGTTTTGGTCGCTGCCACCGACCGGATGAACTGTTGAGGCCCCTGCCACAGGCCTAATAGCAGGCCCCTGCCACTGACCTGATTGAAATAGCTGGACCGCTGCCACCGGTCATTGAACGTGGACTGAACTTCCTCTTTGAACTTGGCCCCTGTTCGGGAAAGATATCCCTCCGGGGGGTCTCCAAAGGTTCACCCGGCACTGGCAATCTGCTGCACCAGGTCTTCAGGTGACTCCCTCCTCCGGTCCCTTACGCCTCTGGATTCGGGTGCCCCACTCCCGAGGCCCCCTAGGATGATCCCTCCCTCGCGGGACCCAGCGGAAGGTACTGGGCCCCAGGCCTCCGGCTGAGTACCTCACCCCAGACTGAAGGTGTCTGGGATGGAACACAAACTCCAAGTGTCCAGGCCTAGGCCGCCTGGACACCGACCACAACGACAGCCCTCAGGCTGAAGGTGCCCGGGACTCCAATCTCGTGACGAAGATGTCCGCCCCCTTTATACCCTCTCCCAGGATGCACAGCGGGTTCCCCGCCCCGCCGTACAACCACTGCGAGAGGTCACAAAGGGTACGGCACTGCAGCGATGGTTCAACCCCGGCCCAAGGTGACAGCGCCACCTGCTGGGCCGCAGGGAACTATGCATCACTGGTGTCCTCACCAGTTTAAAAAAGTATATACCTGCTACACTTATAATTTTATAATTGGTAAAGCAGTGATAGCATGGCAGAGGGTGGAAGGGGGAGCAGGTAGTGAGCTTCCTCCACTTTTCAGCGCTTGGTGTGAAGCTGGATGCCATCCATCCTGGATCAGCACAACCCCTCCTGCATCATGGAAACATACGATGCTGTGTTTTGCTACTAAATAGAGGATTCTGGGAAATTCCAGATTTCATAATAAATTAAGGGTGCTTTGATCTTCTAATCTGATTGGAGTGCTGGCAAAATTTTTGGATGGTGCTATAGCACACCAAAGCACCACCTCTGCACACCGTTTCCACCTTCAAGTGGTGCCCAGGGCATGTGCCATAAGTGCCATTGCTACTGTAACAGTTGTATACTCAAGTTGGCATAGTAATACCCTGTGATGCTCTTTCCTAGATGGAGGAAGTCAAAATCAAAACTGAACTCTATGAGAATCCTAAAACACAGAGGCCACCACCACCTGTACTAGTTTGGATGACATTTTTTTGCTGGAAATGTATGGTGTTTCTATTGTTTCAATTGTTCTTTGCTCCCTACATCAAAGTTATTAAAAAAGGTCTCGTTCATGGGTACAAAAAACCTATTGATATCATCAGGATTTTTTCAATTTCTATGAGCAGTACTAGTGAGTACATTTTTTTTTTAGCGATCACCGATCACTGGAGCTTTTTTGTAGAAATAATATCTCGTACAGTGGGCTTGTAAAATCACAGGCCTGTTTCCTCAACATTGGAGCATTCAGAGAGGAAACAGTTTGTTGCTGCTCTATACAGGGGACTACAATAGGGTACAACCAATGTCTACAATTAAAGCATGGGCAAAGAAGACCTCAGACACTGCACCACCCCTGCGGAACATTAAGAAGAAACTCAGTGACTGTACAAAACATGGATAGCAGTAAGTGAACCCACAAGAAAAAAATAGAAACACACTCTGGATTATAGCGAAGGGGATGAAGAGACATTGCTTGCATGAAAGTTCAAAAGTAAGGTCTGACTTCCTTTCAGCAATATTTTCCAAACCTTTACTTTTCCCACATTTTTTCTCTTTAAAGGGACACTAAAGGCACATCATAGGATGCATTAAGGTGAAAAAACATCCGACAATACCGTTTTACTTACCTGAGCCCTGGAAAGTGCTGCGCTCGCCCCTGACATCCTGTTCGCCGCTCAGCCTGGCCGTTGATTGGCTACAGTGGATGGATTGGAAGTAGCGCAGCTATTGGCTCGTGCTGCTGTCAATCACATCCAATGACGCGGCACGCCGGGGGGCGGGGCCGAGTGATACAGTGAGTGGCTATGGCCACTGGCTGTATCACAGGAGCGCGCCCGCAAGAACTCAACACCAGACATCTCACCCCCGACATCCTCTTCGCCGCTCAGCCTGACCGTTGATTGGCTACAGTGGATGGATTGGAAGCAGCGCAACCATTGGTGCTGTTGTCAATCACATCCAATGACGCTGCACGAGCTCGCATGAAGGTGTTGAGTTTTTGCGGGGGGGGGGGGGGGCCAAGACAGCCGCCGAGGGACCCAAGAAGACCAGGTTCGGGGCCATTCTGTGCAAAACGAGCTGCACAGTGGAGGTAAGTATAACATGTTTTTTATTTAAAAAAATAAATAAATTGTCTTTAGTAAACCTTTAAATATGCTGCAAGTACTGACAAGTACCTGTTGATTTACCATAAATCCAGTGAGATCCTAACTTTCTGTTAGAAATAAAATAACACTGCATTGAATATCCAAACAATGTTGCCAGCTCTGTCCAGTTCACCTATTTAGACTAGAAACCCTGACCCATCATCATTAGCATAGGGGGGAGGAATTCCGTAGTCCAGGAGTGAATTTATGCAAATGTAATAACACTTAAAAAAAACATAAAAAGGTGAATTCAACTGGGAAAATAGCAAAAATATTTTATATTTTTTTTCTAATGGCTTGCTATATTATCACGTTATGTTGTAGAACCCAGCAGAGAAAGGTTTGAAAGCATGATGCTGCCACAAGCATTGGTGGTACACGGGTATGCCACAACTTGAAAAATGTTAGTGTATAGGTATTCTAAATGAAGTGTCACAGGACGCAATGCATAATGCAGACATGAACACATCTGTTTATACATCATTTCAGAAACATCTGTATTGTAAGACTTCTTTGATCTTCATTATATTACATTATTAGGTGATATACAGACAAGCACCTGCATTCAATTAAGAGACACTAAAAGAGCTGGGAAATGTATTATTTGATGTTTATAACTGCAATGTTTAACACTTTTATGGTCAGAGGTCTTTGCTGTTAAATGTGTACAGAGGCACAATGTGTCCCACTATTACAATCAAAGCCACAAGTCGAGAAAGGTACATTGTCACCACAATCCACTGCTTACTTACCTGCGTGGGAAATTGTTATATTAGGGGTGTTTTCTGTATGCAAAATGATAGGCTGGGAACCATTCCTTGAGAAAAAAAAAGTGGACAAAAAGTGAGCATGGTTTGCATTGCGCTAAATATTAAATGTGACTTAATAATAACCCCCTCCATTGGTGTCAGTGACTTCAATAAAAAACCTCCAGCATTGGTGTCAGTGGCCACAGCAGGAACCTCTAGCATTGGTGTCAGTGACCGCAGCAGTAACCCATAGCATTGGTGTTAGTGACCGCAGCAGGAACCTCTAGCATTGGTGTCACTGACTACAGCAGGAACCTCTAGCATTGGCTTCAGTGACCACAGCAGTAACCCATAGCATTGGTATCAGTGACCACAGTAGTAACCCATAGCATTGGTGTTAGTGACCACAGCAGTAACCCATAGCATTGGTATCAGTGACCACAGTAGTAACCCATAGCATTGGTGTTAGTGACCACAGCAGTAACCCATAGCATTGGTATCAGTGACCACAGCAGCAGCCCCTAGCATTGCTGTCAGTGACCACAGCAGGAACCTCTAGCATTGGTGTCACTGACTACAGCAGGAACCTCTAGCATTGGTTTCAGTGACCACAGCAGTAACCCATAGTATTGGTGTCAGTGACCGCAGCAGTAACCCATAGCATTGGTGTTAGTGACCACAGCAGGAACCTCTAGCATTGGTGTCAGTGACCACAGCAGCAGCCCCTAGCATTGCTGTCAGTGACCACAGCAGGAACCTCTAGCATTGGTGTCACTGACTACAGCAGGAACCTCTAGCATTGGTTTCAGTGACCACAGCAGTAACCCATAGCATTGGTGTCAGTGACCGCAGCAGTAACCCATAGCATTGGTGTTAGTGACCATAGCAGGAACCTCTAGCATTGGTGTCAGTGACCAGAGCAGCAGCCCCTAGCATTGCTGTCAGTGACCACAGCAGGAACCTTTAGCATTGGTGTCAGTGACCACAGCAGTAACTCATAGCATTGGTGTCAGTGACCGCAGCAGTAACCCATAGCATTGATATCAGTAACCGCAGAAGCCCCTAGCATTGCTGTCAGTGACCACAGCAGTAACCCATAGCATTGGTGTCAGTGTCCACAATAATAACCCCCAACATTGATGTCACTCACCGCAATTATAACCCTCAGCATTACTGTCATCGAGCACAATATTCCCTAGCATAAAGCCTGGTACACACAATTCGTTCTTTTTTTTCGTTCAACCCACAAAAACCTGTCAGCTCTGGTCCAGGTACAGTGCTCTCCCACGCTGAGCTGTTGTGTTCTAACAGGGTAATGCCCCCCCCCCCCCGCCAGAACACTATGATCAGCACTCTCCGCCATTGGCTGAGAGCACTGATCGGGAATCAGTCGGCTGCTCATTTTCCATCATGAACATCCAAAAGAAGTCGGCCAAATGGCCACCTTCTGTCGGACCGGCTGTTATACACACAAGCCGAATGTCGGACGTTTTTTTTTATAGAACTGGCCGATGTCTCCTGACATTCGACCCGTGTGTGCGGGGCTTTAGTGTCAGCGATGGAAATAATGACACTCGCATTGGTGGTCCTTGTTATACTATTTAAACCTCAATTCATTGGTAGTCATCAGTAATGCTGTTATCCTCTTTAACCCACCCCTTCACATTGGTGGTCACCGGCGGCAGTGTTAAATAACCCCTTCCCCCCTGTATTAGTCAGTGATGTCAAACTCTCACTCTACACGCACACACATTGGTCGTCAATCAAGAATGTGAAAAAAGTTTTAACCACAGTAATGATTTCACTCAGGTTAGGCAGTTGCAGTCCTTTACAGCAGTGGTTCTCAACCCTGTCCTCAAGTACCCCCAACAGGCCATGTTTTGGGAATTTCTCTTAGATAAAATAGCTGTCCAAAATACCAAGCCATTGACTCTGATTTAAAGTACCGTATTTATCGGCGTATAACACGCACCGGCGTATAACACGCACCCCAAGTTTAGGAGGGAATTTTAAGGAAAAAAACTTTTAGGAGGGAAATTCAAGGAAAAAAAACTTACATTTAAATGCAGCATGCAGCCTTGCCCAGTGTCCATCTGCAGCCTTGCCCAGCGTCCATCTGTCCATCTGCAGCCTTGCCCAGTGTCCATCTGTCCATCTGCAGCCTTGCCCAGTGTCCATCTGTCCATCTGCAGCTGTGCCCAGTGTCCATCTGTCCATCTGCAGCCTTGCCCAGTGTCCATCTGTCCATCTGCAGCCGTGCCCAGTGTCCATCTGTCCATCTGCAGCCTTGCCCAGTGTCCATCTGTCCATCTGCAGCCTTGCCCAGTGCCTTTGCGATCGTGTCAGTCCCGGCGTTTTTTAAAATTTGGCGCCGATTTCTGTGGAGAGGAGCGAGCGGGGCCGAGTGTACTTCGGCTAGACTCGGCTCCTCTCGCAGTCCCGCCCATCTCCACTGACTGCGACGCTGACGGAGAAAGCCGAGTGTACTTCGGCTAGACTCGGCTCTGCTCACAGTCACAGGCAGGACTGCGAGAGGAGCCGAGACTAGCCGAAGTACACTCGGCTTTCTCTATGTCAGCGGCGCAGTCAGAGATGGGCGGGACTGCGAGAGGAGCCGAGTAAAGCCGATTGTACTTCGGCTTCGGCTCCGCTCGCTCCTCTCGCTCGTTTTCAGCAGGGGAATTCGACGGAGTATCGGCGTATAACACGCACCCACGATTTTCCCCTGATTTTAAGGGGAAAAAGTGCGTGTTATACGCCGATAAATACGGTACCTGTGCAAGATAAAGGAAAACTTGCAAACATGGCCTGTTGGGGTATTTGAGGACAGGGTTGAGAACCACTGCTTTACATAACGATTTAGGATTGACTGAGCGAAGTTTCCACGTCGCCATCATCCCATCTCAATACACACCACACCACTGGCTCAGCATTCAATACACTGGCATTGCAACCTGGGGGTGTAAACGGGGTTGGCAAAGTGTGGGAAAAACTGGCACAGCTGGAATGCAGGCGCACAGGAGACTTGGATTGTTGGCAGCACTTTTGTTGCAGAGTTGCCAACCTCCCTCAGCATTTTATACTGACAAAACATGGAAAATTTACTGGTGGAGGACATTTTTTACTGACAACTTGAGAAATTACAGAACTCCAATGGAAAACTAACTAACTAGCCCCTGATATTTACTGGCAGTTGTAAAAAAAAAACACAGATTTTTACAAACTGTCAGTAAATTTACTGGTGTTTGGCAACCCTTTTGCACCAATAGCCCAATGCAATGAGTGAGTGAGTGCACAGTGGGTCCCATGCCTTTAAGCGCCTGTATGTACTGCACACACTGCACACATTATAGATACTCTACTGAGCTATTCCACACCAAAGCAATTTGTGTAAACCAGGTTTCAACCTGATACAATTAGCAGTTTACTCCCTTTGAATAGCTGTGAACTTTTGGCAGTTTTTCTACCCTCCTATCTTCCCTTGTACCTGTCTGCCTATAGCCAGTTGGGAAAGGGAGCTGCCAGGTTAGATTGCAGACATGGAATTGGATGGATTTTATTTATTTTATTGAAAGATTAACATATACATGACAACCACTAGAGGGAGCATTTACAAAGCTCAAGAAATACAATATTCACAAAACAGATCTGCAAGCAAGTCAAATGTTTATGTTATGTCAAAAAACTTCATTCCAAAATGTAAAATACATGCAGCTTTCTGAAATACAATCCTAAATTGAGAACCCTCTTGAAAGGAATTGATGAGCCTTTGAACATACACTATTGTTTTCCTTTAAAATAGCCTCCTTTGGTGTCTGTGTGCTGCTCAATGTAGGTTTTCTACTGCTAACCCGGATTTCATAAATATGATATAAATCAATGAATCCAGAGATATGGGCAGACGATCAATATAAACATCATGAGTTTATATTTAAAATCAGAGCTAGCTCTGCTGTTTTCATTTCCAGAATAATGAGCATTCCTTGTTGGTTTGGATATTAGAAAGAGGATAAGCCTATCTCACTTTTTATAGGAGTCAATATTTGCGTATCATTTCAGCAGCAGATAGCTCTAGATCTCTTTTTTACACACAGGTTTCAGTATATGTAAGTTCTGCTTATTCATTATACAGTATGTCCAGTTCCAGTGGCCCAAGTTAATTGCAAGTTGCACAGTGTATTGAATTTGATGATGCTACAATAGATATACAAGGCCTTAGTTACTATTCATTACTGATCCAGCTCCAAACTGTGTCCCCGACTACAGCTTATCTTTCTGATAGATGCAGAATATGTGCATACCACAGCTAGGCATAAAGAAAAAATATAAGTTGTAACAGCATTCCCTGAAGGTATCTAAATACTGTATATTCACCACCTTCTTGTGATAATTAACATCACATGTGTCCTAAACAGACATGAAAATATTTGTGTGTTGAACAATTTTAAGTGTTAAAAAACAAGAGTGTCCATAAATATAAGTCCTTTAAAACTCCCAGAATAAAGACTTACTTCCGCAAGTAAAAAATTCTTCCATTTTATGTTCAGGTGCAACCCCTCCACCACCTGTTATGGGTACACTCTCACCTTATCTAACTGACCTCTAAAATAAAAGGTCTTATGCGCATATGCCTTTTAGAGTCTGGACAGAGCTGTCACTTAACTGATATTTCCAGATCTCACTAAACATCAAGGATCAATCAATATAACCGGATCAGAGAAATGCAAAAGGAAACATCATAGTGCTCTCCGCTAATCAAAATATTTTTTTAATGAACGAAAATACGTTCACATAAAGACAGATCACTTTCACTTTAAATCGTCTCTCCTGAAGCCCAGGGCAGCGTCCCCTCGCCTTTTATTTTAGAGGTCATTAAGAAAAGGTGACAGCATACCCATAAGAGGTGGTGGAGGTGTTGCACCTAAACAGAAAACGTTTTTCACTTGTGGGAGTTCTTCATGATTTGTGGGAGTTTTAAAGGACTTTATGGGCACTTTTGTTTTTTAACCCTTTTTATTGTTCAACACACATATATTTTGATGTCTTCACCTGTATTGGCACACGTTGCATTGATTACCACAAGAAGGTGAAGAATATGTTAGATAAATACTACTTGTGATTTGTGGTGTAATTCAGCACAGAGTTGATTATATTACTGCAGCACACTTTATTTATTTATTAATTTAGCTGTTTATTCACTTGATGCTTGCAACTTATATATAGATTGTACAAGAGATCTTTTTTCAATATCTATATATTGCTAGCTGATTGTAAAGCTCCGTCTGATTGACCTAATAGGAAACTGTATATAGTATACTGTATACTGTAGGTAGAAAACTCATTATACAGCATAGGATGTTCAATAAATGTACAGGTTCAGGTAGAATGAAGAAGGGTAATAAAACCTCAGAAAAATGGACGACACAATACATAATATTCTAGGGTCACCAAAAGAGGTAAGGAAACACGCCTACTATCGACTGACTATACCTGCCTTTTTTGGAGGCACATATACAAAGTACAATGAAGCTTACCGTATATACTCGAGTATAAGCCGAGTTTTTAAGCACAATTTTTTGTGCTGAAAATGCCCCCTCGGCTTATACTCGAGTCACCTTTTTGCGCCTGATCTCCCGGACTTTGCAGAGCCGGTACCGGCCGGCCGTAGGTCCCCTGGACCCCAAACTTGGCACACATGTAGCCCCACTCTTCCTCTACAAGTTTGCAAAGTTTCTTGTTCGGAAAACTTACGGCCGGGGAGCACCGATTTTTCAAATCCGGGCACCCCCTCCATAGACTCCCATGTTAAACGTCAGACTAGTCATGGACCACAGTGAGGCATGGACACAATGAGGCAAAGTGAGGCACACCCTAGGCTTATACTCGAGTCAATACATTTTCCCAGTTTTTGTGGTAAAATTAGGTGCCTCGGCTAATATTCGGGTCGGCTTATACTCGAGTATATACGGTATATCTTCAACTGAATATTTCCACACATTTCATTTTTGAAAGGCTGTTCACATAAGAGACAAGAGCTTAGTTAAGTTTAATTTAGCTTTAATTTATATGTCTTTTTTTAATTGTAGATAAGTTGGGGAAGGGGGATTAAAACCCCTGTTCGGTTTTACTGATATACGAGATTCCCCATCACTTTCTGGCATGGTGATTTCAGCACCTAATACACCGTATAACATTTTGGACTCTGTGGATTTATTCTGCACTGTTATATCACTGAAGAGATTATCATGTGTGACTATATATTATTATACATTTTGCATTTTCTCCCAGATAGCAAGCAATTGTGCTGCAAGTTTGAAAATGACTCGCTAAGCTATGGCTAGACTTACCAGGCTTCATAAGTTTGTTGCACAATTGCAGCAAGTCCGCATTGCATGACTCCAGATCAACTTTCTTAGCAAGCATTCTGCAAGTCTGCTGCAAGTTCTGGTTCAGTTATGTTGTGCAATAGTCATCCCACCACAGGGGTCACTGTTGCTGAATTTTCATGCTGTAGACTTGCAGAGCTCTTGCTTTAGACTCACCACTGCAACTTTGCTCTTGCTAGAGACTTGCCATACAAATTTGCTACAAATTTGGAAAAGTGTCAACTAGAACTTGTGCTTTAAGTGCCCTGCAAAGGTACAAATTGCCAATGAAAATGTGCAGCAAGTTAACAGACATACAATTCAACACTGCCACAAATTTGTGACAAGTTATCCTTGCTATCTGAGCTATGTATTAATTTTTGATGAGTGTTTTTTTTAATTAATAACTTAGATTTTAGCTCTGTAGATTGGTTTACTTTGTGGGGCTTTGTCTGTGTTAGATCTTTTTGGATTAGTCATGTTTGGGGTAGCACAGAATCTTGTGTCAAATATTTACTATCTGTATCCCTGTTAGAGATTTTCACTCACTTCTTGTTTGGTAAAATCGTTGTCTAAAATATAATCTACTTCAATCTTATTACGATTGAAAAAAATAATTACATATTACCATTAACTGAAGATGCTCATGATTGTTCACCACCAGGGTGAGCTCTTGTCTGCTTTATAAATTAAGCCAATAAGTAACTCAGTATGTCCCATTTACACACTAATAACTTGTCAACATGGACTGTTACACTTGTCTGTTACACCAGTGGTGGTCAACTTGAAATTACACAGGGCCCCAACACTTTCAGAGAGCCACATAATAGCAGTGCATTTCTGTGCATTGAGGTGCATTGCATCAAGCTGGCAACCTATTGAAAATTAATGGGCTGTAATGCATCTCAATGCCCTGCTGTATTTCTTTTGTAGTGTATCACAATGCACACAGAAGAAGAGGTTAAATTCCCCCAAAAAAATAGCTGTCAGTAAGTTCAATAGTAGCCCTGAGCATTGATGTCAATGAGTGCAATAATAACCCCCAACATTGGTGTCAATGGACTCAAAAATAACCCTGAGCATTAGTGTCAATGAGTGCAATAATAACCCCCAACATGGGTGTCAATGGACTCAAAAATAACCCTGAGCATTAGTGTCTGTGAGTACAAAAATAACCCCCAACATTTTTGTCAATGGACTCAAAAATAACCCTGAGCATTGGTGTCTGTGAGTACAAAAATATCCCCAAACATTGGTGTCAGTGAGTGCAATAATATACCCCAGCATTTATATCAGTGGATGCAATAATAATCCCCAACATTGGTGTCAGGGGATGCAACAATAACCCCCAACACTGATGTCAGGGGATGCAATAATAACCTTTAGCACTGGTGTGACTGAACACAATAATAACCCAAAGGACTGGCGACAGTACAAATAACCTCCGCACATTGGTAGTCAATGGCGGTGAAATGTAATCCTCCTGCCATTGGTGGTCAGTGGCAATGAAAGTTAACCTATAGAAGAGAAAAGAGGGCGCACGACCTTGTGCATTACCAAAACAAAAATGTATTTAGAGGTGTAGCGGGGTCTCTAAATTTAGGTGGGGTACACCTGGGTGGAAGTTCAGGTGTGTAAGTATGGGAGTAATGACCATTTGTATTTGTGGAGGATTGGGCGGTGTAATAATCTCCTTGGCCTGTGGGTGGCAGGTGCCCGCAGGCTCAGGGTAGATTCGCTGCCACAGAGCTGTTCTTTTTGTCCCTTCTCGGAGATGGTACGGCGAGGGCGGGGAACCTGCCGGTGCGTCATTGGAGGGGATAAAAGGGGGAGACGCCCTGGTCACGAGGTCTTGTCTTGCTCTTCTGGAGGTTCTTCTTCACGCGCCCAGGCACCTTAGGCCTGGGTGCGGGCGGGTCCGCATTCCGGTTCAGGTGCCCTAGGCCTGATCGGAATGGAGTTGGAGTCCATCCCAGGCACCTTCAGCCTGGGGTGAGGTACTAAACCAGGAGGCCTGGGGCCCAGTGACTTTGACTGGGTCCCGCGAGGGTGGAGAAGTCCGAGGGTCCCTGAAGTGGATGGGGCCCATGTCTGAGGTGAGGAGGCCGGGGAGGTTACCCATTCGGAGAGTCTGGAGCAGCATTAACCCAGTGACGGATGGGCCTCTGGTAACTCCCTTGGAGGGACATCTTCCCCTGACAGGGGCCGCAACTCAGCGAAGGTACTCCTATCTATGTTCTCTTGAGTCGCTGGTAGAGACTCTCAAGTTCTAAGTCCTTTCTAGCCAAGGCTGTAGTAACCGCTGGTGAAATCACAGTGGTTTAGTTGACAATCAGGACAGTGCCTCGACCTGCTCATCCCCCGTATCAAGTTGTTATCAAGTCTCAACCAGTTGGCTACTGAAGCACTGTTTATTGTGAGATATGCAATAAAACAAGAGTTGGACTGTGATCGGTGTGTGGAACTCTGGTTAATGGGAGCAAAGGGAAGTGTTGGCACAGCAGGACTTAGTTCTTTACAGAAGCACACAGGCCCGAGGAAATATCTGATACTGGCCTTCACCTCACCCACAGCTATGGGGAGGACATGGGCCGTTGCGCATCTCACCCTGTCGTGTGTGATACCCCTAGACAAAAGAGATGGTGAGGCCGCTACAGAGGTATAACAGAAATGATCATACTCACATACAGACGTAATAAAAAAAGCTTTATCAATGCAACAACAAGGGAACCGTGTCCCTAGAATCTGCAACCTGGACCGGAATTTACGGAGGACCAGACGGCATCACAGGGCTGCTTACGCGTTATGAGGGAGAACCCTCTTTATCCGAGCCAAAGCGATAAGTGCAATGAAAGTTAACCCCCCAAAGCCTTCCTCCCCTGCACTGGTTGTCAGTTGCAGTGAAATGTAACCCCCCAGTGGTGGTAATACCTGATCACATGTCCCGCACCACTCTCTTTCTGAGGCCGGGTCTTAAATTATACTGTGGGAGGAGATAACTCTACCTCACAGTACAGTCTTTATTTCTGTACCAGGGTCTGGAACACAGAAAATAGTCCAGCATCCGCAACTCCTGCTACCCGACCGGTGCCTAATACCTGGTTTGCCACATGCAGAGACCTGGCAGGCTGTGTGCTGGGCACCGGGGTATTTCACATTTACTAAAATACACATTACACATGTGTAAATTAATTTAAGAGAGGAAAGTCAACTGAAACTTTTGTAAAATGTGGGTTTGTTTTTCATACCCGTTGTCATCTACAGGTGGTTTGGCTTGTATTTGTCAAATCCTGGCATTTTCAGGCACCTAGAAGGCACAAATGCAGCATCCAGCCCACTGCCAGCAGCCTCTCAAAATCTATGATAGGCTGCAACTGGATGCTGTATGATATTGTACTGAGCAATAAATGCATTTAGGGCCATATATTTTTGGGGAAAAATGCCTGGTACACAGAATTCCTGCATTCCAGGCATTTGTCCCTAAATGCATACTGCCTTAAACATGAGTAACACTCTGTACAGTGTCCAGTGTGAACAGCCACTGTGCATTTCAGCCTGTCAAAGTTTTTGGTGGGATGCTTGGATCACCTGCCATGCACAGGGATTTTTAGGCATCAAGGCCAAACCTTCTGTTTACATGAGGCCTAAATGGATGTATTATTTTGACACTGAAATTGTATTTTTCCTCTCTGTGTGTAGGGATGTAGATGTTTTCTAAATTCTCTTTTTTTATTTTGTAGGAGGGCTGTAGTTAGTGTTAGTGTTCTCTAAGAATACAGATGTTTAGTGACTCAGCCAATCAGCAGACTTGGAGCCTTGTGAGCTGGCTGGAAAGGTATTAAATAACTGAAACACTTCCTGGCCCGTGGTTTTCCATCCTGGGTTTCTGCCTGCTGAGAATTCCACTGGGAGAATGGCCTTTCTCTTAAGCCTTTGGGCCTAGGAAGTGGAGTGCTACAGAAATCTCCTGTCACGTACCTGACAGATGAGCCTGACGGGAAGGCCTCGCATACATACCCAGTTCAAGGGCCACCGATGTTGTGAACAGTGGCCACCAGAGCCAGGTGGTGTATGAGTGCCTGGATCGTTTTCCGTGCATGAGTTCAGAGTATGCCAGAAGGTTAACGGCAGGTGTAGTCAGCTTAGCTGATGTAGACAGGAAGCAGGAACAGGAAGCAGGTATGTGCAGAGCTGTGGAGACACTGAATGCGTGGTCAGACAAGCCGGGTTTGGTAACAGACGATCAAGCATGTATACCGACAGGCAGAGAGTAGTCAGGATGCAGGCAAGGTTCGGCAACAGGATATTAAGCAGAGGAGAGGTAAGCATAGTCACAAGGCAAGTCGGGGTCAGGATAACAGGGAGCAAACGTAGTCAAACAAGCCGGGTCAAACACAGGAACAGATCGGGATCTCAGGAACAGGATTTCACAGGTACAAGCTGCAGATCAGACAGCAAAGTCTCTGTGTAGCTGAGATGTTTAAAAAGGAAGTCTTTGGTACCAGTCTCACTGGTGCGCACGGCCGTGCGCGCCCTCCCACGCACATGTGCACATCCATGTTCCCGGGAAGATCCCTGACATCTCCACTCCTAGGAGGAACAATGAATACTTATTTGCTAAGCTTCTAACATCACCGAACTTAGCTGCACCGAAAAGAGAAGCTTGGTGAAAAATCTTTCGCATCTAACACACTTTTGAATGCTGGTGTCCCACACTGCGCTCGGTGGTTTTCTCTGCTCTACATCACCACATGACACATCAGTGACATATGGGCCAGCAAAAGTAACCACAATACGCATCATGAAATGCCGGCATCCTGGGAGAGTGTGTTTCTTCAATGAATCAATGATCTCTAGCCAGTTGGGGAACAAAGGATAGATCTAATATACACAAACTCCGCAGATCAGAATTTTGAAGGTAAAGCTGTATTAAAGACAAAACCAAAAATGTAATATGTTGCAGCCTACCAATCATAAGATGTAGTGACTGCATTAGCTTTCTTTTTGTTTGGCTTTTCCCTCTGTTTTCACCTGGTGATCTGGCCAGTAACATACCTTCTGTATTACTTTGGGCACATGGGGCAACTTTGGGCAGTAGTATTGTTAGTCCAGAGGGAGGGTAGTGTTAGATATACTAGTAGATCTAGAAAAAAAAATAAGTCAAACTCCAGCTCACACTACAGTTACACAAGCAGTTACAGCAACAGTTTTTTTCATTTGGGATAAAAGTTTGACATGAATAAATAAAAGTTGATTATTGTAAGCACCCCTATCAATGGTAAAAGGTTTGTTTCAACACTCTTACTTGACACAATTGCAGGAGAGTTTGCTCGGTTGAAAAACAACAGACCTAATGGCAGGATCACCAGATGAAATTTAAAGGAAGAAAGCTTTAAAAAATAAATAAAACAAGTGCAGCCATCACATATAAGATTTGGGGAGCTGTTGGTTAATTGGTGAGCTGTTGAGCTGCAATATAATAAATGTTTGCTTTTGGGTTTAATAATAATGTGATTTTTACACCTGTTATATAGAGATCTCTAGAGAGTTGTGACATAGGAGAGTGAGCAATAAAGAACTTACAACAGCATCAATAAACAGATACTCTTATGCCACGTACACACGATCGATTTTTTCAACGGTGAAAACACAGTCGAGAAAATCGACGTGAAAAACGAGGAACAGCTTGTTCCCCCCACACACGGCCGTTTTAAATGACATTTTTTTTTTGGTCGAAAAAAACGACCGTGTGTGGGCTCCCCGGCAGTGTTTCCCTATGGAAAAACTGCCGCGGAAAAAAACGACGGGAATCACGACGAGAAAAATTAGAGCATGTTCTAATTTTTCTCGTCGTGATTAATGCCGTTTTTCCCGTCGAGGAAAACGACAAAAAGCCCACAGACGATCGTTTTTCTCGTCCAAAGGAAAAAATTTCATTTTTCTCAACGGGAAAAATGATTGTGTGTACGCGGCTTTAGGTGGGATAGCAATAGGAATTGCATGGTTTACTTTAAAGTGCATCATCTGCACTCCACGCTGAATTCTGGCTTTTTCCTGGTGGCCACAGGATGGACCATCTTCTCTGCCTGCAGACCCATGGATCCAGATGGACCTGAGACCAAACCGCACCGCGTTTATGAGACCTTGATGAGCCCTGTCTGTACTTGTGTCTTGTAAGTGCATTTCGTTTGAGATTAAACATTTTTATCTGACATATTGAACTTAGGTGGCGCTTCCCTTCTATGTCCCCTTGTCTTTCCTTAACAGAGTTGGCTTTTCTCTGAGGACAGCTGCCGCCCACCATTTTTCATCACCTCCTTCCTTTTTAGGACTGGTCATTTGTACCACCATATGGACTATTGAACTGTGAAGCCTCGTACACACGACCAAGTTTCTCGGCAAGAACCAGCAAGAAACTTGCTGGCAGAGCTTTCTTGCCGAGTAAATCGGTCGTGTGTACGCGGCTTTCAGTTTTCTCGTCAAGAAAACCGACAAGAATCTCGACGATCGGATTTTGCTATCGTTTTTTTTTCCCATCGGATAAATTTAAAACATGTTCTATTTTTTCACACCGATGGAAAAAAGACCGATGGGGCCCATACACGATCGGTTCATCGGTAAAACCGATCGTGTGTACACGGCTTAAGTGTTTTGTAGTCCAGGATAAGAGGGGTAGGATGGTGGGGAAGCTAATTTGCTAATTTGACTCTCTGAGAAAATACAGGTCATCAGAATAGGGCACAGAGAAGCTATACATTTCTCACAGGATCAATGGGTATTTTTTGCACTGATTTAATGGATATAACAAAATGCTTTCAATGGCATATTTAACAGACAAAGGGGGAAAATTAGAAAACAAGAGAAGTTCTACAGTGAAACAACAATTATATATATATATATATATATATATGTGTAGCACTACCCCCGTAGGGGCTGCTGGATTGATTTTGGGTTTGCATGTTACCTCTTCAGCTTCGTTGTCAGGGTGAGAAAATCTGTATTAAATGCAATGTCCACACAGGATGTATAACCTTCAATAGTTGGTTTATTTTTGCTGCAGTAACTCGTATATAAAGTAAAAGGTAGGAGAAGAGAGGGGAAGGTTCAGGTACACGCTGTAGAACACACAAAATGTCTAAAGTCATCCACCACTCTCACTGTTGGGTGGGTATTGCACACCCCATAGGCGTGCGCAGCCTATTGCATTAGGGTGTGCACCTCAAACCAAAGCTCAAACACACGTGCGTCTGTGTGTATAATATATATATATATATATATATATATATATATATATATATATGCGCACTTTTTTTGCTGACAAGCCAGGGTTCATATCGATTTGAATTGTGTATACATATATATATATATATATATATATATATATATAGCTTAAAAATAAATATATATGTATTACATATACAATTCCAAACTATATGAACCCACACACACACACACACACACTTTTTTGCTGACAGTGACAAGCCAGGGTAGGGTGCATATCATATCGATTGGTTTCCTTTTTTTTTTTTGGTCCATCATTTGACCACTGCCTGTCCTGCTCAGTGCTGTCTCACTCAGTGGCGTCACTAGGGTTGGTGTCACCTGGTGCAGCAAAACATGGTGTCACCCCCCCGACACCACACTGTATGTTATATATACACTGGTCTGTATATAATGTACCGTATGGTGCCAGGGTACAGTCTGTACATTATATGTACACCATACGGTA